>OX454333.1:55914090-57114090 GCA_949716465.1 Chalcosyrphus nemorum
AATAGAGAGGCCTCCCCGAAAGACAATTTTTATATCGAGGCTTTCTTCTACCACGACTGCTAATGACATCGTTAACCACGTAAGCAGTAAAAGTGGTGTACCAGCTTAATCGTTAAATTGCATCAATGTCAACTTTAAAGAGCCTCGTGAGATTGCATCATTTAAGTTATTTACTTCTGATGCTTATTTCAATCTGCTCCTTTCTGCTGACTTCTGGATGGGACATTGGTTTTTGAATATCTTCTCCGACCTAAACCTGCTCCATCAATGATGACATCTTTGCTGAAGCATCACATTCAAAAAACGATTAAATACCTCTGAAACATTAAGTATAAATTCTAAACATAACTGTTCTTTGTATTACCAAAACGTGGGCGGTATGGGAACTAAATTTAAAAAATTGTATCTTTCATCTGCATCATTTGTTTATGATATTATTATTTTTATTGAAACTTGGCTTTTAGATAGCCATTTTACTGAAGAATTTTGGAGTGGTTCCTCTTTTAATGTATTTCGAAAAAATGTGCAGGGTTGTTCAGAGGTGGAGGAATTCTGATTACAGTTCGTAATTGTTTTTCCTGCTGTGCTTCAAATAACATAACTCTCCTACCATTTTTGATGTTCATCAATTGATTTTAAAAATTTAATTGTCATCTAACTTTGATCTTGTTTTGATTACTAGCTATTTACCACCTGGATGCCCTAATGAACCTTATAGATTGCATTTTGAAAATTGTCAACCTCTTCTGGATAATCGCAACATGTAGTGTTCAACGAAGATTTCAACTTAGGGTATATTTTATGGGAGTTTAATAAATCAGATAGTTATCTTTGACCTTTTAATATTACTAGTGAGAAAGAGATTGAACTTATAGATTTCTTTAGTCAGTTTGATTTAATTCAGAATAATTCTAATAAAAATGGCTTTAATCATATCCTTGATCTTATGTTTGTTGACAAGGAATTTATTGTTAATATTGAATTAGCTGATTCTCCTATCCTCAAGAATTTTTTTTTTCCATAATGCCCTTGTGGTCATTTTATCTATTTTTCATTATCAGAAAATTTCAAATAAACAGACATTTCGTAATGATTATAATAAAGCTGATTTTGTTGCTATGAATAATTATTTGGAATCGATTTCGTGGTTTAATATATTATCGTCACTTGACTTGGATGCTATGTATGACACATTTTTCTCAATTTTAAACTCTGTTATTAGTCGTTTCGTGCCTGTTAAAAAAAATATATATCCAATGGGCACCCAATCTGGTTTAATAGGAGGCTTTCTAATCTTAAGAATAAAAAGAATAAGGCCTATAAGCGTTTTAGAGAGGATAAATCCAATAAGGAAATGAAAGCTTGGTATCAGCCTTGTGAAAAGAAATTTCACGTTCTTAACAAATTTTTGTACAGATCCTACATATTGTCTTGTGAAAATAAGGTTAAATCGAATAGTAAGTTTTTTTTGGAACTTTATTAATTTCAAAAGGTACACTAACGGGTTACCCAATCTAATGCATTTTAATGACTCTTCGTCAGACGATTTTCGATTATTTTGCCGACTATTTCAGTTCAGTCTATAGCCTCTATGATGGGTCTGACTCTTTTCCAACTTGGAATCCATAATTGACCTTGGCGTTAGATGTGCTAGAAAGCACTTAACGCAAAATTACACTGTCACTAAAAACACACTACCCAACTGCATCAACTGCAAAATAAACGGATAGAAGAAAGGGAGCTACCAAATAAAACAAAGTAAAACAACATAACAAATATGTAGTAAAACAGAGACCAAAACATACGTAGAAATTATTAAACAAAATGGGACTACCGAAAGAAGTACTAATGAAAAACAACACACAAAAGAGAATGCTAAGCAAGAAGTGCCTATCAAGACATTAATCAAAAAGAAAACCAATGAAAAAATGCTACAATCCGCCTGGAGCGGATCGTATGATACCCTATCCCTATCTTGTTTGGTCGTGTCAGTGGGCGGTGGAAAAAAATTTTCTATTTTGCCCTATAAACTAATATTTTTACTCAAAAATTAATTTTTGAAGTAAACGCCCCTAAAAAGTGGGCGTGGCCATACGCAATGTATAGACGATTTGTAGATTAAGTAGATATCTACATATTTGCTCAAGTAAGTTTTTTCGAGTTTCATATGAAAATAGTGAAAAAAGGTGATTTTTTTTTAAAGTGGGCGTGTCAGTGGGCGGATTTTAAAAATGTTTACACTTGTATTGCTTACTTTTACAAAGACCTCGTATACAAAATTTCATCAACCTAGCTCAAAATTTAAGGCCCAAAAACTGGTGACATACGGACGGACGGACGGACATGGCTTAATCGACTCGGCTAGTGATGCTGATCATTTATATATATACTTTGTTGGGTCTATCTTTTATATTTCTATATGTTACAAAATATGTGTCAAACTTAATATAACCTTAGGATAGGGTATAAAAAGTCTGTTCAGCCATCTTTCTTGACGTAGCACAAGCGTTTGACAAAGTCTGGCACCGAGGCCTGGAAAAAAAAAGAGTTTTTCCTAATTCTAAAATCGTATATATCAGATCGTTACTTTCGAGTAAGATATGATGATGAATACAGCAATCTAAGAAAAATATCTGCAGGAGTTTTACAAGGAAGTGTATTTATTATTTATTATTTATTATTTATTATTTATTATTTATTATTTATTATTTATTATTTATTATTTATTATTTATTATTTATTATATATTATTTATTATTTATTATTTATTATTTATTATTTATTATTTATTATTTATTATTTATTATTTACTATTTACTATTTATTATTTATTATTTATTATTTATTATTTATTATTTATTATTTATTATTTATTATTTATTATTTATTATTTATTATTTATTATTTATTATTTATTATTTATTATTTATTATTTATTATTTATTATTTATTATTTATTATTTATTATTTATTATTTATTATTTATTATTTATTATTTATTATTTATTATTTATTATTTATTATTTATTATTTATTATTTATTATTTATTATTTATTATTTATTATTTATTATTTATTATTTATTATTTATTATTTATTATTTATTATTTATTATTTATTATTTATTATTTATTATTTATTATTTATTATTTATTATTTATTATTTATTATTTATTATTTATTATTTATTATTTATTATTTATTATTTATTATTTATTATTTATTATTTATTATTCATTATTTATTATTTATTATTTATTAGTTGTTTTAGTGACATATAAGTACACTATTTACACACACGTTGCTTGCTTGTCGGATTAACATCGCCTAGTTGTCAAAGTGACTGCGGAATTACTGGAGAACTTTCGCTTCTGGTCGCTGACCCCGTTGTCAGTCCCCCCAAACTCCTGAACCTTCCGGGAACGTAACTATTCCTGATCTTACATCATCTTTTCTTTGGATTCATCATCAAGTACTTCAGTGGTCGGAAACTCTTCCCCTTTCAACCTCATAGTAATAGAGAGGCCTCCCCGAAAGACAATTTTTATATCGAGGCTTTCTTCTACCACGACTGCTAATGACATCGTTAACCACGTAAGCAGTAAAAGTGGTGTACCAGCTTAATCGTTAAATTGCATCAATGTCAACTTTAAAGAGCCTCGTGAGATTGCATCATTTAAGTTATTTACTTCTGATGCTTATTTCAATCTGCTCCTTTCTGCTGACTTCTGGATGGGACATTGGTTTTTGAATATCTTCTCCGACCTAAACCTGCTCCATCAATGATGACATCTTTGCTGAAGCATCACATTCAAAAAACGATTAAATACCTCTGAAACATTAAGTATAAATTCTAAACATAACTGTTCTTTGTATTACCAAAACGTGGGCGGTATGGGAACTAAATTTAAAAAATTGTATCTTTCATCTGCATCATTTGTTTATGATATTATTATTTTTATTGAAACTTGGCTTTTAGATAGCCATTTTACTGAAGAATTTTGGAGTGGTTCCTCTTTTAATGTATTTCGAAAAAATGTGCAGGGTTGTTCAGAGGTGGAGGAATTCTGATTACAGTTCGTAATTGTTTTTCCTGCTGTGCTTCAAATAACATAACTCTCCTACCATTTTTGATGTTCATCAATTGATTTTAAAAATTTAATTGTCATCTAACTTTGATCTTGTTTTGATTACTAGCTATTTACCACCTGGATGCCCTAATGAACCTTATAGATTGCATTTTGAAAATTGTCAACCTCTTCTGGATAATCGCAACATGTAGTGTTCAACGAAGATTTCAACTTAGGGTATATTTTATGGGAGTTTAATAAATCAGATAGTTATCTTTGACCTTTTAATATTACTAGTGAGAAAGAGATTGAACTTATAGATTTCTTTAGTCAGTTTGATTTAATTCAGAATAATTCTAATAAAAATGGCTTTAATCATATCCTTGATCTTATGTTTGTTGACAAGGAATTTATTGTTAATATTGAATTAGCTGATTCTCCTATCCTCAAGAATTTTTTTTTTCCATAATGCCCTTGTGGTCATTTTATCTATTTTTCATTATCAGAAAATTTCAAATAAACAGACATTTCGTAATGATTATAATAAAGCTGATTTTGTTGCTATGAATAATTATTTGGAATCGATTTCGTGGTTTAATATATTATCGTCACTTGACTTGGATGCTATGTATGACACATTTTTCTCAATTTTAAACTCTGTTATTAGTCGTTTCGTGCCTGTTAAAAAAAATATATATCCAATGGGCACCCAATCTGGTTTAATAGGAGGCTTTCTAATCTTAAGAATAAAAAGAATAAGGCCTATAAGCGTTTTAGAGAGGATAAATCCAATAAGGAAATGAAAGCTTGGTATCAGCCTTGTGAAAAGAAATTTCACGTTCTTAACAAATTTTTGTACAGATCCTACATATTGTCTTGTGAAAATAAGGTTAAATCGAATAGTAAGTTTTTTTTGGAACTTTATTAATTTCAAAAGGTACACTAACGGGTTACCCAATCTAATGCATTTTAATGACTCTTCGTCAGACGATTTTCGATTATTTTGCCGACTATTTCAGTTCAGTCTATAGCCTCTATGATGGGTCTGACTCTTTTCCAACTTGGAATCCATAATTGACCTTGGCGTTAGATGTGCTAGAAAGCACTTAACGCAAAATTACACTGTCACTAAAAACACACTACCCAACTGCATCAACTGCAAAATAAACGGATAGAAGAAAGGGAGCTACCAAATAAAACAAAGTAAAACAACATAACAAATATGTAGTAAAACAGAGACCAAAACATACGTAGAAATTATTAAACAAAATGGGACTACCGAAAGAAGTACTAATGAAAAACAACACACAAAAGAGAATGCTAAGCAAGAAGTGCCTATCAAGACATTAATCAAAAAGAAAACCAATGAAAAAATGCTACAATCCGCCTGGAGCGGATCGTATGATACCCTATCCCTATCTTGTTTGGTCGTGTCAGTGGGCGGTGGAAAAAAATTTTCTATTTTGCCCTATAAACTAATATTTTTACTCAAAAATTAATTTTTGAAGTAAACGCCCCTAAAAAGTGGGCGTGGCCATACGCAATGTATAGACGATTTGTAGATTAAGTAGATATCTACATATTTGCTCAAGTAAGTTTTTTCGAGTTTCATATGAAAATAGTGAAAAAAGGTGATTTTTTTTTAAAGTGGGCGTGTCAGTGGGCGGATTTTAAAAATGTTTACACTTGTATTGCTTACTTTTACAAAGACCTCGTATACAAAATTTCATCAACCTAGCTCAAAATTTAAGGCCCAAAAACTGGTGACATACGGACGGACGGACGGACATGGCTTAATCGACTCGGCTAGTGATGCTGATCATTTATATATATACTTTGTTGGGTCTATCTTTTATATTTCTATATGTTACAAAATATGTGTCAAACTTAATATAACCTTAGGATAGGGTATAAAAAGTCTGTTCAGCCATCTTTCTTGACGTAGCACAAGCGTTTGACAAAGTCTGGCACCGAGGCCTGGAAAAAAAAAGAGTTTTTCCTAATTCTAAAATCGTATATATCAGATCGTTACTTTCGAGTAAGATATGATGATGAATACAGCAATCTAAGAAAAATATCTGCAGGAGTTTTACAAGGAAGTGTCTTGGGACGATCCTCTATATAAGAGACCTTCCTCAGCCTGAAGAAGCTAGCTTAGCGACTTTCGCAGATGACACCGCAATTATGACTCTTAGCGACAATGCAGATGAAGCAGCGAATAAATTACAGAAGGCAATTAAATCTGTAAGTGACTGGACAAAAAAGTGGAGAATAAAGCTTCACGAAACTAAATCTATTCATGTTAACTTTACTATCAGAAAAATAAATACCGTAAGAATTAATATTGATGGAAATGAAGTTCCGTACGTAAATACTGCCAAATATTTGGGTATAACACTCGACGCCAAGCTCAGATGGAAGGAGCATATCAAAAGGAAAAAAGACTCAGACAAATGCATTGGTTAATGGGAAGGAATTCTCAGCTATCAATTGACAACAAACTACTTTTATACGTATGCGATACAGCTCTGGGCTGTACCTAAGAATGATACAAACATTCCAAAGCAAAGTATTAAGATCGTTGATGCGCCTTGGTATATAAGAAATGACAACCTACATATGGACTTACAAGTAGAGAATGCTAGTGATATTGTTAAACAATACGTAATTAAACATTACCAACAACTTCAAGACCATGTAAATCCTGAAATACAATACATGGTGGAAGTTTGTTGACTTTTTTTAAATTTTTTTCATTTTGGAAACTGTTTAAGAAAATAGTATATTATTGAATTGTTCTTATTAAATTTATGCAGCATTCCTTATATCCTTATATTTATTCGTATATTATTTTTTTTATTTAGCCTGTAAGAGGTTATTATACTCTGTTTGATGAATTAAATGAAATTAAATTTATTATATATTATATATTATATATTATATATTATATATTATATATTATATATTATTTATTATTTATTATTTATTATTTATTATTTATTATTTATTATTTATTATTTATTATTTATTATTTATTATTTATTATTTATTATTTAATATTTATTATTTATTATTTATTATTTATTATTTATTATTTATTATTTATTATTTATTATTTATTATTTATTATTTATTATTTATTATTTATTATTTATTATTTATTATTTATTATTTATTATTTATTATTTATTATTTATTATTTATTATTTATTATTTATTATTTATTATTTATTATTTATTATTTATTATTTATTATTTATTATTTATTATTTATTATTTATTATTTATTATTTATTATTTATTATTTATTATTTATTATTTATTATTTATTATTTATTATTTATTATTTATTATTTATTATTTATTATTTATTATTTATTATTTATTATTTATTATTTATTATTTATTATTTATTATTTATTATTTATTATTTATTATTTATTATTTATTATTTATTATTTATTATTTATTATTTATTATTTATTATTTATTATTTATTATTTATTATTTATTATTTATTATTTATTATTTATTATTTATTATTTATTATTTATTATTTATTATTTATTATTTATTATTATTATTATTATTTATTATTTATTATTTATTATTTATTATTTATTATTTATTATTTATTATTTATTATTTATTATTTATTATTTATTATTTATTATTTATTATTTATTATTTATTATTTATTATTTATTATTTATTATTTATTATTTATTATTTATTATTTATTATTTATTATTTATTATTTATTATTTATTATTTATTATTTATTATTTATTATTTATTATTTATTATTTATTATTTATTATTTATTATTTATTATTTATTATTTATTATTTATTATTTATTATTTATTATTTATTATTTATTATTTATTATTTATTATTTATTATTTATTATTTATTATTTATTATTTATTAGTTGTTTTAGTGACATATAAGTACACTATTTACACACACGTTGCTTGCTTGTCGGATTAACATCGCCTAGTTGTCAAAGTGACTGTGGAATTACTGGAGAACTTTCGCTTCTGGTCGCTGACCCCGTTGTCAGTCCCCCCAAACTCCTGAACCTTCCGGGAACGTAACTATTCCTGATCCTACATCATCTTTTCTTTGGATTCATCATCAAGTACTTCAGTGGTCGGAAATTCTTCCCCTTTCAACCTCATAGTAATAGAGAGGCCTCCCCGAAAGACAATTTTTATATCGAGGCTTTCTTCTACCACGACTGCTAATGACATCGTTAACCACGTAAGCAGTAAAAGTGGTGTACCAGCTTAATCGTTAAATTGCATCAATGTCAACTTTAAAGAGCCTCGTGAGATTGCATCATTAAAGTTATTTACTTCTGATGCTTATTTCAATCTGCTCCTTTCTGCTGACTTCTGGATGGGACATTGGTTTTTGAATATCTTCTCCGACCTAAACCTGCTCCATCAATGATGACATCTTTGATGAAGCATCACATTCAAAAAACGATTAAGTACCTCTGAAACATTAAGTATAAATTCTAAACATAACTGTTCTTTGTATTACCAAAACGTGGGCGGTATGGGAACTAAATTTAAAAAATTGTATCTTTCATCTGCATCATTTGTTTATGATATTATTATTTTTATTGAAACTTGGCTTTTAGATAGCCATTTTACTGAAGAATTTTGGAGTGGTTCCTCTTTTAATGTATTTCGAAAAAATGTGCAGGGTTGTTCAGAGGTGGAGGAATTCTGATTACAGTTCGTAATTGTTTTTCCTGCTGTGCTTCAAATAACATAACTCTCCTACCATTTTTGATGTTCATCAATTGATTTTAAAAATTTAATTGTCATCTAACTTTGATCTTGTTTTGATTACTAGCTATTTACCACCTGGATGCCCTAATGAACCTTATAGATTGCATTTTGAAAATTGTCAACCTCTTCTGGATAATCGCAACATGTAGTGTTCAACGAAGATTTCAACTTAGGGTATATTTTATGGGAGTTTAATAAATCAGATAGTTATCTTTGACCTTTTAATATTACTAGTGAGAAAGAGATTGAACTTATAGATTTCTTTAGTCAGTTTGATTTAATTCAGAATAATTCTAATAAAAATGGCTTTAATCATATCCTTGATCTTATGTTTGTTGACAAGGAATTTATTGTTAATATTGAATTAGCTGATTCTCCTATCCTCAAGAATTTTTTTTTTCCATAATGCCCTTGTGGTCATTTTATCTATTTTTCATTATCAGAAAATTTCAAATAAACAGACATTTCGTAATGATTATAATAAAGCTGATTTTGTTGCTATGAATAATTATTTGGAATCGATTTCGTGGTTTAATATATTATCGTCACTTGACTTGGATGCTATGTATGACACATTTTTCTCAATTTTAAACTCTGTTATTAGTCGTTTCGTGCCTGTTAAAAAAAATATATATCCAATGGGCACCCAATCTGGTTTAATAGGAGGCTTTCTAATCTTAAGAATAAAAAGAATAAGGCCTATAAGCGTTTTAGAGAGGATAAATCCAATAAGGAAATGAAAGCTTGGTATCAGCCTTGTGAAAAGAAATTTCACGTTCTTAACAAATTTTTGTACAGATCCTACATATTGTCTTGTGAAAATAAGGTTAAATCGAATAGTAAGTTTTTTTTGGAACTTTATTAATTTCAAAAGGTACACTAACGGGTTACCCAATCTAATGCATTTTAATGACTCTTCGTCAGACGATTTTCGATTATTTTGCCGACTATTTCAGTTCAGTCTATAGCCTCTATGATGGGTCTGACTCTTTTTCCAACTTGGAATCCATAATTGACCTTGGCGTTAGATGTGCTAGAAAGCACTTAACGCAAAATTACACTGTCACTAAAAACACACTACCCAACTGCATCAACTGCAAGAAAAACCATCCTGCAAGAGATGTGAAGTAGCCCAAGAATTGCAAACAATTAGAAACCTGCAAAATAAACGGATAGAAGAAAGGGAGCTACCAAATAAAACAAAGTAAAACAACATAACAAATATGTAGTAAAACAGAGACCAAAACATACGTAGAAATTATTAAACAAAATGGGACTACCGAAAGAAGTACTAATGAAAACCAGTGAAAAGTGCTACAATCCGCCGGGAGCGAATCGTATGATACCCTATCCCTATCTTATTTGGTCGTGTCAGTGGGCGGTGGAAAATGTATTCACAAAATTTTCTATTTTGCCCTATAAACTAATATTTTTAGTCGAAAATTTATTTTTGAAGTAAACGCCCCTAAAAAGTGGGCGTGGCCATATACAATGTTTAGACGATTTGTAGATTAAGTGGATATCTACATATTTGCACAAGTAAGTTTTTTCGAGTTTCATATGAAAATAGTGAAAAAAAGTGATTTTTTTGAAAAGTGGGCGTGTCAATGGGCGGATTTTAAAAATTTTTACACTTGTATTGCTTACTTTTCCAAAGACCTCCTACAAAAAATTTCATCAACCTAGCTCAAAATTTAAGGCCCAAAAACTGGTGACATACGGGCGGACGGACGGACGGACGGACAGACGGACGGACAGACGGACGGACAGACGGACGGACGGACGGACGGACGGACATGGCTTAATCGACTCGGCTAGTGATGCTGATCATTTATATATATACTTTATGTGGCCTATCTTCAATATTTCTCTATGTTACAAACTATGTATCAAACTTAATATACCCTTAGGATAGGGTATAAACAACACACAAAAGAGAATGCTAAGCAAGAAGTGCCTATCAAGACATTAATCAAAAAGAAAACCAATGAAAAAATGCTACAATCCGCCTGGAGCGGATCGTATGATACCCTATCCCTATCTTGTTTGGTCGTGTCAGTGGGCGGTGGAAAAAAATTTTCTATTTTGCCCTATAAACTAATATTTTTACTCAAAAATTAATTTTTTAAGTAAACGCCCCTAAAAAGTGGGCGTGGCCATACGCAATGTATAGACGATTTGTAGATTAAGTAGATATCTACATATTTGCTCAAGTAAGTTTTTTCGAGTTTCATATGAAAATAGTGAAAAAAGGTGATTTTTTTTTAAAGTGGGCGTGTCAGTGGGCGGATTTTAAAAATGTTTACACTTGTATTGCTTACTTTTCCAACGACCTCGTATACAAAATTTCATCAACCTAGCTCAAAATTTAAGGCCCAAAAACTGGTGACATACGGACGGACGGACGGACATGGCTTAATCGACTCGGCTAGTGATGCTGATCATTTATATATATACTTTGTTGGGTCTATCTTTAATATTTCTATATGTTACAAGCTATGTTTCAAACGTAATATACCCTTAGGATAGGGTATAAACAGCCTACTAAAGTAATGAGTAATCACCAAGAACCTAACAAAGTTGAGAGACACAACGATAACCAAATGCTTGAGAAAATATTAAATATGGTAGATAATCTAAATAGAAAACTTGAAGAACAAAAAGACACAAATAATAAAATTTATGAAAAATTCAAAGAATTAGACTAATTTTTCAAATACAAAGCGACCAAAAATCAGTCTGAATAAAGCACTAAAAATAGTAACTTGGAACGCTAATGCAGCACTTAGATGAGTTGTTAATTTTTCTAAATACGGAAAAGATAGATATTTGCTTAATTTCAGAAAGTCACTTAACCAGATCAACCAACTTAAACATATCTAGTTATTGTTGCTACCATGCTGTTCACCCAGCGCATAAGGCAAGAGGAGGATTAAAAAATCAATTAAACATTACGAAGACTCAAAAATTGAGGAAGAAAAAATGCAAGCTACAACTATAAGTCTGCACGTATTAAACAAAATGAAAATTAAAGTATCTGCAATATACTGTCCACCAAAACATAACCTAAAAAAAAGAAGACTGTAATATATTTTTCCAAACATTGGGGAATTACTTTATAGTCGGTGGTGACTTTAATGCTTTTTGGGGCTCTAGACTAACGAACACCAAAGGTAGAGAACTATATTCAGCAGGACGAGCATTAAAATTTAATTTTCATTTTAATTTTAAGTGCCGATAGATCAGAATAAAATCCCAGACCTAATACTAGACTTCTATGTAGGAAAAGTAGTATCTGATAACTATATTTGCGTAGAAAATAAAGATAATCTGTCGTAAGATCATTCTCCTGTCCTCATGACAATTAGTGTTAGTGTACTGAAAACTAAAAGTCAAACACGTCTTATAAATCTGAGAATAAAACCATTCTTAACGCATTGTGTAATGAATTTAAGAGGGTTATAAAAACTTAAAAAACGAATCAGTCGGCAGACACATACTTAAGAAGTTCCCAGATAAAGCTAATCACAAATTAATAAAATAAATAAATAAATAAATATTAGGCCGTAAGCAGCCCATAGAGGGCCACGGCCTAGCTTCTCACAACTGAACGTATTGTGCGTGGTATACATTTCTGTACGTACAGAAGGGACCTACAGTTTTATGCCGTATCCGAAGGGCAGAGGGGTTTTGAGAAGCTTTCTCATGACAGTGAATACTCTTGAATATTTGTCAGACACTCTGAAGAGGTGGGGCCGTGAAAAAACTTTTGATGGTATTTTTCAGGATTCGAACTTGGAACCCCTTGCGCAGTAGTCCAACGCACTAACCACTGAACCACGGCACCCACAATCACAAATTAATACATATATATATATATATAATACAAATTAATACATATAATTAATGCAGCACTCAGGCTAAAGTATATTCCGAGGCAATGGAAGGTGGCAGAAGTAATCATGATTCTGAAACCGGATAAGTCACCAAATGAAAAGAAATCGTATAGACCAATTTCGCTCCTCCCCGTAATGTCAAAACTATTTGAAAAACTGTTTTTAAAAAGATTGAAGCCAATAATAGAAGAAAGAAATTTTGTACCCTCCCACTAATTTGGATTTAGGGAGAGACTCTACTGTATAACAAGTGCATAGACTTGCGAGTACAATAGAAAAAGCACTTGAGAACAAACCAGTGAAAAATGCTACAATCCGCCTGGAGCGAACCGTATGATACCCTATCCCTATCTTATTTGGTCGTGTCAGTGGGCGGTGGAAAATGTATTCACAAAATTTTCTATTTTGCCCTATATTTTTACTCGAAAATTAATTTTTGAAGTAAATGCCCCTAAAAAGTGGGTGTGGCCATATACAATGTATAGACGATTTGTAGATTAAGTAGATGTCTACATATTTGCTCAAGTAAGTTTTTTCGAGTTTCATATAAAAATAGTGAAAAAATGTGATTTTTCTGAAAAGTGGGCGTGTCAGTGGGCGGATTTTAAAAATGTTTACACTTGTATTGCTTACTTTTACAAAGACCTCGTATACAAAATTTCATCAACCTAGCTCAAAATTTAAGGCCCAAAAACTGGTGACATACGGACGAACGGACGGACGGACGGATGGACGGACATGGCTTAATCGACTCGGCTATTGATGCTGATCATTTATATATATACTTTGTTGGGTCTATCTTTTATATTTCTATATGTTACAAAATATGTGTCAAACTTAATATAACCTTAGGATAGGGTATAAAAAGTCTGTTCAGCCATCTTTCTTGACGTAGCACAAGCGTTTGACAAAGTCTGGCACCGAGGCCTGGAAAAAAAAAGAGTTTTTCCTAATTCTAAAATCGTATATATCAGATCGTTACTTTCGAGTAAGATATGACGATGAATACAGCAATCTAAGAAAAATATCTGCAGGAGTTTTACAAGGAAGTGTCTTGGGACGATCCTCTATATAAGAGACCTTCCTCAGCCTGAAGAAGCTAGCTTAGCGACTTTCGCAGATGACACCGCAATTATGACTCTTAGCGACAATGCAGATGAAGCAGCGAATAAATTACAGAAGACAATTAAATCTGTAAGTGACTGGACAAAAAAGTGGAGAATAAAGCTTCACGAAACTAAATCTATTCATGTTAACTTTACTATCAGAAAAATAAATACCGTAAGAATTAATATTGATGGAAATGAAGTTCCGTACGTAAATACTGCCAAATATTTGGGTATAACACTCGACGCCAAGCTCAGATGGAAGGAGCATATCAAAAGGAAAAAAGACTCAGACAAATGCATTGGTTAATGGGAAGGAATTCTCAGCTATCAATTGACAACAAACTACTTTTATACGTATGCGATACAGCTCTGGGCTGTACCTAAGAATGATACAAACATTCCAAAGCAAAGTATTAAGATCGTTGATGCGCCTTGGTATATAAGAAATGACAACCTACATATGGACTTACAAGTAGAGAATGCTAGTGATATTGTTAAACAATACGTAATTAAACATTACCAACAACTTCAAGACCATGTAAATCCTGAAATACAATACATGGTGGAAGTTTGTTGACTTTTTTTAATTTTTTTTTCATTTTGGAAACTGTTTAAGAAAATAGTATATTATTGAATTGTTCTTATTAAATTTATGCAGCATTCCTTATATCCTTATATTTATTCGTATATTATTTTTTTTATTTAGCCTGTAAGAGGTTATTATACTCTGTTTGATGAATTAAAATAAATTAAATTTATTATTTATTATTTATTATATATTATATATTATATATTATATATTATATATTATATATTATATATTATATATTATATATTATTTATTATTTATTATTTATTATTTATTATTTATTATTTATTATTTATTATTTATTATTTATTATTTATTATTTATTATTTATTATTTATTATTTATTATTTATTATTTATTATTTATTATTTATTATTTATTATTTATTATTTATTATTTATTATTTATTATTTATTATTTATTATTTATTATTTATTATTTATTATTTATTATTTATTATTTATTATTTATTATTTATTATTTATTATTTATTATTTATTATTTATTATTTATTATTTATTATTTATTATTTATTATTTATTATTTATTATTTATTATTTATTATTTATTATTTATTATTTATTATTTATTATTTATTATTTATTATTTATTATTTATTATTTATTATTTATTATTTATTATTTATTATTTATTATTTATTATTTATTATTTATTATTTATTATTTATTATTTATTATTTATTATTTATTATTTATTATTTATTATTTATTATTTATTATTTATTATTTATTATTTATTATTTATTATTTATTATTTATTATTTATTATTGTTATTTGTTAGGTCACCCACATCTTTCCAAGAAAAGTTTTTTTACCTAAATTTTTTTCCATATAGCTGAGGGGGGTTGATCATAGCAGCGGGATATTTAGAGAATAAGCTTAGGGTACGGACTATGTTAGATTAAAAGCGCGTAACAGCTATCATTGGTCAGTAAGGTTATAGCTGTCGGACGAAAAGGAATCGGTCGTGGGACGATGGTGAAAAAAAGGTCAACTATTTCGACAAGTGAACGCGATTCTGTCCTTCTTTTTTTTAGTGTTCCGGACCTTAAAAGGAAAGACGGAACACTTATGGGTTTGATACGGTGTCTGTCTGTCCGTCTGTGCGTCTGTCCGTCAGTCTGTCACAGCCCTGTTACTTTTGAACCGTTAGACATAGAGAGCTGAAACTTTCGCTATGTATACGTTATGTGGAAGCTCGCACAAGATGGCGGCAATGAATTTCATTTTGGGTGCCCTTTTTTGGGCACCTTGTATGAAGGGCAAAAAAAAATTATTTTGTTTCCCATCATGTGGCATATCAAATTAAAGAGATTTTTCCAAGGGCTCCATATATGTAAGAAATATTTTATTCTGACATTTGAAAACTGTTACAGATTTTAAAAGAGCGGATGGCACTAAGTCATTTGCACGAATGGATCATATATGTTAGCTCTATGCTGCTACTGAAAACTAAATAAGTTTAAAAAACTATAATTTTTTTTTAATTTGTTTTTTTTTTTCAAAAATATTTTTTTCTTAAATTTTTAAAACTCTAAATGCTGTACTCCTTCGGATGTCAAGTATTACCAGTGTTTTGCTTTACTTAAACCATTAAATAAGCAAAGTACCGTTATATGCATTTTTATCCAAAAGGTTGGTACGCCTTAACTAACTGAAATATGAAATTTTATGAAAATCGTTGAAACCATTTTGGAGAAAACTCCGTGTTTGTGAAAATGGCGCTACGTGAAGGAACTCTAAGAGTAGGGCTAGAAGAAAAATTTCAATGTCCCCTTTAATGGCCATGCAATAGCTCCCTAACACGAATTTTGAAGTTAATCGACTCACTCGTTTAGTCATACAGACAGACAAACACAATCGGCAGATACAATATAACGAGCTTCTCTATCAACGTAATTTCAGAATTGTTTAATATCTCGAGTTCCAATTTTTGCACGAATTCAATACATGTTTTATATCGAAAGTGCATGTTAAAATGGACTGTAATCTCACTGCACAGTATTACTAAAACATACCTACATACTTTTGATTTTACGACTTGATAAAGTTGGTTAGACATTACATTTTTCATATCAAAGCCAGTGTTAGGTGTTCCTATGTAGAATGTGGATAAATTGCCTTCTATTTAATGATAATATAAAATGTCCGGAACACTATTGCACGAGGCCCTCCTCGCACTTGCCCAATTTTTTTTTATTTCTTTTTATACCCTATCCTAATTATACCCCATCCTAAGGGTATATTAAGTTTGATACATAGTTTGTAAGATAGAGAAATATTAAAGATAGACCACATAAAGTATATATATAAATGATCAGCGTCAGTAGCCGAGTCGATCGAGGCATGTCCTTCCGTCTGTTCGTCCGTCCGTATGTCACCAGTTTCTGGGCCTTAAATTTTGAGCTAGGACGATGAAATTTTGTATACGAGGTCCTTGGAAGAGTAAGCAATTCATGTGTAAACATTTTTAAAATCCGCCCACTGACACGCCCACTTTTCAAAAAAATCAATTTTTTCAGCTATTTGATTTGAAACTCGAAAAGCTTGCTTGAGCAAATATAGAGATATTCTTAATCTATAAATCGTTTATTCATTGTATGTGGCCACGCCCACTTTTTAGTGGCGGTTTTCTTAAAGAAGCAGTTTTTATTCGGTTTCAATAAAATAATATCAATGCTTAGAAGCAGACTTGTGTACATGCTCAAATATTAAAATACAAATTTATGTATCTGGTGGAAATGGAAAAACGTATGGTCATACCTAAATACATACATATATATATCTGTTTAAAGGAAAGGAATCCGCTCCAGGCGGATTGTAGCATTTTCATATGTAAGCTGCACTTTACGTAGATGAGTGTCCTGAGATCGCCCCCATCGGGGCGTGATATCAATACATTCCCAGATGCTCCCTATAACAACTATAACAACAACAACATCGACATCAACTAGCATCATAACAACTCGAGCCTCAGCAATTACTATAACTACAATGACAACCCATGACAACTCCCTTTATAAGTAGATATAAAAAGCAAACAGAAACGCAAAACATTAATAAAATAACAACGAATCGCACAGAAATTGGCAATTTAAAAACAAGTCCCCGCAATGAAACCAAAATTAACACAAAAATAACAAACACCATGGAAACTTCCCCATGCACCAGCATACGAAGTAAACCTAACCAAAAAAGAGACAGATTGCCAACAATTAAGACAGACGCTTATAACAACCATAAGAAGCTCAAAACAAAAGCCCAAGGAACTCTAAACTACTGGTTGAGCAAACCTAAGAAGCCGAGCTCGACAAATCGGTTTGAAATCCTTGACATAGGCGATGACATTGAAAACAACAAGACAACAAATAACATTAATCCACCACCAATATATGTCCAAGATGTCGAATGCTTAAAAACAATAAATACTGCACTTAACGATATAGCAAAACAAAACTTTGAACTAAAAGTACTTAAGAATAATGAGATTCGCATTCAATCTAGCGACACTACTTTCTACAGGACCATCACTAAAAGTTACAAAAAAAACAACACAAAATACTGAACATTCAAACCTAAGGAAGACAGAGGATTTAAAGTTGCACTTCGAGGTACACTCCTCAACCGACGTAGAAGACATCAAGAATGGATTAGAAGAAAAAGGACACAAAATCTTAAAAACATACATAACATAGTACAGAGAAACACAAAGCCACGCTTACCACTGTTCTATATTGAAATAGCCAATGACAACAACAACAAAGTCATCTACGACATTTCGCACCTTCTATGGACACCAAAGGTTTGGACACTCAAAAAATTATAGCACAAGAGATACAGTGTGCGTTATATGTACAGGTCTCCACAAGAAAGAATTGTAAAATGCGCACTATGTAGAGGGAACCACACGGCTAGTTATAAAGGATGCGAGATCTACAAAGCCCTAAAAATTGAGCGTTTTCCGGCCTTGCGTAAAAAATCTTTGACCAAAACAAATAGTGAACAAACAATGATGTTCCTACTATTCCGGCTCATGTACCAAATAAAAAATATAATGTTCCAATATCTTTATGATTAGTTGAAAATTATCATTGTTGCGATTAAATGGCTGAAGTTTAGGCAATAGACTGTAAATCTATTTATAAGAATTATTCTTTTTAATCAATTTAGCTTTAAAGTCAATAATGATATTAAATTCCAAATTTATGTTATGTTATGTTATTAAGGCTTAAAAGATTATTCTTATATTTATAACTTTGAAGGCTATTAGTTTATTTAACTTAAAGTCTTAAATTAAATAACAGATTAATCTAATAAAAAATAAACCAAAAGTAGAAATAAAAGAAAAAAATAAATACATATTTATTAAAATGTTATTTCAATTTATTAGTATAAATAAATTAAATTCAATTATTTTCAAAATAGTTTAATATAAATGTTGTATAACATAAACGTAAATAAAAAAATAATGTAATTAATGAAGCAAGAATTATAATTGTTAATATAAAAAATTGATTATTTAATATTAAATATTGAATTGTTAATCATTTAGGTAAGAATCCTAAAAATGGGGGTAATCCTCCGAATGATAATAAATTTAAAAATAAAGAAAATTTTAATGTTTTATTAAAATAGAATAATATAAATAATTTATTAATATGAAATAATTTAAATATGTTAAATAAAAAAACTAAATTAAAAGATAAAAATCTATAAAGAAAAAAGTATGTAATTCATAAAGATTCATTTGAATATATACTTATTAATATTCAACCTAAATGATTAATAGATGAAAATGTTATTAATTTTCGTAAAGAAGTTTGATTTAATCCTCCTAAAGAACCAATAATAACAGATAATAAAATACATCAAAATAATAAAAATTTAATAATTAAATAAGAAATTAGTATTAATGTTCCAATTTTTTGTCACGTTATTAAAATTAATGCATTTATTCAATTTAATCCTTCTATTACGTTTGGAAATCAAAAATGAAAGGGAGCTGCTCCTCTTTTTATTAATAATGATGATAAAATTATTATATTTACAAAATTATTAATATTAATTTGATTAATAAAATTATTTCATATATAAGTAAGAAAATATTTTAATGAAGATTCATTAGATATTAAATTATTATCTCTTATAAGGGGGATAAAAGATAATAGATTAATTTCTTATCCTATTCAAGCTCCTAGCCATGAATTTGAAGAAATAGTAACTATTGTTCTTATAATTAGAATAAAAATATATAAAATTTTTGATGAATTATTAAAAATTAAAAAGAAAAGGATTAAAACCTTTATAAGTGGGGTATGAGCCCAATAGCTTAATTAGCTTATCTTTTTATATTTTAGTGTATGATGCACAAAAGTTTTTGATACTCTTAGAAATAGTTTAATTTTATTAAATATAAATAATTAAAATAATGAATATAATATTAATTATATAATTTACCCTATCAAGGTAATCCTTTTATCAGGCAATTCATTTCCCATTTTCTATTTTCCATTTCCTATTATAAAACAAATGACAAATATGATGAATATCATTACCATATTAGTAACTAAACTTAATGGACAATAACAATCTTAGAATATGCATCTGGAATGCAAACGGACTAAATCGCCATGTGCTTGAAGTGAAACATTTCTTAAAAGAAAATAAAATTGATGTCATGGTAGTATCTGAAACCCATTTTACGAACAAGAGCTTTCTTAGAATCCCAGGCTACAACATTCACAATACCAATCATCCTGACGGAACAGCGCATGGAGACTCTGCACTCTTAATCAAAAATAAAATTAAGGAAATTGGGCTAGAAAAAGATAACTATGAACATATACAAGCAACGACAGTTCAACTCCAAGAAACATACGGCCTCTTCTCGATCTCTGCTATTTACTGCCCCCCAAAACATAAGTTTACAACTCCATTTTTTAAAATCCCTGGGAAGCAGATTTATAGCAGCCGGTGACCTAAATGCTAAGCACACATACTGGGGTCCAGACTAACGACAAAAAAAGGACGAAACTTATTAAATGCCATTCGCCATTCGACTAAATAACTGCAAATACCGCACTGGAGAACCAACTTACTGGGCAACAGATGTCAAAAAAATACCTGACTTAATCGACTTTAGTATAATCAAAAACATCTCACTTGAAAAGTTTAAAATAACATCCAGATACGAACTCTCACCGGACCACTCACCAATTCTAATTGACTACACAAGGACTACAGCACACCTTCTAGCGTAATAAAACAAATTAAAGAAAAAAGAAGACTTCGTAAAAAATAGCAAATTACAAAATCACCTGAAGACAAAAAAAGACTAAATAAAGCAATAAAAGAACTTAAAACAACATTACTTAATATTGAAAACAATGACATAAACAATTATTTAAAAAAACTCACACCCACATCCGAAACTAATTTTTCACTATGGAAAGCAACGAACAAATTGACAAATAAAATAACGCACGAATCACCTTTAAAAAAGACAGATAATACTTGGGCTCGGACTAACTACGACAAGGCAATTACACTTGCAAAATATTTTGAAGAAGTGTTCAATAATGACGATGATAATGCCATCTTGCCTCCAATTGACAACAGAATAATTCCTATAAGGAAATAGAACACACCATAAAAAAAGGATTGACCATAAGAAAGCATCGGGATATGATCTACTGAGGCTGAAAACACACCGGATCAGATAATACGTCTTTTCTTGGCTTATCGAACACGACAGGACAAAAATACAAGAATAGATAAGAAAACGTGTCTGGTTGTCGATAGCTGTATCGTTGTCTTTCAAAGTTATTAATTGGTTGTTGTTGTGGTTTCCTTTGCACTGGTCGTAATTTATTTGAGTTTTTATTTATAATAGACTTAGACGCAGAAAGGTTAATATATTTATTCTAGGCAAGAGGCCAAATATATAATTACAAAGATAAATATCATTCAAATAAAATTATTATCGGTTTTGTTTCATCTCAACACACACCAAACGGGACAGAAAAATGGAACAGATTTTTTGTTGGCACAAGCCTCGGTTGGTGTGTGTTAGAGACATGCTTTCTTGTCTGTGAATAAAAAGACGTCTTGTCTGATCCGGTGTGTTTTCCGCCTAACAGGTAAGGTTATAGATGAGCTACCTAAAAAGGCTATTCTCTTCGTAAGGAACGTGTATAACGCCATTATACGACTGAAATACTTCCACAAAACCTGGAAGGTATCACAAATAGTGGCCATAGCGAAACCTGGTAAGGACGCTACGAAGCCAACATCCCACCTATGTAAAAAAAAACGTACTAAGTGTCCTCTGGACAGATGTATAAGAATATTGAAAAATAAAAAAAAAATAAAAACAGATATACCGTCTTTTGACCCACACTGTGACTCCAAAGTACGAATACAGTGCGAAAAGAAAACCTACAGAGACCTACTATGACCCTCAAACCCCAGTGCCAGTATAGTGTGAAAAAACAACAAAAAAGGGGTTAAGAAATCCCTGTTACCACCCCCTCTCTTTTCCCGGTTAAAATGGCGGCGTTCTTTATCTGCCTGATCCCCCCCCCCTTTGCCGCTAATCCGCGCCAAAAATCGTCGGCTAAATATTCCCGAAAAGTCTCCCAGCTGGCCAACAAAGCTCCATCAGTATTGCACATCCACCCACTCCGGATCGGATCGCTTACCGCAGCTACAGAAGCTTCATCATCAGTGTTGAATTTCTTTTTCCCTTCTGGGAATAATTATAAAAATTTTGGTTTTTTTTTGAAAATTCATTTCATGTTTTCCCTTTATCTTTAATAAATCTTGCTTTGTAAAAAAAAATGTGGTAAGGTTTGTTTTTCTAAAGTGAGTAAAAGTTTTAGTGTTCACACTTGCAAATCCTTACTTTTTTATACCAGCTACAGCAGGCCTGACGACGAAGGATCCAGGTAAGCTTTTGCCATCTCATTTATCTAAAGTTAATTTAGTAAACTTTTCTTCACGAATTTTTTTCATTATCTTTTTGTTTAAATTTAATTGTCTGTGCCTTAAAGGTAGAAGAATTGCATGTATTAAGACGATAGAACTTTTGGTTTTTATTATTTTTTTTTGCAATGCTTTATTGCAAACTAATGGATTATAAATAAAGACATGTCATATTAATCGAAGTAGTCTCCTTGCAATGGCAAGGTTCAGTGTTTCTTGGTAGGAAAAGCTAGCCTTTTCTTTTGGGTACAAGTCAAAAAATTTCAGCGGAGAAGGGTGGGTAGAGATACATTTGGAGGACGACCATATATTCCTCCAGTGGTAATGGTACGGTTTTTCCCAGATTTTTTTTTGTTAGTCGTTTATGCAAGCATTTTTTTTATATGGTGGTGATTATGTGGTTACGAGTCTGCAAGAACCCTCACCAATCCGACGAGCTCAACCGTGAGATGCAAGGCATGCAATCGGCATTCGAGCAACCGAAGCTATTCGTTTGTTTTCATGTCTTCCATATTCCTCCCTTTCCTACCTCCCATCCTTATGTCCCATCCCTCGAAAATTTTATCCTCATCTCTCCGATGAACCTTGCCTACTTATACCTCATGAATACCACTTCCATTATAGTAGATGTTCTTGGAACGAATTATTATTTTCTATTCCACCACTGTGTTTTAAAAGAAGAAAGCACGACAACAAAACTTAGGGTGGTATTCGACGGTTCCGCCAAAACCACCACTGCAATGTCATTAAGTGATATTCTCATGGTCAGATCCATAATTCAATCAGATTTATTCTGGACCCTTTAAAGTTTTGCACCCATCGTCTGACTTAATCCTTATGCAAATTTTATGGAAAGAGAAACTTAATTGGGTTAAAACCCTTCCTTCAGCATTACATTCACAGTGGCAGCAATTTTGTGACGACATAAACTTCAACGGTACGCTTTTCAGCCAAACGCTAAATTTCAGTTGCATGCCTTCTCTTATGCCAGTTCGCATGCGTATGGAGCAAGAGACGAAGAAAACCCGGAAGGCCTGATGCAAAACCGGTGAGACGTCCTTTGCAAGTATCCTCAAAAGGATGAGAGCAAACCCTGATCTTAAAGAAATCGGCGAAAATGTCAACAGGATTAGGAAAACAGCCAAAGCTGAACTGCTCATAGCGCTGGAAAGGGAAAACGATGGACAGACCACGAAATTCAAGGAGAAAATGTCCAAAGCCCTCCAAAACGAAGCGGTGGTTTGGATGATGAGCCACAAAATCACAATAGAGGTACGTGATCTGGACGAAGCAACGACCCAAGAAGAGATACGCACGGCAATAGCGGACCAAACCCAATCTGTAGCTAGTATCACCACAGATGCTGTTAAGTCTATGAGGAAAATGAGGGACGGAACGCAAACTGCCCTTATCAGTCTACCAGCAGATGTGGCGACCCAGATTATCGCGACGGGACGCCTAAATATAGGATGGGTAAGATGCCGAGTAAGAGAGTACATCACTCCAACTAGGTGTTTCAAGTGTCTAGAATACGGACATATTTCTACGCACTGTAAGAACGAGATTGACCGCACAGGAACATGTCTAAGATGTTGGGATAAAGGACACACAGCTAAAACATGTACAGCAGAGCCGAAGTGTTCCATATGTGATCCGGCATGTAAAGGTGGAAACAACCACGCCACCGGAAGCTACAGAAGTGCAGTTTACAAAAACGCGATACGAGTATTGGTAAAGAAGCAATGAAGTGCATCCAAATAAATCTTAATCACTGTGAAGCCGCACAGGATCTGCTTACACTGACAGTCAAAGAAGAAGAAGCAGACCTAGCCCTTATATGCGAACAGTACAAAAGCTCCCATACCAAGGCAAGATGGGTAGATGACACCACCAAGAAAGCAGCAATTTGGAGATGCGGAAGCTATGCATTTGAGCGCAAGAGCACAAACAAAAGACCAAATTTCACCTACGCAAAAGTGAAAGGAATCCATTTCTTTAGTGGCTATGCTCCACCTAGTATGAGTATGGCAGAATAGCAACAGATGCTGGATGTACTTGTAAATGATGTGCGAGGGAAATCACCGGTTATTATAGCTGGAGACTTCAACGCATGGGCAGTCGAATGGGGCAGCACTAAAACAAACCACAGAGGGGAGGCGAAGGAAACAAAGACACTTTCAATAACGGCAAATTAGGCTCAATCGTAGACCTAACATTCGCCAGTAGAAACATAGCTAGGAAAATAAAATGGCAAGTCTCCGATCTCTACACAAACAGTGATCACCGAGCCATCATATTTCAGATAAGAGAGCCGGGACGGTTCCAGCACAGGGAAGCCATTAAATAGGTACAGAGCCGAGGTTGGAAAGGAAACAATCCAGATAATGAGATGCTCGATTTCTGGATGACCAACATGGAAGTACTCATTGGCACTGCTGAAGAACAGGCCACCCAAATGACCGCGTATTTGACCCAAGGATGCGATGCATCCATGCCACGAAAAAGCAATGGGAATGGGAGAACACCGGTGTACTGGTGGAACGATTGCATCGCTAGACTGAGAGCAGAGTGCCTCAAATTACATAGGCGCCAGCAGCGAGCAAGACAAAGAAAAGACTCAGAAGATATACAAGTATATAGATATATCTACAAGTATCCGCATCCCCCAAACAACAATAACGGGTAGGGGAATAATACCACCCGTCACAACTGCAGAAGTCCTTAAGTTAGTGGATTCAATCAAGAGTAACAAGGCTCCTGGAATGGACGGCATCCCTAACTTCGTCCTAAAATAGGCCATTAAAGCCCACCCAGAGGCTTTTGCTAACCTCTATACAGCTTGTCTGATAGAAGGCAAGTTTCCCCTACAATGGAAACGACAGAGATTGGTATTAATAAAAGGCGACCAGCCCCCAGAGCAAACGTCTTCATATAGACCACTGTGCATGCTAGACACAGTAGGAAAAGTGCTTGAGAAAATAATCCGCGACAGACTGGACCAGTACACCGAAGGAGAAAATGGACTGTACAACCTACAATACGGTTTCAGAAAGGAACGAAGCACAACCCATGCGATACAAGCAGTTTGCAAGATAGCACGCGAAGCCATATCGGGGACCAGATGGAAAGGAGAAAAAAAGCAGTACTGCGCCGTCGTTACCCTCGAATGGAGCCAAATGGAGCTGCATTATCAGAGCGCTGAGGGACATGTGCGTCCCTATCTGCGCCGAATAATAACGTACTACTACTACGGATCCGTAAACCAAGAGGAGTACATATAATCGGCTACGCTGACGATATAGCAGTGGTTGTTGTGGCTGAAATACTAGAGGAAGTGACGCAACACTGCAATAACAGAATTAAAGGCGTGAAAACGTGGCTTCGTTCATCAGGCCTGGAACTGGCAGAACATAAAACGAAGGCCGTCCTCATAAGCAGCCGCAAGAAAGTTGAGCGCCTAACAATAGAGGTAGGTGAACACACTATCAAGTCGAAGCCCTACATAAAGTACCTGGGAGTACTGCTTGACCATAGGCTAAACTTTAGAGAACACCTAGCCCACACAAGCGTAAAGCCCAACCGGGTGGTTGCAGCAATATCCAGGCTAATGCCCAATATTGGAGGACCAAAGCAGCCTATAAGAAGCCTACTTGCGACAGTTAGCAAGTCAATCCTCATGTATGCCGCCCCCATATGGGAACCGGCTACAGCTGTAAGCTCATACATGAGGGGGATTAATTCGGTACACAGAAGAGCATCTCTTAGAATATGCTCCGCATATAGGACTGTATCGGAGGATGCAATTAATGTAATAGCAGCGAAAATGCCTATCGACCTGGAGGTTAGAGTTGCAGCATGCATGCAGAATAGCGACAACGAGGAAAGAAGCACCATCAGAGCGACTGCAAAATTAGAATGGCAACGACGATGGAGCACGTCAGAAATTGGCCGGTGGACCTACAAACTGCTGCCAAATATCGAAGAGTACACCACAAGAAAACACGGGGAGGTAAACTTCTACCTCACTCAATTCCTAACAGGACATGGAAGTTTTCGGGAATACCTTCACAAATATAATATTGCAGATGATCCTTTCTGCCGGCACTGTGAAGGGAAAGTCCAAAACGCGGAACACGTCCAAAATGCGGTAACCCCAAGGCACCTAATAGGTTTCATGCTGTCAAGAAGAGAAGCTTGGGTGTTTGCCGACAACATTATTGCAAGCATAATGCAGAAGCTACGGCTGGAAAACCAAACACAAAGAGCCGAAGAAGAACAGAGCCCTGCAGCATAACGAAGAAGATATGACGTCAAAAACCTGCCCCTTCCAAGGAATGCCTTGATCGGCGGTACCGTAGGGGGCAACAGGACAGTTTGGGGGGCGGTGGTTTAGCACGTAAACATTCTAGAGCATGGAGTCGGGCATAACTTTGTAGTACGGGCTGCGAGTATCCATAAAGAGTCCATCGCCTCCAGCGCATCAAAAAAAAAAAAAAAAAATTGCGTATGGAGCTGGCATCTATCTTGAAAGTTAGGTAGAAGACGGAAATGTGCAAGTAAGGCTTCTCTGTTCAAAGGTTCGAGGGTAGTTCCGATTTGTACAATATCAATACCCAGCCTTGAGCTCTGTGCTGCACTTAGATTGGTAGAATTGATTCAAAGGGTGATCAAAGTTATACCTCTACATTTCACCGAAGTTAATTGTTGGTCTGATTCTATGGTTGCAATAGCTTGGCTCAACTCTCCCGCCTGCACTTCTACTACTTTAGTGGCGGATAGGGAAGCGAAAATCCAAGACCTTACGAAAAAATTCATATGTCCGGAGTGATCAAAATCCAGCTGACATTCTTTCGCGTGTGCTAGGACCTTCATATTTACATGTATCCACTTTTGTGTTCCTGTCAAAGCCGTCACATTGCCAGCCTATTTCGCCGAATGCTGATAACCAGAATGCACCAGAGAGAAGGAAACCAAAATCTTTTTTTTTTGTGTCTGAAACATCAGATCTAACTATTCAATGCAGATTCAATAACGACTTTAGCCGTTCCTCTATTAAGCGTTTCAACAAATGCTATAGCGCCATTAGAAAAAAGATTCTACGATCCATTCACAACAGGGGAACTGGACATATGTACCTTTAAAGACAATTATAAAAACAATACAGTTAACATCATTTCAACATGAGTACAAAAGGTTGCAGGAAGGAGCAGAAATAGCAGCAAGTAGTGCTCTAAGGGGTTTAATTCTTTAATTTTTACAATTCGGTGTTGGTTTTTGTGGACCATAAAAAAAATCATAAGAAATTCGGCGAAAAGTGCTCATCAAAACTTATTTCAGCGTTTTCATCTGCATTAGCGCGAAGGTCGTTCATCTTGAGCTGGCATCGGATTTGTCGAGTGCAGCATTTTTGTCAGTTCTGCGCAGATTCGTACCAAGAAAAGGAAAACCAGCTGTTATATTCTAGGACAATGCCACGATTTTTGACGGTGGAAATTTAAAACTGATAGAATTTAAAAAACTGTTCGACTGTCAAAATTCATTCGCATTTAACGGACGTGCGTGGACGAAGGAATTAATTGGAAGTTCATTTCTTCACGTTTTCCCCCTTTTGGGATGGTTTTAGGATTCTTCAGTTAAATTAGACAAATACTACTTGAGTCGTGCCATAGGATTTTTAAAATTTGATGTATTTCATATGCTGACATGTCAAATAGAATCTATAATAAACTCTCGACCTTTATATCCACTTTCAGATGATCCAGACGATTTAAGTGTGTTAACTCCTGGACATTTTTTGGTTGGTGGGCCACTAGCAGCCCTTCCCAAGTCGGATTTTACCTCACAGAAAATTAGTCGCTTGGCAAATTGGCAGCTGGTTCAAAGCATGCAGCAACACTTTTGGGACAAATGTGTCAAGGAGTATTTGTACACGGTCGAGCCCGTTACACATGATCCGCAACGCGGATGGATCTTGGAGACCATGCGGGGACTACAGAAATCTCAACACAATCACGTGACCCGATCGCTACCCGCTCCCTCATCTTCATGATTTCGCCAACATTCTTCAGGGTAAGACAGCTTTTTTCGAAAATAGACTTACAAAAAGCTTTCTGTCAGGTTCCGATTAACACAGACCGCCATCACGCCCTTTGGCCAGTAGGAGCTTACCCACATGGCGCTACGAAACACCGCTCAGACTCTTCAACGGCTGATTCACGAGTTAATGCGTGGACTTGGATACGCATTTCTATATAAGGACAATATTTGCATCGTATCTTCAAACATCGCTGAACACCGAAAACACTTAATCGAACTGCTTAGAAGGCTGTCCAGCCATAACTTGCGCCAACGTGCGCCTTTGGATAGCCAGAGCTGGAGTTTATCGGTCATCTCATCACCAGGGATGGAATAGCCCCTCTTCCATCACGAATCGACGCTATCCAACGCATTGAGCGACCAGAGACAGTAAAACAGTTGAAGGGATTCATCGCGACAATAAATTTATACCGCAGATTCATCCCCAACGCAGCCGCCGTGCAAATTCCTCTACTAGCAATGGTTCCAGGCAATCGAAAAAACGATAAATCCACGCTGAGCTGGCCTCCGTCTATAAATGAAGCCTTCGATAATTGTGCCAGAAGCAGAATTGAGCCTGATTACACACGCATCAAATCTAGCAGTGGGAAAATCTACTGCCGTCATTCAGTATATCAAAGCCGAGGATAACCACGCAGCGGACTTGTTATCGCGCATACACGGCGTGCACGCTAAAGAGGACTTCTACTCGAAATTTGCAACATCGCAAAAAGACGCCGAGCTTCAACAGCTACTGGAAAGTAACCCTTTGCATTCAATGCCTCTAATATGGTTTTTCTTTCCTCTTCTAGACAAGCCGATTTATTCCAATGTGTCGCACAATCGAGTTCGACCGTTTATCACAAAGGACCTCCGGAAGGCGGAAGGAGACAATTCACCTCGTCGGTTTTTACGGAACTCTGAAAGTGCATGGGTACAAACCACACAATAACGCAACGTAAGGACAAATTCTTCACCCTCACCATCCCAGGAAAGCCTACAAATATTTCTGTAGACCGCCTGAAACCGGCTTACCTAGAATCCAAGCAACATTACGACTCATAACCAATTGTCCCTAGGGGGGATGATAGAAGCCGCATGCAACCGCCAGTTGATAACTAGATCGTAAACGTGAACGGACAGAATTTCTGCGTATCTCCATTTTAGTTATTTTAACACAGAGTGTACTTTTACTTTAATCCTTTCTAAACAATTAAATGTACCTTTTGTAATAAATGAAATGAATATGTTGAGTGTTCCATTCAGTTCTAATGTTATCATTGAACGTCTCTATAATTGTCTAATAAACATCTTCTCTTCTGAATCATCAAACAACTTGGATGTCTTTTTATTTATTGGGTAACTAATCTGCGCACTAAGCATTAATCACAACTTCATTTCATCGGTACCTTATGTTAATAGATTCCGTTTTAAATCACTATGCAAGTTCTCGCGCAGGTTTTTTTTTCCAGTCATTCTGTCTTGTGTACATACAAAGATAAATCGAGCAAACCCACCCTTCGATGTTTACTCCGCCGAATATCAGCGCAGACCAGCGTTGCCACTTTGGTTCAGAGCAATGTAGCATACTGGCAATAAAAATGTAGCATTTTTAAAAAAAATTTAGCAAAAGACTAATTTCAATTAATTTCATTTTTTTATTTTTTCATTATTACACGTAGTATTGTATTTTTATTGGAAGACGCTAGGGACCGATTTTACTGCTTCATAATTTGAGATATGTAACTCCAAATTTGCATGTCTTGTTAACAGCGTTTTGTTGCACACGAATGATTTGTGGCATACACGGCAAAACGGTTTTTCTGACCTACACTCTAACCACGAGAAATTCTGTTTCCCACTCTTTTCTATATTTGCGTACCATGCGTACCATCCATGTTCCAAAGACATTTATTTAATTTCTACTCTATTTTTAATTTAACAACTTACCTTATTATATGTACAAAATGTTTAATCTAAGTAAAATAGCCGGTGTTGTTTAAATTTGAAATATAAATAAAACACAAACAATTTAAATCTGACATTTGGAAAGTGATGCTAACACCAACCAAAGCTCATAAATTGCAGTGAAAAAATGGGTTTACATATGAAAGTTAATCATTTTGAGATATAAAGAAGAGAAATCGAAAAAAGAAGATGAAAAAATTACGTAGACGGTTTTGTACAGTTTCGTATAATGTAGCATAATGAGTGAAAGATGTAACATGTAGCACGCTACTCGAAGATGTAGCAGTTTTGCTACATATGTAGCAAAAGTGACATCGCAGACTGATTATTTTTGGACAATGTGGAGAAAGCTTTGTGGAGAGTAATAACCAGAGTATATCCATTATAATGAGTAGGGACACTCTCTCAACATATGCATTTCCTACTACCGCAAACCAAAAGATAAAAAAATTGTACAATAAGTGGAAGTAGATCAAAAGTATACACCAGAGTATATCCATTAAAATGAGTATGGACACCCTCTCTACAAATGCATTTCCTACTACCCCAAGACAAAAGATAAAAAAATTGTACAATAAGTGGAAGTAGATCAAAAGTATACACTTTAACCGGATGCAACGACCCCTTGTGAAAAAAGGAGTACACAATACATTTACCTGCACCACTACATGCGGCTTACTGTGTAAGACGAATGGTTAGGGATTTTTTCATAATGCTTTTTTAAAGGTGACGCGACTCCGATTATCGTTGTGTGTATCTCTACGTTTTGGTCAGTGTGACCTGCTGCGCCTTATTGAAAATTTTTCTATACCTATTTTTTATGATTGGCTTTTCCGCTAATTAAAACTAAATATGAACCCTTTTACATCTAAAATATGAAAACAAGTGTTTATTTCCTTTGACCTCCATAAAAATAATAAAACCAGATGTTCGGCCTTAAAACAATAAAAATAATTTGACTCAAAATTTCCTAGTTTTTTATGGCAAGAGGTCACATTGATTTTCAATAGAGGCTGTAGTTGGTATTGATTTCTTTTTCTTGACAATGTATTTTTAAAGGCGATGTGACTCCAACGCTTATCGGCTGTGCGTCATATCGCTATCTCTCTCTCCCTACAACGCTTCTTATACTCATCTACTTCTCATATCTGTGTAACTTAGTGAGGACAGAAAATGAAAACGGTCGAGAGTGTCCCTACTCTGAGTAGGCTGTTATTACCAGAGTATATTCTCACTAAGTTACACAGATATGAGAAGTAGATGGATATAAGAAGCGTTGTGGGTCGTGCTTAACGACCTTCGTTTATCCGAAGGGCAAATTGGGTTTCGAGAAGTTTTCTCATGACCGATATACTAAGCCACTCGGAAGAGGTGGGCGTCGAATGGTTCATGGTATTTTTATGAATTCGAATTTGAAATCCCTTACGCAGTAGCCCAACGCACTAACCACTGAGCTACGACACCTACCCTTAGGATAAGGTAAAAAATAATTATTGGTGAACTTTTATCGATTGCATCATATGAAGAATATTACATTCAATCACCGGGAGCTTGAAAAGGTACTGAATGAAACAAAAGATAAAAACTTTATAGTAATAGTAAATATTAACATAGATATTTTAAAATAAATAAAGATATTGAAAGCTATCTGCTTCTCATGGCATCTTTTGATGACAAGACTTTCACAAATTAACCAACCGGAATAGCAAATACTACTGCTAGTTGTATTGACCATGTTTTCTGCGTATCTATTCATAAAAACAATAAAGCTTTATTTGAAAGTGTTCTGCATAGTTGCAGAATAACTGACCATCATTTATGTGCTTTAAATATTTATGACAACACTTCAAACGCTTAACTCTCAGGCAACAATCAAAGATAAGACTCTAGCGTATTAACTGCGCGAAAAGGTAAGGTATGAATTTTGGGAACCATTTTATCTTAAAAGTGATCCTTCTAGGGTTATCTTAAATAACTGTGTATATCAAAAGATTCTTGTTAAGATAGGTCATCTCCAACTACGAGCAACGATATCATTAAGTCAACGGCCATTGTATTCATTTGTTTACTTCAATTCATTTATGTTATTTATGTGGCGTCAGCACTTCATGCTGAATCGTTCACATTTTCTTTTACTCTATGTCAGCAATATGCTGCACTTTACCTTTTTACTTTATGTAAGCAATATTTTGTACTTTACTCTTTCTTAATAATGTAATGTAAGCAATCATTTTTACTTTATGTTTTTACCTTTTCAATATTATTAATTAGTGCTAATGCAGCAATTTATATGTATAAATAAGACGAAATAAATTTTACTTGTCACTTGCTTTTCGACAGTCAACTCAAGACTTTATTCATTCCATTGATTCAAGTAAGTCTGCTTGGAAGCTGTCGCACTGTGGTATTCCAATTTATGTACTAGGAATATCACTTGTAGACGCGGTACAAGAATCGTGATCTGCTACGACTCCATACAGTAAAAGAACTGTATTATTTTGGTGACCCCGGCGTGAATTGTTTCCCCCACCAGAGGTAAGGAGCAAATCACGAACCAATTCAAACTCAACATTCAAAAACAGCGTTCCCCAGGGCTAAACACTGCTGAGGACATCAAGGTCTTAAACTTCAGATTAGTATGGGCGTCGACAGGGCCATACACTGTTCGCAAAATTTTCGGAAGGGTGAAAGACAGCTATGAGAGTTTAAAGGCATTACTGCTAACAATCGCAGTAACAGATGAATATGAAGAAGGGGCAGTATCCGATGCTACTAGGCCATTGCCGGCCTCCAGGAATTTACAAGAAGAAAAAATAATTCCGAGGTTAGAAGGAAGTCAGATAAGAGTATAGTTCCAGATCAAATTCTGAGACAACCCAGATGACAAAAGCTACGATCCAGAGGATTCTGTCCAATTTACAGGACAAGCAATCCAAACAATAGACAGCTTGTATCATGCAATATACGAGAGCTACTATGAACCAATCGAAATAAATTACAACATGCAACAATTTATTGAAATTGAAGCCAGTGCTCAGAACGGACTAGCGATAATTCAAGAAATTCTCCACTCCTGCACTGACACTGAAAGTTCAACAAATCCAGCAACAGCCATTCAGTTGCCCAAAATAACGCTACCGAAGTTTGACGGAACATATTCAAATTGGAAGCAGTTCCACGATTTGTTTATACAAATGATTCACTCCCAACCCATTGGATCTGCACAAAAGATGTGGTATTTAAAAACAAAAATTACTGGCGAAGCACATCATACTGATAAGCCACCTTTCGATAAACAACCAAAATTATGACTCAGCGTGGAATATTTTAAAGGCGCGCTTCGAAATTAAACGAGTATTAGTAGTCTCATTCGTGGAAGAGCTGTTATGTCAATGTTCGGTTGACACAGCATCAGCCCTCAAGAACTTTCATGGCACTACGACTGAGTGCATGCAAGGATTGGACAGTCTTGGTAACGACACAAGCGATTGGGATCGGTTGCTCCAGCATATAGGTTAGATAGATGGGTGCCTTGTGACCAGAAGGTCACTGCTCACTTAGACCCACAACTCGGGTTAACCCTGGGAACGCTGTAATAAGGTCCGCTGTTAGAACCACCCAGATAGTAATATAAATCACAGGAGGTCCACCAACTAAGTGCACCAGCTCCAAAACAAATGACTGCCAAGAGTTATCTTTCTTCCAACAGATAGGGCAGGTCTGTCATACAGCAGGTGACGAATAGATTCAATTTCTACAATAGTCAATACAGTTTCTACAATAGTCATTATGCAGCACACCGAGTCTCTCTGCGTGAAGGCCAATGAAACAATGGCCGGTAATTACGCCAGAAACGACCAGTGCGTTATGACGACTGAGTTTAACCAGAGTTGATGATCTCTTCTTTCTAAAGTCCGGCCATAGAACTCTACCCGTTACTCATGTATCCAGATGAATCCAACGTCTGTTTGCACGATCTCTCATTCTCATCTTCTACTTTTTTTCTTTAAAAAACTGACTGGGACTGCTACAAAGGGAAGGGTCCGCAATATGTGCATCGTCGACCCTTTCCCAGCAAGCTCATCCGTCTTCTCGTTTCCTTCGATATCCATATGCCCTGATACCCAACTGAGGGTCACAGTATTGGCTCTGGATATCTCGTTTAAAAGTGATTTGCAGGTTCTCACCAGCCTCAACCGAGTTATAGCAAGGTCCAGAGCCTTAATGGCTGCCTGGCTGTCAATATAGACAGTTATCGTTTTTCCGACGATATTACTCTCACGTATAATTTCAGCAGCCTGCGTAATGATAGTGACTTCGGCTTGAAAGACGCTTCAGTCGTTGCTTATTCTAAAGGAGCAGTTAATTCCTATGGCTTCACAATAAACTCCGGCTACTGTACCACTGTCCATCTTAGAACCGTCGTTAAAGAATGCCAACTACTTTTTCTTTTTAGTCCTCCAGTTCTTCCAGTAACTTCTGTCAGGAATCCTTGCATTGAATCTCCTTTCGAATATTAACATCGGGTTCATGTGATCTGTCTCCGTCAATCCATTGGTAGCCTCCCATCGGGACAGAAAAGAGGTGTGGCCGTAAGAGTTTGATGACCACAATCGACCTTCCCCCAGTCTTATAGCAGTTTTGGCTGCCAGACTACTACAATAAATGTCAAGCGGAATGAAACTAAGCATGGTTTCCATTGCGGCCGTCGGTGTTGTTCTCAATGATCCCATAGTTCCGATGCATGCCGCCCTCTGGATTTTGGTGAGGTTTGAAAGCTGATATTGCTTCTCAAGTACCATCCACCATACTAGTGAACCATATGTCAGAATGGGTCTTACAACCGCCGTGTATATCCAGTATACCACAGCTGGTCTAAAGCTCCATGTGTTGCTGAATGCCTTTTTGCAAGAGTAGAGAACTACGCTGAAGGTGGGGATTGATCTCTTCTTAGTGAAGAGAACAATCTTCGTCTTTAGGGGTTTACTCCCAATCCTCAGCGTCGGCATAGGCCGTCACGTTACAGCCGTTTTCTTTCAATATTACTAGAAGCTCATTCACTACAAGGATCCATATCAGCGGAGAAAGAATTTCGCCTTGGGGTGTTCCTCTGCAGACTCTTCTCTGGATGGTTGTATTTCCTCCTGTAGAGCAGATTATTCTAGACTGGAGCATTTGTGCAACCCAATTGCAAAGTCCGGTGTTTATGTGAGCTCTATGCAGGCTGTTCAGGATCGCGTCGGAGCTCACGTTGTTGAACGCCCCCTCAATGTCCAGAAACACCCCCAGAGTGTATTCCTTGAAGTGAAGCGATCTTTCAATGCTCGATACAACCCTGTGAGAAGGGCTGTGTCTACAGATCTGCCGCAGATGTACGCATGTTGTGATTTAGATAGGTAGTTATCGCCGATCACTTTTCTTACGTGTACATCTATTAAACGTTCCAATGTTTTCAGCATAAAAGACGATGACTGATAGGTCTCAGGTCCTTTGCGTTTGTGTGGCTCGCTTTCCCTGCTTTGGGAATAAAAACAACACGCATTTTCCGCCATGCTTTAGGAACATATCCTAGCTTAAGACATCCTGTGAAGATATGCTTGAGCCATGGAAAAGCAATATCCACTGACTCTTGCAACATCACAGGGCGAATGTTATCTATTCTTGGTGCCTTATATCATTGTATATGAAACTTATAGTTCTATCATCTAGCGAATTTTTTTCTTTCCCGATTTGACCGCCTAGGTGGCGGGTTCTCATTTCTCGTAAGCAAAGAAAGTTTTTTTTTTCGCTCTCGGAGAATGGAGTTATAACTGAGTGCAAACAAAGTAAGCAAAACCGGTTTTGGGTTTCCATTCTCACTCTGAATTTGTATCTAAATGTTACGCAACTGAGTGAATGACTTTGCTAAGGAAATGAGTAAAGAATCTGAAAAAAAAAATTATTCGCCTTGAGCAGATTATAACTATGTATGTAGTATTTAATTTTCCTTGCTCAATAAAAAGATGTCACTTACTTACTTAAAGGGCTCCCGACCCTTGTAGAGTCCCTGCCTGAGACATCGTTGCCTTCCATCCTCTGCGGTCCCGAGCACGCTGCTTCCAGATGTGAAGACCAAGTTTTCTGGCATCCGCGACAGCTTGGTCTTTGTACCGGAGGTTCGGTCTTCTTCGCCGTCTCGAACCTGCGGGCTGGGATTCGAAGATTCTCTTCGCTGGAGCATTGTTGTCCATTCGCTCGATATGGCCGAGCCAATGTAGTCTGCGTATCTTGGCTTTTTGGACTACATCCACATCCTGGTACAGCTCATAGAGTTCGCGGTTGTACCTTCTCCTCCATTCGCCCTCCTCGCATAGGGGTCCTAATATCCGACGGAGTATTTTACGGTCGAAGGTGCCCAATATTTGCTCAGCTTTCTTTCAATATCGTCTGCGCATCCCAGCAGTTGGACGGATTTGTGTTCCGTGTTGACACCTGCCCTCTGCACTATCTGCTCCAACACGATATTGAAGAAATCACATGACAGCGCATCTCCTTGCCTGAATCCGGTGCACGTTTGGAAGAGCTCCGAAGTGTTGTTTCCAAATTGCACAGAGCATTGCGTGTTTTCCAGCGTTACGCGACACATCTGGATAAGTTTTGTCGGTATCCCAAATTGGGCCATCGCCTGGTAGAGCTCAAGACGATGAATGCTGTCATAGGCGGCTTTAAAGTCGATGAAAAGGTGGTGGGTTTCGACTTGAAATTCGTTGGTCTTTTCCAAGATTTGTCTGAGTGTGAAAATTTGGTCTATTGTCGATCTGCCGGGCTGGAAGCCACACTGGTACGTGCCGATTAGTGTTCTGCAGAAAGGTTTTAGACGTTCACACAATACGTTGGACAGGATCATATATGCGACATTTAACAGGGATATGACTCGGTAGTTCTTACACTAAAAAGATGTAGATTGTTCTAATTAGGTAGTATCTTGGAAGATGCGTAAAGAAGTGATCTGGTTAAGGGATGAAATATTTTTTTTCAGTGGGGTTTGGTATTGTGAACACGGTCGCCGTTTTGGTAGGATTCTACCGAACTTGGGTGGTTTTTTTAGCTTTGGTAGGTAGACAGGTTTTAGTTCGATTTGGTAAATTTTTTTTTGCAGCTGTAAGCCCTGTGAAACAAGCCTTTTTTCAACAATTGGCATTAATAACCGAAATAATTTCCAATCAACTCAAAAACATTTGTGTCAGATAAAAGTTACATGTGTTAACAAAGATTAATTCAATCGACTTGCCTAAATGCGATACCTATCCTTATGTTTATTGTGTTTGGCCTTATATTAGGTCCTTTTGCATACTTAAGGTCCAACAATAATTAAGGTTCTGGACGCTGTCGTAGTCATAATTTGTATACTGCACCAATAATGACATCTTGCTCAGTTTCGTCCAGCAACTGTGAGTGCCCTCGGATTTTGAGAGTGTGCGAGCACAATATTCTTTCGATTATGACATTAGCTATGGCACGCTGAATTCAATTATACTTGAATCTTTATATTCAAACGTTCGCGAACCTAATATTATGTCTAAAAACGTCTAAAAGCGTACGCGTACGAACGGGACGATACGAAAGAAACCGCTTTCGTTCATGACAGGAAAGTAATTTATTTGGATCAGTTGTGGTATCGTGTTCTCCAATCACCTATGAACGTATCCAATCATTTTGCTTCATAACTTTGTTTAAAATTCAAATGTTGTTGTACTTCGAATTGACGTTTCTCAGATTTCCTTACACCAAAAAAAATGTGCTGTAAAAATAGAGTAAAACGCTGTAGATTCTACTGCATTCATTATCAGAATCGACCCGACAATTTTCGTTGTAAATTTTACAGAGGTGTGGTTGTAAATTTAACAATCTGGTTGTAAAAATGACAGCTAAAATTGTAGATTTCACAGCATTTTGCCGTCGAACAGCTGTAGAAACAACAACAATTTGTATGAAAAAAAAAATCGCTTTCATAGCACTTAAGCTTAAAGTTCTAATTTATTGGTATGGTGCGAGAAATGGGTGGAAATAGCTTTTACAATCCAATTGGATGGTTCTTGTCCAAGAAATACTTAGTGTGTGTTTAAACCGAATTATATAATTTAATTTACTTACAAAATGTGAAAAATGTTTGGATCTGGCTGGGGTTGAACGTGGAACCTCTCAGTCGGCGACTGCATACACTACCACAACGCCATGGCCTCTAAAAATTGTCATGGGAATATTCTCAAATGGTATCTACTTTTTACGTTTTCGTAATAGATGCCGAATCTACAACTTGTTGTAATTCCTACAGCTCCTGCTGTAGTTACCACAGTAAATAGCTGTAGATTCTACAACATTTTGATGTAGATTTTACAAATTCATATCTGTAGATTTAACAGCCGAAATTGACAACGCGCTGTTGATTTTACAGTTGGGGATTGTAGTTGATTTAACAAATTTGTTGTAAAAATTAATGCATTCGCTGTAAAATCTACAAAAAATTGTTAATTTAACCAGGTTCGCTGTTAATTACACAAATCTACAATGAATTGTTAAATCTACTGCCTTCAATTGTAAAATTTACAGCGCTTATTTTTTTGGGTGTACGAAAAGGTACAAGTACTATTATATAAATTGTCAAAATTCTCTCTCCATTTATGGACCTATTATTTAGAAACCTAAATTTCGCTTTGGTAGGTTTAATTGGAAATGTTGGTAGAATTTTTTTTTAGCAAATGGCAACCGTGGATGTGATTGGAAATTTTCCATACAGAGAAGTGAAATTTCGGCGCAAAGTAAAGAAATGTTTACAAGTTTAAAAAAAAAAATTCAGAGAAGCGGAGAGGTAGGAGGACGATCGCCGAAACCCTATTTTTTCGCGAAATGAACAAAAAATTTAATATGTATGTGCATACATACATATGTATGAAATAACACAAAACAACTTTTAAACAAATAAATAAAAGGCACTGAACAATTTACATATTCTTTTCCACGTCACCCAATGAGGTAGAATGTTAAACGCGTTTTTTTTTCGAAGCAGCTTCTGTAAGCACAGTCCCGCTTTTTAGTGGAAACTAAAGAAATAGAAATATTCATAAAATAATATGTAAATAAAAAGTGTTAGGTCATTGATCTGGTCGATGAGTTATTCCATTATCGCAACAAAATAATAACACACAATTCCCCACAGCCATAAAGGAAACCTTATGCGTATAGATTTGTGTAAAATAAGTGAAAAGTGCTATGTGTGTGTTTTGTTTTATGAGCGAATTCCTTTTGCTTCATTTCCATTATCGCTCAAAATTAACATGCACGAGATAAGTACACCTACCAAAGCATCTGGCAGTCTACTATTGCGTTGGGTTAAATCGATGGGTTGTTCACGTCAGAGTATATCCATAATGAGTAGGGACACTCTTGACCAGAGTGCGTAGAGACACTCTCCACGTGGTTCTTATCAGTTTACAATTATACTTTCACAGGCACGAGAAATATACGGCAATATGAGATGCTGTAGTGAAAAAGGGATAAAATAAAAGAAAAACCGGTTCTAAATTTTTCACAGGATGACGCCAAAGAAAAAACAAAAATTTAATTTCTCATCACTCAAATATTTATGTTTGTTGATATTTTTCTTACTGTCTTTATTAATTGTTTAAGAATTTGTTAAACTGGTGCTCGGATATACAATTTTAGAAATAAATAAATAAATATTAGGCCGTAAGCAGCACATAGAGGGCCAAGACCTAGCTTCTCACAACTGTACATGTTGTGCGTGGTATACATTTCTGCATGTACAGAAGGGACCTACAGTTTTATGCCGTATCCGAAGGGCAGAGGGGTTTTGAGAAGCTTTCTCATGCCAATTATACTCTTGAATGTTTGTCAGACACTCGGAAGAGGTGAGGCCGGGAAAAAACTTTTGATGGTATTTTTCTGGATTCGAACTTGGAACCCCTTGCGCAGTAGTCCAACGCACTAACCACTGAGCCACGGCACCCACAATTTTAGAAACGGTTGTGTTAATTTTCCGGACAGTGTTATGAATGACTCTTCATCGCTTTTATTTAATTAGCGTGGATGGCCTGATCTCCACAGATAATCGACGATTCCTGGTTTTTGTATGCTTTCCCACAGGCCTTTTCCCAAGGACAATATCCGCTAACGATTTGTCTTTAGTTTACAAATTTATAACCACTTAGCGGAATTCTTCCGCTGTTTACCTGACATTGTCTTTGTTTTTTAACATGAACCTACTCTAACGGAGCATTGAAAACAAAATTACATAAATTTCGACCTCGTAATAAAAAGGAATAAAACAATAGGATTTTCTCATCCTAAGAATTACGTTGTTTGTACTGCAATACATTTTATTGTTTATTTTAATAAGTTGAGTAAAAGGCTGCAATATAAGACGAAATTTGAATAACAAAAACAGAATAACATATTTGAAAAAAAAAAAAAAAATAAAATAAATAAAAAATAATAGAAGTTCATTTTCATTATCATTTATTATAAGCATATTAGAACTTTGTCTATTGTACCATGAATTATATCGGTCTGCATACTTCATTATGCCTTACACACGTGACACGCGTTATTTTTCCGATTTAAGTTATCGAACAACTGATAACAATTCATCTCCAGATCGCCTTTAAAACTACATATATGCGAATAAAATGTACACAAACCTCCCTTTAGTTAGACTACATCATTAGTGTGACCGTTTGCTACAGAATTTAGCACACAAAAATGTTTTAGAATAAAACTAAAAATCGTCAAATATAATATAGAGCGATGTCATAGTACAGCAAAAAAGTTCAAATGTAGGTATATTCTAGAATGCAAAATTGCATATCTTATAATTTTGAAATCCATAATTAAGCCTACATTTTCAATAACCATTGACAAAAAAAGAAAACCAAAACCTACTTTACGAAGGCAAAGCTGGTCAACCCGAGTACTTCAACTCATACTAGTATGGAGAGGAAAAACACTACGACACCGACAGTAACTCCAGACCGCGTTTAAAAAAGCATTATGGGAAAATCTCATTTATGTATCTTACGCATAGAGCCGTATGCGATCGTGCTGGCAAATTATGTTGTGTTCTATTTTCATTATAAAAGATCGCACATAAGGGTTGAAATCAATACTTTTTACCTCTTTTCGCTTATTGTACTTTTTTTTTTAGGTATTTTTCGTGTTTGCGGAGAGTGTCCCTACTCACTGTAAGTAGATATACTCTCGACGTTTTCTTTATCAGTGCTTATCACTAAGTTACACAGATAAGAGAAGTAGATGGATATAAGAAGCGTTGTAGGGAGAGAGAGATAGCAGAGGAAGCACAGCTGATAAGCATTCGAGTCATATCGCCTTTAAAAATACATTGTCAAGAAAAAGAAAACAATACCAACCCGAGCCTCTATTGAAAATCAGTGCCATAAGAAACTAGGAAAATTGGAGTCAAATTAGTTTTATTGTTTTAAGGCCGAACATCCGGTTTTATTATTTTTGTGGAGGTCAAAGGAAATAAGAAACACTTGTTTTCATATTTTAGATGTAAAAGGGTTCATATTTAGTTTTAATTAGGGGAAAAGCCAATCATAAGAAAAAAGGTTTAGAAAAATTTTCAATAAGGCGCAGCAGGTCACACTGGCTAAAACGTACAGATACACACAACGATGATCGAGTCGTATCGCCTTTAAAAATTCATTATGAAAAAATCCTTAACCATTCGTCTTACACAGTAAGCCGCATTGTATTGTCAACTGCTTCAGCCGAGTTGAGATCCTCATTGGAGTGATTCAAAGATTTCCTCAGTTCTCTTTTGAATTTTGACCAGTTAACCCTACGCGGGTTTTTAAAAGACTTCTTCCCACTGGTTGTTATTTGTACTTCGAAGAGTATCCAACAATGGTCAGATAGTGACGCCTTGTTGGAGACTCTCCAGTTGACAACTTCGACAGAGCTCTGTTCGGAAACAAAAGTGATATCTAAGACTTCCCTTCTATTAGACGTTACAAAGGTGGGATCGTTGCCTCTATTACATATAACAAGATTGGATTCTTAGATATAATTAAACAAAACTTCGCCTCTTAGATTAAAATCGGTGCTACCCCACAGAGTATGATGGGCGTCAGCATCACATGCCAGGACTAAGTGTTTCTTACCTTTTTGAGACGCTGATATCAGCGACCTCAGTTCATCCGAGGGGACGTTGATGCCATCATCGTAAGGTAGGTACGCAGACGCAGACGCCACCGTACAGTTCCTCCTGTTTATCCCTCTCCCGTTCACCACTGTCAAGTCGCCGGAGCTGAAATGAGACTGAATTAGTATATGAAGACTCTTTTAAGCCACGATACAAGTTCTAACCTTGCCAGCATCGCTTCTATAATATACATTATAGTTTTTCGACCCTAATCCCATCAAGCGATTCTTAAAAATCCACGGTTCCTGGCTTAGTGCCAAGTCCAGCTGCTCCTCCATGAGGAGGAGGCTCAGGTTGTCGGAGGCAACCGTGCTATGGTGAAAGTTGATTTACACTACCTGCATTGGTCGTCACAATCTCAACCTCCGTAGCGTCAGTCGCCCCTTCGCTGCTCGCAGCTTAAGGCCGATTTATGAGTTTCAGAGTAACCTCTCCCGCTCCATAAAACAGCCTCAACTGCTTCTCTTCCAGAAGTGAGGCCGGGGGTGCATTCATAAGAATGATGAACCCATTGGTCCCATTCTTCGGTTCCTCTTCCCCGACGACCTCCCACCCCTTCATAGCAATTGACGGGTTCTGGGCTTTGAGGAAGTCGAGGATTTCGGTCTTGTTCAGAGCACTTATATAATATTCTAAGAAACTACCTTACGAATAGAGTATTCTGTATCAAATGTGGAAATGAATATTCGGATTTTAAGGAAATAATGGCTGGGGTGCCTCAAGGAAGTGTTCTTGGTCCACTCTTATATCTATGTATTATAGACTCGCGATATACCGCAAGTGGAAGGAACGAAGCTAGCAACTTTTGCCGACGATACTGCTATATTGACGGTAGGTAAAACGGTCGAAGAGACTACCGAAAAATTGCAAGAGGCATTGGATAGAGTAAATATATTGGCAAAGGATTGGCGAATCGCACTCAATGAGACTAAATCTGTGCATGTAAATCTTACATATAAGAAAATAATTAATTCGCCAATTTTTTCGAACTCGGTTCAAATTCCATTTGCGAACGAGGCTAAGTACCTTGGAATGATACTTGATGCAAAGCTTAAATGGAAATCGCATGTAAAAAAAAAACCCAGGGAACAAATATAGAGATATGTATTGGTTACTTGGAAAATAATCCAAACTTAATATAGAGAACAAACTGCTTTTATATAAGCAAGTGCTAAATCCAGTATGGACTTATGGTATACAACTCTGGGCTTGTACCAAAACATATAATATAATTAACTTACCAACTTTTGAAAACAAAGTGCTAAAGGGAATTGTTAATAATGGTATATTAAAACAATCGTAGATGAAATTAGAAACTACGCGAGAAAGCATAAAACTCGACTAGAAAGTCGTTAATATACAGTCCTTCAAGTTTTGGATGAAAGTTATTTACTGCGCCGTCTTCAAAGAACAATCCTCTAGACCTGGCGCGATTAGTAACCGCGTCTAAACTGTGGAACTAGCAGGAGTTTCTAATGGGAGTTTCAAATGTTCTTATTTCGGGAGAAGAAAACTGCTTAATAAGTCGAACACTTAGTTGTAGTAAAAATAAGAATCAACAAATACATTAGTTTTTATTTCGTAAGAAATATTTCATATATCGTATTTCACACTTGCGTGATGCTATTCATTCAGATGGTAATGTTCAGAATATTGGACGCCTGACGATTCTTCCATCATCTTATATCGGAAGCCCACGCCACATGCACGAATACGCTCATGACGCTATCACGTACGTGAGTTACATATCATCCTAAACCCGATATCTACGACGAATTCATAAAAAGTTTAACTAAGTAAGCATTTCACATTTTTTTTGTAATCAGGTCATTTCCACCCGAAATGCATTTTGCTGACCTAATGTCTGAAAAATCGCACGATACAATTCGTAGAATTGATCGTTGACAAGAAAACGAAATAAGTACACATAACAAAAGGTGGATGAGATGTAGTTCGCTCCCGATAGTTGATAAGATAACATTTTTGGTTCTGGTTCTAAATAAATGTAATTCTTGAGTAAAAATAAAGTTTTTTTTATTTTTTCCTACCGCATAAAAAACTTATCTGGCGCAGTCGGTAGGATCTTTGTAAAAACAAAGATCCAGTGAAACGAATCCACTTCCGTCGTGTGAAATTAATTCGATTAAATAAAAGAATAATTAATAAACGCGTACACACTGAATCACAATAAAATCGACAAAGATTAGAGACAGTGAAGAAGTGACATTCAAAGTGAAACCTAAAAGTGAAGTTTAAAGATTAACGCGTTAAGTGCGAATAAGTTATATCAACAGACAGCAAATTCACGACTTCAACAGAAGAATGGAGGATTATCAGGAATTAGCAGCGGAGTTAGAACGCAGAAACCAGCAAATGGAGCAACTAAGAGGGGCCTTCATCGAGCTGCAACAACGAGGCAACCGAGAAGATAGAGACAGATTTTTGAAGGAAGTGCGATACTTGACCCCTTTTACTGGTCAGGGGGATATATCTATTAACTCTTTCCTAAGTAGCGTCGAATACCAATTAAGTCAGATACAGAATGAAGAAATCCAAAAGATAGTAGTACGAGCCATCTACCACGAAAAAATACAAGGAGGGGCAAAAAATGCAATCATCAACCTGCCGATGACAGACGATTGGACATCTATAAAGGAGACACTGAAACTTCGATACAAGCCTGACATCGAACCACACGAGATCTACAAAAGAATTACTAACCTTAGAGTAAATACGGTGAGTGAATTAGCAATAGAATTACAGAATCTGAAGTACAAATCAGATGAATTAATTGTGTATTATAGAGGAGAAAATTGTATAGACTAAGTAATGTAGATATAATCCTTGTAAACACTGCTAAAGAAATGACCCAAGGCACTTTACTTGATAGGATATATGAGGAAAATGATTTAGGTAGAATTATATCCATAATCAGAAAGCGACGGTACGAGGATTCTTGCATTAGGCCAGAATTCAAAAAGAATCATAAACCCAAAGCCAATGTGCAGGAAGAAACTCGAAACCAGAATAGGCCAGGGAACTACCGAAATACGAATTATAGATATTATTCCGGCCAATATCGTCAGAACGATAGATCAGGATATAATAGGAATTATTCAGGGCAGTATAGACAGAATGAAGGACAAGGAAATCCCAGACATTAAGGTCATCATCACCAAAATCGGAGACCACAGGGCGATCCCATGGAGGTAGATAACATACAAAGTAGTAGAAAGAGGGAACAGGTTAATAACTCGCAGAGTCGAAAAAGAATCTCAGGAAATTTTAGTACCTATCCGGGCCAAAATTGCCAGAAACAGGATAGAACTAAACAAAAAGAGCAGCATTCGGAAGCGTTTTTTATTAACTAGCCTCGGACGACCTACCACAAATCAAAATAACAATTCATAATAAAACATATTTAGCCTTAATCGATACGGGCTCTACCCTAAGTATAATCGATGATAGATTATATGAATTCAATAAAATTCAAATTCAACCAATTTATTTCACAACAGTGACTGGCACAGACGCCATAACACATGAGGTGCATACACCTGCACCCGAAGAATTTAAGGCACCTCCAATTGCTTTAATTCGATGGAAAGTTGAAAGACTTTGTAATAGGGCATACCAATTTATTATTGGCATGGATTTAATGAACAAGTCAGATACCTTAATAAATCTTACTGAAGGAATTATTGACATTAATAGTCAACAATTAAAGCTCATTAATCTTCCATATACATTTAAGGAAGTATGTTCACTTGAACCTATAGATTGTAATACCAAGCACATAAATATAGACCATCTTAATACAGAAGAACGCGTAGAAGTAGAAAACTTATTAAAAAGGTTTAAAAATCTATTTTTTAAAGAAGGCGATAAATTGACTAGTACACCCGAGATAAAACATGAGATAGTAACCACAACAGACGAACAAAGCAACGCAAAACTTTATAGGTATCCCCCTCAACATGCAACAGAAGTGAGGCAGCAAATTAAAGAAATGGAAGAACAGGGTATTATAAGGAAAAGCCATTCAAAATGTTCCAGCCCTCTCATAGTTGTTCCGAAGAAACTGGACAACTCAGAACAGCGAAAGTTAAGAATCGTAATAGACTATAGGAAACTGAACGACGTTACAATAGATGACAAGTTTCCGCTACCGAACATTGATTCTATTTTAGACAAGTTGCGAAAGGCCCAATACTTTACAACTCTGGACCTTGCAAAAGGTTACCACCAGATTTTAATTAAAGAGGAAGATAGAAAGAAAACCGCCTTTGTCACTCCACATGGGTTGTATGAATTCATTAGAATGCCATTCGGTCTGAAGAATGCCCCAGCGATATTCCAACGACTCATGAATGAAATTCTAAGAGATTTTATTAACAAAACCTGTGTAGTGTACTTAGACGACATACTTATATTCAGCACAACATTGAAAGAACATGTAAAATCAATTACCGATATATTTAAAGTATTATAATCCAAAAACTTAAAAATTCAAATTGACAAGTGTAACTTTATGAAAAAGGAGACGGAATTCTTAGGGCATATTCTTACAAAAGACGGTTTAAAACCCAATCCAGACAAAATAGCAGTAAAAGAAAAGTTAGAACTACCCACAAATCAAAGACAAATCAAAAGCTTTTTAGGAATAACCGGGTATTACAGAAAATTCATCCGTGATTACGCTAAAATTGCCCAACCAATCACGAAGTATTTGAAGAAAAACACTAAGATAAATATAAACGATCCAAATTATATAGAAGCGTTTGAAAAATTAAAAGTACTCATTAGTAGCCACCCAATATTAAAATATCCCAATTTTCAAAAGAAATTTTGTCTTACTACGGATGCGTCTAATTACGCAATAGAAACAGTTCTTTCTCAAGAAGGACATCCTATTTGCTTTGCATCAAGGACCTTGAATAACCATGAAAGAAACTATTCAGCTACTGACAAAGAGTTTCTCGCAATAATGTGGTCAGTTAATTATTTTAGACCATATCTTTATGGTAATAAATTTAAAATCTATACAGATCACCAACCAATAAAATTTCTGCATGCCAAATATAAGGGCAAGGATCTTTCTCCGAGACATCAAAGATGGCTATTAAAACTAGGAGAATACCAGTTTAAGATAGAGTATGTGAAAGGAAAGGAAAATAGAGTGGCAGACTTTTTGACATAACGAGGACGTTACTCATAAGGAGGGAGAGAAAGCAGAGCCCCAACAGATAGAACATTTTTCGTTAAAATGTAATGAAAATGACTCAATATCAGACTTTGTATTTAATATAGAAGAGGACGAAACAAATGCAACTATACATTTAGCAGACGAGGAACTAAGGGATCACATTCCAATTATAGAAGACATAGTAAACAAATACAAAACGCAACTGATTTTGACAGATAACAAAACAAACGAAATAGAAATATTACATGGCATAAGAATTATATACATAGCAGAACATGATTTTCATAGATTAGCAGACATATAAAGAAGATTTATAAAGAAAGGAAAAATAGGCATTTATTCAGAACTTATTCTTCAAGAAAAAATTAGAGAGATGTTTTCTAATGACAACGGAATTAAATTCGTCAAGTGCTCACATAGAGCTCAAGATATTGAAACAGAGGTAGAAGTCGTAAAGCAAATATCTTTATACCACGTTCAAGAAAGTCAACATTCGGGAATTCAAGAAACGTATAACCATATAAAATCAAGAATTTACTATCCGAAACTAATGGAATAAATACAAATAGTCATTAACCAGTGTGAAATTTGTCAAGCAGTCAAGTATGATCGCGCACCAATTGAACCAAAATTTAATTACACAGAAACTCCTTTAGATCGTAATGAGATAGTTCACATCGACACATATGTTATCAAAAAAAATTAGCTTCTTAACTGTAATCGATAAATTCTCAAAATTCGGATCAGCATATCACTTGAATGATAGAAATCATGTTACAATCATAGAACAGTTAGAAGAACACTTTGCAAAAGTAGGCAAACCTTATAAGATAATAGCAGATAATGAATTTAATTCAATACACATAAAAGAGTTTTTACAAGAAGAAGGCATTACATTACACCTTACCAAACAGTCATACGGGAAACGCGAACGTAGAGCGATTCCATAGCACGATAGCAGAAAAGTATAAACTTATGTCATTTAAGAAAAAAAACTTTTCAGATCAACGATTGATACAGAAAGCAGTTAGGAATTATAATGAAAGATTCCATTCAACTATTAAATGTACGCCTTGAGATGCACAGAATCATAAAGTTGATATACAGAAAATTCGTCAAAATATAAATGGAGAAAAAGAGAAGAGAACAAAGAATTACAAGGCAGTTAGGCATAAGCACCAACCGAAATATAAGAAAGCAAAGTTAGACAAAATCCACATAACGAATGTTAAAAGACCGCTTAAATTTTCAGCTGACGATTTGGATGTTTCTACTGATGACTATTGCACAGACTAACGGACAACATATCCTCAACGCACAAACTGTAAACGAACAGGAAGGATTTGTAAAGCTAAAATTAGGAGACGTTACAATTACAAACAAAACAGACATCATACTACACATGATTAATCCAACCGAAATTATAGAATTAGTCAAAAATATATCTTTAAATTTTGCGTCTTTAGAACGCGAACATAGAATCTTATTGAACGAAGAAGTTGAAAACATACTACACAAAATTAGAACATTAATGCCAATGAATAACAGAAATGAAAGAGGTCTAGTTAATATAATAGGCGCCGGACAAAAATGGCGGAACGATGGACGAAGAGGATAGACAGATAATTACTTAGCACATAGACGAAATTCGACAAAACAGCCAGAACGCCGTAAATGCAATGAATAAACAAGTTAAGATAAATGAATACTTTAATAATACTTTCCAGATACTTAAGGAAACTATAAGTAACGATAGAGATACAATATTACAGCAGGTTAGCTCTATACAAAAGGTAGAAAGAAGACTTATAATGAAACAAATTTACTTTGGTCAACTGTTTAAACTAAAATACACTAACGATAGGGTAGAACATATTCAAGAAAATATAGTTTCAGCAAGGAATAACATATTACATCCTAGTATTCTAACTAATGAAGAAATTGAAACTTATAAAATAGATTTTCTTAAATTAAAACAAATTAAATTAGGTGTCACCAAATATGAAGAAAATACATTAATATTTGCAATTAAAATTCCTAAAACTTTTGTTACTCTACCGCTTAAAGTCTTAAAACCGATACCGAATAAAGAATTTATAGAAGTAGATGCTGAAAATGAATTTATTATAGAATATAATAATAAAATATATAAATTTGAACAAAATAAAGTGTTAAATGAACTTAATACATTGCATAATTATACAAACTTGTAAACCAAAAACGAATACAAAAACTGAAATTATATAATTCGATGACGAAACTATACTTGTTAAGAACTTTGAATCAAATGTAAATCACACTTGTGATGGTAGAGAACTTAAGATTAGCGGTAATTACTTAATAACGTTCATCAATTGTACATTATATTTAATGGATCGCAAATTTTCTAATGTTAAGCAAATACAAAAACAAAGATTCTATTACTCAAGCTAACTGAAAACTATAAAATAAATAAAACCTTAACTTTCGAAAAAATTGTTATTAATCCTATCGATAATATCGAAGAAATAAAAGAAGTCGAATTTAAAAAGAATTTGTCATACCAAATAAACATAGCTTTTGTGGTTGTAATACTAATTATGTTTGCTATATTAACAGTTATATGTATACAGAAAAATAGAATACAACTTAAGTTTAATAATAGAATTCAGGAGAACTCTAATCATAAGGAGGGAGAAGTTACATATCATCCTAAACCCGATATCTACGACGAATTCATAAAAAGTATAACTAAGTAAGCATTTCACATTTTTTTTGTAATCAGGTCATTTCCACCCGAAATGCATTTTGCTGACCTAATGTCTGAAAAATCGCACGATACAATTCGTAGAATTGATCGTTGACAAGAAAACGAAATAAGTACACATAACAAAAGGTGGATGAGATGTAGTTCGCTCCCGATAGTTGATAAGATAACATTTTTGGGTCTGGTTCTAAATAAATGTAATTCTTGAGTAAAAATAAAGTTTTTTTTATTTTTTCCTACCGCATAAAAAACTTATCTCGTACGAAATTATGGAACTCCGGATTTATTTATTACGTTCACATGCAATCCGAAGTGGACGGAAATTGAACGTGAGTTGGACCCGGGCCAAAAACCGCTAGATCGCCATGACATAATTGCAAGAGTATTTCAGCAAAAACTCAAGGTTATGATGGATGTGCTTACTAAGTATCGAGTTTTTGGTGACACACGTTGTTATATGTACTCGGTGGAATGGCAGAAGCGTGGACTACCGCATGCTCATATCCTAATTTGGTTGCTGAAGAATTTACATTCAAATGAAGTGGATGACATCATATCAGCTGAAATTCCTGATCCAGTCACTGATCCCCATCTACACGACATTGTGACGACACAGATTGTGCATGGACCGTGCGGTGCATTAAATCCATTATCGCCTTGCATGGCTGATGGAAAGTGCACAAAACGATATCCGCGACCGTTAGTTGCTGAAACAGTCACAGGGAACGATGGATCGTTCAAAAGAAGATAATGGTCGAACTATCAAAGTTAAAGTTCAAAATCAAGAGATTGAGATCGGAAATGAATTCATTGTACCATATTGCCCGCTGCTATCACGAATTTTCGAAACACATGCGAACGTTGAGAGTTGTCATTCGGCCAAATCAGTCAAATATTTGTGCAAGTACGTCACAAAAGGCAGCGACATGGCTGTGTTTGGTATTGAGTCGGGAAATGCGAATGACGAAATCAGCAACTTCCAAATGGGCAGATACGTCAGTACTAATGAAGCACTGTGGCAATTATTGTCATTTCAAATTCATGAAAGATATCCCACAGTTGTTCATTTAGCAGTGCATTTGAAAAATGGACAAAGAGTTTACTTCACTGAGGCTAATGCGGCACAACGAGCTGAGAGACCACCATCGACAACATTGACTAGCTTCTTTGCAATGTGTGAAGCAGATCCATTCGAAGCGACGCTGATGTACGTTGAAATGCCCAAGTATTACACTTGGAATCAATCAACAAAGAAATTACAACGTCGCAAACAAGGAACCCCAGTTCCAGATTGGCCACAGGTGTTTTCCACTGATGCGCTAGTTCGCATGTATACTGTTCATCCTAGAAATGATGAATGTTTTTATTAGCGACTGCTGTTGGTAAATGTACGTGGACCAAAATCATTTGCGCATTTGAAAACTGTGAATGGCCACCAATGCCAAACATATCGAGAAGCATGTCAACTATTGGGTTTGCTGGAGAACGATTCTCATTGGGATTTAACACTTGCGGATTCAGTTGTTTCATCAAATGCGTACCAAATACGAACGCTGTTCGCAATTATCATCACCACATATTTCCCTTCACAACCAATTCAGTTATGGAAGAAATACAAAGACGACACATGTGAAGATATCTTGCATCGCTTGCGCATTCGAACGAATAATCCCGACATGCAAATAACCGACGAAATCTACAATGAATGATTGATTCTGATTGAGGATCGATGCTTGACTTTTGCAAAGAAGCTACTGATTGAAGTAGGAATGATTGCCCTAAATCGATCAATGCACGATGCATTCAACCAAGAATTAAATCGAGAGCTGCAATATAATGTTGATACATTGCAGGAATTCGTTCGAAATAATGTGCCGGTGCTGAATGAACATCAAAAACAAGTATACGAAATAAGTATACGAAACCAAAGACTATATAACACTATAAGACTTCGCACGCAGAACAAATTTGTGTTCCATGTTTTTATTTGCTCGATTTTTTAGCAATATGTAGCTAAACGACTAAAATGTTTCTTGTTTACCGAAACATCCATGTTGTTGTTATTGTTTCTTGCGGCGGATACATTCAAATGTTTCGTCAACATTTTTCAATTTTCTATCTCCAATTTATCTGTTTTGTTTTGTTCGAGAACCGAATCAATTGTTCGCTTCCCAGTGGAGGCAGATTGTTTATTTTTATCCCCACTTTTTAAGAAATAAAAAAATAAACAGAATCGAAAAATTATTGTGTAAGGATACATATTTTCTGAGTAAGTGTTCGACACTTTTGCCAAGTGTGCGTTATTAATATTTTGCCCTAGAGAAGTAGTCAAATTTCATTTTTTTTAATAAACAAACTTATCATAGTGGAATTTTTGGAATTAAATATTGCAACAATGTATTGAAAAATACTATATCATCTGGGACGCATTTATAACGTATTTTTTTAAATATGTTATTACTACTAGTTGAACAATAACCACGCATATCTCCTGACTTGACTGGTTTGTAGCACTTGAATAAGTTAGTTTGTCTTGAGTGGCTCTTTGTATAGTAGTTCGGAAGTAATAAGGCCGAACTTATCCCAGTGGTTCTAAGTTGTGCTGCAGAATTTTTAACTTGTTTCAATCTTTCGTGGACTTAATTACATAATAGTTGTTTAAATAACTTAGTAGGTAGAGAATGCAAAAATGTCTGTAAGCATACAATGATCATGTTTATCTGCTCAAATTAGGCAAAGCCAATTTTTGCATAATAAAACTTTGTCTCCTTAATAGAGGCTGCTACTCTGGTACGTGAGTTCTAGAAATAGAAGAATGGAAGTGCCAGCAAGATTTGTTGCGTCTGAACCGCTCTACAGTCTAATTGCCACTTTCGACTTACAGTCAACATATTGCCTCTCAAATGACATCTTATAGAGCTTTAGAGTGCAGCTTTATACGGACATAAAAAATAAGAGCTAGGTGCACCATCAAGCAGGCAACTTGCTACCTAAATTGCAACATAAAGGTAAATATATGTATGTATGTATACCTCCAATTCTATATTGTTATTGATGATATTGTAGGCTTGGTACTTTAAAAATTGTTATACTCGTTCTATTTCGATATCCAAAGATATCGTATACAAAATTTCATTGTCCTACTTAAAATGTAAGGCCCAAAAACTGGTCACAAAAAGACGGACTCGGCTAGTGGTGCTGATCTATCTTTAATATTTCTCTGTGTTTCGAAAAAAATGGATGATATCACCGAGATCTGAAATAAAACAGACAATAAGTATAGCAAGTCGGATCATGTAAAAAAATATTCGGATATAGCCCTTGCTGCGGATGCATTGTCTGGTACAGCTGCAACACTGTTGAATACTTTTTGATGACAAAACAGGACAATCGGCATTCAGACTACCTTTCAATTTTCAATTTTTTTCACATTTGGAAAATTTGATTAATACATGGACCACAAAAGTGGTCAATTTTAATAGTGCTACAGGCACCATGTCCAATATGTACATGTTTCGTTTGGTCAATGATATTTCTCGTCAAATCTTCTAGACATAAGCTTATCGTGTAAAAGCCAAAGTACAGCTTAATTCCATCTTTAGCTTATAGGTATTGTTATGCCAGAAATGCAAAGTACATGCATAGGCTATTCTGCAGAATATTTTTAATATGACCGAATTGTAAATTCAATCACAAATTACCAAACAGTTTTTAAGTAAATTAGATTTTTAACTCTTTAAACACACTCAAGAGCAGTTTACTTTACTGAAATTTCTCTGAAAAAAACGTTAATACTATAGCCTAACGGCTTTTTGCAGGTAGTAGACATTCGAATTGAATTTGAGAATTGAAATCTTAAATTTTCTTACCTCGAAGAAAAATTAAAAAAAGCGCACACACCTTAAGATTCAACTAATACAGAGAAAGGACGTATACGTATCTTTTTAAATTTTGATTTTTCTTTTATTGTTTATTTCTTGTTGCTTAGCAACATCATTGTAAACAAAAACTGAAGGTTAAAGTACACCCTCCCATAACCAGTCGGCTTGCCGTTTCGCGGCAAACTAAAATATATTTGAAACATTTGGATGTATCCAGGTTTCTGAAAAAACAACAACAATTTATATTAATTTGTTGATATTATATGTATTTAAACATTTGAAATGTTGCTGCACCCATTGGTGGGTGCTAGAACAAAAAAAATCGAGCAAAAATTTTGTTCTACGTGCGACGTCTTATAATATTATATAGTCTTTGACGAAACATATCCACAGCGTTGGACAATAATACTGGTGGTCTATTCTTCCTGGACGAACCTGGAGGAACAGGGAAAACATTTGTCATTTCATTGATTTTGGCCACTATACGATCAAGATGTGACATAGCTTTGGCGTTAGCATCATCTGGAATTGCGGCGACTCTTCTAGATGGCGGTCGTACTGCACATTCTGCGCTTAAGTTGCCCCTCAATTTAAACACAATTGATACTCCAACATGCAATATTTCCCGATCCAGTGCAATGGGAAAATTGTTGATGTAATGCAAGCTCATTGTTTGGGATGAGTGCACAATGGCACATAAGAAATCACTTGAAGTACTTAACTTCACACTGAAGGATCTTCGGCGAAATAACAACATCTTTGGCGGCTTGATGATATTGTTGGCAGGTGATAGGCAGACGTAGCCAGTAATTCCCCGTGGAACGCCAGCAGATGAATTGAATGCTTGCCTGAAGGCATCACCTTTGTGGAATAACGTAAAAACATTATCGCTAACCACTAATATGAGAGTTCAACTTCAAAATGATCAAAGTGCTGCACAATTTTCCAAACAATTGTTAGCTGTTGGAAACGGAAAAGTCCCAGTTGATGCAACAACTGGATTAATTACTCTTACCAACGACTTTTGCCGATTTGTAGACTCTCAATTAGCTCTTATTGAAAATGTTTCCCAAGCATTAGTGGGAATTATCAGAATTATGCTTGGTAAGGTCAACGAGCAATTCTCGCCGCAAATAATAATGATGTACACGCACTGAATTTCACCATTCAATCAAAAATCGCTGGCGATTTGGTGACATACAAATCCGTTGATTCCATAACAAATCCCGATGATGTAATAAATTATCCAACGGAGTTTTTGAACTCTCTGGAGTTACCAGGATTTCCACCACATAACTTGCAACTCAAAGTTGGTTCAGTTATTATGATATTGCGTAATTTGAATCCACCGCGACTTTGCAACGGTACTCGACTTGCGGTGAAAAGACTTATGCCGAATTTGATTGAGGCAACCATTATTAACGAAAAGTACGCAGGTGAAAATGTATGTATTCCTCGAATACCAATTATTCCGACTGATCTTCCGTTTGACGTCAAACGATTGCAATTTCCGGTTCGCCTTGCGTTCGCAATGACAATTAACAAGTCGCAAGGCCAATCGCTTAGTGTTTGCGAGATAAATTTAGAAAATCATTGTTTTTCACATGGGCAGCTATACGTTGCGTGTTCACGAGTTGGGAAACCATCCGCTTTGTTTGTGTTAACGTCAGACCAAAAAACAAAAAATGTGGTTTACCAAAGAGCACTTCAATGAAACGGATGATTTGCGAACACGTATAACGCTACGATTCAGTATTTACTTTGGATTCACTTTCATTTTTTACTTAGAGAAGTTCAACAAAATTACACTTCATTTTTGTAATCGAAATGAATTCATTATTGTTGTGAAATGAAATAAGATTTTTCCTTTTCAAATACTATAAAAAAAAATAATAATTTTTCTTCGTCTTTTAATCCTCAAACGAAATGTTACAAAAAACGAAGCCATCTGGTGGCGAAACGGAGTTCGCCGGGTTTGCTAGTTTTTAATAATTAATTATGACATCCAGTTTCCCTAGTGCTTGGGAAACCGCCAAAATTTTACCATTCTTAAAAAAGAAAGCATCACTCAACTGTCCATCCGAATACAAACCTATCGCTATTCTACCTTTCTTGTGAAAGGTCTTCGAAAGGTTAATTCATCAGCAGATGACTATCTTTATTCAGTGCAACAAACTACTTTGCATTAAACAATCCGATTTTAAACCGTATCACAGCTGTACGTCTGCTTAACTTAAAGTTACAGGTGATGTGCCTGTAGCATTAGATAAAGATTTAATAACTTTGTTAACTCTCTTAGACTTTTCCAAGGCTTTTGACACGATTAATCACACTCAGTTGATTGCGAAGATAAAAGGATTGTTTGGATTCTCCACATCAGCCTTAAGGCTTATTAAAACCTACCAATATGATAGAAAACAAGCAGTTACTGTTAATAACGTTATTTCGGATTTCATTTCAACTTTTACCGGCGTACCACAAGGATCAACCTTAGGCCCACTCTTTTTCTCAATATTTATTAATGATCTTCCGACTGTGACTAAATACACAATGCTACACATGTCCGAAGATGACGTTCAATTATATATTAGTTGTAAACTTGGACTCATTGAAGATGCAGCCTGTAAACTCAATGAAGATCTTGAAACATCAGTCGCTTTGTCATAGCAAAACTCACTAACTCTTAATCCAAACAAATCTAAGTGTCTCATTGTGAGCCGAACTGGCCTTAGCGATAGTAGTCCCCCGCACCCCCAAATATATCTTCGAAATCAACCAATCGAATTTATAAGTAAAGCAAAAAACCTTGGGGTGTAGTTATATCAAACTCTATGCTGGGATGACTACATATCTATTATTATTGGGAAGATCTACGGTTCTCTTAGGAATCTTTCAATGTCGCAACATCACACACGACTACATACAAGATTGATGTTGATTAAGAAGCTACTACTTCCAATCATCACGTATGGCTGTGAAATTTTCTGCTACAGCAGTGCAACATTACTGGATACGTTTACGGTCTAAAACGGTACGACCATGTGTCGTCACACGCCAAGAGAATACTCGGATGCGCTGATACATTGAATAATAAATATATAACATACTCTGAGCGACAGTTTTTTGTTCATTCCATTCGTCTTTGAAACTCACTCCCTTTGTATACGGAGATCATATAACTTGAATAATTTTAATGAAACTCTCTTTCGGCATATGGCAAGGTAGATAAATTTTTCAATATCTTATAGGCATTCAATTGATTTAATTCTTTTTTAAATCCAAATCTTTTTTCTTACTTCATTTTTTCTTACTTTTACATTTGTATAAATATCTGTTTAATTTTCTGCTCTTTTAATTTGAATCAGAATTTACAATATGTTTAATTGATTATAACTCTTACTTTTTTACCATTGAATTGTATAAATATCTCATTTATAAGTTAAAGATAATCATATGAAGTCTATTATAAACGATGTTACTCAAATAAATACTAAATAACTAAGATACTAAATTTATAACAAAAGCTCCTTTTTTGATCAACATTTGGAATCTCCTGTTATTCTTGGCACTTTACCAATAGATCTCGTGTTGCGCCAACATTTTTAAACGGCAGCACTGGTGGACATGTAGTGTGCAAAAGGAAAGAAAGTAGTTACGTCTTGTTCGCACGTTCGTTCACATGTAACTATTCAAAGATGGTGAATTTAAACTCGGCGTACTTTACAACATTTTCGGCAGGGCAACGTGAAGACGACCGTCTATATTAGTTTGCCTATGCTTTAAAAATTGATTGCCAATAAATACATATGTCTTATAGACACTGTTTCTAAAAATAAAAAAAATTAAATAAATGTGGTACGTGTATGTATAAAAGTTATTTATTAATTGCCATGATTTTATATTTTTTTAGAATGACTGTATATTGCCATGACAATGCGTCTAAATTTATATACATTATTTCTCGTGGGCAACGATCTAGACCGTACATTCTTCCAGAAGATTTGGAACCTTTAATACAGGATGTGGTTGAGACCCACCCGGGCCTTTCGTTTCTGAAACAAGCTACTGAATTTCATCCCAAATATGTTCAAACAGTCATAGCAAGAATATTTTACTCAGTAAATCGAAGCTGGTCTGGAAAAATAACAGCAATAGAGCTGCGGAATTCTGATTTCTTAGAAGTACCTAGTTCTAGTATATAAATGAAAATTTTCAATTAAAAATATGATTTCGTTTATTTTTCAGATCCTTAAGCTATTGGAAGTGGAGGATGATATTAATCAAATAATGGCATTTTTTAGTTACGAACATTTCTATGTGATATATTGTAAGTTTTGGGAACTAGACGGCGACCATGACTTTGAGTTAAGCAAACGAGACCTTGCTCGATATTCCGATCATGCATTGTCATCTCGAATAATCGAAAGAATATTCTCTGAATGTGTTACACATTGCACACATTCCAGGAAAGCTTTCACAAGCAACAAAATGTCGTACATGGATTTTGTATGGTTTCTTCTATCTGAAGAAGATAAAAGAACACCTACGGCAATTGAATACTGGTTTCGGTGCATGGACATTGATGGCGATGGACTTTTGTCAATGTATGAACTTGAGTTTTTTTATGAAGAGCAACAGCAAAGAATGGATTCGATTGGGATTGAAATTTTACCATTTGTAGATTGCCTTTGTCAGGTAAGTGAACAAATTTTTATTATTAGTTTTGAAGATTACTTTTACCTTGAAAAATAATGGAAAATGTTCGCCACCACATTAGCTATAAGGGGCTGAACAGAATGTGAATCTGTAGCTTGAATCTGTATCTGAAATCGAGCTGTCAAATACATGTTGAATACATGTACAGCCGTAAGCGCGAATACAATGTGTATCTGAATCGTGAATCTGTATCTTGAAGTTGAATAGCACCCAACTTCGCGATACACATTCACTATTGACGTTTAAAGATCTGCACGCATTGTTTGGACTTTCCTCATTTTGTTTTGTGAATTAAAGAAACCAAAGCGGGTAAAGTGTTATTTCAGGTAAAAGTTTTATTATAAAAACTCTTGTTGCCGCACATGGAGGCACCTTTGAACATAAAGACCTGCTTCATTAATAAATAATAATAGAACGAAATCTTCATAATATGAATAGAATTATGCGTTTAAACTTAAGCTTAATTCAATTTCCAGAGGTCAAAATAAGTTATATAATAATTCAAAAACATAGGTTTTTATGAGACTTGGAAGCAAAAAGTGTTCAAAGGTGCCCCGCTCTCCCCTACGTACGATCTAGTCGTGAAATTTATTTTTATTTTCACAAATTGTTCTGACAAGTAAACACACAATTGACTGAGAGATAGAGATTCGATGAGCGTCAGCATTCTGTTCGAAGTAGCTGGAAGCCTTGTATCTGCTTTTGAGAGCGATCCAAGATACAAGCTTCAGATTCACATTCTGTTCAGCCCTTAAGAATTGTTTATGTATATAACTTAAGATAAATGTAGATATAAGTAAAACAAATTTTTCTTCTATGCGTTTTTGTACAATTGTGACCATTGACTTCACATTTTATGATTACTTATTTGACAATTTGCTTAGAATTTAATTAGTTGACATGCATATTAAGGGCCAGTTATAACTACCATTCAAATGGATCATTGGAACAAATCAGTGAAACTGTGGTTTCAAGAATTCTGTAAGTGATAAACTTTATTTTGATACCAATTAAAGCCAATGTTGTTTGCTTAATGTAAATCGTCTTAAAGTTGAAAATCAATATCAATCATAGCTATTCTTCTAGTTCGAATGCTTTTTTTTTGTAAGTAATGTCGAAAATTATTTGTTTAGTGGGTTTGCAGTGCGGAATTCGGGTGAGTATTATTGTATTGTTGAACTATTATTATAATAATAATGTTTATATTAGTCGATTTTATTTTTTTTTTTTACTTCTTAAGTGGTGTTGTTGCACCGAGTGCATAGTATTTTTTTTCTAATGTGAGAAAAAAGAAGTGCATATAAAAATATATTGAAAAGCTACAATCAGCCTGCAGCGGATCTATCTCTTTCCAATATACGGACCAAAATTATCTAAATTTTGTACATACATACATAGGTAACTTTATAACACTTTTTCTTCAATAAAAGGGCATGGAAGTGGTTATATGTATGTACGTACACTACAAATCTTCCATGCGTTATATACATATAGCCATGTCCGACATATTAGGGGCGGTTTTCTAAAAAAAAACAAGTTTTTCTTCGATTTCAATTCAATATAAATTCTTAGGAGCAGACTTGAGTAAATGCTAAAAAAGTTTAAAATCCTCCCACTTTTTGAAAAATATTGTGTTAGAGTAATTTTATAAAAATAAATTAAATACAAATTTGTCCAAGTTATTGGTCGAATGGGCTACATATGTATGTCTGCACAAGTATAGGGAAGGGATAGGGTATCACATGATCTCCAAGCGGATTGTGGTATTTCCATATGTTTTTTTTTTATATATATATGTACTCATTGCGTGCCTGTGAATTTTAAGGCTAGCAAATAAAAATAGTAATAAAACATGTTTTCTTATGTGCATTTATTACATTTGTTTGCTAACCAAGCATTTCATAAGCAAATTATTATACAGGTATCAATTTTCATTCAAAAGTTAATAGTTCTTTAAAATGTTTTATGATAAAAAGCACAAAAATCTTAATTTAATAGGTTTTTTTATTATAACAGATTTTGTCAGGAAGAATACCAATAAAGGAAATCATAAACGTTTGACAGCGAATCCATTCGCTTTTTCGTATGAAAATTTGACAGTGAGCTAGGGAAAAATTCGAAAACTATTTTATGACCTACAAAATGCATCAATACTATTAATTTTTTCAAACAATTGAATTATTTTTGAAAAAAAAACACAAAATCAATCGAGTAAATTATAATTAATTTCAGATCAAATCTTCAAGGCATAAACTTATCTTTTATGCAAAAGCCAAAGTAAAGCTTAGTTTCATCTTCAGCTTATAGGTAGGTATTGTTATGCCAGAAATTCAAACTACATATGCTATTTTGAAGAATATGTTTAATCTGACCGATATATTAAATTTAATAACAAATCATCAAACCATTTTAAAGAAAATAAGTTTTTTAACTCTTTAAAAACACTCAAGAGCAGTTTACTTTATTGAAATTTTTTCTGAAAAACTTTAATACTGTATCCTAACAACTTTTTTGCAGGTAGTAGACATTCGAATTGAATTTGAGAATTGAAATCTTAAATTTTCTTTCCTTGAAGAAATAAAATTAAAATACACACACCTTAAGATTCCCCTAACACAAAGAAAGGACATGTACGTATATTCAGAAATCATTCAGGAAAGAGATATCAAACTGTTAACCCATTTGTTTATATTGTTTTTGTTGTAATCCACTCCTATCTGTGAATATATGTGAGATCCAAAAAATTGGGCAAGTGCGAGGAGGGCCTCGTGCAATAGTGTTCCGGACATTTTATGTTGTCATTAAATAGAGGGCAATATTATTCATATCCTGCATATGCACACCTAATACTGGTTTTGATATGAACGAAGTAATGCCTAGTACGTAGGTGTGTCCTACTAATACAAGGATTCCAGTTCATTTTAACTTGCACTTTCGATATAAAACATGTATTGAATTCGTGCAAGAATTGGAACTCGAGATATTAAACAATTCTGAAATTACGCTGATAGAAAAGCTCGTTATAGTGTGTCTGCTGACTCTGTTTGTCTGTCTGTATGACGAGTGAATCAATTTATTTCAAACTTCATGTTAGGGAGATATTGCATGGCCCCTAAAGGGGACATTGAAATTTTTGTTGTAGCCCTACTCTTAGAGTTCCTTCACGTAGCGCCATTTTCACAAACACGGGGTTTTATCCAAAATGGTTTCAACGATTTTGATAAAATTTCATATTTCAATTAGTGTAGGCGTACCAAGTTTTTGGATTTTTCAAATGTTTGGCAAGCGTTTTTGTTCAACAAATTTTGCCAGAAAAAAATATTTCTTACATATATAAGGCCTTGCCTTCTCCTTAAATTGATATGCCACATGATGGGAAACAAAATAATTTTTGTTTACCCTTCATGCAATGTGCCCAAAAAAGGGCTCCCAAAATGAAATTTATTGTATACATAGTCTATCGGCTCAAAAGTTACAGGGCTGAGACAGACTGGCGGACAGACGGACAGACAGACACCGTATCAAACCCATAAGTGTTCCGTCTTTCCTTTTAAGGTCCGGAACACTAAAAATGAATTCAGAAGGCGATTTATATCTTGCCTGGATGCATCCATAAACATCCTGTGGTGAAATTTGCTTTTTTTTAACATTTCTCTCTACTTTTTCGAAAATTCAAGGCACATTTGAACTAAGTGTCCGTTACATTGCTAAAATAAATTTAAACATTTTTGTGAATTTTTTTTTCTTAATCCTTTTTTATAACATTTTTTTCTGATTCAAACAAAAGACTCTACCAATCAATCACGCTAATTCCTTAATAAATACGTTCATATTTAAAAACATAAAAAAGCTTTAGTGTGAAAACATCCTTACTCCTCGTAGGGACTGTACTCCCATACTCCTCTCGTCCTGATTTTACTCTATTGTGTTAAGTGTATTGTCACCTTTATTTCATTGAATGGGCCATCACAAACTGGTGCAATTGCCCCGGAGTTAGACTGGCTTTTTAGAACAGTAAGATGAGGTGTAAAGTAAGAAACATGATACAATCTTTATCCAGTGTTCAAGCAGTTGAAAGGCGGGGTAAAACTTATACATTTTCTCTTTTCTTTGAGAGCTGCCAATTTAGGAGAATTTACTCGGGGTTACCCCAGGGCAAAATTACTCCAGTGTGTGATGGGCTTCGTCTTCTATCTGTCCTTGAAAGTGATAAGATAATTTTAAGGCATGTAGTAAACTACGAAATGGAAAAGTAAGCAGAAAAATTAGTTTACAACACAAACTATACTCCTGTACTCACAAAGTACCCTTCTGTTAACTTCTAAAATACTCCCCTTCGAAATTGGAAAACGGCATCCCTGGTCGCAATTCACTATAGCTGCGCGTTATCACTGACAAATTGTTTGGTAGATAGCGATATATTCAAAATTAATATGAAAACGACGTGCTGCCTACGTTTGATAGGTAGAACTTATTTGAATACTAGAAACTGGTTGTATGCCTGCCAACTTGGAGTGGGAAAAATTAAGAACAATTTTGGGACATTTTTACAAAATGCCCGAAAGATATATTTGTTTTAAAGTCATATGTGGGCTTGGGGGCCCACATTATACTAAAAAATATCCCCGTGAAAATTTTAAACCATATATATATCGTAATTTTACTTAAAGCAATTGTAGTTTAGTATAAAAGACATTTACATTATAATAAGTTTATCTATTATAAGCAAGCCTAAAACTTATGTCAAAATATATATTCTTTTTTTCAAAATTGCTCACCTCAATCTTACTTCTAATTGACTCATTATTAATTTTACTAACAAAAGGAAGGGTGACCTAGTTTCGTTAGAGTTTGCTGTATCAAAAAATATTTGAACAAATGCTTTACATATCCCTTCGATATCACCTCCACTTCAGCTCAAACTAAACTGCTTCTTAATAACTTAGTATTCCTCATTTTCTTTAAAAATAATATCACTCCAAACTTTGAACAGTATTTCAATATACCCATTAATAATAAAATGAACTGTACTATGGTGACTTTATATGTACAATCTTGCATAGAGCATTCCGTAAATACATATATCCAATCTAGGAATAGCTATATGTGGAAACAGTTAAATTAATTAAATTATATGTAGTTCTTTCGAATAGTAACTATTAACTATTTTTGGTCTCTTGTCAATTTTTTACGACTTCTTAATGTATATATATAATATTTCTAAGCATTGGTTGTTTATTTTTAAAAGTTAGATTCAGGTTTTAAGGATTAATATTCGATTATTAATATCTGCTGAACTAGTTTCCACTTTCCAGTGCATTTGCTGGACGCGTTTTCCCTGTGGTGGCTTTCTAAATTAACCACCATTTCCGGGGTGAATTGAGGAAACATCCGATGGCTTTAATTCTATTTCCGGCATTTTCGTTTTTGACTTTTAGGAAAATTCGGTGAGGGGGAGACGTAAAAAGTGGTGAATACTTGGTCAATTGGTCACACATATTTGTTTGAAAATGTGATAGTATGTGTGACTTGGTCAATTTTTTTCCAATATCAGCTTGTAGGCAACTGGAAAACCATTGGAAGGTTTATTATCTCTTTACTCAATGATTTCTGGTATATTTTTAGCTTTTGATTTTTCTTTTATTGTTAATTCTTGTTGCCTAGCAACATGAATGTAAAAAAAACTAGAGGTTGAATTACACCCTACCATAACCAGCCCACTTGCCGTTTCACGGCAAACTAAAATTTATTTGAAACATTTGGATGTATCCAGGTTTGTGAAAAAAAAACAGCAACAATTTATTTTAATTTGTTGATATCAAATGTATTAAAGCATTTGAAATGTTGCTGCACCCATTGGTGGGTGCTAGAAGAAAAATAATCGAGTAAAAATTGTGTTCTACGTGCGACGTCTTATAATAGTATATAGTCTTTGATACAATGTTTTCTCCAATGCCTTCAGACTGATCTGAAAACAGGTTTTTGATATGGGTTCCGACTATTGGAGGACTCGATAATTTAATGTTTTCTTGGCTGATTTCATCGTAAATTTCAAAAACCATCCTTTTTCCGAGAGATTTCTATTTTATTGCAAATAAAGCACCAGTTGTCAATGTGGCTGAAATCATTCTTTTTGGGGGTGGTGGTAAAATTTTGGGGGATTATTTTGAGTTGGACGTTTTGGTGTTTTTTTTTTTTTTTAATTTTCTTCTTATTATTTCTTCTTATTATTATTGTTCAAGTTATTTGGCCTGTTTTTTCTCCAATCGTGTAGATTTGTTCTTCTTCTTCTCTTGTTTTTTCTTCGTTTCTTCCTCAATCCATGTGCAGTTCGTAATAACAAGGTTCTTATTATTTCTCTGTGTTTTGTACCCTTTCAAAGCGGTGTGTCTAGCCAGTTCAAAATGTCATTCACATCTAGGAAAGCAGTACTTTCCTGTGGTAATGTATGGATATTTAAATATTCATTATCAAGGTTGGTATTATCGTTGCCAGGAAGGTTGATCGAAAAAACGTTTTCGAATTGGGTGTCAGAATATAAATAATCATAAATTTCACTTATGTTTAACGAAAAATCTGAAATTGGATCTGACTGTGCATATATGTCAGCAATTTTTTTGTCCAATTTGCTTAAACTCATTCGATTTAAAAAAATATGTACAGTTCATGCATTTTCGAAAAATCCTTGCTTCAATTGGTTTTTGAACTGGAATATTTTTCAAGTTGTTTAATTTTTGCGAACCAACTGTGTCACAAAATACTTCGTAACGAGGCGAATATTTCTTTTGTTAGGTTTAACCGCGGGTTCTTTCGCCGTCAATCTGTAACTGCATTATTCTACGCATTTTTAAATGGTTTAAAAGCTGCAACATCAGCTGGTTGCAGAATTCGGGTAGAATGGGGATACAGTGCTATCCAAATGCTGCCCAGTTGAACAGCTAACTGGCTCACCTGGAGAGTTAGATGGGTACTATGTCCATCATCGAAAATCATCGAAAAAGATAACTGGGAATTGATTTTTTTCTTTTATCAAAAATGGATGAAAAACTTTGAAAATGTACTCGTAAAACATTTGCTTTGTCATCCAGCCATTTTCATTTATTCCATAACCCCATGTATCTGGAATACTCTTACGAATGTCGTCCTTTCATCTTTTATACGGGTATACGATCATCGGAGGACACATCACTCCTAAAGCGGAAAACTAACACATAACCGTCAAATTTGCCTTAGCCAATCAATTCAATCTCGTATATTCTTCGCTCCTTTTGCAGATAGGACAGATTTTGCTATAGGGCAAAGGTAAAAATTTGTTTCATCACCATTGAATCTTTAAATACTTCACACGAGTTATTCTCAACCAAATACCTTTCCATGGAATCAAACCACCCAAATATATCCGTAACAGCAACATTAGCACTAGCCGACGACACTGCATCAACTGCCCGAAACGTCAAACTCGGATGTCGAATTAAAAACGATTTAAACCAACCTTTTCCTGGAATCCCGTCAATACCAAATAGATGCTTCCTTGTAAAAAAATCTTGAACAGCATACAGGACGTCTTCTTTTCGCTTGGGGGATCCTTTTCGCTGGCACATTTTCACCGATTCTACGATAACTAACTCTCCTTCATCTGTCAAAACAGTGGACGGGCCGCTTATACAGAAACCCTACTTCAATACGTCCCCTCAGTCGGCAACTAATCGATTAGTATTTACAGGCGAAAAACAAATAGAAACCTTACTTCCTCTCATGCGGTGACGTACTTAAGTAATATTTTTTGTTATACCCTATCCTAAAGGTATATTAAGTTTGATACATAGTTTGTAACATAGAGAAATATTGAAGATAGATCCAATAAAGTATATATATAAATGATCAGCATCAGTAGCCGAGTCGATTGAGCAATGTCCGTCCGTCCGTATGTCACCAGTTTTTAGGGCTTAAATTTTGAGCTAGGTTGATGAAAAAAAAATTTGTATACGAGGTCTTTGGAAAAGTAAGCAATACAAGTGTAAACATTTTTAAAATCCGCCCACTGACACGCCCAGTTTTCAAAAAAATCACCTTTTTTCACTATTTTCATATGAAACTCGAAAAAACTTACTTGAGCAAATACGTAGATATCCACTTAATCTACAAATCGTCTATACATTGCATATGGCCACGCCCACTTTTTAGGGGCGTTTACTTCAAAAATTAATTTTCGAGTACAAATTTATTAATTTAGTTTATAGGGCAAAATAGAAAATTTTGTGAATACATTTTCCACCGCCCACTGACACGACCAAAGTTATAGCATAATTTATACGAATGCAGACGTGCAGAGGCTCTTTTTTCCAAGTTGTATTTTTATACTGACAAAAGCGGAGAAATTGGTATATAACTATATAAGAAATATCAATTAAGTACTTTGAACTTGTAAAGATTTAAAGCATTTTAAAAGAATATATTAATATGGATGACAAAAAAATAGTTATTGGTATTATGCAGAACCTAAAAGAGCGCAGAACCAAAGGACCCCCTATGTCCACTGTTTTTACAATTTTTATTTGCACGACATTTAGATGATACCAATATATTGTCATCATATTATGACGATTGCTGGCGGTATTATTTTTCTGAATTTTTTGTTACATATTTAACATCGCTTATACTGGCGAACATCGACGTAAATTTTGACAAATATGACACTGGTCTAAGTCCGGCTGGATAGAAATATGTTAAAATATAATAATAATTATTCCAGCAATATAACATATTGATTTCAAATCGATGTGTTTGAAAAAGACGCCTAATTTTTTACTTTCATACTGAATAGAATAAGCAATATGATAAAGTTGACTGCTTTTTTCAAAGGAGAACGGGAAAACAAAGTGATGAAAAGGAGAACTGTCCTCCCAAAAGGAGGATGGTTGGGAACACCAGCTATATCCGTCGGTTCGTCTGTGTGTCAGCCTTAAATTTTGGTCTAGGTCGATGAAATTTTGTGTAAGAGGTCCTTGAAAAAGTAACCAATACAAGTATACAAATTTTAAAAATCCGCCCATTGACACACCCACTTACTGAATTCGTGTTTTTTTAGTAATTTAAGCAAGTATATTGGCGGAGCAAGAAGGAGCTTTGTATAAAGGAAAGGGATAGGGTAGGGTTCGCTCCAGACGTATTGTAGCATTTCCCCATGTTTTTGTATTGAAAAGTATTTTTTACAAATTTTGAAGTTTCTAGCTAATATTTATGAATTAAAGTTATTTAATATACAATAAATAAATTTAATATTGAAATATTTGTTTCCTATGAATCTTTATAAACTAACAAATTATTGGAATTTTTAAATAATCTACCATAGTAGGCCACGCGTGCAACGTTGTAAAAAAGAGGACGGATGTACTGCAGTGTTAATCGTAAGCACACACATGTGTATTTGATTAGTTTCTTCTAGAATTTAAACAAGAACGTAAGATCAAAGATTTTATTTTTGATTTTTACTAAATACTGGTAACATGGGGGTCGATACCATAAAAACCTTACTTAGTTCAATAGTAACAGACTACCAATTGTTACAATTCAAAAGAAAAGAAAGTGATGAAAGCTACATTTTATCTTCCAGTGCAAATTGTGTGGTGAAAGTTACGATGGCAAGTGGATCATTCTTCAAATAAAACAGCCAGCAACTTGATTGTTGAGAAGTGCATTCGTGACGGTTATCGGTATGAATTTTGCAAGAGATATTTATGCCAACTTTCAAATAAAAAATAAGGCAGACAAAAAAACGGTGGGGGAAAGGCGTAACTACAACTTGGGAGGAATAGCAAATGAAATCATTTTCATCGACTCCAGCTCATAGTGTGACCAGAGCAATAAATGCCTAACCTTTTTCTTTGTCCCTACCAAAGTACGTGCTGCGCCAGATAAATTATTTAATGGTGTTTAATGCTGTAAAAGAAACATTGGAAAAAAAATAACGAATTTTCCCCTTCAATTATAATGACTGATGATTCAACTGCAATGCAAAACGCTCTTAAAAAAGTATTTCCAAACAGCAAATCATTATTGTGCATTTTTCATGTTACTCAAGTTCTATGGCGTTGGCTTTGGTTAAAAGATAACAATATTCCCAAAGAAGATCGCAAATTGATCATGAATATAATATTAATATAATGTTTTCTAAAATCGAAGAGAAAGCTGATTGTTTTACGAATATTTTGTCTCACGATATAGTAAATACTAACGCAACGTTAGAAATGGTCCTTAACTTTCCGTCGATTCATATTATACATAACTCTAATAATTATTGTGAGATGATAAGATATTGTCCTTCAAAGATAAAAAGCCTTCAATATGTGCGCTTTGGCAGATTTTGTGCTAAAAACATTTGAGATATATCGTAGAAAACGTCTAATACATTTTTCATGATCTCGGAAAATGACTCTAGATTATGAAATTTTTTTTGAAACATCTAAAAATGTTGGTGTGGTGGCTGCTTTTGCAAGCAGCTACTTGCGGTCGAACAACCGTATGGTGTTATGTTTAAATTAAGGTACGGAAACACACACTCGGGTGCGCACACAAAACAGCTCACTGCTCATATACTGCTCACGAGCGTGTACAATTTCCAAAAATTCATGGGCGTATTTGGTATTTCTATTACCGCACGCACATATGAGTGAGTTTGACGAAATCCATATATCGCACTCGCAAACGAGCGAGTTTGATGGAATTGGAAGATGCGCACACTCATGTGCGTGTGCGGTTACCAAGAACTCTTGTGCGCTACCAAAAACTCATGTGTGCGATAAAGAGTGATGGGTTCGAATTCGAACCAGTTTTTCTTTTCATCTATACTTTTTTCACTTCAGCACTTCATATTATCGTCTTTTTCTAGTATCTGTGAGAGTATAATTATTGTGAACTAATTAGAAACACGTGGAGAGTGTCCCTACTCCGCACACGAGAAGTAAATCAACCCATATTCGCACCCCAGATCTGCGATAAAGGGAGCGCACAGCGGTGGGTATCAATATTACTCACAGTTTTCATGATTGTTCCGGAGCGCCTGCCTTTTATACTTGTGCGATTGGTAGCGCACACTCGTGTATGACTCATGAGTGTGTGTTTCCGTACCCTGGTTTAAATCTTCTCTATCAATTTCTGAAAAGGATCGCCAAGAGCTTGCATATCTACCACTGGGCAAAGAAGTTCCGCTCTCCTTCTTCAGAGACATAAATGCGCCTGTCCAAATCATATAGATCAGGAAGATGAAATAAACGCAGATATGTCAAAAGCACCATCGCACTTTAATATACCAATTGACCAAAATAGCATTGTCAATTTAAAAGCTACTATCCACAACATCAATGATCGATTTGCACGCATCTGACAAGTTTTACAGAGTGATGTTATTAGTTAGTTTGGCCGTTTAATTAAACGAAACTAAAAACAAACGTGTTTGTCTTGTAATCACAGAAATTTGCAGCAGTGTTAGAAACTCTACAGACACCATCCCAAATTATGTCATATATTTGTCAAAAGACGATGTGTAGCAGATCTAGAAAAATCAAAGTGCAGTCAACATCTATTGCGCGACGGAAAGATAGAAGTATTTCTGGGGAAAGAATTCAAGCTGGACGTGCTACCAACTTAGAAGGTCGAAGATCCAAAAAACGGCTTCATAATCTATCTACATGATGCTTCTGAAGAAACATTTTTTAAACCTTCTCTTTACTAATACACGAAATAAACGAAAATAACTTATAATTTCATTAAAATATTGCGGATGATGTTAAAAACGCATTGTAAAGTAATACATAAATGTATATGCTTCCACTTACTCATTATATCAACCTGCTATAGTAACTTAAATCATATTTCAGTACGTCACTGCATGAGGGGACGTATTGAAGTAGGGTTTCTATGTGTTTTTCGTCTGTAAATGCTAATCGAGTTCGTCACCGACTGTGGGGACGTATTGAAAGAGGGTTTCTTTATACGCGGACGGGTCTGGACGGATTTTTATAAGACTAGTGCCTAGGCGAAACTGTAGAGTTGATCAAGGGATGCCGAATTTTTTTGAAGCAGCTTTTTTTGATATGTAACTTCTTTGAAAAAAATATATTCATGCTTATTTTGAGATTCGAATGAATAGTCAATTCTTTCGAATGTCTCTATTCATTCGAAAGATTTTTGTGTATTTTGAGATTCGAATGAAAAAGGTTCATTTTCGAATGATAACGCAAAATGAACTTAAATAAATTTAACCCTCAAAGTCAGCTGTTTGACATTTCTTTTAATACAGGTTGACCATACCTTGCTTTTTTTGCGTTAGAACTCTTCTCTTTCTTTGGAAATAATTTTATTAGTTACACTTTTACAAGTTTAAAGACGAAATTTAAGTAAGACATTTTATGAAACATGTTTTGTATACCTATAATAATATCGAACACGAAAACAAAGCAAAATAAAATAACATACATGTATATTTAATTACAACTCTCTCCCACCATACACTCGGCACGAATCTGGTCACTCTACCTTTACTTTGAGTGCTGTCAGTAGTAAAATAAATATTTGCTCGGTGATTTGTTTTTAATAATTAGAGTTGTTTTTAGATAAAATAAAATGCTGCTTTCTTTTGTGGACAGTGCAAATGAATAGGACATCATAGAAAATGTAAAACAAGAGTAAAAAATAAAGTTGCAAAATAATTTCGTGCATTCACTCGTCTTTCCTTTGGAGATTTGTTTACATAGAACTTGAGTGGGACTATTTTATTTATACGAATTGCCGGCCACCAGTTTTTCTAATTAGAACGTGACCTATACCGACAAGATCAGAAATTGTTAATTAAAGTTACTTCATTTAATTTTCTAGAGAATATTAAAAATATCTCACTGTATTTACGTGTTTGTTAATCTATGCGCCAGGAAAATTTTTTCGAATGAAATATGACATTTGTTTCCAATGAATAGAATCTCAAAATACGCACAATCAATGAACTTTCGAATGTTTGGATGAACTTTCTATTCTTTCTATTCATTCGAAAGTCAAAATACAGTCTATGCGAATTCGACTCACTTTCGAATGAATTCGAATCTCAAAATAAGGCTGATTTAAAAGCGATTTCTTTATTGTATTATTATAGTAAATAAAAAAAGTTTTCATTAAGAAATATAAAACGAAGTAGTGATAAAAAATTTACTTAATAATATGTCCTTAATGAGGACAAAGGAAATTTCAATGTTTTTTTTCTCGCGCGTGGTTTCACTCTCGCTTCTTAAATAGAATTAAAATGGAATATCTTTAAACTATTGATTCTGCTAATGATGCAGAAATGTGAGAATAATGTGCAAGCCGAAATCATTAAGTAGAGAGATGATAAACTTTCCAATGGTTTTCCAGTTGCCTACAAGCTGATATTGGAAAAAAATTGACCAAGTCACACATACTATCACATTTTCAAACAAATATGTGTGACCAATTGACCAAGTATTCACCACTTTTTACGTCTCCCCCTCACCGAATTTTCCTAAAAGTCAAAAACGAAAATGCCGGAAATAGAATTAAAGCCATCGGATGTTTCCTCAAATCACCCCGGAAATGGAGGTTAATTTAGAAAGTCACCACAGGGAAACCGCATCCAGCAAATGCACTGGAAAGTGGAAACTAGTTCAGCAGATATTAATAATCGAATATTAATCCTTAAAACATGAATCTAACTTTCAAAAATGATAAATTTCCAACCATGTTTAGAAATATTATTATATATTGTACATCATTTACAAGTCTTAAAAATTGACAAAAGGCGAAAAAACAGTAAATTTTTTACATAAATACTGTTCGAAAGAATTACATATAATTTAATTAATTAAACTCTGCTAGATTGGATATACATACATTGCATTCTATGCAAGATTGTACATATAAAGTCACTATAGAACAGTTAATTTTATTAATAATGGGTATATTGAAATACTGTTCAAAGTTTTTTTTAATAGAATATTATTTTTAAAGAAAATGAGGTATATTAAGTTGTTAAGAAGCAGTAGCTCTCTTAGTTACAAAATTTCCTGTCGATTGTTATGAAAATAAAAATTTAGCTTGCTAGCTGCAAATTTAATTATGTATTACTAAAGTTCAAGGTAGTTTGAGCTGAAGTGGAGTTGATATCAAAGGGATATGTAAAGCCTTTGTTCAAATATTTTGATTTCACATAATAAATAATAATAGGTGTTTATAAAATTGTGTAACATGATAGTATATATGTATAGATAGCTTGATACATTAAACTCTAACAAAACAAGGTCATCTTTCCTAATGTTAGTAATAATAATAATGAGTCAGCAAGAATTAAGGATTGAGGTGAACAATTTTGAAAAAAGAATATTTTGACATAAGCTTTAGGTTCGCTACAAACACGAAAAACGGCGTTAACTCTTTGGTGAAAAAACATACACTTTTACAAGTATACAAGACCAGATACCACAAAGAGTGAATAATAAATTTAAATTAGCGCCAGCGTTGAAACTTATTAAAACAAATTGTATTCATACACGTGAAACTGCAAAGCGTAGCAACAAAATTTATTCAATGACATTCATAGTTAGAGGTTCTCATAAAAAAAACAAATTGGATTTCGAATTTTCACTTGTACTAAGCTTGTATGTACATACATAAACTTATAATAATAATAAAGTTAATGTCTCTCATACTAAATCACAATTGTTTTTAGTAAAATTACCATAATATCGTTTTAAATTTTCACTGTGATATTATTTCGTATAATGTGGGCTTCCCAGCAGAAGAAAATATGACTTTAAAAAAAATTTATGTTTTGGCCATTTTGTGAGAATGTCCCAAAATTGTTCTTAATTTTTCCTACTCCAAATCGGCAGGCATAAATAAAACCGATTTCTAGTATTCAAATAAGTTCTACCTATCAAACGTAGGCAGCACGTCGTTTTCATATTTATTTTGATTATATCGCTATCTACCAAACAATTTGTCAGGTATAACATGTAGTCTTATGAGTCGCGACTGACACAAGAAAGTAGTTAAGCTCGAGTGAAATGGAAAACAAAGTTACCAGTGAGTCGCGGGCAAATTTTGTGGCGATTCTTTTTGACGTTTTTCTTTTCTCTATTTTTATAACTTATTTAATTTTTATATTCATATATCTCTTTAATTTTGTTGAATTGATCACTTTTTTAGACAATAATAATGACAGAGAATGCCCATTTTTTTAACATTTTATATATTATTTACGTTTCGTTCCAATGAGAATAAATTGCCTATAAATGGAGCTGAGCAGTACCATTTTTTGTTTAATTGTTAAAATTATTCAACTTTGCTAAGCTTTACTGAATATAGCCATCGATATATGGAGGTGAATATTTTAGGAACTACCTAAGGATGTTTTTACACTTAAGTTGTTTTTTTATGTTTTTCAATATTCACGTCTGTAAATATGAACGCTTGTTTGTTGAATCACCCAGTGCAGTTTTGAAAAATACGTGTTATTCTAAATGGAAATCGACTATGTTGAATCTGGTGAGAAAAAATAAAATTTCATTCTTCGCAGTTATGATAACGGCATATCAATTTTTTCAGTTCATCAATAGCATTTTCCAGACTGAATAGAAATATTGTTTTCTTCCGAAGATTTTGCAACAGTTCTGGATAAAATGAAATCGAGTTGATAATTGTCGAACTGTGTGCAAAAAATATCTGGGAGGCTTAAAAGACGATCGCCTTTAACCCTTGTTTGGTCGTGTGATTTAATCTAAAAATTATTTCTCGCGATTTAAATCATTGTTTTTGGTCTGGAATGCATAGTTTATCTGTGGTAAATAAAAGAATATAGTTTTATTTCACTTTCTAGGCTAGTTATAATCGTGTATTATTTTTTTTGTGTTTCTGTTCTATAAAGGAATTAGCGCGAGAGATTGGTAGAGTCTATTGTTTGAATCTGGAAAAATGTTATAAAATCCTTATAAAAAGGATTAAGAAAAAAATCGAAAAATGTTTAAATTGATTTTTGTAATGTAACGGACAATTAGTTGAAATGTGCTTTGAATATTCGAAAAATTTGAGAGAAATGTCAAAAAAAAAATTCACCGCAGAAGGTCTATGGATACATCCAGGCAAGATATAAATGGCCTACTGAATTCATTTATTGGAACTCACATGTATTCACAGATAGGAGCGGATTACAAGAAAAACAATGTAAACAAATGGGTTTTGAGGGGCAAGAGAGGTAACAGTTTGATATCTTTTTCCTCAATGATTTCTGTGTGCAAGTTTAAAGCAAAAAAGTAAACTGACAATCGGGCCAAGGGTTACTGAGAAAATCACTATTGATTGATATTTGGGGTGCCATTAATTGTAGTCTTTACGCCATATAAATAGCACATTATATTGCACTGCGTTAAAATTATGAAACACCGTTCGAGACAAACTGCTGGAGCCAGGTTTTCTTATCGGAAACCGTTTATTTTTCACCATAGATGCATATCATCTTCAAAGACTCTGCACTAAGCCCGGATAAAGCTTTTAGGAATAGATGTCCAAGTGATTTTAGTCTTGTTCCACAAATGAATTGTATTTCGCGGTTTTACTGATTGCATATAATGTTCCACATCATTCTACAGGTTCTCGATCAGATTCAGATCAACAGACTAAGCTGGCTTTTTTAAAACGCTAACATTTTGAAACCTAAGGTAAGTCTCACAAGGCGAGAAGTATACCTAGGATAGGTCCATAGTATCTCTTTAAAAGGGAACATATTCTCTTTTTTAGCTCCGATCTTTTTTACACTACCTATCTTTTTCCATAAGGATCTTTTTTGTTCTCCTTTTTCTCTGCAAGTTACTTTTTTTTGCAATGAATCTTAAATAATTTTCAACAACCTTAATAAGTTTATGTTGTTTTCAACAAAATTTGTGAGTATTTTTTTTTTTTCAATCCCAGGACAAAATGCAAACGTAGAAGGAATGTTTTCTCTTATTGGTGGCCAATGGACAAAAAAAAATAATAAAAATTTCTACTGTAAAATCTATTCTTAGCGTAATTTATAATAAACTGGAGCGGATCGTATGATACCCTATCCCTATCTTATTTGGTTGTTTCAGTGGGCGGTGGAAAATGTCACAAAAAATTCACAAAATTTTCTATTTTGCCCTATAAACTAATATTTTTACTCGAAAATTAGTTTTTGAAGTAAACGCACCTAAAAAGTGGGCGTGGCCATATATAATGTATAGACGATTCGTAGATTAAGTGGATAGATATCTACATACATATTCTCCCAAGTAAGTTTTTTCGAGTTTCAGATAAAAATAGTGAAAACAAGTAATTTTTTGAAAAGTGGGCGTGTCAGTGGGCGGATTTTAAAAATTTGTACGCTTGTATTGCTTACTTTTCCAAAGACCTCATATACAAAATTTCATCAAACTAGTGACACACAGACGGACGGACATAGCTCAATCGACTCGGCTAGTGATGCTGATCATTTATATATATACTTTATTGGGTCTATCTGTAATATTTCTCTATGTTACAAACTATGTTTCAAACTTAATATAAGGGTATATTAAGGATAGGGTATAAAAAAGGATTGATTTTTGATTGGCTATTTGTCGTGTATTTTATACCCTACGCATTTACCACGTATTAAGGCGTGTCAGTTGGCGGTGGAAATGGTATTCACAAAATATTCTATTTTGCCCTATAAACCAATATTTTTACTCGAAAACTAGTTTTTTTAAGTAAACGCCCCTAAAAAGTGGGCGTGGCCATATGCAATGTATAGACGATTTGTAGATTAAGTAGATATCTACATATTTGTTCAAGTAAGTTTTTTCGAGTTTCATATAAAAATAGTGAAAAAAGGTGATTATTTTGAAAAGTGGGCGTATCAAAGGGCGGTTTTTAAAAATGTTTACACTTGTATTGCTTACTTCTGCAAGGACCTAGTATACAAACTGGTGACACACAGACGGACGGACGGACATAGCTTAATCGACTCGGCTAGTGATGCTGATCATTTATATATATACTTTATTAGGTCTATCTGTAATATTTCTCTATGTTACAAACTATGTATCAAACATAATATAACCTTAGGATAGGGTATAAAAAGAAACCGGCTGTAAAGATATCTAGAATTTATAAGATTTCTGATTCGGCAAAGGGTATTGTGCGCTCTTCACCAATGCATTTATAGATATGTTGATCCCTTTTGATGTCTACTTTTTTAATTGGTCACACGCAAAGAAACAACATCCCACACCATTACACTTCCTCCACAGTTTTTCATGTGTATCGTGGATTATGTTTTTGTAAGGTTGACGCCAAAAATACATTTTCCCATCTAGTCAGAACCTGAGGAATTAAAATTCATCAGCCCACAGTACAGTTTTTCCAAAAAGTCATCGATTTGTTAAGGTGTTCTTCACAAATAACTTCCTCAGCTTAAAATGTTTCCTCGTGACAGCTGTCTTTTGTGATGCATCCTCTGTTTTTTTGCATCAGGCGCCTTCTTTAGAGTCCTAACTAACTCAGAAATGGAATGATGTTCGAAAACACTGCTCTAGCGGCAAGCGGCAGAGCGGTAAAAATCTGAGCGGCAAATGGCTATTTATTAAGTGGTGATTCTTGAGCGATTGTTTGTGAAAATATCTTCGTCGGGTGCTGCTCGCCGCAGTCTTTTACAAGAAAGTCGGTTCAACATATACAGAATTATTTTAAGTTTAAAAAAAAAAGTTCGTACCAAAATTACAAAACAAAACGTTTCAACGTTAATCGTTGCCATGATGATTTCTTGCCGCTTAGCGCTACACTAAAATAATAGAACAGAATTGAAAGCTGAGCAATCCCGCTATGCCGCTCAGAACGTGGCCTTAGCCTTAGACCTCTAAAATGGGTAGGCTGCACTAGCTCTGTAGAGAAGACTTTCCACCTTTTCTATAGTTTTCCTTTGCCTTGGAGCTCTTTTAATATTTTTAGCATTGCCTTAAAGCTCCATATGGCTTAAGGCGTTATAAATAACCTTGGGAATCATTATAACTGTTTTAATATTTCAGTAACCATCGAACCCTTAGCCTTCATATTGCGGGTGATTTAACGCCTTTCTTCCGAGCAATGTGGTCCTCTTACCATCTTTAGGTACATCTTTAGATATTTAATATTACTTCAAACTAATCACAAAAATTCTCACTTTCAAATTAAATTATTACTAACACTTTAAACAAAAGAAAATATATAAAGAATTACGCATTCGATGCTGAGTATATGTGCTTAAAATTGTTACCGGATTCCGACATACTTAAGAGGAAATGCATTTTGAACAACTTACGAAGGTGCTATTTATGTCTCCACCACTGTATAAGTACTATTTTAGCTTAATGGTTTTTTGTTTTTCGTGTATTGTTAACTTAGTGTATATCACAATTTTACGAAAACAAGAACTTGTTGGCAATGACAAATGGCATACATTAAATAGAGAGTTAAGAAAATTAATGTTAATTCGCGAATAGCTCGATCTTATTGCCCTGTTTACGTAAAAGTAGTAAGCTACCGTTAAGGCTGAATTATAAAAGTCGGACGTAATCGGTAGCTAACATCAAAATTCTACGTTAAGTATTCAACTCAAATTAAGTAATCGAAAGTCTGCATCATTTATACATTACAGTATTAATGATTCCTAACACATTACTGAGCAATTTACAAATTCATTGTTTAATTTTCGACAGTGTTTTCATTTGTTAAATCTTTCACGCTAATTCATAAATGAAAAGATGTACTTTTGGTAATGCTTTATTTTACACATGAAAAGTATAAATGAAATATTTCATTATTAAAACCAATTTCAATGTTTTTATTTAATTTTTTTTAACTACTTAGGGGGCAGTTATAGCTATTATTGAAATGCATCGTTAAAAATTTTTGTTTTCGATTTTAACAAACAACAATATTAGCTTAAAATAAATCTAAACACTTGTAGAATAAACTTAAAAAAAAGCTTAATTCTAATGAAAATTTTTCTTTAATGCGGATTTAAAGACAAGTTTTAATACGTTATAAGTTACACATTTTTTTTTTATATAAATCATCTAAAATGCCGTTTAAAATAAATATTTAATTTACAATTTATTTTTCAACTTCCCAACTAAAACATCTTCAACCATAAACTAAAGTCTTTTAACCGAACTACATGCAACGGATATTTTGTTCGCGACATAATGTCGGGTCCGCGGTTTCAAGCCGGAACTACATATATGAAATTTCGGCGAAAAAGGTAAACGAAGAAGAAAATAAAAAATAATCAGAATTCCAAGACAATGCATTACGACTTCTACAAATATGATAATGTACTTGGTATATCATACATATCATAGACAAACTAATATAGACGGTCGTCTTTACGTTCCCACCCAAAAATTTTGTAAAGTACGCTGATTTGAATTTTCCTATCTGTGAATGCATGTGACCGAACGTGCGAACAAGACGTAACTATAAAAACAATCGTGGTGTCCCTTTTGTCCCACATTTTCAGCAGACTGTCATTCAATTAACAACAACAAAATGTACAGGAAAATGGCTGCCCCAAATGTACCGCGGATTGAGAATGTGTGCGTGAGCTCTGATTTGATTTTGAGTGCATTCAAAATCCGTGGTACTTTTGCTCTTGTGGGAACCAACGGTCAAATCGGCCGAAGACGACCGTCTATATTAGTTTGTCTATGATATATATTACCATGTCCTTTCTTTTGGCATGCATTATTTTGCTTTTCTGTAATAATGCTATGTATATTTCATTAGTTATAAAAGTAATGCATTATGCATTTTTCTACTGGGAGGTCTTGTCACAACAGGAAGCGCATGAAGAGAGAGCGAGAAAAAGAAGCACTTATGACAGTCATAGGTCATATTCAGTAAAATGTAAACAACTGTAGATATGTTATTGATAAATAAATCAAATGGCGATCTTGCATTGGAGAAAGATCACACATAAAAAGTATGGGAGATATGTAGAAAACTAAAATATCGGCTTATTTGCTTAAATAAGTTCTATCGAGTAAGCACTTTTTTGAAAAATGGGTGTGTCAGTGAGCAGATTTTGAAAATGTTTGCACTTGTGCTGCTTCCTTTTCCAAACACCTCGTATACAAAACTTCATCGATCTAGCTCAAAACTTGAGGCCCAAAAACGAGTGTCAGACAGAGGGCCCGACATTAGTAGTGTGCAAAAAGTAGGTATCCAGTTTTTAGTGTTCGTTACTTGAAATGAGTATCGGTACCGAATACTAATGAAAATAAGTATTCGGTACTGATACTCATTTACACACAGTCAAACACTAAGCCAGAGTACCACCATCGAAACCAATCTGTACACAAATCCAGAACTCAACCACCGCGCTTTTTCCTTAGAGGCAAATATATAAAAAACACATATGCACATGCAAACACACAACAACAGCACAATCCATCCCCCTCGTTTCTTATGTTCTACTTCTACTTTCTACATACTCTATTATTCTCTTCTCTCACACTTCTTGTTCCTCTGCCAAACGTTTCAATGTGATTATTTTTTTCTACACATACTCGCACTTAAACCATACGGCAGTAACAAATACCACTACTCGAATGTTGTGATTCCTTATCAGAATCTTAATTCCAGACGTTCCAATTTGATTACTTTTCTGCAGAGAACATATAGGTAATATACTCAATACTCATACTCAAACTTCGTTACTAACGAATACTACTACCCGAATGTTGTGATTCTTTTATTCCAAACGTTCCAATTTGATTACTTTTCTGAACAGAACATATAGGTACTCAATACTCATAGAGCCTGTTTTGATGATGACTCTCGACTACGTAGTAAAGAGTAATGTCGTGTCAACATGCAATAGTGCTCACTCCTGCACTACTTTGATAAAGTTTAGGGGAGGGAATGAGTAAATTGAAACACTTCTGTATTTTTTGTGTGTTCTCTCGTCCAATTACTCATTTTATGCGCGAACTACTCCCTCAACGATCGAACTAGAAATGATAAAATGGAATAGGAACGGAACATTTCGGATGTAGAACGCGACTCTCCTCGATTTTTCTATTTTCTTCATGACTCTCCTCCTCTCTTTACCCCTCACTCTTCTTACCCACAAACTACCGACATAGCCGAGTTTTGAGTCAGCATCTAAACAGGCTCATACTCAAGCTTCGTTAGTAACGAATACCACTACCTGAATGTTGTGCTTCTTTTATTCCAAACGTTCCAGTTTGATTACTTTTCTGAACAGAACATATAGGTACCCAATACTCATACTCAAACTTCGTTAGTAGCGAATTCCACTACCCGAATGTTATGATTCTTTTACAGTAATCAGTATTCCAAACGTTCCACTTTGATTAGTTTTCCATAGAGAATATATACTCAATACTTAATACTCATACCCATACTCAAACATTGTCTATAACGAATATCAGGACTCGAGTGTTGTTATCTTTGGTAAGGCATTCAGTACATGTTCAGTTTAATTTGATTACTACTCTACTAAGTGTTTACATATTTGGAGGTGAGTAGACTTGAGTCCAAAATAATATATGTACATACTTACATATGAGTCGTTGTTTTTGAATATGGTGTTAGTCCATTTTAAATGAAGTTCCATTGGCCTAAAAAAATAGATTGTAGAGAAAAACATGCACTTTGCACCACCAATTAAATTGGGCCACAAATACCTGTTTTATCCGCCTTTTTTTTTTTAAAAAAATGGGTCAATTGGGTTCGGTCTCTGGAATCATCACTGGGATATCGAGTATTGGATACCGAATACTGAATATTCAGTAATCAGTAATCATTCGGTACTCAAAAGTAATCAAATTGCACACCACTACCCGACATTACGTAATCAACTCGGCTACTGATGCTGATTACTAACTTACCTAAATACATATGTAAGTATATTACATAAATGGATATGTCTATCAAAATTAACATGCCCTTAGGATAGGGTATAACAAAACAAGGAATTTACACTTAGTGCAAGAATATTAGACATTATTTCAATAAATCTTCGAAACGAAAAAACATAAATTATTTATTTATTTCATATAGGTGTATGGATAATGAGATTGTTTTTTTGTTTCTTTTAATTTTTTAGATGTTGGATATGATTAAACCTAAGCAAACGGAATTCATAAGCCTTGGAGATCTTAAAAGGTGTAAACTGACCAGTGTATTTTTTGATACGTTCTTTAATATGGAAAAATTTTTGCAACACGAACAGCGAGATCCTCTATCTGCAGATCGCGAAGACTATGTAAGTATTACCAACGGGAAAAGGGCATTTTAATATTGGTATTTTGTGTATATCATTAAATGCTGATATTTATCTCGTTGTTTACGCCCTATCTCAATTATATCTTAAGTTTGTAACAAGAGAAATAAATAATAATAAATGAAGATAGACCCAATAAAGTTTGTATATAAATAAATCAGCATCACTAGCCGAGTCATTTAACCATGTCCGTCCATGCGTCCACCCGTTTTCCCGTCCGTCCATCTGCCTGTCCCGTGTCTATGCATACCAGAGCAACAAAAAGTGCTATTATGCATTACTCTGGTAAGCCGGCTGGAAGTTCACGGAGGTTTGGAGGGGACCTGGTGCTTACTCCAGCAGCGTATAGAAGCCTCATAGTGACCGGATATTGACGGCGAGGTTTAAGAGTAGTGTTAGAAAGGTCACCATTGTTCAGTGGTATGCTCCGACCGATGACGCGGCTGAGGATGAAAAGGACAAGTTGTATAGCCATTGAGGCGCTGTCTTCAACCAGACACCAAATGGAAACATTGTTATTGTGATGGGGGATCTCAATGCGAAGATAGGTAGGGACAACACCATCCTTGAACATGTGATTGGAGTTCTCGGGCTTGGAGACCGAAGCGACAACGGGGATCGGTTTGTGAACTTCTGCAATACCAATCGCCTAGTCATTGGAGGTACGCTGCTTAGGCCACAAGAGTGGCAGTGGAGTGGTTGGGTCTCGACTGATAGGAAGCAAACATCCAACCGGATCCACATTGCGCTCAGCCGCCGCTTCAGAAATTTTTGATTGATTGAAAATTCTTTATTTAGCAACTTATTGCTATTTTAACACGTTCATTAAATATTCTTAAAGGGATAACTATATTCAGCAAAAAGTGGAAAAAAGGAGAAAGTGAATAATACACGCATATGCTACCTTTCGCTTAATAGCTGTATTTGATATTTCTTAAAAAAAACTTTATTTGATATTTAAAAGCTAAAAAAGTAAGAGTTCAATTCATAACACTGTAAGTCATTCTATATTAAAACGATTGAAATGTGTTTTAGATAAAAAAAGGTTTGTTTGCTCAAAACCATCGTATCACAGAGCCATCTGTTGCAAAAAGATGGGAAGTTTTTCCTATTCATTGGTTTTATGAGTTTACAAAAAGTGAAAGCTTAGACTACCTTGAGCTTCCAAAATATTTACTTTTTGAAAATGAAATGGAATGATGCAGACTACTTTATAAGATGAATAGAAAGAGAGAATATTTTTTCACTTCTTCAAATTTTTGCTGAATGTACTTATGTATGCCTTAAATCTTAAAAATTAGCTTTAACCAACAGTAATATTTCTATTTTTAATCTCGTCAAATTCGTTTCTATTTGAACTTAAATAAAACCATTGTATATAAATCTAATAGTAGTGCCAGTTGAGGAAATTGACGGTAGCACACCCAGTGAGAAATTACATGAGTTGCTCGATTTCCAGTAATGGTTGGTGTCTAGAAAATCGAAATCTCAGACAATAGACATGCGAAAGAAAACAAACGAAAGAGAAGGAAAAGGAAAGGAAACCAAAAGGAGAAATATCAATAAAAAACCAGTGAAAAATGCTACAATCCGCCTGGAGCGGATCGTATGATACCCTATCCCTATCTTATTTGGTCGTTTCAGTGTGCGGTGGAAAATGTATTCACAAAATTTTCCATTATAAACTAATATTTTTACTCGAAAATGAATTTTTGAAGTAAACGCCCCTAAAAAGTGGGCGTGGCCATATACAATGTATAGACAATTTGTAGATTAAGTGGATATCTACATATTTGCTCAAGTAAGTTTTTTCGAGTTTCATATGAAAATAGTGAAAAAAGGTGATTTTTTTGAAAAGTGGGCGTGTCAGTGGGCGGATTTTAAAAATTGTTACACTTGTATTGCTTACTTTTTCCAAGACCTCGTATACAAAATTTCATCAACCTAGCTCAAAATTTAAGGCCCAAAAACTGGTGACACACAGACGGACGGACAGACGGACAGACGGACAGACGGACAGACGGACGGACGGACGGACATAGCTCAATCGACTCGGCTAGTGATGCTGACCATTTATATATATACTTTATTGGGTCTATCTGTAATATTTCTATATGTTACAAACTATGTATCAAACTTAATATACCCTTAGGATAGGGTATAAAAATACAATTTGAAGGATCGTGTCGTGTGAAGTTTTTCACACGATCTGCAGGTTTTTGTATACACATTTTATGATTTTCGTTTTCTTGGCACGGGCGGTTGAGGGTTGGCGACAGAAATCGAATGGAGTTGGAATGTATAAAAGTTATAAGAAGTTATACGTGTATTTTTTGATAGTTCGAGAACTAATTAATGGATTTTTATGAGATCTTAAATTTGAGTCAAGTAGGTAAACATCTTTATGAATTTTATAACATGAACTATACTCTGTCCAACATAAATAGTTAGTACAGGGAAGATAGGGATGTTTGTCTCTCATTCGCACTCTTTTGTTTTCCGTAAGGTGCTACTATAACAAAAGCTCTTACAGGGTTGCCGCAGTTTCATTTCAAACTATCAAAAATGTGAAAGAATATTATGTAGGGTTACCGTCCTATTTTTTATATTGAAATTTTCATTTAATTTGTTTTACTTATAAAATATAAAACAAATTTATCTTTTTCCACACCACAAAGAGGTAAAACAATATGCTTGTCCGAATGTATGCATATACACTGGCGACATCATAGAGGATTTGTTTTTTGATTCATGAGAGACGAATCGGCAAAGGTCCCATTATTATCCATTGAAATGCAAAAATTGTCAATTAATTTTCCTATAATGGCTAACTAATATTGAAAGCTGTCAATCTTTTTCGTTGATTTAACAAATTATGTAGAACAATGCTGAATAATTTTAAATTATTCACTCACTGCATTGCTTGAAAGTATAAAGGAAACATCCTATTTTACCAATTGCGTATTTTATGTAAGTATTTTTCAACGTACTGAAAATTGAACCCAAAAAGAGAGAAAAATGTATGCGTACCTACAAAGTACATTAAAACATTTTAGAATAGAAAATATGTATCTTACAATTTTGTAACTGCATTTTAACGCATTTTCAACACATTAAAAGAAATAATATATCAGATCAAAACAATATGGTAACACTTATCAAAAATAACTTTTTTCAAAGCTCTAAAACCAAAAGCTCCTCAATAAAAACCCAAGGAAAAAAAACTGAACGAGTAACAAAACGGACACTGGTAACTCTGAATGCACATCAATATAAATAGGGGTTGAAATGCAGCAGCCAATCAGCGCACACCCAGCACTGCGCTAGACCCAATAAAGTATATACATAAATGCTCAGCATCACTAGCCAAGTCGATTGAGCTATGTATGTCCGTTCGTCCGACTGCGTGTCACCAGTTTTTGGGCCTTAAATTTTGAGCTCAATCAATGAAATTTTGTATTCAAGGTCCTCGCAGAAGTAAGCAATACAGTTTTTTTTTTTTTTTTTTTTAAAACCCGCCCACTGACACGCCCACTTTTCAACAAATTCTCTTTTTTCAGTATTTTTATATGAAACTCGAAAAAACTTACTCAAGCAGATAGGTAGATGTTTTGGTACCCGACATATCTTCCATACATAGTATACAGCCACGCCTAAGTTTTAGGGGCGTTTTTGTCCAAAAACTGATTTTCGACAGTTTAATCAAAATAATACCACCTTTCAGGAACAAAATACAGTATATGTTGAAAAAAATTTGAAAAATTCGTATTTTGGAGTAACTTCATGAGATATTTGAAAAAAGTTGTTTAAGCACCAATATACGGTGGAAAAAGAAGCTATGTGTATAGGCAAGGGATAGGGTATCAAACGATCCGCTTCAGACGGATTGTAGCATTTTCATATGTTTTCATATCATATTTTAGACTTGAAGGAATCGGGCAATAAGTAATTAAATTAGTTTAAAAGTAAAAACGAAAATGAGCGACACCTGTACATATACATATGTGTATGTAAATATGTTTTATTATATATTTTTTCTACATATAGCCGGCCAACACCCATATAAACGGCCTTTTTGCCCACGCATTCATTAAAACATTAAGCATTTTTTGTATTGTTAAACGATATTTTACCGCAAAAAAAAAGGAAAAATAGATCGCTTTAAGCTGTAGACCATCGTTAACGATTTATTATTTAATGTGTATTCAATACATATGTACATAACTTCCTCATAGGCAGATGAATTTATAGCATAGAAAAACTAATATAGACGGTCGTCTTCGGCCGATTTGACCGTTGGTTCCCACAAGAGCAAAAGTACCACGGATCTGACGTTTCCGTCAAAATCCTATCAAAGATCACGCACACATTCTTAATCCGCGCTACATTTTTCCTGTACATTTTGTTGTTGTTGTGTTGAATGACAGTCTGCTGAAAATGTGGTGTGCAAAAGAAAACCACGATTGTTTTTATAGTTACGTCTTGTTCGCACGTTCGTTCACATGTATTCACAGATAGGAAAATTCAAATCAGCGTAGTTTACAAAATTTTCGGGTGGGGAACGTAAAGACGACCGTCTATATTATACTCTGTCCAACATAAATTGTCAGTACACGTCTTATGGGAGAGCTTTTTAGAGATCAGTAGCGTGTCATATTTTTGCACCATATTAAATTGAGAGAAACCCCGCATAAAATGTGTATACCCGCCTGTGAATATCTATTTGTACCTGACGTAGATCCAACAGCGCACTGCTGGGTGTGCGCTGATTGGCTGCTGCATTTTAGCCCCTATTTATATTGATGTGCATTCAGAGTTACCAGTGTCCGTTTTGTTACTCGTTCAGTTTTTTTTCCTTGGGTTTCTATTGAGGAGCTTTTGGTGTTAGAGCTTTGAAAAAAGTTATTTTTGATAAGTGTTACCATATTGTTTTGATCTGATATATTATTTCTTTTAATGTGTTGAAAATGTGTTAAAATGCAGTTACAAAATTGTAAGATGTTTTCTATTCTAAAATGTTTTAATGTTTTGCACTTTTTACGCATACATTTTTTTCTCTCTTTGGGTTCAATTTTCAGGACGTTTACTTTTTACTTTCAAGCAATGTAGTGAGTGAGTGATTTAAAATTCTTCAGCATTGTTCTACATTATTTGTTTGATTAACGAAAAAGATTAACAGCTTTTAATATTAGTTAGCTATTATAGGAAAATTAATTGACTTTTGCATTTCAATAGATAAAAATTGGCACCTTTGCCGATTCGTCTATCATGAATCAAAAAAAAAAAAAATCTTCGATAATGCCGCCAGTGTATATGCACAAATTTGGACAAAGTTATTTTTACGCAATGAAATATTTCAGAAACAGGTCAAATTTCCCATCTTATAACCTTATGCTCATTTCAACAGAATTCAGAACAAGGGTATGTACATAGTACATATCTTTTATTGATTTTTATTTATATTATTTTATTTATTTTTTTAATGTTGATATATTTTTTTAATTGACCTCTGCAATGTAAGTAAATAGATAAAGACGCGCCTTTTATTTTACCTCTTGGTGGTGTGGAAAAAGATAAATTTGTTTTATACCTTATAAATAAAACAAAGTAAATGAAAATTGCAATCTAAAAAAATAGGACGGTAACCCTACATAATATTCTTTATCATTTTTGCTAGTTTAGAATGATACTGCGGCAACCCTGTAGAAGCTTTTGTTAGAGTAGCACCTTACGGAAAACAATAGAGTGCTAATGAGAGACAAACATCCCTATCTTCCCTGTACTGACAATTTATGTTGGATAGAGTATAGTTTGTCTATGACTTATAGTAGATCTATAATACAGTAGAAAATATATACTAAATATTTTCTTTTGCATATTTGCACATCAAAATGTAAAATACAGCAACGTTGCTAATTCCCCATAGAAATAATGAAATGTGGTAACATTTGTGGTGGACATAGTGCAGAAGATTAAATTAATTCATATCGCCAAAAAATAAAACAACAACACGAAGAGAAGATCCATACACAAACACGAAAGCAATATGACTTTCGTCCTTCAAGAAAGTAACAAAAAAACCATGGGAATACACACATGATCACATAAACAACATTTTTATTGTCTTCTTTTGTCTTACGTTCGCTTGATAGTCAATACACCTACCCAATGATAAGAATTACAGTGTGAGCAGACGCCATCTGGGGAGAAGTTACAATGCGAAAAAATTGCGTCAAATGACGCAATACAATGATAAAACTAAAACCACAGACCACAAATAACCAAATTAGATAATCCACTTCCAAAATCCTCTCCCATGTGACAGATAAAGTGAACCCTCCAAACAGAAGAATTAGACTTATTTCTTTATTTAAGTACTATACAATTTCAAAACCAAGACTTTGAACATGTTCGAATCAAACGATTCTATTGTTGACCACTAGTCGTCTGTAAAATTTATCATAAACTATATCAATCTATCCTTCAGTCTATATTCATTCTTTAACGATGACGGATCTGTTTTTACCTCTCTAAATAGATAATACGATTTTTTTTATTAAAATAATCGAACTGAAGTTTACTTTAATGCTTTTGGTATTTCGACCATATATAATTCCAACGCAAACATACACTTGTACGAATATATACTTTGAACAATAAACTAATTAATGGGGAAAAAAGCTAAATCATACGATAAATAAAACTATTTCACAAGTAAATATATATCACAAGTAAAATAATCAAACAACAAATAATTATTACATAAATAAAATAAGAAAGAAATACCCTTGCACTTGCAACAATTCTATAGTTCCATAAAACAAATATTTTTATTTCTCGACACATTTATAAATTATTATACGAAAAATATTTTTTTAACATATAAATTCACCACCGCACTTTCCAAACACAGCCCCTACGCCTCACCACCTTTGTTTAGTGTGGGCAGATAGGAAATTTACATCTCCAATTCCCTTTTTTTTAGTGATAAAAATGGGGCAAAATTGTAATTATTTTCTTTTGCAGCAAATTGCCTTGCTAGATAAATTAAATTTTAATCGGGAATTTATACAAATAAAAATCGATCTTCACCTCGTCAAGAGTTCGATCTTAACACGCCAGCTACATAATCCGTTTTTTGGACCTGTAGATGGGCTGATTAAACTTCAAATCTTTCATCACACGTATTCACCGATACGAAATAAAGAGAGGATTTTCTTACGCTCAAATTTTGGTGTTTTAGGGAAGAGTGGGGGGAGTGGACTATCTATTATGGGTTATTTGTGCCACAGACAAAGAATATACAGATGTCGCACGTCCATACAAAAAAGTGGTATATGAAAATGAAATCCACTGAAAAAAAAAGCTTCTTGAAAAGCTTTAACTGCAGGGGCAGCAAAATCTATTTTTCTCGACTCCTTCAGATCAAATGAAAAATCGAACACAAAAAAAATACCCTTTTCTTCGCTTCGGTCACGTCCCGCATAATGTTGTTTTTGTTTTTACCTGTGCTCCAAAAGGAAAAAAGAAAAATGTTGCTTGCGGAGTGCCGATCTCGGCATTGCGAAATATGTACATACATACATATTACGTCACGGCATTAGATCCAAATGTTGAGTTTGCAAACAAGATTTTTCTACGTACATATACATTTTATACATTTTATCACTACGATAAAAACACATACGTATGACATACTTATATCTACATACATATTTTTACTTGCACCGATACGTAGTATAGGGCAAGTTTTGGATTCGTGAAAATTTTCGATCTCGGGATTTTGATAAATTCTGATATTACCTTTATAGAGAAGTCGAAAAAAGTTAGTCTAGACAAATGTCATAAAATGGCGTACCACGTTCTTAGCTAAAAAGGCGTATAACGCTACTTTACTTATTAACTGGTTTTAGAAATATGACCATTTCTCGGTTAATATTCAATGGATTTTGGTCAAAATCAAAACGTGAGCAAAATTTAATGAACACAAAAATATGGCATTTAATTTTATAAAGAATTAAAAAAAAATATTTTTTCATATAAAATTCATAAAGGTGCAAGTACGTACGACCCAGTCGTGTACTTTATTTTATTTTGTTTTTAGGTCTTTTATTTTTATTTTCGTTCTCATCAAGAACCCATTTACAATTTTTCCAGGGCAAAACCACTATGAGGAAATTTATTACATGAAGTTTATGCTCATAACACTCATCGGAGATAAGAGCAACAGATAAAACAAAACTCCACACATGATCGGAAGAAGGGGGAATATGCGAGGAAAAAGAAAAAGGATATTTCATTCATCTCATCCGTTTTGCTTTTGCACATGACAAGGCAAACCGATAAAAAAAAAACTTCGCACATGAACGGAAGAAGGAGAAATATGCGAGGAAAAAGAAAAAACCGACAAATAGCTTTCACACTCCCCAAGCTTTTTATTTGTGAAAGCTATTTGTCGCCTCCGGCTTGTCGCCTACGAGAACAAATTTGGCTCATTATTTTGTATGGGCGTGCGACATCTGTATATTCTTTGTCTGTGCTAAAACTTTAAATCTCAATCTATAAGCAACACTACATTCGTGTTACCATTGTATATAAATCTAATAGTAGTGCTAGTTGAGCAAATGGACTGTAGCGCACCCAGTCAGAAGATACAAGTTTGCTCGATTTCGCTAACACCAACCATTACTGTTGGTGGTTGGTGTTAATGAAATCGAAATCACAGACACTGTACACGAGAAGAGAAAAGATAAAAAAGTAAGGAATACAACAAAACAAAGATAATGAAAAATTCTGTTTGTGGGATCGTGTCTTTTGAAGTTTTCCACATGATGTGCAAAGTTTTCAACATGATGTGCAAAGCTTTTTTTATTATTATTATTGTATATTATATATTATTAATATATTTAAATGCGAGAGTTGCAAACAAATATTAATAAGTGAAGAAAATACATCCAGAGAGCAAACAGATTTAATTAAGCTAAGAGCACAGACAAAGAATATACAGATGTCGCACAAGAATGTGAAAGCTATTTGTCGGTTTTTTCTTTTTCCTCGCATATTTCTCCTTCTTCTGATCAAGGTGAATGAAATATCTTTTTCTTTTTCCTCGCATATTCCCCCTTCTTCCGATCATGTGTGGAGTTTTGTTTTATCTGTTTGTCTTATCTCCGATGAGTTTTATGATTATAAATTTGATGTAATAAATTTTCTAATAGTGGTTTTGCTCTAAAAAAATTGTAAATGGGTTCTTGATGAGAACGAAAATAAAAATAAAAGACCTAAAAACAAAATAAAATAAAGTGCACGCCTGGGTCGCACGTACTTGCACCTTTGAGCTATTAGTTGGAAATGACTGAATGAATTTTATATGAAATTTTTTTTTTTTAAATTCTTTATCAAATTAAATGCCATACTTTTGTATTCATTAAATTTTGCTCACGTTTTGATTTTGACCAAAATCCATTGAATATTAACCGAGAAATGGCCATATTTCTAAAACCAGCTACTAAGTAAAGTGCCGTTATACGCTTTTTTTAGCTAAGAAAACACCATTTTATGGCATTTGTCTAGACTAACTCAAGTATGAAATTTAATCAAAATCTTTGGAGCCGTTTTCGAGTAAACTGATTTTTTGTTAAGTTGGCTAAAAATAAAGTACCGTTATAAGCAATTTGGGCCAAAAACGTGGTACGTCTTTTTTCTAGACTTCACAAGACTAGCATAAGTATAAAATTTAATCAAAATCGTTAGAGCCATTTTTGAGCAAAATGTATAAAACCGCTTGACCCTAAGAATAGTACCATTATTATCACTTTTAGCAAAAATTTGGAAAGCCATCCTTTGGAATTAGCCCAGTTTTATACACACTAAATATTTGAATGAAATCGGTTGACTCGTTTTTAAACAAATCGGCCAAGTTGGCCTTAAATAACGTTATAACAAATTTTGGCCACAATGTTGTCAGCCACTTTTTAGCATGTATCTGAACTCGATTCAGCATAAAGTTTCAACAAAATCGGTATGGCCGTTTTCCAGAAAATCAGTTTTTTTACCAATTTGGCTCTAAGTACCGTTATTAACGCTTTTGGCCAAAAATGTGGTACGCCATACTATAGCACTTTGCCAAACTAGCCGAAATATGAAATTACAAAAAAATCGTAAGAACCATTTTCAGAATATAATTTCAGATATCAGAATTTATCAAAATCCCAAGATCGAATCGATATCGATTTTCACGAATCCAAAACTTACCCTATACTACGTATCGATGCAAGTAAAAATATGTATGGAGACTTAAGTGTGACATATGTATGTATGTGTTTTTAACGTAGTGATAAAATGTATATGTACGTAGAAAATCTGGTCTGCAAACTCAACATTTTGATCTAATGCCGTGACGTAATATGTACATATTTGGCGATGCAGATTGATTTAATCAAGTGTTTAAAACAACATTTTGTAGGTTGTTGGTAACGTAGTATATCCATAATAAGTAGGGACACTCTCGACCGTTTTCGTTTTCTGTCCTTCTCACTAAGTTACACAGATATGAGAAGTAGATGGATATAAGAAGCGTTGTAGGGAGAGAGAGATAGCGATATGACGAACAGCTGATAAGCGTTGGAGTCACATCGCCTTTAAAAATACATTGTTAAGAAAAAGAAAGCAATACCAACCACAACCTCTATTGAAAATCAGTGTAACCTATTCCATAGAAAACTAGGAAATTTGGAGTCAAATTATTTTTATTGTTTTAAGGCCGAACATCTGGTTTTATTATTTTTATGGAGGTCAAAGGAAATAAGAAACACTTGTTTTCATATTTTAGATGTAAAAGGGTTCATATTTAGTTTTAATTAGCGGAAAAGCCAATCATAAAAAATAGGTATAGAAAAATTTTCAATAAGGCGCAGCAGGTCACACTGACTAAAACGTAGCCATACACACAACGATGATCGGAGTCGCATCGCCTTTAAAAAAATATTATGAAAAAATCCCTAACCATTCGTTTTACATAGTAAGCCGCATGTAGTGGTGCAGGTAAAATGTATTGTGTATTCTTTTTTTCACAAGGGGTCGTTGCATACGGGTTAAAGTGTATACTTTTGATCTACTTCCACTTATTGTACAATTTTGTTTATCTTTTGTTTTGTGGTAGTAGGAAATGCATATGGAGAGAGAGTGTCCCTACTCATTATAATGGATATAGTCTGGTTGGTAATCTTACATCAAGCTGGAAAAAAAAAACAAGCACACACACCTAACCATCGTTACGCATACATATGTATGTACATATGTACGTCACCAATATCCACCCTATATTCACAGTGCCGGCACTCCACAAGCAAAATTTTTCTTTTTTCGTTTTGGAGCCCAGGTAAAAACAAAAACAACATTGTGGGGGACATGACCGAAAGAGAAGAAAGGAAGAAAAGGGTATTTTTTTGTGTGCGATTTTTCATTTGATCTGAAGGAGTAGAGAAAAATAGATTTTGCTGTCCCTACAGTTAAAGTTTTTCAAGAAGTTTTTTTTTTCAGTGGATTTCATTTTCATATACCACTTTTTTATATGGACGTGCGACATATTGTATATTCTTTGTCTGTGCTAAGAGCATACAAAACGCATAAGACGCCTTCAGAATTTGGGAATTTAACGGTACCCTCTTTGATATTTGAAGATATGGTTCACAGGATAAAAAAAGTATTTGAAAGAGAATTTCCACAAATACAACACCAAGAACAGATGTATTTTAACTGAATTGATGAAATACTTGGACCGAACCTATATTAGTGAATCGATCACATGTGATCACAAGGAGTATATTTGTAAGTTTAAGGCCTAACTAAATTTTCTTTAAAGAAAATAAATAACGATTCCGGTGGAGCGAGGACCTCGAAATACTTATAAAACTCTTCAATGCGCTTATGTAAGTATTGCTATGCAGTAAATTATGTAAATAAATGTATATATAGGTATATGTATATTTTTCATATCTAAAATTTGTGCAATTTATTAACAATACACTAGTAATAGCTATTTATGATTTTAATCACTTATTTTTCTTTATTTTTCTTAATGCATGTGTTTAAGATTGGATTCTTTTATCCAAACTATCGTGAAGTGAATCGTAGGCGCATAACCTAGACCTGATCGTTGAAGTAGCACAAGTCGATTCTTGTACATAGACAAACTAACATAGACGGTCGTCTTCGGCTGATTTGACCGTTGGTTCCCACAAGAGCAAAAGTACCACGGATTTTGAATGTATTCTGACGTTTCCGTTAAAATCGAATCGGAGCTCACGCACACATGCTTAATCCGCGGTACATTTGATGGGCGCAGCCATTTTCCTGTACATTTTGTTGTTGTTAATTGAATGACAGTCAGCTGAAAATGTGGTGTGCAAAAGGAAAAAAGAGACACCACGATTGTTTTTATAGTTACATCTTGTTCGCACGTTCGGTCACATGTATTCACAGATAGGAAAATTCAAATCGGCGTACTTTACAAAATTTTCGGCACAGGAGGGAGAAGACGACCGTCTATATTAGTTTGTCTATGTTCTTGTATCGATTATGCGAATCGCGAGAACAGTCCTTCAAGCAGACTCACTTGAACAAATAAAAGTTTTGTTCATAAACAATTGAAATTATTAATTTCTTTCTTATTTATACTAAATTTGACAGTCCATAAATGCTTAGTTTGCAACTAAGCGAATATCTAAAGTACAGACAATGATAAACAATAAATGCTTAGTCTAGAATTAGTATACAAAATTGCTGCATTTGCATTTCTTTTCTTGTGAATGAACTGATAGGTTGTACAACCACCGTTGGCAATGAAATATGATTAGTTGATTTTTGTGTGACATGTACATACTTTATCAAGTTTCAATTATGATTTTTAACATTCTGCCTGCGGTTGAACAGATGGTTCAACAATAAAAATATTTTAAGGTGTACACCGAAAGAAAAAACATTGGTTGAATCAAACACGTAACATTGTTAACCAACAATGTGCTCAAAATTGTCAAATCAAATACGTATGTGATTAAAACAAACAAGGCGTCATGTTTGAATCAACTACTTTGGCATTGTTGATAAATATTTTCGAAAGTATCACGGACATGTTTAATTCAAACATTTCTGTAGTTGTTTCAAAAATGGTTTCATTGTCAATTTACAACGTCATTGTTGATTTCATTGTTAAACAACAATATATATGATCAATTTATAATTTTGGCACTGGAAAAATAATTTAATCATGAACGTGTTCGATTAACAACAATAATGTTCAATAAATACAAATCAATCACATTTCTTTTAAATTAACCATATTCGTGGTACGACAATCACGATTGATCCTGAAAACATTGTCATAGTATCATAAACGTGATTATTTCTTATTACAGAGACGCCTGTAAGTCCCATGCGTAACGGATAATATACAAACCAAGAATGTGTAGTTTCAATCAAGCACAAACATTGTTGAAGAGTCACGAACATTGTAAAAGTATCAGGAACATATTCAAATTGAAATGTTTTCGCATTGAAGTTATCGCGACGGATAACGAAATGTTCGTTTGTGTATATTGCTCGTCCTGCATGCATCTTGCAAAAATATTCACTTTTCAGCAATAAGTGCCAGTGTAAGGACGTATTATTTTGTAGTTTGTGATTAAGTGATATACATATGTAGATAATTTTTCAACATACTTACTTATATAAAATCAATCAGGTAAGCAATAGTCTATACATATGAACACAGAATAAGAGGGCTAGATTTGGCTTTATAGAAACATTCTTCAAAATAACTTTTTTGATATAATTCGATAGATTTAGATGTGCTGAGATCAAATCTGTTGACACTCTCTTACCGTTTAGGCGTAACCCGCCCACAGAGCTTTGAAAAGTCATTTAAGATGGAACGAAAATTTCGTAAATGTTGAGTCAAATTTTATTGCAAAAACTTTTATATTATTAATAAAATGTGCTGTTATTTTTTTCCAAAGACTTCGTATACAAAATTTCATCAACCTACCTCAAGGACACAAGGACGGGCGGACGTGGCTCCATCGAATTGGCTAGTGATGTCTTCCTACTAGCACAAAATTGCAGGCCTAAAAACCGTTGACAGACGGACGGAAGGACATGGCTTAATCGACTCGGCTATTGATGCTGATCATTTATACATATATATACTTTATATAAAGATAGACATAATTATTAAAGATAGACCTAATATTTCTCTTTGTTACAAACTATGTATCATACTTAATATACCCTTAGAATAGGTTATAATAAAACCGGATTATAAGTGATAAGACAAAATATGGCTTTTAATTCAATTTTCAGATGTAAAACCATGATTGTGAGTATAAGTAAGTTTACAAGATATAGTATTTTTACTTCACTAGTGGGTGGCCACGGCGTAGTGGTAGTGTATTCGGTCATTGAATGAGAGGTTTGGTGATCAATTCCCGACCAAGTCCATTCAATTTTCACAGTATTAAAAGTTAAATAATTCGCTCAGAAAGCACTTCGTGTATTTCAACATGAACGCGAAAAAAATACTGTGAATTCAAACGAATGCAAAAATCACACACAACTCTCTCCCCAATCGAATTGGATACCACCCATGGAGAATAAACATTGAAACCTAATATCACCTGAGTTTCAAATACCACTACACCAACTCTTTCCTATCCTTTCTTCTCTCTTCTAAATGAACTAACGCCCGTGCCCTATATAAGGGTATTCATATCCCCTTTGGCATGTGCAGATTATAAAAAAAAAAAAAAAAAAAAAAAAGGCCGTGGAGAAATAACAACACTTACGTGATAAAATAAGCATGAAGATTTTTAACGAATCACGCAATCTTTACAATGCAATAGTTGGTTAACAATGATCATTGTAATTCAAACACAGGTATTTTTGAACAAACACGTTCACGTTTAAAGAAACACTATCGCCGTGTTTCTTTCATCACGGATTTTAGCACAAACATTGTTGGTTCAACTATGCTTTGTGATCATTTCATCACGAAATTGATAATGGCGTTGTTAATTTAACCAAGGAACATTGTATCGTTTTTCAAAAAAAATTAACAATGCTTCATTTGTTGAATCAACTACGACCATTGGTTGACGCAAAATCAAATAAGGAACGTACTTGATTTTACCAACGTTTTTCTTTTGGTGTACTACCTATGTATATTGTATAAAGCAAATATTTTTTTTATTAGGATTTGGATTAATTATTATCAAAACGTATACTAAATCTGTCCTCCTGAACTTCTGGTTTTGCTGGTGTCCTTGGTTTTGAGGTTGGCGACTGGATGTGTCTACTCTTCCTGGCTTTGAGGTACCATTGAATGACCAAAAAGATGATAATTAAAACTGCTATTAGTGCCCCAGCTAGTGGGTGCCGTGGCTCAGTGGTTAGTGCGTTGGACTACTGCGCAAGGGGTTCCAAGTTCGAGTCCAGAAAAATACCATTAAACGTTTTTTCACGGCCCCACCTCTTCCGAGTGTCTGACAAACATTCAAGAGTATAACTTTCATGAGAAAGCTTCTCAAAACCCCTCTGCCTTCGGATACGGCACATTACTGTAGGTCCCTTCTGTACGTGCAGAAATATATGCCACGCACAACATGTACAGTTGTGAGAAGCTAGGCCTTGGCCCTCTTTGGGCTGTTTACGGCCTAATATTTATTTTTTAATTTATTTTATAAGTACCCCAGCATGTTCATGGTGTAGTAGGCCAGTTGGCAGCTCATTGCGGAATTTTTCGACACTCTGCTTCAATATTTCGATATCCGCGATGTGCTGTTGGTAAAACTGTTGTGGATAAGCCAAAGTTGTCGCTTGAACCGGGATTATAGTATCAGAGAGGTTCCTCAGCGGGCTGTATGACAATCTCGAGATCGACGGATATATATTATGTCCTCGGATTGTTAGGAATTGTTGTTTCATTATACAATCCTTCTGCAGCCTTGCAATAGCTGATCCTCAGATGGTGACATGTGTTGTGTTCTGTCCGCATACGACATTGGTGGTAGTTTCACGTAGTAAGGTGTAAATCCATTCATTTGGGTTGTGTAGTTGAATCCAATGAGGTCCATCTCCAGATTTTTGCATCTGACATTTATCAAGGCCAGGTAGGTTATTAAAAAGGGAGATCTCACATGCACTGGCGGTTGAACCCTTATGATGTAGAGGACCACTTTGTTTGCATAAGTACTCTTCGCGGTTAATTGACAGGCAATTCTTCATATCCGAAAGGGAATAATACTGGTCTCGATGTAGATTTATTGTATATAAATAGCGAGGTATAGCGAGGATAGTTAGATGGCGTTGAAGGTTTCATTTAGCAACACTGGCACAGGTATTACGGAAAATATCTCGCAGTCTTCTGATGATACCATTAGTATTTTGATTTTGAAAATTGCATGCTTCGGTAATATTTCCCTTCTATAGTCATCGAGTTATAAAGAGATCCAAGTAAGATGCTGGAAGCTTTAATGATAATGGTAAATGTTCCTTTATGTAGCGTAGCTCCTGACGTAACTGTGTTGAAGGTATCACGAGTGGGCTGAATTTTCTATGTTGACTGTGCGTTACTACATCCAATAGGGAACTTTGAATGCGTTGGAAATTCTTGGTATAGTTTCCGAAAGATGTTGTTCGTTTGGTGGGTTAATTCCTTAATGTGGGAGGACATAGCTGTGAAGTGGCTTGATACTGCTTCTTTATCGTTCGTTCGTTAAATCCTGTATCCCCTGTCCTGTAGGCCCCCGGTCCTAGGGCCTCTACAACGCCTACGTGCCATCGTGTGCGATTTCTAGAAATATGCCTCAGCTCCCCCCCAACTCTTTCCCAGTTGCCGTGATTCCTTCTCCACTGTTCTACGCCACGTACTCCTAGGACCACCGCGTATCCTACCATCCTAGGTAAGCGGGTTCCATTGCATCGCTTGGCTAGCTATGCTGGCATTTGTACAGCGAATGATTGCCCTTGCACGATGACGTCTTAAAAGTTGTCTTGTTTCGTCCTTTTTTCCTAGTGCTTTAAGTGACTGGAACCGATTCTCGAGAAAAATTAGAAATTTCTTGAGTAATGGTAGCTGTTGAGGGTGATCGAGCGATTGTTCGTAAAGTGTAGGGGTATCCTTATCTAACTTTTTTAGAAACAGATGAAGCAAAATCGGATGCCAGGTGTTCGTATCCACCCTTAAACCTTGCAACCCCAGCAAACATTTTTGTATGGTATCATGCAAGCTTCGAATGGATCTGGCATTCCCAGCTTGTGCATTTGGATGGGATAACAATTTTGATACCCAAGATGACACTAATAACCGAGGATTATCGTAGCGTTCAGTTATTATTTTCCATGCTGCTGCATGGCACCTGACACTGATAGGTGGGGAACCAACTTTTCCGCTTCCCTTTTAAGACTTCATTTCAGAAACCGCATTTTTTGGCCATTTGACATTTGTTGGTTATTGATCATTTCAATCTATAAATCCATAAATTGCTGCCATTTAAGATAATTACCGTCAAATTTTGGCAATTCCACCTTTTGGTATTTAAATTGTTGTCTGCTGCCTAACCAATTTTGAGGTCGACTTCTCCAATCCATCGTAAAGCTCCATTAGTGACATCGAAACACGTTCTTGCATCTCAAAGTATTCCTTGATGTCTTCGTGCCCTAATTCCATTTCCAATTTCCGGTACATTGTTGATACCTCATCCCAATTTTGTTCCATCGTACGAATTTTAATACGGCAGAACTGATCTGATCTAGCCTGATCCGATCCAGCCTTATCCAATGAATTACTAAAGATGTCCATAACCCTTTTATACCTTTGCTTAAGGTTGGTCATGGATCCTGTTGCGAGAAGAGTTTGCTGTTTTGACTGAGATGGTTGAGGCAACCACTGTTCCTTACTAGACCTTGGAACGGCACCTTTGCTTGGAGTCAACGGCTGAGAGGGTTGTTCCTTGGGTACATCGGACTGGTTCCCCCCCGCTACTGAAGTTGCTCCCGTCTTACTGACTACCTCTGGTTTAGTTATTGCGCTAGAGTCCTCCTCCTCCCTTGAGGGAATATGTTTAAGCACCTGTCTAGATCTCTTCGGAGCTCTTCCACCACCTTCCGGACTTCTGTGTAATAGTCCTTCTGGAAGTATGGATGGTTCAAATCAACCAGACAGGTTTCCCTTATGGTACTGTCGGTTTTATCGAATTCCTCCCAGAGTTCCTCAAGCTGTGTTAGCCGTTGTTATAACTTCTGCAGGGAGCTACGCGTTTATGGCTTTCTTTCATCGCCATCCCTCTTTTGGATCTTCCATAGCTTGAGGATGTCACCTCCAAGCTTCTCCTGGTGTTCAGTATGGTTGTTGAGCTCCATGTCCAAAATCTGTACGCGCTGAGATCATTTAACCCGCTATGTAGATCCGTCGTACTGTGTTTTTGCCCAGTATACGCCAATCACGAAAGCAAAAAAGAGACGAGGAAAGAAGAAAGCAAACTTGAACGATGTTAAAGCCCCGTTCACGCTTCTCTGATGAGTTGTTGGACCTATGTCCTGTCACGGTCGCCAAATGTTTAAGATTGGATTCTTTTATCCAAACTATGAGGAAGTGGATCGTAGGTGCATAAAGCTAGACCTGATCGTTGAAGTAGCACAAGTCGATTCTTGTATCGATTATGCGAATCGCGAGAACAGTCCTTCAAGCAGACTCACTTGAAGAAATAAAAGTTGGTTAACTGTTCATAAGCAATTGAAATTATTAATTTTATTCCTCTTATTTATACTAAATTTAACGATAAATGCTTAGTTTACATTTAAGGGAATATCTAAAGTACAGACAAACGCAGCAAGCGGTTTGAGAATCACGCCCAATTAGAACAATAATCATAATGAGTATACATACCTATGTACCTAACCGATATTTTACTCCAAAAAATATATTGCTTGAAATACTTTTCTACTAAAAAAGTAAGTTTGTAGTTTGGCTTCAAAACAAAGGAAAACTATACTCTGTCCAACATAAATTGTCAGTACAGGGAAGATAGAGATGTTTGTCTCTCATTCGCACTCTTTTGTTTTCCGTAAGGTGCTATTCTAACAAAAGCTCTTACAGGGTTGCCGTAGTAACATTTCAAACTAGCAAAAATGTGAAAGAATATTATGTAGTCCGTCCTACTTTTTAGATTGAAATTTTCCTTTAATTTTTTTATTTATAAAATACATGTAAAACAAATTTATCTTTTCCACACCAGCAAGGGGTAAGACAAAAGGGGCGTTTTTGAAGGGTATCTTCAGTAGGCCTAATCCCTTTTTTAATAAAAAACAACACGGACAGGAGGACGGAAACAAAAAAAAATATCTACTTACATTGCAGAAGTCAATTAAAAAAACCCACTCTTGAAAATTGTCACCAATTAAAAAACACTTTCTGAAGTAAGGGTATAAGATGGGTTAATAGACCTGCTTCTGAAATATTTGATTGCGTAACACGTTCTAATTTAGCATTGTTGGTCAAAAATATCTTTGTCTGAATTTATGCATTTACCCTTTTTTGATTCATGAGAGACGAATCGGTAAAGGTCCCACTTTTTATAGATTGAAATGCAACAATGCTGAAGAATTTTAAATCACTCACTCACTCATTGCTTGAAAGTAAAAAGTTACCGTCCTATTGTACCCATTGCGTATCTTATGTATTTTTCAACGTACTGAAAATTGAACCCAAAGGGAGAGAAAAATGTATGCGTTAAAGTGCAAGACATTAAAAGATATAATAAAATAGAAAACATCTTACAATTTTGTAACTGCATTTTAATGTATTTTCCACACATTAAAAAAAAAATATATCAGATCGCCATGGTAACACTTGCATTAAGAACTTTTTTCAAAGCTCTAAAACCAAAAGCTCTTCAATAGAAACCCAAGGAAAAAGAAACTGAACGAGTAACAAAACGGACACTGGTAACTCTGAATGCACATCAATATAAATAGGGGTTGAAATGCAGCAGCCAATCTGTTGGATCTCCGTCAGTTACAAATGGAAAGTCTCAATTTAGTATGGTGCAAAAATATGGCACGCTACTTATATCTAAAAAGCTCTCCCTTATGACGTGTACTGACAATTTATGTTGGACAGAGTATACATACCTACAATACCAAATTACTTCATATCTTCTTTTTAATTCGTATGCATCAAAATAGGAAACACTCATGCTTATTTTGAGATTCGAACGAATAGTCAATTCTTTCGAATGTCTATATTCATTCGAAAGATTTTTGTATATTTTGAGATTTGAATGAAAAAGGTGCATTTTCGATTGATAACGCAAAATTAACTTAAATAAATTCAACTCTCAAAGTCAGCTGTTTGAAGTTTCTTTCAATACAGGTTGACCATACCTTGTTTTTGTGTTAGAACTCTTCTATTTCTTATTGAAATATTTCTATTAGTTATAATTTGACGCGTTTAAAGACGAATTTTAAGTAATACATTTTATGAAATATGTTTTGTATACCATTAATAATATTGAGCACGAAAACAAAGCAAAATATAATTACATGCATGTATATTTAATTACAAGTCTCTCCTATCATATAATCGGCATGAATATGGTCACTCTACCTTTATTTTGAGTGCTGTAAGTAGTAAAATAAACATTTGTTTATTGATTTGTTTTTAATAATTAGAGTTGTTTTTAGATAAAATAAAATGTTGCTTCCTTTGTGGACAGTGCAAATGAATAGGACATCATATAAAATTTAAAATAAGAGTAAAAAAATAAAGTTGAAAAATAATTTTGTGCATTCACTCGTCTTTCCTTTGGAATTTTGTTTACATAGAACTTAAGTGGGACTATTTTATTTATACAAATTGCCGGCCATCAGTTTTTCTAATTAGAACATGACCTATACCGACAAAATCAGAAATTGTCAATTAAAATTACTTTAATTTAATTTAATTTAATTACATTCATTTAATTTTCTACAGAATATTAAAAATATCTTACTATATTTACGTGTTTGTGAATCTATGCGCCAAGAAAATGTGTTCGAATGAAAAATGACATTTGTTTCGAATAAATAGAATCTCAAAATACGCACAACCAATGAACTTTCGAAAGTTTGGATAAATTTTCTATTCTTTCTATTCATTCGAAAGTCAAAATACAGTCTATGCGAATTCGACTCACTTTCGAATGAATTCGAATGTCAAAATGAGGCTGACTACATCGTTGAAAATTCCCACATTCAGATAAAGAAATGTTACACCGAGCGTGCATAAGGCGGAAAAGTAAATCAACTCAGATTTTAAGTTGACACCAAAAAATATAACAGCACGCGAAAAGAGAATTCAAACGACAACATGAAACCAATATGACCTTCGTCCTTCAAGTACGAAACAAAAACCAGAGTAATCCATAATTATAATGGATATACTCTGACAAAAACGAACCAGGAGAATACACACATGATCAACACACAAACAACATTATTTTCCTTTTCTTCTTTTGTCTTTCATTCGCTTAGTAGTCAATATACCTACCCAGTGAGGAGAATGAAAATGCGAGCAGACGCCATCTGGGGATAAGTTGCAATGCGAAAAAATTTCGTCAAATGACACTACTATTAGATTTATATACAACGGAATCCCAGCCAAACTTCACGCAGTCTAAATTGTGTAAATGAATCTCATCGTTTCGCGTATTTACGAAACGATGGGAACTGCAATCGTTTATTTTTTTTTTATTTTTGGAGTTCAGAAGTTTGGGTTGGAAGGATTGACGGAACAGAGTGTGATATAGTTTGGCAAAACTATAAAATTTTTCTTCTCTTTCATATAAGATACAAAAAATTATAAATAGATAACTAAGCAATTAAATAAAATTGAGAAATAAGGTTTATCAAAAACGGTTTCTGTTAAGCTATATGCGAGTGCGGTATACCCCGCCTAACGTTGCCCCGCACAACGTTGTTTGGCTTAACGTCGTGTTTTTCAGGAACGCATTTGCGAAGTTAACCGGGGTATGCCTGATTAAATTAACAAAAAAGTGTTTTTTCTATAAATGGTAAAAAACAATTAACAAAAATTAGCGCGCCGGTAGGATTAAGGAACCAACAGATATTCATACTGGTAACGGCTTGAAAAGCCTTAATCCATAAACCATATACTGGGCAAGACACCCTTATCCCTAAACTCGAAACTGAGTCTGGTTTCGAGACTATTTTGATCCGCACAAAGTTGAACGGAGTGATGTTAAAGTTGAGTGCTTTGAATGCAAAAAACTCTTTCACGGAAACTGTGTAAATGTGTTACCGGTTGACATAGAATTTATGAAACGAAACAAAAAAAACTGGAGATGTACCTCTTGCACATCCTTGCGAAGAAGTTCATTATCCGGAGATAGTATCCCTGTCCCCACCCATCATAAAAAAACTGTGGAAAAACAAAACATTGATGAACTACAAACAACAAGTGGAAAAGTGACACTAGAATCATACTATAATGATTTCTTGGAATTTAGAAAAATTAACGAAGACTTTATTTCTCTTATTAAAACCCTCCAAACTGAAAACTCTGATCTCAAAAATAAAGTCAACGCCTTGCAATTAAAAGTAAATTCGTTAGAACAATCTAATTTGTCCAATACAATAGAAATATTTAATGCACCAAATGTAGACAATTTGAATACTTTGCAAACGGCTTTAAAAGTGGTTCGCGACGGTGTTGGTGTACAAATTGATGAAAGAGCCATAGACAATTGCTTTGTGAAAAAAATAAAGAAAAAACACAGTGAGAGCGCTTCTTCGTCTAATCTCTTTAATAACATCATCGTTGTAGAACTAACTCGTCGAAGGAAGAGATCATGAAAGTAAAGAGCAAAAAGAAACCAAAAATTACTACGAAGCTTTTTGGTGATCATCATGATGGTACAAACATTTACCCATTGTCACCAAGGAGACTGCGATAAGAAACTGTTGTTCACCGTACACCAGTTGAACAGTAAGTCTTGCAAATTATTTAAGTGAATTGTACGAGACAGCGCGAGGTACTGAAAATTTATTAGTGACACACAGTGGAACGGTTAAATAGACAATTTGATAAAACTCGTGCACAAAGGCTCGCGCAGTTAAGAAAGTTTAAAAACGATACCGAGCAATTCAAAAAGGAACTGATAAATTTCCAAAATACCTCGTCCTCTCAAATTAGCGATAGAATAGTTAAAAATAGTGTCGAAGATTGGAAGTCACCAAACGGTGTCGGTGAAATTAGTGCTAGTGAGTTTGCTTTAAATTGGTTGAAAACTCCTCCGTCTGAAGCAGAGCAGGAGTTAACTCCTTCGCGCAAACAAGGACAATCGAAAGTTTTAAACATGCCTATCGACTATTCAAAAATTGCTAAGCTCACATCGCAACTTGTGGCAATATTCTCCGGTGTGCAGAGCCCGCTAGTGAGCAGTGAATTACAAAAGTTTTTAGGATGCTGCAGGATCGATTGCCTATCTGCAGAAGAACATCCAGCTTTCTTAAATATTTTTCCAACTCGACTGCTTGGTGAGGCTTACCATTTAATAGCGTCAAATCCACCCGCGATAATTTTATGTTATTTCGAAATACACTTATCTGTCCTCCAAAACACCCATTCTTATTCTCTGTCACGGAATGAAAGCGGAAATTACGGTCAAAGACAAAATGGGTCATTTAATAAAGTAAAAGATTCTCACCCAATTTATGGTGCCAAAATTTGTAGTTTTTGTCATAAAAAAATCATACTTATAGCGCCTGCATAACGCAAAAAATACACCTTTCTGTACTCATTGCAAGAAGTATAACCATGATATTCGAGATTGCCGGCATTTAAAATCCAATTATACAAACAATTCAGTTATTCGTACATTCAACAACAGGGGCAATGTCACAAACAAAACAAATCATAACAAAGTAAATCCTTATACAGCACGGGTGTTTAATGTAGGTCGAATATGCGATTTTTGTGGTCGCCGAGGCCATGCACTCTTGGAATGTCAGCAAAAGGTTAAGTAAGAACAAAGAAACCCGGGAAACGAATCTCGGTCGAGCCAAAACACCCCAGCTCGATCAAACTAAGCAAAACTCATAATTTGGGGTATTCTTAACTGTCCCACGCTAAAGTCCCTACAGTTAACCTTCCATTAGATATAAGCCGAACCGACAATGTAAAACTAGCAATGGACACGGGAGCTAAAATAAGTATTATCACCGAAATGGTACTTTGTCCAAAGGCAGAAATAACCAGAAAAGACGCAAGTAAATTGCCGTCACCATTCGGAACACGAAAAACATAAGGAAGTTGCCAAGGAAGCTTCAACTTACAAAACGAATTGCCCTGCAACTTTCAAGTAGACATACCCCGACGACGGATAATTAGGAAACGATTTTCTGGCAGAAAAGGGAAGTGTAAGTATCTGCAAAAGGAAGTAGTTTATTTGGAACATATATGTTTAGAGAAAGGAGCACTATCGGATCCCAGCAAAACAGTTGCAAAACAGTAACTTATTACTACTGAAAATTGATTCCACAATTTTCTCGAATAGTACGACCACTTACTAACCTCCTCCGCAAAGACGTAAAATTTACTTTGACAGAGAAACGTAAGAATGTATACCAACAAATTCAACAATCTTACCGATGCTCTGAGTCGTATTTCTCAGGGTAGTAGAGAAAATTCCGTAGTATCTGAACCAACACCTTCTGATTTATCAAAAAATTGGGCAAGTGCGAGGAGGGCCTCGTGCAATAGTGTTCCGGACATTTTATATTGTCATTAAATAGAAGGCAATTTATTCATATCCTGCATAGGTACACCTGATACTGGTTTCGATATAAATAATGTAATGTCTTGTACGTAGGTATGTCCTAGTAATACTGAGCTGACATTCCAGTCCATTTTAATTTGTACATTCGATATAAAACATGCATTAAATTCGTGCAAAAATTGGAACTCGAGATATTAAACAATTCTGAAATTACGTTGATAGAGAAGCTCGTTATAGTGTGTCTGTCGATTCTGTTTTTCTGTCTGTATGACGAGTGAATCAATTTACTTCAAATTTCATGTTAGGGAGCTATTGCATGGCCACTAAAGGGGACATTGAAATTTTTGTTCTAGCCCTACTCTTATAGTTCCTTCACGTAGCGCTTTTTCACAAACACGGAGTTTTCTCCAAAATGGTTTCAACGATTTTGATAAAATTTCATATTCCAGTTAGTTTAGGCGTACCAACCTTTTGGATAAAAATGCATATAACGGTACTTTGCTTGTTAAATGGTTTAAGTAAAGCAAAACACTGGCAATACTTGACATGCGAAGGAGTACCGCATTTAGAGTTTTAAAAATTGAAGAAAAAAAAAAATTAAAAAAAAAACCGAAAGTTAAAAAAAAATATAGTTTTTTTTAAACTTATTTAGCTTTCAATAGCAGCATAGAGCTAACATATACGATCCATTAGTGCAAATGACTTAGTTTTTGAAAAATCGAAATCGGTAGCAGCAAGAGAAGAGATGAGAATATAGGGAAGGCCATGCGCTCTTCTAAAATCTGTAACTCGGGAACTACTTAGCGGATTTAGATGAAACTTAAACATTGAGCCAATCCTAGTATCAGTAATGACCTACTGTAAAAATTATTTAGGAAACATGAAAACTGGAGGAGATACAGTGGGGTAACTTGATACCCCATTTTTTTAATTTTTCTCAGAAAATATGTAAGATACAGAAATTTTCGTACTTATTTCACAATCTACGCAAAATTCTACGTATCTCCAATTTTTTTCATATTTTTAGCATTTATGGTCTGGCCGCTAGGGGGGGGGGGGGGGAACAACATTTTTCAAATGTTTGGCAAGCTTTTTTGTTCAACAAATTTTGTTAGAAAAAAATATTTCTTACATATATGGAGCCCTTGCAAAATTCTCTTTAATTTGATATGCCACATGATGGGGAACAAAATAATTTTTTTTTGCCCTTCATACAAGGTGCCCAAAAAAGGGGCTCCCAAAAAGAAATTCATTGCCGCCATCTTGTGCAGGCTTCCACATAATGTATACATAGCGAAAGTTTCAGCTCTCTATGTCTAACGGTTCAAAAGTTACAGGGCTGTGACAGACTGACGGACAGACAGACACGGTATCAAACCCATAAGTGTTCCGTCTTACCTTCTAAGGTCCGGAACACTAAAAATAAAGTGAAAAATTTAAAGAAACTAACACCCTTACTTGAAGAGAACTTTACAGAATCAGAAACAATTAATAAAAAGCCAGTTAAAGTAATCACTAGTCCCGATGAAATTCAAACAAAACTGAAAAATTTTCATGATTCTCCATCCGGCGGGCACCAAGGGGTTATAAAAACCTATAAGCGGGTTCGTAAAAAATATTGGTGGCGACACATGCTAGGAGATATCAACGGATACATTAAACGATGTAAAAAATGTCAAACGATGAAATGATGATAACGGACATCGTTGAAAAGCCTTTCGGCAAAGTGTTTATACCCTATCCAAAGGGTATATTAAGTTTAATACATAGTTTGTAACAAAGAGAAATATTACCGATAGACGATATAGATAGAGTCGATTAAGCTATATCCGTCTGTCCGTCCTTCCGTCTGTGTATCAACAGTTTTTGGGTCTTAAGTTTTGAGCTAGGTCGATGAAATTTTGAATACAAGGTCCTTGCAAAAGTAAGCAATACAAGTGTAAACATTTTCGAAATCCGCCCACTGACATGCCCACTTTTCAAAAAATTCACTTTTTTCTCCGTAGGCTCCAGGAGTTCGTAAAATTCCTCCTTGACAGGGTCTTCAGTTTCTTCGGTAGGGGAGGGTGCACATATTAAGCTGATATTTTGAAATGTGGCTCCGATGCGGATTACAGCCAGACGGTCGCTTATTGGCTTAAAATCAATAGCTCTTGATCTGAGCCGATTTCGCACCACGAATCCGCATCCTAACATGTGCAGTCTTTTGTGGCAGCTGTATTAAATGTCGCAGCTACGTCTTTTCTGGATACCTAATCCGATCCATCGTATCTCCTGGATTGCAGTAATATCTGCCTTGTATATCTACATATATTGTATAAACAAAAATGAATCGCGGTTTGTTCGGATGCTTAAAACTTAAAAACAACTGGACCAATTTGGATATCTCCTTCAGCGGGTTAGTTCGTAATTGCTACTCGAAGTAAGGAAAAATAAAAGTCTGAAATTTCTAAAAAGGTGGCGCTATGGGTATATTTCGTTATTAAGTTCAATTCAATTGCCTTTTTGAGCTCGGAATTTACATATACATATAAACGAGATCCTTGCAAAAGTAAGCAATACAAACACCGCCCACTGACACGCCCACTTTTCGTGAAACTACCTCTTTGATTGCAAGAAAAACTTACTTAAGCAAATATGTACATATTCACTTCCTCTACATATCTCTCATATACTGTGTGTGGCAACGCTTACCTTTTAGGGGCGTTTGTTGTAATAAACAGTTTTTCTTCGATTTCCTTCAAATAATATCAATCCTTAAGGGGATTACAGACACTAAACATGGTACAGGTACAACTGGCTCCGCACCCCAAAAATTAAAACAAATTTGATTTTATTCGTACCAGACATCAACCAAACTGGTTTCTAAACTTGGTTGAAATTATGAAGCATATACGAACTAAATTAGACGGTCAACTTCGGGTCGTTTGACACATTCGCTTCCCCAAGCTTAAAACCGCCAAAATAGATCATTGTATTCTGACGTTCCAGCAAAATCAAATGGGAGCTCACTAATCTTTAAGCGGCTGGTTTGACATCTATGAGCGCAGTCATTTTGTACATACAATTTGTTGTTCTTAATGGAATATCAACATGAAAAATATTTGTTCAAAACATCTTGGTCATGCGCTACTTCCCATTCATTCTCAAAGAGGGGAATTTAGGCTCCGCCTGTTTAAGCTGACTGATTTAGGTAGTCTATATTCTGTACAGACGTTCAATATTTACTGAGATTGTAATGGAGGCGATGGTGAGGATATGATCTGTTACAAGCATCCTTCTTAGGTGCTGTGGTGTTTGACTCCCCTATATAGATTATTAAAGTCATATTAAAAACATATGAAAAGGCTATAATCTGTCTAGAGCGGATCGTATGATACCCTTTCCCTTCCAGGTATACAAATTTTGTTTGTTGCGAGGAGAAGAACTTAGATCTATCATTGCGGTGAATTCAGCGCTTTATAGATCAAGGCAAATGAGAAAACTTGCAAATTCAATTAAAAATGCTAATGCACCACGGCAAATTTGTGACCAGGTAAAAAGGCGGTGTTTATGTGCAATCGATTCACTTTTTTAAGATTAATGGAGAAATATTTATATGAGAAAACTTGGAATCAAGAAGAGCCGCGGAGTTTCAATGTTATCTCGAGTGAACTGTCATCACTGTCATCCTTACGATTACAAACGATCGCTTACCTGGTCACCCGTTATGTCAGGCCTTGTTGTGAGTCAGGGTATGGCCACAGGGGCAGCTTCGGTGCAGGCAAACTGGACGGTGGCACGCTTGTAACTGCTCGAACTAGCTCGACGGACGGGGAGGTCCTTTGTCCAGTTTGCCGTACACAACCTGCTCAACACAAAAAAAATCGTGGCTTGCAAAAAAAAAAAAGAAAGGAAGACAGCTACTCTTCTTTGACTGCGGACGGAAAAGAGAAAGAAAGTAAGAAAAGGAAAGAGAAAAAAAAGAAAGCAATGTAAGAAGAGAAACTCGCACAATGACCTATGCCAATATAACCGGAAGAAAGGAACAAATTCAACTAACCTCTTTTCCGCTAATCTAAACTAAGCTACCCTTTTAATTAAACTAAATCCTATTCTAGCTTAATCTAAACCTAAACTGTCCTACGAGTTAAACTAGGCCCTAATCTACGAACCAGTCTAATGATTGCCCTGATACAATATGTTACTACGAGTTAACCCGGGTATGGCCTTCCCAATTTATCACACACACCTCTCCCTTGGGAAATTAAACACGCATGTTCTTATATAGAGCTTAATCACATAAATCCATCATATTTATTCCGATCTTTTTGTCTTATGGCTTAGAAGAAGCCAAATTTATTACTAGCTCAAGATATGATTGTACTAATAAACAATTCTTTTACTATATATAGCAAATATTAAATTGTAAATACTAAAAACTATGGCAACTTCCTGCTCTTAAGTGGTGCTATAGGAGGGGGCCACACTTGCTTTGTGGGTCATTCAATAAAAAAATTAATAAAATTGACTTACGGCTTCAATGTTCGGTCCCCCGATGTTCTGCCGGCAGCACAAAAGGAGAACCCTCGCTGATATATCCTGTTGGAATAATACTATTTTTTTCTTTTCGCGTTTAGATTTCACCACACTTAAAGGCAGGTTTTCTCCTTTTTTTCTTTCTCATAAAATTGATTTTAAGTAATGAGTATAATAAAACAAAACAATTTAAAAACTCTTTCTATGGGTAATTAAAAAAAACTCATGGATAATTGTATAACAATGAAAAAAATTCACTCCACTTTTTATAAAAAAAAATCATTCTGAAGAAGGGGCAGGGTTTTCACGTATATCTATGTTGTACTTCACTGAATCTCTCCCCGCTTTTGTGCCGTGGGGCACCCTTCATTATGGAATAATACTATTTTTTTCTTTTCGCGTTTAGATTTCACCACACTTAAAGACAGGTTTTCTCCTTTTTTTCTTTCTCATAAAATTGATTTTAAGTAATGAGTATAATAAAACAAAACAATTTAACAACTCTTTCTATGGGTAATTAAAAAAAACTCATGGATAATTGTATAACAATGAAAAAAATTCACTCCACTTTTTATAAAAAAAATTCATTCTGAAGAAGGGGCAGGGTTTTCACGTATATCTATGTTGTACTTCACTGAATCTCTCCCCGCTTTTGTGCCGTGGGGCACCCTTCATTATCCGTTTCCACTATCTGTAGCTGTCGCGGATCCCGTATACTTGCGGCTGATGCGTTGCCGTTGCTGGCCTTCCCTCCTTTGGGATCCTGGAGCAGAGAGTTGGGTCGCTTTCACAGCTGGAGCCCCAACCCACAATCTCTACATATAACCAAAAGGGGAGCGTGTAAATTTGTAAATTGTCAGCCTACCCAATCTATGTCCATACTCTTACCTCTATTAGCCTTATATTGGTGCTTGGTCCTGGGCTCCCCTTGTCCTTGGGAAGAGGATGGAGCAGTCTTTCTTCAACACTTTTATTTTATTCACATTGTTTTAATATTTTTACCTCTTTTTTTAAACTTTTCTCCACTTTTTCGTTGGTAAAATTTATATTGTAGTGCTTTGGCACTTCGCCTCTCTTTTTTTTCTTTTTTTGTTGAAATTAACGTTTTTTGTTGTTTTTTTCACTAGCAGAAAGGTTCCACTGCCTTGTTCGATTTTTCTCTTCCGTCAATGTAATTTTACTATATAGTTTCTATTTATTTCTCCAGGTCAATGCCCTTTCTTTGCTCAAGCTGGAGGTTGGGGAGGTTCTTCCAATCATTGTCCCACACCCATTCCTTTAACTTTACTAAGAATCTTACCCACTACATTCTTAAACGTAAACACTTAACACTAACAAAACTCTTATATCCATTTAATAGAAAATCGAAATACTTATCCTATAAACTAACCCTTATCCTATAAACTAACCCTTATCATATAAACTAACCTTTATCCTATCTTTCCACTATTGTAGTAGATCACCCTTGCCTTGATTCATGACAGCTGAAAGATCTGTCAGAATTTCGTAGGTTTATTTTTTTATTTTCTCTGCGCGCCGCAGAAGTGGTCGCACATTTCTTTTCCTTTTTTTTTATTTATATAAAAGGAGATATTCCCATGATGGGAAACAATAAAACCTACAAAAAGGTATGTTGCCCGAGGGCATTAACCACCTGTGGAAATAAAACCTACAAAAAGGTATGTTGTCCGACGGCATTAACCACCTGTGGATCGTGGCCAACAATAAACTCCCTGAGGGTGTAGAGGACCTGTGCGGATCGTCTGGGGCAGTGTTACCTCTGAAAAATATCGGGAAGGGTCCTAAAAAGGGTCGCTGCCTAAAGAAAATGGTCCCATATAAAATCGAAGAACCAAATTTGGTGAAACAAGTAATGTTTTCCTTATTTTCCTGTAATTCATTTGTTAATAACAAAGTTAAGCTTATATATTAATAAAAAATAACTAAATCGGTTCCTTTTGGTAAAAAGTATTTATAAAAATAAAAAAAGAACAATAAAAATGAAGTTGTGATTCCAATTCAATCAAAATCGTTTATAACAACCTGCAAGGGACCGAAGTGTTTGGTTGTTATAACCGATGTCTTTATAAGCAATTTTGACTGTATTTTCTTTTAATTCTTTATAATCGAGTCCCTTACCTTCTGTATTAGGAAGACACTCTTCTAATTCCTTATCTTCCAAAACAAGGAATGCCGATAGAACAATGCACAATGAAATGCACAGAATATCAAAGAATAGGAACAAAGGGATATCGTCCCAAATATGAGAAATATGAATATCAATAAACCAGGTAGACATACGAAACGAAAAGCACTCACTATATAAATGTTCATGGAGTGAGTAAATGTACATTATTGAAACAAATACATGGTATAAATAGAAATTAATGTGTAAATTCTGTAAAAATTGGTAAAAAGGGTCCAAAAAGGGTCTAAAATTTCAAAAAGGGTCAAAAATCGATGATTTTCGAAAAGGGGGGTCCAAGGGTCTGTGTCATCAAAAAAGGGTCGATTTGCCCCTAAAGGGGCCGAAAGGTAACGCTGGTCTGGGGTCATGGAGTGGCGAGAGCCATTGGTGAGTCAACCTATCTTTCACCTTTTTGCTTGTTTTTCTCTCCGATTAGGTGGTCTTCTAGTTGGGCCACGTAACGGCTCGACGGTGGTTGGCGAGTGGTCGTGAGCCAACCAGCCTCGTAAGAAAATTGGTCCAGTGAAAAGTCCACCCCATGCTGTGCTTTCTTTTATAATTTTTTTTTTTGTTAAAACGTGTGGCAAGTGCCCACTCCCTTGGAAATCTCTAATGCTCTACCTACTTAGCTGGGCAATTTAATTTAGTGTATACCTATCTAAGACTTCCTTATTCATATCACCGCCGTCGGAAACTTTCCTGGATAAGCACTCTGTAGGCTGTTTGTGTCCCTTGGCGGTTTTGTGAGATCTATTCCCCATCCATGGGACACGGATACATGTCGTGATCTTAATCCTTAAACTTAACATCACAGATCATACTAATATTAACCTAATATCACGAATAATACTTATCTTAGCATAATATCACCGATAATACCTAGGACATACATAGATGCGTGTTCTTCGATACGGTAGAAATTGTCCATCACCTTAATATAACAAACATAATTGGTAACAATTAAAGAGATACACTGTGTCATAGATAAATAGATAATTACCTAACCTAAGTAATAAATAGTATCTACAATAAATAAATAAAGTAATTAATATACAATACAACAAATAAAATATTCTAACACTGACCATGCTCCTAATTATTCACTACTGCATCCAAATAACATAGCAACGACAGGCTGAGTGCGTAAATCTTTCGCGTGGCTCCCAATCTCGTATAGAGAGTTTCCTATTACTTTAAGGACAACTGCCTTGAAGAACTTTGGGCCTAATTTGGCGTTATAGTTATCGGCCTGGCTACTCTGTTTAAAAGTAGACGATAGACGACCTGTCCCACCGAATATTTCACGTCTCTACTTCTCGTGTTGTAGATCTTGGTAGCCTTGTTGTGTGCTAGGCGCAAGTTGTCAACAATTTTGCTTCTAATGAGTTCTAACTTATCTTTTTTGTGCATTATTGCTATATTAGAGTCCTTGAGCATGTCCAGTTTCCTCAAAACTGGATACGCACTTGCGTGTTAAATCATTGGCATGCCGAACACGACCTGGTAAGGTTCAAACGATGTCGCATCGTGTACTACACTCCTCAAGGCAAATGCAGCACTACTGACATGTAGGTCCCAGTTTTTCAGGTTCCCGTCAATATACGACCGCATTTTGATCAGTAAGGACCTATTTACCCTCTCGGATGCATTCGCCTGAGGAGAGTAGAAAGCCGTGCGGATGTGTTTCACCCCGTATTTGTCCAGAAAGCTGGAGAACAATTCTGACACGAATTGTTTTCCGTTGTCCGAATGAATAAACTCCGGAACACCAATCATATGAAAGATATTTTTTTCTAAATATTTTACTATCTCAGCTGCCGTTGCTGTACGAATAGGTCTTAACAAAACAAACTTGCTAAAATGGTCTAGTGTAATAAATATATACGTATTGCCAGCTTTTGTTCTCGGATAAGGGTAGATATAGACGCTGAAAAGGTCGCTCCGTGATCGTCTGTTGCCCCAATCAGCGGTCGAGAAGTCATGTTAAGAGGCTTACTACATTTGCATATTTCGCAGGACTTAATGTAAGCCTTGCACGTCGGTTGCCATACCTGGCCAGAAATATTTCTGCCTTAGCTTCGCCAAGGTCTTATCAATGCCTCCATGGCCTGCTGCCGGAGAGTCGTAAGCCGATTGCAAAAGGCTCCCATGCAACATCTTCGGTACCCAGAGTTTCCACGCCTTATCATATGTGCGTTCGTTTATATACAAATCCCTCGGACACACATAGGTCCGGTAGTTTGTTTTTGTTTTTGTCTATAGTTTTCTTCAACTCATCATACTCTACCGAGGCAAAGTGTGGTGAGTTGAGGTCAACATCCAGCATTACCGTGTCGGGCCTGAGCTTCTCCATGTCGACGCGAGAGAGAGTATCACGGACTACGTTTTGGGTGCTCTTCCTATGCTCGATCACGAAGTCGAACCCCTGAAGTTTAAGACTTCATCTGGCCAATCGACCTGATAAATCTTTTTGGGTCATCAACCACTTTAGACTTGCGTGATCGGTGATGATAGTGAAAGGTAAACCCTCTGCATAGGCCCTGAACTTTTTCACCGACAGAACGGCCGCATAGCACTCAAGTTCCGTCACGCTACAATTTCGCTGAGCGGAATTAAGCTTCTGTGACATGAAAGCTATCGGTCCCTCGTTTTTCTCCGCGTCCAACTGGAACAACACACTCCCTACACCAGGTGTTGAAGCGTCGCATTGTATGTAGAAGTGTTTAGAAAAGTCCGGATTTGTTAGTATGGGTGCTGTGATCAATGACATTTTGAGTTGGTTGAATGGCTTTATCGCGTCGTCAGTCATGTTAAATGTCTGTCCTTTTTTCAGGCAATCTGTCATCGGGGCTGACATAGACGCAAAATTTGGGATAAAGCGCCTATACCAACGCGTCAGGCGAACCTACGGAGTTGCTTGGGAGTCTTTGGAACGCGAAAGTTTTTGACCGCGGCACCTTGTCCTTATCTGTCCCTAAAAATTTATCTCCGACGATATATCCGAGGTACCTTATCTCCCTGTAACAAATTTATTTTTCTCTACGTTAATCGTCAAACCCGCTTCCCTTAAACATCCCGCTACTTCTTCCAGCAATCTGACGTGCGATTCAAAATCCGGAGAACAAACCAAGAGGTCATCAAGGTAAACAAAGACATTCTCCTTCATGCGAGAGGGAATGACCTTGTCCATCAGCCTGCACATTCTCTGAGCGTCGTTGCACAATCCGAATGGCATCACCGTGAACTGATACAACGGTCGCCCAGGGACTGTGAAAGCCGTTTTCTCCCTTGATTTGCCTTCCAGAGGAATCTGCCAGAAAGCATCCTTCAAATCTATACCCGAAATGAATCGGGTATCTTGTAGTCTACTCAGCACGTCCTCGATGTGGTTAAGCGGGTAAGCGTCTTTTTTCGTAACCGCATTTACTTTTCGTGAGTCCAGGCACAATCTGTTTTTGCCGGGCTTCCGCACCAACACCACCGGTGAACTCCATGCACTGTTGCTCTCCTCAATGACCCCTAACGAAAGCATTCGGTCAGGCTCATCGAAGAGAAGCTTCTGAATTGCAGGCGAAATTGGGTAATGTCTCTGTTTGATGGAAATCTGTTTGTCATCCACCTCTATCACATGTTCTTCAAGAGTCGTCTTACCCAAACCTTGCACTGAGGGAGAGCTCTCTACCGTCGGCGATGGAGTGCCTATTTCGTTAATAATGTTAGGAGCAACCTTAAAAGCGCTCCAAAAATCTACTCCTAAGTATAACTGCTGCTGCAAATTGGGTACAACCAAAAACCTCCATCTCGTGTGTCTTGCCACCCCATGAAACCACAATGTTAATCCGTCCTTGTATCCGTTGGTGGTTTCCGTCCGCTGTCCTGATGTCGGTAGCCATCCTTGTCATCATCAAGTTGTTTCTGGCTACAAACTCTAGCGCATCTCTCCCTGCTGCCTAGCTTATTGATACTCCACTATATAATAGGCCCATGTCTCTTCACCTTCTATCTTAACTTTTGCATAGGGCCTATTATCGTCAGTTGTTGTTATCACAGTAGCTTCTATTCTATTCTTACGTCGTCTAAATATTGCACATTTTTCCCTAAGCCTAAGAATTTTATAAAAATTCCATTTCTCTTTAGGGTGCGTCAATTCTTCTCCAAAGATGAGTCGTCTAGCTGCTTCATACTAGTGTGAAGGTTGATGTAAGCTCTTTCTCTTCGGAGCGTCTTTTTTCACTAGGGTATTTTGATCTGCTGGATCCCTTTTCAATATCTTGAGCTGCCCTTGTTGTCCTGTGTCTCCAGGGGTGAATTGTTCATCGCCGGACTGCTCCCGGATGCACCGACGACTTTTGTTAGTAAAGCTAGTCGGTCTACCTTTCCGTTTATGTTGGATCGCTGCTATCTTCTCTTCCTCACTCTCTGGCATCATCGCGTCCTTATTCCTTGTCTATCTTCTGCTATTTCACTCACGTTGCGTCTAAATCTTGTCTCTCTAGCCGCCATATTTTTTCGGCACGTCTGCAGACTTCCCTCAGTTCCTGTATCGTCCTGGTGGTGCAGCCAAATATGAGGGTTGCTACTCGATCCTTAATATTTTGACCAAGGATGGCTACTAGGTCATCGTCGTGTGGGCGTATCCTCATTTAGAGTGTCAACGTCCGTATGTCGCCGTAGAATTCGTCGAACGTTTCACGGGGTAGCTGTTGTCTATCCATAATCGTCCTCAGTATCTCGCTTATTTAAACTGCTCTATTAATTCTAATTTTAGATCCAAATAAGTCAAACTATATTACTCTGCGTTCTGTTCCATATATTCCTAGTACCAACTCTCGGCAGCACCGGTCACTAAATGGTGGAAGTTTGCCAGAAGGTGTTACTCGGCCAACCCATATTTCCTCTGCAGAGTTTCTATAGGGAATAAAATACTTTCTACAGACACAGATTTGGTAGAGCCGTCGAATTTTACCACCCCCTTATGAATGTGTACGGGCTTCCCTATTAAAGACGATGGCTGTGGTTCGCGCCTCTGCTCCGATCTGCGGTTCCCACTAGGCCGATGTAAGGACGGGGTGTCTTGTTCCAGTAAATAGTTGAATTCTATGTCCGCTGTAGTTCGTTGGTCTAGTCGTCTTTGCGTATGTTCTTCTGTTTGACTTAGTCTCTCAGTTTGATTTCGTGAGAGTGTGTTTGGTTGACCTAGTGTATGTCTGTCTCCTCTTATAAGAGGATGTCCCTTAGCCTGCCTAAGTGGATTCCTCTGCTCGATTGCTTCCTTTTCTAGCTTGCAAATCTTACTTTCCATAAGACTTATGTTGTGCTGGAAAGTTGCCATCATCTCGTTCATATTTTTTGCAAATGCCGACATAATTTGCTTTTCACTATTTTGTACAGCAGAGGAAACCACTTTTTCAAACATCTGGGACAACCTCTTGTCGTCTTCTTTTGACTTGTTAGTCTGTTGTTTGTCTGAATCCTTGTCTTCGCGTCTTAGACCAGTAGCACCTATCCCGCCCACTGCGCCTTCTGTGTCATCGGTGTCAGTTGGTAGTTCGTCGCGAGTGCGTCCTTGGTTCCCTACGTCTTCAGCTCCGTTCTATGTTGGTGTTGATGTATGTCGGTTTCGGTCGGTCTGTTGGTCCTTGAGCTGATGTTCTCGTCCTGTTTCCTCGCGTATCCTCAATAATGAGGACGGAACAGTTGGTCTAGTTCTCCTACTAGTCTGTTGACTGTCGTAAAGGTAAGTACTCGTCGAAGTATGTTCTGTCACTTGTTTATTGTCCCAGTATGGAAGTTCGTATCCAGTGATTGTAAGTTCTGGTTCCGTCCATGAAGTAGGGCGCCTACCAGTCTGGTCCGTGGGTTGGTTTTGTAGTAGTCTTTTCCGCGCCATTTGACGTGTAGTCCGGCGCTCTGGGTCGGACGGGTTAGGGATGATTCCCATCTCTCAGTTCAGTAAAGGGACTAAAAAGGAACCTATTTATTCAAATTCAATAAAAGAAATTCAATGCAGTATTCAATACCAACTTGGGTTTTATTAGTAAGGCTTAAAACTAAAAGCAATTTAAAAGGAAAAGAAAGAGAATAAACAAAAAATATAAGAAATCAAGTAAAAGAAAATTCAGGAGAAAAGAAAAGAAAGAAAAGGAAAGGGGAAAAAAAAAGAAAAAAAATAGAAATTTAAGGCAAAAGGGATTAAAACTAAAAAAATATGGTAATTTACTTTAAAATATGTTATGTAATTCAAATAAACTATTCTTAAGCTTACAGTGCTAGAATCTTATCTTAGATACTAAATTTACTAAAAAGGCAAAAAAAATTAGATGTGAATTGTGTTTTTTTTTTTTTTTTGTTCAACAATTAAGCATTCATATTTGGGAGGGTGTTTGAATCGTTACGAAAGGCCTGTCTAATTGTAACCGGGTCTCTGGAACTCGGCGAGTGCTGGAAGTCCGTCCTTTCCTTCTTACCACTATTCACTGCCTAGTGAATAACCTGGCTGTAGGCTGGCCGAGCACGAACAAGGCTACGAAACCACACGCTCACGCCTCACGACAAATCTAACTCAAGGTCCTGATTTTCGGCCAGCAGTAGCGATTTGGCTTCCTCACCTTGTCCCGCTCGTGGTATCTGCACAAACATCCAACTAACTCACTCTGTCTTATGGTACTTGTCCTGAAGACTGGACAGCCATCTTCAGTCTGTGCCGAGACCAAGAGCTTAAACAGTCCTGTGCAAGAGTTTTGGACAGAAAAGTAAAAAAAAAATCTAAGAAAACTAAAAAAAACTAATTCGCGATTTGAGGCTGATCGGAATCCAAGGTGACTATCTTCGTTAACGGAAAATCGTCCCCTTGGGGTCGTAATCATGCTTCTAAAAAAAACGTTCGTCGCTGGGCGCCATTGTTGTGAGTCAGGGTGTGGCCACAGGGGTAGCTTCGAGCAGTTGCAAGCATGCCACCGTCCAGTTTGCCTGCACCGAAGCTGCCCCTGTGGCCTTACCCTAAAAGCAAATATGTAGACATTTCTTTACTTTAATAATCTCCCATACATTGTAAAGGGTGGTTAAGTTTTAAGGGCCATAAAAAGTTCGTTATCATGAGCGTGAGAGGTGCAATTGTTGGGCACGATGACGAGTTGAGGTGGACGGCTCTTCAGCCACACTATCGCGAACAGCAGCAATATTTTCTGCAGTACGAGCTGTACGAGCATGCACTGGTGTTTTCACATCTCCTACAGACCCGGTTTGCTCAAATTTTTGTACGCACATTTGGACGATTAAATTGACCGAAAAAATCACGAAGTGCACGATATGCACTTTGATTTTAACGCCCATTTTCATAATAAGCCTGAATAACTTTAACGCGTTGCTCGATTGTGTATCTTTCCATGGTTCAAATTGAGTTAGTCTGAAATTGAGAAATGTCGAATGAAATGCAGAAAAAAACTTGACGTTTAGGTGTGGTTCACATTCAATATCGGCCCTTAAAATTTAACCACCCTCTATATGAACAGGCCAATTTTTTAGGGGCGGTTTTCTAAAAAAAAAAAAAAACAGTTTTTCGGTATTTTCATTACAATAAAATTACTTCCTAGTAACAAAATTTAATTAATGTTGAAAAATTTTCACTTTTTGAGTAAATCTAGGTTTTTAAATAATTTTAAGCGATTTAACAAAAAAAAAACACTTAGAAAAGGGATAGGGTATGATACGATCCGCTCTAGACGGATTGTAGCATTTTCATATGTTTTTCACTTAACTTTGTAACGGCAAGGTATAAACCTCACTTCCTATACGATTTTTCTCTTGTTACATCTTGTCCTAAATTTTCAACGTCCTGAATCACTTTGTATACAGCTTAATCGACCGCATCTACTTTTTTCTTTTTTCTTTTAGGTATCCGATTGGGATCGATATGCTGCTGAAGAGTATGATATCCTCATATCAGAAGACACTAGAGTCGAATAGAAATGAACGAAAATAACACGAAGTTTTAAATAATATTATGTGAAATATAATCAATTAAGAAATGAGATTACAAGCTTTTATTACATAGCTTTGTTCACATAGAACTAGACTTTTGCTAAAAGAAATGACCAAACATAAGTATGTAAGATTATATACCAAAATCTATTTTCTTCTATCTTTCTATATATATATATAAATATGTATATGGACTTTTCCTTTGTGACGAATTGGCATGAGAACCACTCGACAGATTTGGAAGCAATTTTTTTTGAAATTTTTGTAATAATTGTCAAATCTTCTCTTTAGAGGCGTTTTTGCAGTTTTTGGTTTTTTTTTACTGACTTTATTGCCTTCAACCTTCTATTACTCGGGTAATGCCCAGTAAATACAAAAACAAAGTAATACAGTAAATCGGTTATAACAATACCTGATATAGCGATAGGGTTCCCAATTTTGGTTGAAACAAAAGGAGGACACTGGTCTTACACTGGTAAAATAATCTTAAAATTCTCTGTATTTATTGTATAAAAAAATAATGTTTATATATTTTTATAATTAACTTTGCATTCCTGATTCCATGCCTTAACACATAACTTCTCATTATATTACAATTTTATAAAAACCAATTATTAAAAAAACTTTGTCCCCAAGTAATTTTAAAAACCACAAGGGCAATCAAAGTGAGATAACTTTAATGATAAATATTCAATTTCTGTGAAGTTTTAACATTCGCGGATGACTTGAAGTTATTTTCACGTATAAATAATATAACCGACTGCATTCGTTTTCAGTCGGATATCGGAGTGGTGTAAACATAATGCATTAGAGTTAAATATTTCTAAATGCAAAATTTTTACAGCTCACCGTATTTCAATGCCGCTTATTTATGATTATTTTATTAATGATTTTATGCTTGTTCGACTTGATGAAGTTAAAGATCTCGGAGTAATATTTGACTCTAAACTGAACTTCTCATTGCATTATGATTACACCATTGCCAAATCTAACTCTATGTTAGGATTTCTTAAACGGAATAGTAGGAACTTTCGAGATGTAAATAGTATTAAATCTCTTTACTGCTCATTGGTCAGACCTTATTTAGAATATTCCTCCATCATATGGGATTCCGGGGATTCTACGGTTTCCGGGGCGCCAAGATTTGAAAACGTCAGGGGATTCTACGGTTTCCGGGGCGCCAAGATTTGAAAACGTCATTTTATAGATCTCAACGAAATAAGAACCAGATATTATGTGCAAAAAATCGATATTTCGCTTGGTTTACGAGACATTGGCGTTTGAAAAATCATTTTTCTCTATGAAAAATTACCGAATTTACATGGAACTACATAATTATTTTGCCACCGTACAAAAATACTGTTGCATATCTTTCGGCGCAAACCTAGTCTCGAACGCTAAATTGATGCATACTTTTATACTTTTACTTACTACAGGTTGACGGTATATGTACACAGCCTGTGAAACATGGGATCCTGGTGCCTGGCTGGTAGTTGTTCTCATTTTACAATTAGATTGAGTAATAACAGTAGAAGTCCAATATAACGCATGATATAATGCGACCGGGCTGGTAGTTGTTCTCATTTTACATTTTGATTGAGTAATTACAGTAGAAGTCCTATATCACGCATGATAGTGTTCGTTATATTTAACCATTTTTTTCAACATTAATTATATAAAGTGTACGACTTGGTCGTACGTACTTGCACCTTTTGTCAGTTGAAAGTGAATGAACTTTAAAAAACAAATTACATACAAAAATATTTTTTTTTAAATTAAAGCTTTAATATGGCATTATATTTTTGCATATATTAAATGTTGCTCACATATTGATTTTGACCAAAACCCATTGAGTATTAACCGGTTTGTTAAAGAAGTGGTCAACCGATTTCATTCAAATTTTCAATTTCTATAAAACTGAACTAATGCTATAAGATGTCTTTCAACTTTTTTGGGTAAAATTGATAAAAACGGAACTTTCTTAGGGCCAAGAGGTTTTAACCAAATTACTCGAAAATAGCTCCTACCATTTTATTTAAATCATTTATGCTACTTTTGCGAAGTCTTAAAAAAAGCGTACCAAAAAAATATTTTTATATTATAACATATTTGAGTTGGTTTAGGGAAAAGCTATAAGCTGGTGTACCAAATTTTTAGCTAAAAATATTTAAACTATGCTTATTAACTGGTTTTAGGAATAAAGCTATTTCTCGGTTAATACTCAACGGATTTCGTTCAAAATTGAAAGAAGGACAAAATTTAACATGTGCTAAAATATGGCATTACAATTTACATATATTTTTTTAGTTTTTAAATTAATTTATTTTAAACTAACAGCACAAATGTGCAAGAAGGTATGACCCGGTCGTGAACTTTATTTATTTAAGAATTCCTTCATTTTTTACTATCTGATAAAAGCGATATAGAAATATAATGAGTTGAACCCACAACTGAAGCATTACGTAGTACAGTGCGACCACAATAAAAGCAACTAACCGGGTCATTAACAGTAGGTACTAAAACTAAACCAAAAAGTTAAATATACATATACAAATTTTAAAGAAAAAACAATTCTCGCACTCATAAACAAAACAAAACTGATAACTTACATAATTTTTAAAGGGACACGTTTTAGTTTTGTAAAAACTTTCGATCTCGAGAGTTTTAGTTTTGTAAGTTCTAAGAGGTTTTTATTGCACCATCTGTAGAAAGAATTGAGGTAAAAGCGAAAAAAAGAAAAAAAAATGAAAACAACTATTTGGCATGCATTCCTTATTGAAATATCAGTGAACCAGTTTCCAAAAATGTCAACAAAAGAATAAGAAAAAACAAAGGAACCGAATCTTCATTTAACCGCAGTCGTCATCATTTCAGAAGCAGCCAGATGAATGAATCCAGTTAAATAATTAAGTATATTTTGTTATTATTAGTAACAACTCAAATAAATACATATTATATTAATTTTATTACGTATAAAACGAAATACTTTTTTTTGAACGCCGTTAAAATAATTAAATAAAAACAAAAAGGGAGGTAAACATTAAAAAAAAAAAATTAAAATGCAAACGTGATTAATGAAGTTAAGGTAGAAGAACAAATACAAATGCCAGATATACAGGCTATAAAAATAATGTTATTTATTATAACTGTACTATTGTGTGCAAATTTTGTTTTTAAATTTTATAAAGTGCACAATAACAAATTAAAAAGCAGGTATTTAAAAAGAGGAGCTTCAGTAAACACAATACCTTAAAAGCAAAAAAAAATTTTTGCTAAAGTTAATATTTTATATACATATACTCCATAATACTGTGAATGGAGTCATGGATAGATGTCCTTAAACAATCAAAAGTTTGTAAGGAAAAATTTGCTAAGCCCTATAAATCAGTATATGTATAGAAAACAAAACGTTTCAAAAGAAACGTTCAATAAACATTATCAAATATTGTTACAAAATTATGATTATAAATTAATATTTTTACTCGAAAATTAATTTTTCAAATAAACGCCCCTAAAAAGTGGGCGTGGCCATATGCAATGTATAGAAGACTTGTAGATTAAGTAGATATCTACATATTTGCTCAAGTAAGTTTTTTCGAGTTTCATATGAAAATAGTGAAAAAAGGTAATTTTTTTGAAAAGTGGGCGTGTCAGTGGGCGGATTTTAAAATTGTTTACACTTGTATTGCTTACTTTTCCAAAGACCTCGTATACAAAATTTCATCAACCTAGCTCAAAATTTAAGGCCCAAAAACTGGTGACATAAAAACTGTGCACAGAGATAGATTAAAACATTATAGCACGTAAGAAGGATCCTTTAGCGTAGAAAAATAGTTAAGAAATACAAGTTTAATTTAGTATAATTTACTAAGAATAATTACATAAATTACATTATTCTTTCGAAAAAGGAAATGTAATGTACATATGTGTGGTTGATTTTATTATTTAATGTACATATGTGTGGATGATTTTATTATACCCTATCCTAAGGGTATATTAAGTTTGATACATAGTTTGTAACATAGAGAAATATTACAGATAGTCCCAATAAAGTATATATATAAATGATCAGCATCACTAGCCGAGTCGATTGCGCTATGTCCGTCCGTATGTCACCAGTTTTTGGGGCCTTAAATTTTGAGCTTCGTTGATGAAATTTTGTATACGAGGTCTTTGGAAAAGTAAGCAATACAAGTGTAAACATTTTTAAAATCCGCCCACTGACACGCCCACTTTTCAAAAAAATCACTTTTTTTCACTATTTTCATATGAAACTCGAAAAAACTTCCTTGAGCAAATATGTAGATATCCACTTAATCTACAAATCGTCTATACATTGTATATGGCCACGCCCACTTTTTAGGGGCGTTTACTTCAAAAATTAATTTTCGAGTAAAAATATTAGTTTATAGGGCACAATAGAAAATTTTGTGAATACATTTTCCACCGCCCACTGACACGACCAAATAAGATAGGGATAGGGTATCATACGATTCGCTCCAGGCGGATTGTAGCATTTTTCACTGGTTATTTAATTTCAACATTCCTATCCCACGATTTGTTGCAACGTTTATTCGGGAATCGGACACTACAGACAGCAACGACACTTGAGATTGTCCAAGTGAGCACGTTATGCTGAATTGTCATAAATGAAATACGGTATCCACACAAATGTATACTACAACTTTTTATCTACATACATACGTGCGCTGCGGCGCATCAAGAATATGATGAAACGATAAAGACGATCTTTTAATTATTCGAGTTTAAAATAATTTCAATGGATATTTCAGGCCAATTGGAATTTCTTATATATAAATTACATAATGTAGGTATGTGAAGGACTGATAGGAAACGATATATTGATTTAATACGACCCGGAAATTAACTATAAAAACAAAATAATGAAAATCAAACAAAGAAATGAAATTATACTTCAGTCACATAACAGAAAACTCTGTTTACCAAATAGACCCTGGGAAATACTTCTAGAAAAATCAAGATATGCATTAATAAACGAAATAAATTTGAATAAAAATGTAAAGATTCTCGAAAGCATGTTGAGAATTTTAAATCAAAAGCGAAAATACTCAACACAGACAATAAAGCATATATATTCTACTTCTGTGAACCCTTTTCGAAAACCGAAATAGAAGATTTACAAGATTTTAATATTTCGAGCCATGCGAATTCGAAGAAAATAAGAAGAGTAACGTGTTGCAACAAATTAGACTAGATCTTATTAGAAAAGAACAGCAAAAATTAGAACAAATTGTGCAACAATATAGGGAAATATTCCATAATTCGGAGCCGCTTACGTTTACCAATAAGATAAAGCATCAAATAAATACCACAGATAACACACCAAAAGCAAAATTTATAGGTACCCTTACATCCACAAAGTTGAAATACGAAAACAAATAGAGGAAATGTTGGAAAATGGTATAATACAACCAAGTTGCAGCACTTATAGTAAATAGAACTCGTAAAAAATTATCAAATCTCAAAGACAGATGTCTTAGATTTCGAGGTATCTGAGGTTATTACAGAAAATTCATCATGAACTATGCGGAAATAGCAAAGCCCATGACGAAATTGCTTTAAAAAAAATGCAAAAATAGACAACAATAACGTTAAGTATGTAGAGAATTTTGAAACCCTTAAAGAAAAATTGATAACAGCCCCAATATTAATCTACCCAGATTTTAATAAAACTTTTGAGGTCACCACTGATGCTAGTCAATACGCCATAGGACTACTTTTCTCGCACGTTGAATGAACATGCGAAAAGAACTTCTCAGCATAGTTTGGTGTTTTAAACAATTTAGACCCTTCATTTTTGGAAGAAAGATAAATTTGTTCACAGATCATCAGGCCCTAGGTTGGCTAGATAACTCGAGAAAACCTAATAGTAAATTAATTCGTTGGAAACTGCAATTAGGAGAATATAATTATAAGATTTTTTACAAGAAAGGGAATGAAAATAGGGGGGCAGATTTTTGAGGAGGGTAGAAATTTACATGTGTGAAGATTTAGCGAAAATAAATACGATATCACAAACTATAGCTCCTATCAATCTGTACACAAATTAAATAGTCTTTAATAAAATAACTTTAGGCTCACTATACATAAAGAATAAAACTATATTAAATAAGACAATCGGGCTAAAAAACATAGAAGAAAGTCTAACTCAAATTATTAAAATAAAAATATTGCGGAATCAATGAGTTATACGAAGAATTAAAAAGGAATATTAATATCCAAATATGAAAGTTAAAATCACAGAATTTATCAATAATTGTGAAATCTGTATATTGAAAAATTGTGAAAGAAAAATCTGAAACCCCAACAAAGCCTAACCAAACAATCCATTTTGACGTATGCTATTCTATCAATAAAACAATTTTTCCAACGATCATAGATAAATTTAGTAAAGTTGCCATGTTCACAAAAATGGACAACCAAAGTGAATCAGAATTTAGGAAAGCACTTCTTAAATATATTAGCGCATATGGAAGTCCAGGAAAGGTAATAACCGATAATGAATTAGGGATGAAATCACGACTTATGAGGGAATTTTTAGACGAAAAAATATTGAGATACATTTTACATCTAATTCAAACCACAACAGCAACGCCGATATAGAGCGATTACACAACACTATTAGTGAACACTTGCGATTATTAAAGCATAGAAAAAAGCATTTACCGATAGCAGAACAGATGACCCTAATTAACGGATATTACAATAATACAATCCATTCCACCACTAGGAGGAAACCCATAGACTTCATACAAGGAAGGGTAAAAGACGAAGATTACAAAGGAATTTATAAGCTTATATTAGAAAAAAAGGAAAAAAAAATTGATAATCTAAACTAAAATAGGGTAGATGTGGATATAGAGGCAGGCATCAATTATATTCAAGAAACTAGAGGATGGAAAAACCATTCTATATTTAGAAAAATTAACACAGAACTACTCGATAAAGAACACGTCAAAGATACAAATTCAGGACTTAAATACTATAAAACTAAGTTCAGGAAAAAAAGAAAATTTCAAAGTCACAACACAACTAGATTCAAAATACCAAACATGGCTAAATGAAAATAATAACAAACTCATTACAGGTAATGATGACTCAACTAATAATCTTAATTTCCTTTACTATCATCATACACGCAGAAAATCGAAATTCAAGACTTGAGCAACAATGATGGATATGTACCCATAAAATTAAGAGATAGGAAATCAGTAGAAAGTTATAGTAAAATTTTACACATTATTAATATCACGGAATATGAAGTCACTAAAAATCGTTTACAGGAAAACATAGAATTATTAAGACCAAAAGCAGCAATAATAGGTCCAATGCTTAACACCATTAACGATAATTATAACCTTTTAGAAATCAACTATCAACTATCCAAAGCCACATTGCAAAGAGAAAAGAGCAATAATTAACTTGTTAGGAAAAGGACTTAAGTATATAGCAGGAACACTAGACAGCGACGACGAAATACAAATACAATCGAAATTAGACAACCTAGAGAGACGTTATTTCTGGCAACAATAAATAGATAGAGATAAACAGAGACATATTTGACCAAATAAAGAACATTACTACACATATTAACAACCAAAAAGAAATCATAGAGAAATATTTAAATGATTTTAATTTGTAAAAATTACACCAAGTAATTTGGTGAAATTTCATATATTCAATATATTTACCAACTCAATTATAACATTAACTTACTAAAAAACCATATCGATGACATTGAACAAGGTAATAATAAAAAGTAGATTAGGCATTCTTTCAAAAAATATTCTAACCCCTAAAGAAATATGTAGATATAATTCAATATGAAGAAATATACCAATGTAAGGCGACCATCTATTGGCTGATATACATACTTATATATATTTTATTATAAAAAAACATCGCACATTTATGAGCGCAAATAAAATAAACCCATATATTTTAATGGGTCTAGGCTCAAATATTACAATATATGTTTTTGTAACGATTCAAAGCTTTAACCATATGTTTTAACGAATTAGATTTGAATTTGTTCCGAAAAGCTCATAAGGATTTATACAAATCCCAAAATATGTAAACTCACTAATAATTCACCTTTCCTGATCTGAAAGCGATATTCGTGTCCTCCAGTGCCCGGAATAATTCCTTTTTTCCCAGTTTTTCCTCAATTATTATTATTTAAAATATAAATCATACTTTTTCGTATTCAACAAGTCAATTTGTTCGTTTTTCATTTAAACGACGAAACAACAACGTTTACACTAATATATAAAAGTGATAGTATCATTTTAGAAAAAAACAAATAAGTATTATATTGCTAGTTCCCCACTTTACCGAGTTCAGCTATTCAGAAATTCTTATTGAACCCTTACCTAATTATCAAAATAAATCTTTACATATAAAACAAAAAAAGATCCTTCTAGATAATAATAAAAATATTTATTGCAATGAAGTAAAAGAAAATCTTTTTATTATTACCAACATAATCAAAAAGAAGGAAGCATACAGCGATATGCAAATACACAGGAATTAAGAAATAAGAGAATTAACTACAAGACTCATAATAACTGGGAATATTAAAAGAACATATATAATACAAGATTGTAAGTGATTACGATTTTTGGAGAAAAGTGATCAAATTTTAACGTAATTTGTGTGAAATTATATAATTACAACAAAGTTACGAGAGAAGAATTGATGAAGAAAACACGACTTTATTTGCCAACAGGAAATGAACAACTGACTTCCAAATAAAACCAGTGAAAAAATGCTACAATCCACCTGGAGCGGATCGTATAATACCCTATCCCTATCTTATTTGGTCGTGTCAGTGGGCGGCGGAAAATGTATTCACAAAATGTTCTATTTTGCCCTATAAACTAATATTTTTACTCGAAAATTAATTTTTGAAGTAAACGCCCCTAAAAAATGGGCGTGGCCATATGCAATGTATAGACGATTTGTAGATTAGGTAGATATCTACATATTTGCTCAAGTAAGTTTTTTCGAGTTTCATATGAAAATAGTGAAAAAAAGGTAATGTGTCAGTGGGCGAATTTTAAAAATTTTTACACTTGTATTGCTTACTTTTCGAAAGACCTCGTATACAAAATTTCATCAACCTAGCTCAAAATGTAAGGCCCAAGAACTGGTGACATACGGACGGACGGACGGACTTGGCTTAATCGACTCGGCTAGTGATGCTGATCATTTATGTATATACTTTGTTGGGTCTATTTTTAATATTTCTATATGTTACAAACTATGTGTCAAACTTAATATACCCTTAGGATAGGGTATAAATACATAGGTATCTTATACAAAAGAGTATAAATCTTATTCTAGGAACTGAGCGGGAAGCTGCAAATTATGCAACGTTGCGTCTTTCCAGTGACAAGCATCTCGCGCGTTGCATTGTATTATCTTAAAAAATGTGTTCTATTTGAAGTGACATGCATCTAATATACAATTTCAACTTCGCCGTCATAGACGTTATTCCTTTGTTTAATTACTCTTTAATTTCTATATCTACTTCTTCAAACTTTGTTTGGAAATGGAATTATTAAAGCATTGGAATATTTTTCTTTTGTAAAATTAGGTATTATAACGAATATTAATGAAGTGTTATTGTTGTACATGAAACTGAGACGGATCAGTGGTAAAATATTAGGAGAAATATTATATTACGTTATTTCTTTACCCGTTAAAATAGTATGAGATAAAATATTTACGAGTAGTTTGCTCATAAGTAATATATTACTATCCTTTCTACCTGCCTATTAATAATGTTTATATCTGTGTAAAGTTGCTTTCTTTTAGGAAAAGTTCTACCGCATTATGTAGAATACATCTCTCATTATCGTAGACTAACTTCTTCATTTTGCCTAAAAATTGTATTTTTTTCTTTTATTGCTTTCAGAGTTGAGATCCATGCCCTATCGCCTAATTTATGTATTGTTCCATACTTACTAAATTTGTCGATTGTTGTTAAGTACATGATGTTTCGACATGGAAACCAAATGTCTATGTGCACAATAGCATTAAATTCGTGTGCTGTCTCTGTTACTTTATAAGGAATTTTTACCGGTTGACGATCATGCTTAGCTAGTATGCATATTTCGCAATTGTTTATGTATTTCTTAATCATTTTCAACAAATTAGGATGGTAGAACGTTTGCTTTAGTTCATAAAATATTTCTTGGATGCCTCGATGATTATTTCTTGAGTGTTCGTTTTTAGTGTTCCAGACCTTAAAAGGAAAGACGGAACACTTATGGGTTTGATACGGTGTCTGTCTGTCCGTCAGTCTGTCAAAGCCCTATAACTTTTGAACCGTTAGACGTAGAGAGCTGAAATTTTCGCTATGTATACATTATGTGGAAGCCCGCACAAGATGGCGGCAATGAATTTCATTTTGGGGGCCCTTTTTTGGGCACCTTGTATGAAGGGCAAAAAGAAATTATTTTGTTTTTCTTCATGTGGCATATCAAATTAAAGAGAATTTTGCAAGGGCTCCATATATGTAAGAAATATTTTTCTGACAAAATTTGTTGAACAAAAAAGCTTGCCAAACATTTATTTTAAATGGTAAAAATATGAAAACAATTGGAGATACGTAGAATTTTGTGTAGATTGTGAAAAAAGTACGAAAATTTCTGTATATTATATATTTTCTGAGAAAAATTAAAAAAATGGGGTATCTAGTTACCCCACTGTATCTCCCCCAGTTTTCATGTTATCTAAATAATTTTTACAGTAGGTAATTTTGATACTAGGATCGGCTAAAATTTTAAGTATCATCCACATCCGCCAAGTAGTTCGCGAGTTACAGATTTTAGAAGAGCGCATGGTCTTCCCTATATTCTCATCTCTTCTCTTGCTGCTACCTCATTCGATTTCGATTTTTTTAATTTTGGTTTTTTTTTCAAAAATATTTTTTTCTTAAATTTTTAAAACTGTAAATGCTGTATTCCTTCGCATGTCAAGTATTGCCAGTGTTTTGCTTTACTTAAATCAATTAATAAGCAAAGTACTGTTACATGCATTTTTATCCAAAAGCGTACCAAGCTGAACTAACTAAAATATGAAATTTTATCAAAATCGTTGAAACCATTTTGGAGAAAACTCCATGCTTGTGAAAATGGCGCTACGTGAAGAGTAGGGCTAGAACAAAAATTTTAATGTCCCCTTTAGTTGCCATGCAATAGCTCCTTAACATGAAGTTTGAAATAAATTGATTCACTCGTCATACAGACAGACAAACAAAATCGGCAGACACACTATAACGACCTTCTCTATCAACGCAATTTCAGAATTGTTTAATATTTCGAGTTCCAATTTTCTTAACGAATTCAATACATGTTTTTTACGTTCTTTTGATTTTACCATTTGATAGAGTTGATTAGACATAATATTGTTCATATCCTAGGCAGGATATGAATAAATTGCCTTCTATTTAATAATAATATAAAACGTGCGGAACACTATTGCACGAGGCCCTCCTCGCACTTGCCCACTTTTTAATTATGGTGAGCATTTGTTCTTTATCTGTTATATCTATTATTAGTTTAATACTGGATTTAAAAAGTTTTCAATTTTTATTGTTTAAAAAATTTTGTTCGTTAATATCTATAATAATTGATTATTATCGCAATAAATGCACATTCCTATTTACAATTTTTGTATACGTGCTTTCTCGGTTACCTATGGATTTGTAAATAGATTTGGCGTTTTTAGAGATTGATGACTTTCTCGGTTAAATATATGTACTAAGTTTCGTCTGTGAATAGTAGCGTCAGTAGACCTTACGTCGTCATTCGGTTCTCTAACACTGCTTGTTATTATTTATATTTATTATTATTGAAAATGTTAGGCAGCGAAATTTCTTTTTCTATTTCATTATTTCTATCTACATGGTTAACATTTCTGCTAAAACCGTCAGCAACGTGATTTTTTTTACTTTCAAGTATTCCATTGTGAAGCCATATTCGTTTAATTGGATCTTCCATCGCTGCAATTTCATATTAGGTTCTTTTAGATTATTGAGCCAGGCGAGAGGCTTGTGGTCTGTATGCAAAATAAATTTTTGTCCATAAATGTATGTTCTGAAATATTTAACCGCCCAGACGATAGCTAGTAATTCTTTCTCTATCGTCGAATATTTTGTTTCATGGTTGTTTAATGAACGTAAAAGGTAACCTATAGGGTGATCGTTTTGACTGAGTACTGCGCCGATTGCATACTGAGATGCATCGGTAGTTAACGTGAAGGGCTTATTAAAATTTGTGATTTTAAGCATAGGGTCGCTGGTATGCAATAATTTTAATTTATTTAATGCATTAATGTATTCGAGATCGGATCTATTTATTTTTATGTCCCTTTTTAGATATTTAATAATGGTAGACTCGTCGGCAAAATGACATTTGCGAATTTTTAAATTTGCTTCACGTAATCTTTGCAAAATTTTCCTTAGTGAAAGTAAAAGTGGAAAATATCAAAATGTCGTCCAAATAGACAACACAAATTTTGTTGATAACCGTTTGCTCGTTGAGTTTTCTATAATCAACTACTATTTGCCATTTTTGCTGGCCCGAATTATCTATTTTTTGGGTACTACCCAAATTGGCGAATTGTACGGGCTGTTTCTATGTTTCATTATCTTTTGATTAAGCATGTCTTTAATTTGTTTGTCAACTTCCCATTGTCAAAATGGGAATATTATTTTTTTTTCAATAGTGTGTTGTCTTATGAGTAAATGAAAGACTAACCCCTTCCTTAAAAAATACATCTCTAAAAGAGAGTTATATCGATTTTAATTTGTGCACATCATTTTTATTTAAATGACTGGCAAAACTTTCAGCTGGAACATCGTTCGTGTAGAACTCGTGACTAAAAACCTTAGCTGAATTATCCAAATATCTACTTTTGGCGTATATTTCTTCTTCTTCGTAAAGCTAGAATGGTATTGTGGCTGCCCGTGTGCTATCGCATCTAAATCAACCAGGATATTATTACTAAGTTATTCATGAAATTTGTATTCCGTTAATTGAACATAAATTCATTAAATAATGGAAAACTATTCTGAGTATTTAGTTCTGGCCATGTTTCTATATGTCCTTGTGTTAGTACGGTTACGTGAGATTTACTGACTATTTTTTCTAGAATGAGACCTAATTCTATTCTTTTCAATTCTACGCTTAAAGTTTCTAATATCGGTACTAGTGATTCGATTCTTTCTATAAAATATCCTAAATTAGAGCTACCACCATTAAATAGAGATATGTTTACTATGCATTTCATTACCAGATTAAACTTCCCAATTTGATTTAAATTTTCCATTTTTCTAAAATGTTTTTGATTTCTTCAATACTTTAATAATTCTCACAATGAAATAAATTGTATTAAAGTAATGTTTAGAAAATTATTGTAATTACTTTACTTAACTTAGTAATAGACTTATAAGAAAAAAAAACTTATAAGGATACTTGCATCAGAATTATCTTTTATTTGTCTTCTTTTATGAGTTGCTTCCAGTTGTTGTAGTCCTTCATCTATATTTAAGATCTCCTCTGTTTTTGCAATCAAATAACAATCTGGGTTTTCCATGGTTTTCCACTTTTATTTAAAATCTCTCTTATGCTGGAGTTCAACACATTATTTTATTGTTTTCTTCTGTTTAATAAGCAACTCCTATGTAATTTCCTTTTTTTTTGTTTACAATAGCTTTTAGTGACTTACTTTTGGATATTTTAAAACTGCTTAAGGTGAACTCTGTTTTAAACATATCTGAAGAGTTTGTACTTTATTATTTTTTTTCATCACACTTTGTAACTTGTGTTGATTTCTGATTTATGCTTAGCTTTTTTTTGTGTTTGGGTAAATCACTCTCACTTTTGCTTAGGGATGGCGTGTTTTCCCGACTTCACTCAAATAGCTATTTTTTAATAAAATAATGGCAATCCTTCGGTAGGAGCTAACGCGACTAAGTTATTTATCGTTTTTTCACTTATGTGTCACTTATTATTTCAAATAAAAATGCATAGGTATCTAATACAAAAGAGTTATTAGAGTTATTAGTTATGTTATTCTAGGAAATGAGCGGGAAGGCATGTAGCTGCAAATTATGCAACGTTGCGTCTTTGCAGTAACAAGGATCTCGCGCGTGGCGTTATATTATCTTAAAAAATGTGTTCTAGGAGGATTCGATGAATTTGAAGTGACATGCATTAGGTAGCATTATCTTATTCTTAATCTTGAAATTATTCTTATTCTTGGAATTATTCTTATTCTTGGGATTATTCTTATTCTTGGAAATATTTATACATAACAATATGCAAATATCGGCTTGTTGGACTATTTTTTGACACACATACCAATTAGTCAAAGAAACTGTTGATTGATGAATGTCAAGAACTTCTCCGACACCAAACTAAGCATATTAGTTTTTTTTACTAAACTAAACTAAGGAAAGATTTCATTTTCTGAATATTTGAAAGAGCACCGCTCCGTGTCTCCAGATTTTCTTCTAAAGAAGAATTAGCCAAATAGTTAATTGTTGACCAGTGAAACTGTGCAGTTTCTTAAAGTTTTTATCGTAACTAGTTCTTCTTTGCATATGTACCCTTTTTTCACGAACGTTTACAAAATAAGGTAAAACAGGTATAATTATGGTGACTATATGGAGAACTGTTTGATAATAATAAGCCACAATTTTGTTTTGAATAGAACGAAAACACTACGAAATTTTTAAAACATGAGTTTTATTCTTACTTTAGTAACAAGAACACACTACAAATCAATAAACTATGTTAGGAGGGTCTGACTGACCTGGCGAGCACTCACAATGGAAAAGAATGATAGAAAATTATTTTGATCATAACTTACCCAAAAAACAAGCGATCACTGAGCGAATCAAACTTTTCTATGCCAGACTTGTTATCTTGAAATTCGAGGTGCATGTACTTATAAGAAAATTTGGATTCTCATTCATGGACGATGTTGGTAATTTCAGCATGCAAGATTCCTTAAACTCTAGTAGACCGTTTCCTTCCAAAGATAGGCTCTCTGTACGCTAAATGCGCGTGAAATTGTTGATTAATTTTTAGACTGCTACGCTTAAGGAGATTTGATGTGGAGTCCGCAGTTTCAATTTTTCCAATATCTTCGTAGTAGATGCCAACTGCTTTTTCTAGTCGAGTTATATTAACTTGTTCTGTTGCCTGTGCCATTAATGAAGGGAAAATTAACAACACCATTAGAAAAGAATTTCCAATTTTTATACTTCTAAGCGCTGGGTTTTCTGTGCGGCCAGCTTGAGGAATATCTTCAGGGTGCCGATTTCTATTTTCCTAGTTCTCAGCAGTATCTGCTGTAGTCGCTTGTGGCAAGGGAATTGAGCACAAATTGTGTATGGCTAGTTTGAAAATGCCATTCTGCGTCTTACACGAATTAAACCATCTGTTCGACCCAAGTGACGTCATCACAAAGAAGACACAAAACGATGGAAGATACCTCAGTAGCAACAACGCCCACCAAAAGCTTTATAAGCATATGTAAACAATAGAATTAAAATGTCAATTTAAACTCAAATAAAAAGAACACTACACTTTATAACGTTGAAGAAAACAGCCGCTTTTTATTTTAACTGATCTTAGCGATTTATATATACATATATATTTTATCTTATCCTTATATTAAGTATATGCAATTATAATTCAATAAATTCAATTAATAATTTATAAAAGTGTGTGAAAGTTATTTCAACAAAGAAAGTTATTTCAACAAATACAAAACATTTGGTCCTTTCGATCCGAGAATAAAAGAATCGAGAATGAACTATCAAACATAAATTAAAATATATATAAAAAAAATGTGCAAACCGGGCAGCAATGGGAACAAGTTCTGAAACAAAGGTGAGTTCTGTGGAAAATATTTTAAATAAAATTCAATCGCGGGATGGAAAACTACCTTCAATACATTTACCAACCTTCCGCGGAACATATGAAGATTGTGGGACTATTCCATGATATTTCCACGGGTTTAGCGATGCATCTCAACGAGCATATGGTGCTGTAATATAAACATGCACTTACTTTTGTCAAAAACCAAGGTAGCTCCTCTTAAAACAGTAAGTCTTCCCCGACTCGAGTTATGTGGAGCAGTAATTCTGGCTACACTTATGGACTATGCATCCACAGTCCTTGGTTTGAGACACATTCGAAGATATGCTTGGACGGATTCGACCATTGGCTTAGCGTGGATTGCTGCACCCCCATCAAAATGGACAACATTTGTCAGCAATAGGGTTGCAGAAATATAGAGGCTGACCAAACATGAGGTCTGGAAACATCTACCAACACAATTTAATCCAGCAGATCTGACATCTCGTGGAATTTTACCCTCAGCTCTAGCAGAAAACAGACTCTGGTGGAACGGTCCAGATTTCCTGCACAACACTTGGCAGTTTAAATCTCCTCATCAACCCACTGACTTAGAAACTGAGATGGAGAAGCGGTCAATTCATTCACACTGCATCACCAAAAATGAAAATATAATAAATTCCCTCATACAAAATCACTCTCGACTTCTAAGACCCATAAGAGTAATAGCACTATGCAAAAGATTTGTTTTTAATTGTAGACAAGTACTACAAAATAGGACTTATAATATACTTACACCCTTAGAAATTCTTTTAGTCACACTCTTAGTAATACGAATAGTCCAAGATGAAATGTTTTCGGTAGAAATCGCGCAGTCAAAGCTGGAAAAGGCGCCAAAGGTTTAGCAGCTTTAAGCCCTTTCATCGATCGGGATGACATATTGCGAGTTGGAGGACAACTACAAAATGCAAATCTTGACTACGACCAACAACACCTAATTACTCTCAGTCCAAATCACCACTTCATACAACTTTTGTTTGCCGACGCACATGAGAGAACGTTGCATGGAGGACTCCAGAAGATGACTGCATATTTGCGAACCAAATACTGGATACTTAGGATCAAAAGCTGTGTGAAGAAGTTTGTTCACAACTGCAATATCTGTTTTCGATCCCGAGCGAAACCAGCACAGCAAATAATGTGAACTTTACCTGCTCCCAGGGTCCGCAGTTCACGAGCCACCAAGGCTATTCATATAGAGCTGTTAAGTGACCTGACAGCTCAAGCATTCATTGCAGCCTTTAGAAGGTTCACAGCCAGAAGACGTATCAGCGTGCAGCTTTTTAGCGACTGTAGAACCAATTTCGTAGGAGCTGGAAAGGAGATAAGGAAATTGCTGAAGAAAGCCAAAACCGACTGGAAGGAAGTAGCGCAAATCATCACCAAGGATGGAACGAAATGGAACTTTATTCCTCCTGCTTCTCCCCACTTTGGAGGATTATGGGAAGCAGGGGTGAAATCAATCAAATTCCATTTAAGACGAATTGTTGGTACGGAAGTTTTCACGTTTGAGGAGCTCAACACGTTTCTCACACAAGTAGAAGCGTGTCTTAATTCGAGACCCCTCTGCCCGATGAACAGCAATCCAGACGACTTCATGCCACTAACACCAGGACACTTCCTAATCGGTGAGCTACTCAACAACATACCTCACCCGGACCTGAACGAATCAAAATTAGGCTACCTCGATAGATGGCAAAGGATCGAAAAACTAAATCAGATATTTGGGAAGCACTGGAGCTCGGAATATCAATCGAGGCTTCAACAACGACCCAAGTGGCTTAAATTGCAACATCAGCCACAAATCGGAGACCTTGTTCTGGTAAAAGGCGAACAACTTCCACCATCAAAATGGAACCTAGCACGAATCATCAACACTCATCCGGAAGCAGATAACTTAGTTCGCGTCGTAACGATAAAAATAAAGAACGGCGAAATGAAAAGGCCCATTACAAAAATTTGCCTTTTACCGCCACTGTTGAAGGGACTTCCCTGAACTCGTTTTTACTTAAGGGACCACAGCAGTACCAGCCGATGCCATCAGTGCTGTTTAATTTTCGTGTAGGGGCCATCGCAGTATGTGGAGACATACGCGAAATGTTCCACCAGGTGCTGATTCGACCAGAGGATAGATGTGCGCAGAGGTTTCTCTGGCGAGAAGGCAAAGATAACCAGCTCCCAGACGTCTACGAGATGATGGTCATGACATTTGGGGCCGCGTGTTCGCCTTGCGCAGCCCAATATATTAAGACCGTAAACGCCATGGAACATCATGAGAATTATGCTCGAGCTGTCGATGCTATTTTAAAGCACCACTACATCGATGACTTCGTGGACAGTTTCACGTCAATAGAGGAAGCTATCCGAGTTACAAAACAAGTCCAAAAAATCCACAAAGACGCCGGATTTGAGATGCGCAGCTTTACCTCAAATGCACATGAAGTTATAAGCGCCTTAGCTGGTGATGAGGAGTCTGCGACGATGGGATCCAGCTGCCCGGATGATAGTTTGACAACAGAAAAGGTGCTCGGGATGTACTGACACCTTTAGGTATCAGTTGAAGTTTCATCGGGTGGATGCGGAGATCATCGCCGGAAGAAGATGTCCTACCAAGAGGCAGTTACTGAGTCTGGTGATGTCTGTGTTCGATCCACTCGGTTTTATTTGCCACTTCTTTATCGGAGCCAAGCTGTTAATGCGTGAAGTGTGGCGGCACAATTTACGTTGGGATGAGTCACTTCCCGGTGATATCAATGCAGCCTGGAAGAAATGGAGTTCTAATATACTCGTAAGCCACGCAGTCGAGTTCCAGATTCCACGCCATTATTCCCGCAGTATTTTGCCAGATCAACTGCAGCTCCATATCTTCGCTGATGCTAGCGACGAAGCATTTGCCGCCGTAGCCTATTGGAGATTTATCCATTCCAATGGTAAGGTATCGGTCGCATTTGTGTGTGCCAAAACAAAATGTGCTCCGCTGAAGCCGATGAGCATTCCCAGACTTGAGCTCCACTCTACTTGCTGTGAATAATAACTTCATAATCTTTGCAGTATTTTCTTCCTTTATCAGGCTCAAACAGACGATGGGCTGGGTAATAAGATTTGTTAATCGATGTCGCCGGGTATATGACCCTGGAGAAGAGAATGGTTCAGTGCATGAAATCGCACCCCACGAACATACGCTACAGTGCCTTATCATCGAATCGGAGAACATTGTGAACTCTCACCCCTTAACGCATCTGCCAGTTTCACCCGACCACGAGGAGCCATTAACACCTAATCACTTTCTGCTTGGTTCAGCAAATAACACACAGACGCCGAGTGTATCCGAGCCTCCGAAGAAGTTATGCGCTCTACGCAAGCAATGGCCATGCCCGCAATGGCAATGGAATTGCCCGCCAATTGAGAAACCGATTTTGGAAACGCTGGATTGCTGAATATTTGCTCACCTTAACACGTCGGGCTAAGTGGTGCCAGAGAACGACACCATTGAAGGAGGGTGACCTGGTCTTAATTTGCGATCCGAAACTGCCAAGGAAGCAGTGGTGCCGTGGAAGGGTAGAACGAGTCTACAAAGGAGTCGACGAAAAGATTAAGCGAGCGGATGTGCGTACGAGCATAGGAGTGTTGCGGCGTCCAGTGTCTAAGTTGGCCGTTCTGAGCTTGGAATGTGGTGAATCAGGTTGATTCACGGGGGAGGGGATGTAACGGAACGCCCCTACTCACCGCAGTGCCATCTATCCATCGATTTTTGTACAAGTATTAAAGAAGTAGAATGTGTAGTCGTTTCATTTTATCACAGTTTGCATCTCTCACTCACACTGTCAATCTGTAAAGCCGTTCACGCTTTTATTCATTCCCTTTTCTTCAACTCAAGTGGGTAGAAGTGCAAACTGCGGTAAGAATTTCCTATATTTCATTGTATATTTACTCATATTTTTCAGAAATAAAGTACCACCTAAATACCCTAAAGTGTGGTCTATTAATTTCGAGCCTACCCACGAGTTACACGCCGATAAATGACTATGTAGACAGATCTCCAAATACCTCCATGTAAACCGCTTTTGTAAAGAAACACAGGAAGACAGCTAAATATGATTTAGTAGGACACTTACCTCTAATTTTGTAGTGAGTTTTTACCGTGCCACAAAAATAGACTCCAGAATGATAAAACGGACACGAGGACTCTTTCCTTCGGTAAATTACCCATCATCTGTTCTATAGACCTTGGATTTGATCGAAAACACTTTATGCAATTGGAATTGCCGAGGCATCCTGCCAACACATAAGATCCAATATTTTTGTCTTAAAATGGCGATGAGAGTCCGATGCGCTGCGTGCATATGCGTTTGATGTAAATAGATTAAAAGCAATTTGGTTATGGCATAATTTTTCGGTAATAGCACTTGGTGTTTGCCATCATCCAAAATTGATGAAAAAACGGCGCCAGTGATGCTGTACTAGAGCCTTTAGGCACATCTGCACCTTTCTGCAGGGAACGGTAGTCATCTGAAAATGCATGTCTTTGAGTATTTACCCAAATAAAGTATGTGCCACGTTGAAGTTATTCCACTGTCAGCTGGTCTCCATTTCCAAGTGACTTATTCTTTCTACAATTACTATAAGATCGAAAACAGTATGCTAATATTTTTTGTAGTGAATAGAAAGAATTTCTATGATTGATTAATTCAATTAAATTTTCGTTTTCAGCTATTGATTAACAGCATCAGCGCGATCTGGAATGTCTTCTGGAACAACATACTGCATGGCCTCCCATAATTTGTCATCCTCTGTGAGGATATAAGTCCCCCATGTGTAGGATGGTGATATTATCCATGCTAGTACGGCGGTAGAATCAGTGTAATAACACACCTTCTTTATCTTGCACGTCAATACTTGCAGCAGCCGTGATACTAACTCAACCATGAGAACAGCACCTTGCAGCTCCAGTCGGGCTATAGATGTTGCTTTAAGGGAGTAATTCTCGATTTTGAGCATAACAGCTGTGAATGCATGATCCCCTTGTCATCAACCGATCGGAGGTATACGCACGACCTAAACACATTTAGACTGCTGTACAAAAATGCGTGCAATTCAATATCGCTGCGGGGACGGGACGCATAACGTGGAATGCTGAGCTCATTTAACATGGAAAGTTGCTTTAAGTAGTGAATCCATTTATTGGCTTGCAATTTTTTATAGCTTGCGAAGCACGAGGATATTCAGTTTGGTTGTCATCTGCGAGCTTTGTCAAACATCTTGTAGCTAGGTACGAGGCCGATTCTGTACCATAAGTCACAATATTCAATTAGTCGGTTTGCAATAGCAGATCGTGTTGCGATGTTCATAGAATCCATTGCAGCATTCTATCGGCAGGGTTTACTTCAATTTGTCGGTACATTTTGCTTATGTCCTCCGTGAAAACATATCTATGCAGTCGAAAGTTGCTATTATGGAAAACAGATCTGGTTGGACTGTTGGACCAATCATCAAAATGTCATTAAGAAAATTCCCAGGCGGGCTTTTCGCCGACGCATCGAACGCATCGAACACTACCCTCAGCTTTGGATGGAGATGGAGCTTTGTTGAAGAACTTTTGGGTTTCATTATGGTTTCATTATGCAATGATGGGAAAGTACATAATGTACGCAAGATATCTCATTTTCTGAAATTGGGCTCATATGCCCAAGCGATTCGTACTCTTCCATGAGCTTAGCGTATGAGGCCTTAAGCTCTCCATTTTTTTCTAATTTCCTTGACAGAAAACGTTTTGTGCCATTTCAATGGCAGGAGTACTACGAACCGTCCATTTGCGTCTTGTTTCGTATTTTCTTTGAAGTGTTTCTCACCTTCGCAATCTTCCTTGCTCATTGTAGTTACAGGAGCATCATGGCATTCTGTTTCCAGAATCTCCTTACCATCTTATCCAATGATGTTAGAGTTGGTCTTGTGGCGACGTGCGAATGATGTTTTTCAACGCTTGTAGAGGTGATTCCTGTTGCTATCCACCCAAGTCTCATGTTGCGAAAGACTGGCAGATTCGAAGCTAAGCGTATTTCTCTCTAATGACACAGATCGTAGAAGATTTCAGCAAGCATGTCAATACTTTGATTCTCGTTGAGACATGGGTCCGCCAGTTGAATTCCAGGTGGCATAGTCCAGTTTCTGTCACTGGACTCCATTCTTGGCTAATAATTCGTTATTTTAAGCAAAATTACGGCGTCAATTGTTGCTGAAAATGGTGAAAACCTTCATTTATATTTTATGGTTGTGTTGTGTTGTGCTAAGCAATCCTGATTCTCAATACCACTGATAGGGGTCTTAATTTTCGATTTCTTTGCCCCAATTTGGTGGGCAAAAGCGGCTGTTACGAAGTGCAATTGCGATCCAGAATCCAGCAGAGCCCTACAAGGATATGGCACACTCCCAGGTGAAATGATACTAACGACGGCTGTTGCTAGATATACGTGCCTAGCGGTATGTTTCTTGACTACTGCTGTTAAGTGTTGTGTTTGTTCCTTTGGAGCATTATTTGAATTTTTTACAACTGACTTACCCCGACTTCCCTTGGATGAGCGGTTGTTCTGATTGTCGCTTGCTGATGTCTGGTTCGGATTCAGTAATTTATTGTGCTTCTCTCGGCACTTTTGGCAGGAACTTGACTGGCATGACTGGGAGAAATGTCCTGGCTTGAGGCCGTTTCTGCATAGCTGTAACCTCATGACGGCCTTGTTGCGCTCCTCCCCTGAAAGTGACAAGAAGCTTGAACAGTTAAAAATGTTATGCTTACCTGACCGGCGCATCGTACAATCAGGATGCCTGATTCCCAGGTTTCCCTTTTGCATCTCGGCTGTTGAAGACTTCGAGTGTTTGAAAACGGCATTCCACAAACTTCAGAAATACATTAATAGATGGGCTGGTTCTGGGATCTTCCAGGGACTGTTCGAAGAGATTTCGCCTTTCTCTATCCAACTTCTGGAGCATCAAGTGAACTATTATGGGGTCCCAATTTTCTACATTATATCCCATATTGGTTATGGCTTGGAGACTTTCCTTGCTGACATCATGAAACCTTCTCAAAACCGCTGCTGTGCTGTTCTGGATTGTTGATTGCTGCAACAGTTTGTTAAGCTGCGCTGTTAGCAGCAATCTTTTGTTGTCAAATAGATCCACGAGCGTTTGCCAGGCGGCCTCATAATTGCTGTCTGTAGCCTGGAAATGCTGTATGAGACTGTGTGCCTCTCCGGATACATTTGCTCGCAGTTAAAATAACTTTTGCGCAATTGCAATTGGCTGATCATGGATCAATTGCTTGAACAGATCGAAAATGGTCAACAATTAAGATAACTTCCATCGAACTTTGGAAGTTCTATTTTTGGCAACTTTATCATTGTATTTGTCACTAACGCTGTGCTTTGTGGCGCGGACTTATGCTCATAGAGTTTAAGCAGGATTGCATCAACTTGTTCCTGCATGTTGAAATATGCTTCAATGTCCTTAGCAGACAATCGCTCCTCCATTTTTCGGTATGCCATTGATATTTCGTCCCGATTTTGCTCAATTGTGCGTGATTTTAATTGGCAGAATTGTACGCTTCTCCCCTGCGTCAACTCACTTGCACACTTCTCCAATTAACCTTTCATGATGCTGAAAAGCACTCGAAGCCTCTCGTCTCCATTCATTGTGGTCTTCGTTCTCGATGCATTCCCTTCATTAGGAAAGGAATCTTCTCTCCTTCTGGACAGTTGTTGTAATAGTGGTGGGAGTTGCGTGAGTTTCTTTCAATCATTTCGGCTTTGATTTCCGCTGTGCCTATTTCCGCCGTTGATTTTGGACACTTCGAGCTGTGGGATGTCGTCCTTTTACTCCTGCGAGAAGCGTTCCACACGGTGGTTTATGTTGTCTCTTAATAGTTCTATTTGAAGTATGGATGATCCTGTTGACCCGCAAATTTGTCTCGAAGCGAACTGTCCGTTGAATCGAAAATCGCCCAATTCTGCTCCAACTTTTCAAGGCATTTTAGGAGGTAGGAATGCGTTTTTCTTTCCTCCCCATCCTTTCTGAAATTGCGAGAAATTCGACAAATTTCTTAGCCCACCAATTCTTGTTGAGCTGCGAAATAACCTAAAGTGTTGTTCTTGTCAGCCATTTGTATCTATTTTTTTTTTTACACTTCTAGACACTTTTGCACAACGCACTGATCACTTTCCATTTTTTTATATATTTTTCACTAAGTAAACTCTTTTAGTTGTGTCCTGTCACGGTCGCCAAATGTTTGATAACAATAAGCCACAATTTTATTTTGAATAGAACGAACACTACAAAACAAAACAAAAACAAAGGTACACGTTACATTTAGAGCTTTTTATAAAACTCAGAAGCAACAGTGAGGAAATTGACAACGCCTTCTTGTATCCATTCTAATCTGTTCATGCCCAACTTTGTCAAGGCGAATGTCTTTGGTAGGCATCGCGGATAAGCTGGCATTTTTTTTCTTTTTGAAAATTTCTTCTTCAATACTTGAGCTTGGTCTTCCCCTCTTGCTATCTTTATGTGCTCCATATTTAGTCAGTGTTTCAGCCAAGTCAGCAAAACCCATAAGGCTTTTAGGTTTAACTCCTCTTTTTTTATTGAATTTTTTTTATTTTTTTTTTCTAAAAACTTATCGGTAAAAAAATACGTAAAAAATTGATAGGGTGTTTCAAGGTCTGCGATTTCTGAAGAATAAGGAGTATTATCCTCAAATTTAATCTTATTTTCGTGAAACTGAAAACTTTGTCTTTTCCATATAATTGTCTGTCATTGATCGGTATGTTACTTGCTGGAATGCAAGTTCCAGAAGGAGCTGAGTCGTTATTATTATCACTTTCATTTATAATACGAGTATCTGAGTTGTCTACGTGAGTACCAATATCGTCATCGGGCGGGGAATCTTCTAGCGCCTGAAGCAGATCTTCTCTTGAAGGATAGAAGTCTAAGTCATCTCCATCGGACTCGCATTTATCCTCCAATATCTCACCTGCTTCCAACCTTCGAAGCATATCCTCTTTTTCATCATCCTTGCAATATTTTGCAGCCATCGCTATAAAAAGCAAATAAAAATCATGCATCAACACCCAACCGCCACCAAATTACCGCTTAGAATATCACATCAATTTTAATGTCGTTACTGCATGCTGTTTCATTTCTGAAACGGATGATTTATTGAAAAAAAAAAACAGTCTAATTCAAATATGTTTGTACAAAATAAACTTAGTAACAGAAAATATAACTACTTACCAATATAAAAGCTTTTCTGTAAAAAGAATACTTCACTCAAATTTATTTTTATCACCACTTACAAATTGAAACAAATCACCGATCGCGCCAGAGTCATCCGTTAGAATAAATTGACAGTTCTGTTCGCGCGTATTTCACAAACCGTTGTTTTTTTGTTAACTAGCCCATAAGTAACAGGACAAAGAAACTACATACATACAGCCAACCTTGAAGTTTTAAGATTTATGTTTGAAAATAGGCTTTAAAGTTAGCGTTTCATTTTTCAAACGCTATGCATTTAAGGGTTAAGTTGTGGCCGGAGAAAGTTTCTGCTAAAGGAAGTAGTTTATTTGGGACATATATGTTCAGAGAACAAATTAAGCAATCCTTAGTCTCCTCACCTCTTCTGATTTACCCAGATTTTTCTAAAGCCTTCAATCTCGCCACCGACGCAAGCAATGAGGCAATCGGAGTTGTACTTTCCCTGGGTAAAGGGGGAAAAGATCAACCCATTGCGTATGCCAGTCGTACACTGAATAAGGCTGAACGAAACAATTCAACTATCGAGAAAGACTTATAAGCCATTGTATGGGCTGTAGAAAAATTCAGATGTTACCTTAAGGGGCGTAAATTCACGGTCTAGACAGACCATAAACCTTTAAAATGCGTTTTTAACGTAAAAGATCCTGCATCACGTCTGGTAAGATTCCACCACAAGTTGTCGGAATTCGATTATCAAATTGAATACAAGCCCGGCAAATGTAATACAAATTAACGCCGATGCTCTGAGTCGTATTTCCCAGGATAAAAGAGAAAATTCCGCCTCCACAGCATAGCTAAAAAATATCCCACACGCAGGGGTACTTAAAGAATCCACGACTTTTTTTCATTAACGTAACGTCAAAAAATCAAGCGAAAAATTCAGAGAAACTAACACCCTTGCTTGAAGAGAACTTTATAGAATCAGAAACAATCAATAAAAAGCCAGTGTAAGTAATTACTAGTCCCGATGAAATTCAAACAATTCTGAAAGATTTTCATAATTCGCCATTTGGCGGGCACCAAAGGGTAATAAAAACCTATAAGCGGATTCGTAAAAAATATTGGTAGCGACACATGCTAGGAGACATCAAGAGATACATTAAACGATGTAAAAAATGTCAAACGATGAAATCAACACCCCTTCTACGAATGCCAATTATGATAACCGACATCGCTGAAAAGATTTTCGACAAAGTGTATTTAGATATCGTCGGGCCTTTGGAACAATCGCATAGTGGTAATCTTTACATATTAACCTTTCAGGATAATTTAACCAAATTCTTAGATTGCTATGCAATACCTAATGCAGAGTGCCAAACAATAGTACAAGTAGTTTTTGATCAGATCATCACCCGTTACGGAATACCTAAACAACTAGTCAATGATCAGGGAACCGACTTTCTCAGTGACGTATTCAAAGGGCTGTGTAAACTACTGAAAATAAGGAAATTGCAAACATCAGCATACCACCCACAGTCAAATGGCGCTCTTGACCACTAGTGGAATATTTACGTAGCATAACGGATTAGAACCCAAAATCATGGGACCAGTTTTTATGAACAGCCACGTTTGTTTACAATAACAGCTGCCATGAAGGGACTAAACTCAAACCTATGGATTGTCTATACCGTTTTTCACCTGATGTACCTTCTAATCTGAAACGAGACCCTGAACCAATATAAATATAATCATGAGAGTTATTACCATCAATTGAAATACAAGCTCCTAAAATCCTACTCAATAGCCAAGCGTAATTTGATAGCAAGCAAAAACAGATAAAAGGCCTATTATGACAAGATAGTAAGACCCCATACTTTCCATGTAGTTGATCAGGTACTCGCAGAAAGTGAGAATAGAAAGGGCAAATTAGCACCTATTTGGAAGGGACCATATCTTATTATAGCTGTAACAGGACTTGTAAACACAACCATTAAAATGGGCAGAAAAAAGGTAGTCATACATAACAACCGTTTAAAGCCATACTATGAATAAATTTTTCGTTTTAATATAGATCTATTTTTTTTTTTTTTTTTTGTATGGGGGTTCGCTGGAAGGGACTTTCGTCATCCCGAATGTGATTGCACCTAGTTGTTCAACTAATCAGCAATTTATTTTGAATTGTTTGAGAATTTAAAAGAGAAATCCGCCGGTTGTCGGATTTCTGAACTTTTTTGGTAGAAAATATAACCTAATTTCTTTTCTTAGCTAATTTTTATGGATCAAGCGGTTTTATCCGCCTTAATCTTCTGATTACATGGTCTGTATTTAATATTTCGGTTATTTCTAAGCTAACGTGATTGAGAAGCCTACGTCTGTGCATTTGAGCAATTTTTTTAGTTTCGTTTTCAACCATTTCGATATTTAGATCTCTATGAAGATCAGCGTTACGTATGTACCAAGGTGCATTGACTATGTTTCTAAGTACTTTATTTTGGAAGACCTGAATTTTTTGTATAGGTTCATACCGGTTTGAGAATTTGCTTGTATAGCAATAACTTATTGTAGTTGGACAGGGAAGAATATCTCCCAATAAGCCAATACATTTTACTGTATCGCATGTTCAACTTATCTTTTTTTTCTTTACATGCGCTTTCTAACGCAGTTTAACGTCTAGAGTCATGCCTAGATATTTGGCTGTGTTTGAATATTCCACTACATTGTTGTTAATGTAGACTGGAATATGTGGTACGTTTTTATACGTAAAGTTAATATGGACTGACTTAAGGTCATTTAATCTAATCTGCCACTTTTTAGTCCATAGTCCATTCTGAGATGATGTTTTTTGCTATTTCGAGCTTTTTTGTTGCTATTTCAACAGTTTCTCCTACAGCAAGTACAGCAGTGTCATCTGCAAAAGTTGCTATAGTGGTTTCTCCGCTTTCAGGCACTTCGTTAGTGAATAAAAGGTATAGCACTGGCCCTAAAACACTGCGGTACACCAGCTTTTATCTCTCTTAATGTTGAGTATTCTGTATCATGTTTAATTCTGAAGAATCGATCTGATATATAAGACTCCAGAATTGTCGAATAATGCATCGGCAGTTGTTTTTGTAATTTGTGTATCAGTCCTTTGTGGCAGACTTTATCGAAAGCTTGTGCTATATCAAGAAATATTGTAGAGCACACATTTTTCTCTTCAAATGCTTTATCGATCTTATCTGTGATTCTATGCACTGGATCAATTGTAGAATGCTTGTTTCTAAAGCCAAATTGGTGATTTGGGACTAGCGATTTTTCATCGATTATTTTTTGCAGGCGTTTTACCAGCATTTTTTCAAATAACTTTGACAATATTGGTAGTATCGATATTGGGCGATATGAGGTTACTTCTCTAGGTGGTTTGCCTGGATGATCCCAAATCATTATTACCTCCGCGACCTTCCACATGCTTGGCACATATTTCAGCTTAAATGCAGCATTTATAATCTGCGCTAGTTTTTTTAAACCTTTTTGTGGGAATTGTAATCAAATCAAACCCTGGGGCCTTTTTTATATTTATATTTTCTTTAATTTCTTTGCAAGTTCTTTAGCTGTTACCGATCGAATTGGTCGATCTTCTTCGCACCTTTCTTCGATTCTTTGGTAACTTTTATCTTCATAGGGTTTGAAGACGTCCTTAAGATATTCTGCAAAAGTGTTTGCTTTCTCTTGACTGCTTTTTGCCCAGTTACCTTCTTTGGTATTTACTGTAGAAATATGGGCAATTGGTCGGTTCATTTTCTTTGTTGCTTTCCAGAGCGAGTAGTCGGTACTAGCATCATTTGTAAGACTGCTAAAGTAAGTTTTTAAAGATTCATTCTTGAATTCTTTTTTAGAATTTTTGAGCTTATTATTTGAGTTGTTAAGTGTGGTTTTGTCGCTTGGCGCCCTTGTCTGTTGCCAACGCTTTCTAGCTTTCCTCTTTCGTGTAATGATTTCACATATTTTGCGATGGTAAGAGTTTTGCTTAGTCTTTTTTGTTGTTTTAGGAGTTGCTGCCCATGCAGCATTTTGTATGTTCAGTGTTAGTATTTGCACTGCTTTTTCTAGTTGGTCTACTATTTGTATAGCTGATGATAGTTGCATACTTTCTTCCAACATCTGTCGAAAGTAGTTCCAATTAGTCTGTCTATTAACAAGTTTTGGACTTTGTTCTTTTATCATTATCTTATCGCCAAGTGTAAGAAGGACTAGGGAGTGATCTGATTGAAGATCAGGGCCTCTTCCACATTTATTTTATTTGAGGATATATTTTTAGATATAAAGAAGTCGACAAGATCTGGGGTTTTATTCCTATCTGTTGGCCAATAGGTAGGTTTTCCCGTCGAGTGGTATTTCGCGCCGTATTCTTTAATACATTTAAAAAGTTCTCTGCCTTTAGTGTTTGTTAGTCTAGATCCCCAATATTTATTCTTGGCATTAAAATCCCCTCCCACGATTAATCTATTGTGAAATATGCGGAAAAGATTTTTAAAATCACTCGTCTTTATTCTATAGCTAGGAGAGCAGTAGTATTCTTTATTACCACTGCAGCCCCGCCTTTTCCGCAGTTATGTGGATGTGGGGAGTGATATAATTTATATCCCTTCAGTTTAAGGTCAGAATTTAATTTGAAGTGAGTCTCTGAAATAAGACATATGTCTATCTGGTTTTGAGAAGCTTTCATGACATTAAATACTCTTGGATGTTTGTCAGACGCTCGCAAGAGGTGGGCCGTGAAAAAAAACTTTGGTGGTATTTTCTTGGATTCGAACTCGGAACCGCGTGCGCAGTAGTCCAACGCACTGACCCACGGCACCCTGCACACTTTACACACTATTTAAAATATGAAACTTAAGAAATAAAAGCAATAGCTCGATGTAATATCTTTCCAACCCAACTCCTGGCAAATAATCGGTGAAGAAACATCACCTTACTTTCTGTCTTTTTTTGTTGATAGTTTCCTTTTTCTTGATTGTTTTCTCGACTTAAATTAATAGAAGCAATTTGTAATTACCTTACCATGTAGAGATTATACAAATAGGGGATTATACAAATTGAACCTGGTTGTAAACTGCACTCCAGGACACACTTTTCTCACAGTAGTAATATTTCGTCAACATTTTTATCCGCCCTCGTAAATATGGAACTCAACATTTCGATTTTAAAAAACATAGTTCTCATAAAATTTCTGACCATTCCTCTGCGCTTTAGGTTCTGAAATCATCCGACTCCAAAAAGAAGCAGTAATATGGATTTTCGGATCCGTGTTACTTTTCATAACTGGTAGTTTTCTCTTATACTTCGAAATAAAAATTTATAAAGCATTTAAGTTCAAAAGGCGCTCTTCCCGAACATTACAGAAGGTTTCCAAATATACAGCACCCTTTTCATGCACAGTTCAAAATGAAGCCACCGCAGAAGCTAATTTAAATTTGTCACCCAAGCTTCCAAAAACAAGTCTCCCAAATATCTTTCTCGAAATGAATGAAACAATCCAAACACCAACTCCTTTAACAAAGAGTGTAAACATTGTATAGAAATAAAACTAAACGAAAATATTAAATAAGAAGTTTAAAAACAAAAGCTAACGAACAAACCCATTGCACCCACACCATTTCGTAAAAGTATAAATCTTTTAATGCAAAGTTAAATATTTACATTTTATAAAACCCATGTAATTATTAAAAAAAGGAATATAAATCAATTAAACTAAAGATATAAACTGTTAAAAAAACAAAAAAAACAATTTTGAATATTTCATTACACGTGAATATTTAAGAATAAAAAATATTGCGAAGATATAACAAGAAAAATGTACATATATATACATATACTTTAAAAAAGCAAAACTATTTTCCAAAATAAACAACAAGTTTAAAAAAATATATATATATTTTATATTTTTTATTATATGTAATTATTAAGAAAAAAAAGACAGATATAAATTGTTTTTCTAGATATAAAAATAAAAGGCAAATGTGAATAATTTATTATGCATGTTAGTAATTATTAAGGAATAAAAATTGTAGTCTAAAAAAAACAATAGAGTAAGCTTTTATGTATGCACTTTTATTGAGCATTTTTTTTATATAAATAAAATGTTGTCAACAAATAGATAAGCCATCTTATAAAAAAATTGCGATAATGAAAAACCAACTGTACTTATTTTTTTTTATATACACCATTACTCTTCACATGTATTAAAAGACATTTAAAAAACAAAAAAAAAAAACTGTTTTATACATCTTATCATATGTACTTAATCATTTCAAATAAATAACTTAAACGAGAACATTAATTGTTTTCCAAGATATAAATATAAAATGCAATTTGTATATTTTTTTATACGCCATTATTTAAGAATCAAAACGGTTTAGAAGAAACAAAAAAGAAAAAAATACATATATGTTTTAAACAAAAAAAAATAATAACAAACACAAATATTCCGTCAACCATCCCCAATGCTCTTTTAAGGAAGAACATATATTTTACTCAATACTAAATAATTATTCCTCTTCTAAGAATAATTATTTTTTAATAGTTGGAAGGTAATTGTTACACAATATAAGCCAAAAACAAAACATTCTATCGGACTCTATTCTGATTGGACACAAGATAGTAGATTGCCGCTTGAAAAGAGATAGAGGAAAACACACACCCAAAAGTAACCAGACCTCTAGTAGCTCGACATAAGGAAAGGATTGTTCAACTTTAACTTGCTTTAAATGCGGAAACACAGGACACTTCGCATCCGCGTGCTCAAAGGGCAGTTCGTCATCAAGCAGCAGCGGCAATACTTATGAGAAGCGGGTTGAAGTTTGTGCCGTGGCTGAGCCAAAGGGGATATTGTTTCAGTCCGGTGAGTCTTTTCCATTTTGTTTTGACTCAGGTGCCGGATGTTCGCTTATCAAAGAAACCATTCCTAGAAAGTTTTCGGCAAAAAAAAATTAATAAAGTTGTATTTTTGAAGGGCATAGGGAATATGTAGTATATATGTATGTAGTACTTTGCAAATTCTTTCCAATGAAATAAGTGAATATTCCTTAGAGAATTCTATATCATGTAGTTATGGACAATTTTCTGAACACGATGTAATGATTGGCCGTGAGGTTCCGAGTCAGGGCTTCGGTGTTGTAATCGATGCTGACAAGTTTCATATTTATAAAACAAAAATTTTGAATTCCTTAGCATCTGACTAAGGACTACTTAGATACCATAAACAATGACACCGAGTTAGATGATTGTGACAAAACTCGTTTGATTTGATGAATTTTAAAACAGTTTTCTGAGTGGTTCATAGAGGGTATTCCGCGAACTCGGATAACAACTTGTCTGTTAGAAAAACGTTTAATTGATCCGAATAAACCATACAAAGGCGACCGTATAGACCTAGCACGGAGGAAAAGGAACATGTGAGATGTAAAATAGATGAATTATTGGCATTTAATATCATACGCCCCAGCTGTTCTCCATTCGCCAGCCCTATGTTGCTTGTTAGAAAGAAAAATGGTTCCGATCATCTGTGCGTGTATTATCGCGAATTAAATGCCAACACAGTCTCGGATAAATATCCTCTGCCTCTTATATGGGACCAAATTGCAAGGTTGCGTGAGGCAACCTACTCTTCTTGCTTGGATATGGCTAGTGGATTTTATTAAATACTCATACATGCTAATTCCATAGAACGAACGGCTTTTGTTACTCCTGAGGGCCAATATGAATTTTTGGCTATGCCTTTTGAACTGAAAAATGCGCTGGTTTTTCAGGGCGCCGTAATAAAGGCTTTGGGTGAACTTGCATATTCCTATGTTATTGCCAATACTAAGGAGGCACTCGAGAGATTGCAAATAGTGCTAGAAATATTATCTAAAGCTGGATTTTCTTTTGATATTACTAAATGCTCATTCCTTAAGACAAGTGTTGAATACCTCGGATACGAGATTAAGGCGGGTGAAATTCGACCAAATCCACATAAGATTCAAGCATTGGTAGGTTTAACTCCCCTCAATCCGTCAGTCAATGAAAGCAGTTTATAGGTTTGGCTTCCTACTTTCGGCAGTTTGTGCCCAAATTTTCAGAGTCATTGAAATCCCTATATTTTTTAACTTCTAAGGACAATAACTTTATTTGAAAGCCAGAACATGAGCAGATACGCCAGAAAATAATTTTTATATTGACCAATAAGCCAGTATTAACCATTTTTGACCCACAACACCCTATAGAGTTACATACTGAAGCCAGCTTCGATGGCTATGGTGCAATCCTACTGCACAAAATTGACAATAAAACTCACGTAGTCGAGTATTACAGCAAATGCACAACTCCAGCAGAATCGCGATATCACTCCTACGAATTGGAAACATTAGCTGTTTTCAGTGCAGTAAAACATTTCCGGCATTACCTGCAGGGTCGCAAATTTGTAGTGTACACCGATTGTAACTCTTTAAAAGCTAGTCTTACCAAAATAGATTTAACGCCAAGAGTTCATCGCTGGTGGGTATATTTGCAGTCATTTGACTTTCAAGTCGAATATAGAAAGGGAAAGCCTATGGCGCATAAGGACTTCTTTTCTCGTAACCCATTACCTATCGGCACATAATTCACATAGATATAACGGGCAAGTTAAGTGGGAAAAATCATATTAAGGAATATGTAATAGTACAAATTGATGCTTTTACAAAATTCGTTTATTTCTACCATACAGTGAACATTGACCACTGAGAGTTGCATTAAAGCCGTGAAGTCAGCTACATATATCGTTGTTTGGTGTGCCTACGCGTATAACTGCTGACCAGGGCAGGTGTTTTACTAGTTTGGGTTTTAGCGGATTTTGTTCCACTCAGAAAATAGATTTACATTTAATAGCGACAGGCACAAGTCGCGCGAACGGGCAGGTAGAACGCGTCATGAGTACATTAAAGGGAATGCTGACCGCAGTCGAGACTAGTCAACGTTCTTGGCAAGATGCTTTAAACGAAGTACAACTGGCTCTGGTCAATCGAGTAACTAAGACTAGTCCATTAGAATTGTTCATCGGAAAAGAAGTACGGCCTTTTGGATTAATGTCAATCAGTGATGAAGAAAATGAAGTAGATGTAAGAATTTTAAGGTCACAGGTCAAAGAAAATATTGAAAATATTGAAAAAGGGTAAGGCCAAAATTGTAAAACATAAAGTTGGTGTTCATGTTTTGCTCAAAAAAAGAACGAAGAACGACATCAAACGAAGTTGGATCTTAAGTTAAGAGGTCCGTTTTTGGTGACAGAGGTCGTAGATGGAGATAGATATGTGCTTAAATCATTGACAAATAAGAGAACTAACTCTTTCCTTTTGTGTATGTGTATTAACCGCTGTTGTCAATTGTCATGTTGAGAGCAAGGCATGAGAGGGAGCGTCCTTCTCTGCCGAGTGTGGCCAGTAGTGGTGTAAAAAAAGTACTCATTCGGTACAATGTATCCGTTACTGTCATGTACTCATTCGTATTCGTTACCCGCAAAGTACTCAGATAGGTATTCGCTTACTCATTCAGTTTGCACTACCCAACACGCGTAATATTTCAAGGGATTCGTATTCGCCACAGATATGTATTCCTATTCGAATGCTCGTTCTCTCTTGCACTACCAACAATTTTCATTTTAAGAGATTACTTATTCGCCCTACACCAATACTAAATATAAATGTATCATTCACTTGCCTTTCTTCCTTTCTTTCTTTCCACTATCGGAGTGAGTATAGCAAGCATATTATATAGAATATACTTTTCTCTGTTTTCCCTTTGCAATTAATTGGGTATGACTGTGTAGTATTCACCATCTCATTATAACTCTTTAGTATTCAGATATGAGAAATGAAAATTCAGCGCTTGCGACAGTGGTATACTTTCCATTTGTTAAAAAAGACACACTGGTATGCACAAACGATTTTAAGAAACGTATTGTCTGTCTTCTTTTTTCACATCTTGGGAATAGGTCGTCATCTGAATTTGACAGCTAATATATTCAGAGAGGACTTTTTTTGAACTTTCGGTCAAAGTAGAGTACATTCAAATTGGCAAACAACTTCCAAAATACTACTTGGATTGAAAATCTAATAACACAGTTGTGTAGCTTAAATAAATTAGAGCTGGAGAATGTAAAATCATCTTTATAGGACAAGTGGTTTAGATGTGATACTTGTTTCAATATGCCCCTTTTTTGAAATTTCGGTCAACGTAGTATAGCGTAGCTGTCAACATTTGCTACTTTCTTGAACGGAGCAATAACAAAAAAATAGAAAACCAAAAAGTTCTTAAACATTTTCTTTTTATTTTTTTAATAAAATTGCATTCATTGCATTGATAAAATATTATTAAAGTACAGTTTTAAAAACTAGTATTGCATAATAAATTATATTATTTGCCCAATTATCACAAATGAAAGTATACATTAATTCAAGTAATATCAACACAAAAATAAAAATTCAATAGAACTAAAAAAAAAAGAAATTAAAATTAACGCAGTAACTAACATAACAAATAAATTAAAGTGCAATAAAAAAAGTCAGAAACAATTCAAAATTGTTTCTCTACATCACATTTTGATGGTTAACATTTAAAAATGTTAACATACGCACGTTTTGCGGCAAAATTCTTGATCGCCGTTCGGAAATAATTGCTCCCGTTTTTGAAAAAATCCTTTCGGATGGAACCGAAGATGCTGATATTGGCAAGTATTTTTTTGCCAGTTGCGATAGCCCAGGATAAATCATTTCCCTACTTTTCCAGTACTCCAGGGGATTTGACTTTCGCGGTTGGAGTTGGTCTTCCTTGTATTGCCGGAATTCAATTAATGAAGAACAAGTGGGAGTGCTTGCAGGAAGAGTTTTTGTGACAGTCTCGTCAAAGTATCTCCACAGGATATCGTCGTTAACTGATTTTGAGAATAAAGTTAGAAGTGGAAAGAAGATAAGAAAATTAAGTTACCTTCATGATCGACATTTTCTGCTACTGGTGCTTCTTCGGTGCGGCCCACGGCTAAGCTTGTGAGTTCCTTCACTAAATCCGCCTTCACAATTGCCTTTGCCTGTTCGGTCAACACCTTCGCTTTAAAGCGGGGATCAAGAAATGTGGAACGACAATACTTGACCTGCAATTCTATGAATCGTTTGCTGATCGACTCTGAAAGGGCATGTAATATGGCTTGAGACAATGGTCTCTTCGTTTCTAGTGTTATTCTTCTGTTTGCCATCTTCAGGCCGTCAATCAAAACAATTATTTTTGATGACGAAACATACTTTTCGGTACTAAATTCTTGCGTCAGTAGTTCCAGCGGTTGTAAGACTTTCGTCAGCTCTTCAAGATCGCACCAATCCTCGCTGCTTAGAGAAGGTATAGGATTATGTAGAGCTCCAAGTGAAGAGGAAACTTCATCTTTGAGCCTAACCATTCTCTCAAACATATAAAAAGTCGAATTCCACCGTGTTTCCACGTCCATAATTAATTTTAAGGGCTGTTGGTTCGGCGTAGCCTGTCTTTGCAACGCTAGCAGCCTTTCCGCTGCAACAGTGCTTCGATGAAAATATTCTACGATGCCTTTTACTTTAGCATGCAGATCACCAATCATTTTGTTGATGCAGTCTCGTGCCACAAGATTTAGTGTGTGTGCACAACATGGTACATGGGTCCAACCAGTCAACTTCACAGCCAATTTAATGTTGGCAGCATTATCCGTTGTAACAGCAGAGACTTTTTTCTCGATGTTCCACTCTTTTGCAACCCTGAGCAATTCGTTTCGCAGGTGTTCGGCTGTGTGATTTTTTGCTACGTGGAACACTTCGAGCAAAAAACTCTGAAGCTGCCAATTGTTGTCGATGAAATGAGCAGTTATAGCCATGTAGCCCTGTGTGCTGCACGATGTCCACGTATCTGTAGTTAGTGCAACAGAGACTGCACTTCTTATTTGATCTCTTAAGATCAACACTGACCTCTCATATGCTTCAGGCAAAAGACAGCTCGTGAGACGGTAACGCGAGATAACGCTATAGTTTGGTTCCAAATATCTATGAAAATAAGAAAAAATCAAAACGAAAAAAGTTGGTAAGAAGAACTATGCATTACTTCAATGCTAGGAGTAAATATTGTAATATTACCTTAATAGATCTTGAAAACCCTTGTCTTCTACGATGCTGAATGGCTGCAGGTCCTTAATTATCATAGATAAAATATAATCATCGATCTTTTTTTGGCGTACTACGCTCAGCGGTTGCTTGACAAAATTTCTTAAAGTTCCTTGAGCCAGCGATTTTTTTTTGGAACTTCTCGATGTGGATGGGACTGAAGTGCTGCTGGTGGATGGGACTGAAGTGCTGCTGGTGGATGGGACTGAAGTGCTGCTGGTGGATGGGACTGAACTCCTGCTCGTGGATGGGGCTGAAGTGCTGCTGGTGGATGGGGCTGAAGTGCTGCTGGTGGATGGGACTGAAGTGCTGCTGGTGGATGGTGCATTGCTGGTGCTAGGTCGTGGAGTGAGGGGAATGTCTAAGCTAAGGGAAATTTGGGTGTCTACTGTGGACTTCGGTGCATGCTGGGATTCAATTACAAACGGATGTTTTACTTTTAAATGCTTAATTAAATTTGAAGTAGAACCTCCCTTATGGGAGATCCTAGCTTTGCAATATGCGCACATTGCAACATTGCCATCAATTTCTGTAAAATGCAGCCAAGCAGCACTGGTTTTGGTCTTACTATTTGTTGGTTTAGTTTTGTTGTTATTTTGGTCCCTGGCATTATCCTTGAAGACAGAAATAAATCCATTATGTATAGGCACAATTTATATTTCATATTTTTAATTACCATTTTAAACATCGACACGCACTACGCACTATGTTTTTGTTTACTTTCCACATAACACACAGCTTGGCATACGTGAAATTTGTTTTCAATAAATAACATTTGTTAGAGCAGGATACAATCAATTATTGAGGGAAACAAGGCAAGAGAATACTTTTGTACTCGGTTCGATGAAAAGAGACAGTATTGTATTTGCATCGTTACCAGTGTATTCTATAGGTGGTACTCGCGAGTATTAAATACTCGTTACTTTTATCCGATTACCTATGAAAAAGTAACGAATGAGTACGAGTACTCAAATGTATTCACATTTTACATCACTAGTGGCCAGAGCATTGTAGTGTGATAAGAATGATCGAAGGAAAGGGAGTGATCTGTGCAGAGTGTGCAAATGTATGTGTGTGTGCAAAGAGAATAGAAAAGAGAAGGAAATCAAAACCAGTGAAAAATGCTACAATTCGCCTGGAGCGAATCGTATGATACCCTATCCCTATCTTATTTGGTCGTGTCAGTGGGCGGTGGAAAATGTATTCACAAAATTTTATATTTTGCCTTATAAACTTATATTTTTACTCGAAAATTAATTTTTGAAGTAAACGCCCCTAAAAAGTGGGCGTGGCCATATACAATGTATAGACGATTTGTAGATTAAGTGAATATCTACATATTTGCCCAAGTAAGTTTTTTCGAGTTTCATATGAAAATAGTGAAAAAAAGTGATTTTTTTGAAAAGTAGGCGTGTCAGTGGGCGGATTTTAAAAATTTTTACACTTGTATTGCTTACTTTTTCGAAGACCTCGTATACAAAATTTCATCAACCTAGCTCAAAATTTAAGGCCCAAAAACTGGTGACATACGGACGGACGGACAGACGGACGGACGGACATAGCTCAATCGACTCGGCTAGTGATGCTGATCATTTATATATATACTTTATTGGGTCTATCTGTAATATTTCTCTATGTTACAAACTATGTATCAAACTTAATATAGGTATACCCTTAGGATAGGGTATAAACAGTTGTCCACTAGTGGTGTGCAATTTGATTACTTTTGAGTACCGAATGATTACTGATTACTGAATATTCAGTATTCGGTATTTGGTATTCGGTATCCAGTACTCGATATCCAGAGACCGAACCCAATTGACCCATTTACAAAAAAAAAAAAAAAGGCGGATAAAACAGGTATTTGTGGCCTAATTTAATTGGTGGTGCAAAGTACTTATTTTTCTCTACAATCTATTTTCTTTTGGGCCAATGAAACTTAATTTAAAATGGACCAACACCATATTCAAAAACCATGACTCATATGTAAGTATGTACATATATTATTTTGGACTCAAGTCTACTCACCTCCATATATGTAAACACTTAGTAGAGTAGTAATCAAATTAAACTGAAAATGTACTGAATGCCTCACCAAAGATAACAAAACTCGAGTCCTGATATTCGTTACTGACACTATTTGAGTATTAAGTATTGAGTATATATTCTCTATGGAAAAGTAATCAAAGTGGAACGTTTGGAATACTGATTACTGTCAAAGAATCATAACATTCGGGTAGTGGTATTCTATTCGTTACTAACGAAGTTTGAGTATGAGTATTGAGTACCTATATGTTCTGTTCAGAAAAGTAATCAAACTGGAACGTTTGGAATAAAAGAATCACAACATTCGGGTAGTAGTATTCGCTAGTAACGAAGTTTGAGTATGAGTATTGAGTACCTATATGTTCTGTGCAGAAAAGTAATCAAATTGGAACGTTTGGAATTAAGATTCTGATAAGGAATCACAACATTGGAGTAGTGGTATTTGTTACTGCCGTGGTTTAAGTGCGAGTATGTGAAGAAAAAAATAATCACATTGAAACGTTTGGCAGAGGAACAAGAAGTGTGAGAGAAGAGAATAATGGAGTATGTAGAAAGTAGAAGTAGAACATAAGAAACGAGGGGGATGGATTGTGCTGTTGTTGTGTGTTTGCATGTGCATATGTGTTTTTTATATACTTATTTGCCTCTAAGGAAAAAGCGGGGTGGTTGAGTTCCGGATTTGTGTGCAGATTGATTTCGATGGTGGTACTTTGGCTTAGTGTTTGACTGTATGTACATGAGTATCAGTACCGAATACTTATTTTCAGTAGTATTCGGTACCGATACTCATTTCAAGTAACGAATACTAAAAACCGGATACCTACTTTTTGCACACTACTATTGTCCACTAACTTGCAAAGAGGACACACGAAATTCTACAAGTCCTCTGGACACGCTGCGTTCCAAATGACAGAAAAAAATAAAAGGCTGCGTATATTAAGTTTGATACATAGTTTGTAACAGAGAAATATTAAACATAGACCCAATACAGTAAATATATATAAATGATCAGTATCACTAGCCGAGTCGATATAGCCATGTCCGTCCGTCCGTCCGTCTGTCTGTCACCAGTTTTTGGGCCTTTAATTTTGAGCTGGATCGATAAAATTTTGTATACGAGATCCTTATGAAAGGAAGCAGTACAAGTGTACAAATTTTCAAAATCCGCCCACTGCACTTTTTTCAGTAATTGTACATGAAACTCGATAAAACTTCTTTAAGCTAATATGTAGATATACTCTTGCCCTACATGTTCGATGAATTTTGTATGGCTACGCCTACTTTTTGAAAAAAATGTATGTATAGGTACATATATTGGTTGGAGAATTAACTATGTGCATAATAAAGGGATAGTGTTCGACCCAAGTGACGTCATCACAAGGAAGACACAAAACCATGGAAGATACCTCAGCAGCAACTACGCCCACCGAAAGCTTATTAAACAAATGTTAACAATAGAATTAAAATGTCAATTTAAACTCAAATAAAAAAGAACACTACACTTTATAACGTTGAAGAAATCAGTCGGTTTTTATTTTAACTGATCGTAGCGATATATATATACATATATATGTATGTTGTTTAATCCTTATATTAAGTATATCAATTATAATTCAATAACTCAATTGATAATTTATAAAAGTGTCTGAAAGTTATTCCAATAAAGACAAAACATTTGGTCCTTTCGATCCGAGAATATAAGAATCGGGAATAAACCATTAAACATAAATTAAAATATATAAAAAAAAAAATGTGCAAACCGGGTTCTCGGTCGTCTAATTACAATTCAGTGTTTAAAGAACAAATTGTTCCCTATTGCAAGGGTGTTGTGGAACATTCATATGTGTATTTAAATTACACGTTTCTTTGCTTCGGGGGAAGATCCGCAAGAATTATTAAAACTGCTTCGTGGAACCGTTTGGTGTATCCGTTAGGAACCACAACAAGTACTGCCAAACATCGCTACGTGGGACCGTTGGAGCTAAACGGAGTTTCTCATCCAGCTGCATCAACTGTACAGTTTTTTCTCGGATGGAATCTGCAATTACAGTACAAGTAAGTACATATTTAGCGCTATAAAGCAAATTCTTACCTGGATTTTGTATTTTCGTGGTAAAATGAGCAAAATGGAACAGCTGCAGAAGGATGTTTTAGCTCAAATTCAAAGAGACTTCTCTAATTTTCGGAAACGGTCGGAGGTAGACTGAACTAAGAATTAATATCATACGATTCGCTCCAAACGGATTGTAGCTTTTTTATATGTTTTTTTGAAAAAAAGTACATATTGTTTTATGATCTGGTTTTTACTTTTGAAATTCATATATACATATGTATTGTATGCAGGATGAAGCTAAAAATTTATTGGTATGTATTACACACGTATTTCGGTATCAATTTTTCTAATTTTTTGACGAAAAAATTCGAACACCGAAAGAAAAAAAAAATTGGTTGAATCAAACACGTAACATTGTTAACTAACAATGTGCTCAAAATTGTCAAATCAAATACGAATGTGATTAAAACAAACAAGGCGTCATGTTTGAATCAACTACTACTCTCACAGACACGAGAAATAGACGGCAATATGAAGTGCTGTAGTGAAAAAGGGATAAAAGAAACGAAAAACTGGTTCGAAATTTGGCACAGGATGACTCCAAAAAAAAAAATTAATTTCTCATTAGTCAAATATTTATGTTTGTTGCTAGTTTTTTTACTGTCTTTATTAAATTGTTTAACAATATGTTAAACTCGTGCTAGGATATACAATTTTAGAAGCGGTTGTGTTAATTTTCCGGACAGTGTTATGAATGGCTCTTCATCCCTTTTATTTAATTAGCGTGGATGGCCTGATCTCCACAGATAATCGACGATTTCTGGTTTTTATATGCTTTCCCACAGGCCTTTTCCCAAGGACAATATCCGCTAACGATTCGTCTTCGTTTACAAATTTATAGACACTTGGCGGAAATTCCGCTGTTCACTTGACATTGTCATTTGTTTTTTAACATGAACCTACTCTAACGGAGCATTGAAAACAAAATTACATAAATTTCGACCTCGTAATAAAAAGGAATAAAACAAGGATTTTTTCTTTTTAAGAATTACATCGTTTGTACTGCAGTACATTTTATTGCTTATTTTAAAAAGTTGAGTAAAAGGGTGCAATATAAGACGAAACTTGAGTAAAAAAACGGCATAACATATTTGAAAAAAAAAACATAATAGAAATTAATCATTATTTTCATCATCATTTATTATAAGCATATTAGAACTTTGTCTATCGTACGATGAATTATATCGGTCTGCATACTTCTTTATGCCTTACACACGTGACACCCATTACTTTTCCGATTTAAGTTATCCAACAACTGATAACAATTCATCTCCAGATCGCCTTTAAAACTACATGCGAAAAAAATGTACACAACCCTCGCTTTAGTTTGACTTCATCATCAGTGTGACCGTTTGCTACAGAATTCAGCACACAATAATATTTTAGAATAAAACTTAAAATCATCAAATATAATATACAACGATGTGATAGTACAGCAAAAAAGTTCAATTATATGTTCTAGAATGCAAAATTGCGTATCTTATAATTTTAAAAATCCATAATTAAGCCTATATATTCAATAACCATTGACAAAAAAACAAAACCAAAACATACTTTACGAAGGCAAAGCTGGTCAACCTGAGTACTTCAACTCATACTAGTATGGAGAGGAAAAACACTACGACTCTGACAGTAACTCCAGACCGCGGTTTAAAAAAGCATTATGGGAAAATCTCATTTATGTATCTTACGCATAGAGCCGTATGCGATCGTGTTGGCAAATTATGTTGTGTTCTCTTTTCATTGTAAGAGATCGCACATAAGGGTTGAAATCAATACTTTTTACCTCTTTTCGCTTATTGTACGTTTTTTTAAGGTGTTTTTCGTGTAGTAGTAGCACTTACATGTGTGCGGAGAGTGTCCCTACTCATTGTAAGTAGATATACTCTGATACAAACCAAGAATGTGTAGTTTCGATCAAGCACGAACATTGTTGAAGAATCACGAGCAGCGTCCCCACTTACACTACAATTGAAGTGTTTCACTTCACTTTTTCAACTTTTGAACATTTTCACTACGCCACTACGAAAAATTCCAAAACACTACGATTTGAGAAAAAAAAAATGGTATTAAAAACATTAAATAATTCTAGTACAATGTTTTAACGAGAGATGTTTTTCGACTGCTAACAACATAAAGACTAAATTAAGAAACAATTTAAATATAAAAACAGTAAATAAACTACTTTTCTCTAAAGGTTTACTTTTGGAAAATAAAAGTACGTTTGACCCACCATCAAAATTAATATCTTTTGTAAACCAATAGCGATTTATTGATGGCAAATTCGTTAAAAAAATGTCAGAATTGATTATCACTTCAATTTCCTGTGAAACACTACGATTTTTGGAGCTATTCATTACAATTTGGAAAAAATTAAGTGGGGACACTGATCACGAGCAATGTAAAAGTATCACGAACACATTCAAATTGACATGTTTTCATACTGAAGCAACCACGAAAGTAGCGACGGATAATGAAAATATTCACTTTTCGGCAATAAGTTTTGAAAAGCCATTTAAGGTGGAACGAAAATTTTGTAAATGGTGAGTCAAATTTTATTCCAAATATGTTTATATTATTGATAAAATATGCTGTTATTTTTTTCCAAAGACCTCGTATAAAAAATTCCATCGACCTAGCTCAAGGACACAAGGACGGACGGACATGGCTCCATCGACTTGGCCAATGATGCCTTCCTTCAAGCACAAAATTTAAGGCCAAAAAAGTGGTGACAGACAGACGGATGGAAATGGCTTAATCGACTCGGATATTGATGCTGATCATTTATATATATACTTTATGTGGTCTATTTTAAATATCTCTCTATGTTACAAGCTACGTATCATACTTAATATACCCTTAGGATAGGGTATGATAAACCGGATTATGTATAAGTGTTAAAACAAAATATGGCTTTTAATTCAGTTTTCAGATGGAAATCCATGACTGTGAGTATAAGTAGATTTACAATATATAGTATTTTAACTTCACAATGGCCGTGGAGAAATAACAACACTTACGTGATAAAATAAGCATGGACATTTTTCACGAAGCACGCAATCTTTACAATGCTTCAATAGTTGGTTAACAATGATCATATTAATTCAAGCACAGGTATTTTTGAGCAAACACGTTCATGTTTAAATTAACACTGTCGCCGTGTTCCTTTCATCGCGGATTTGATCACAAACATGTTGATTCAACAACAATGATTCATGATCATTTAAACACGAAACTGACAATGTCGTAGTTAATTCAACCAAGGAAAATTGTATCGTTTTTCAAAAAAAATCAACTATGCTATATTTGTTGAATCAACAACGACCATTGGTTGACGCAAAATCAAATAAGGTTCGTACTTGATTTTACCAACGTTTTTCTTTCGGTGAAGTGCACATTGATGATTTTTGACAATTTTTTAAATGCACATTGACGATTTGAGCAAAATTTGACTGGCACCACTGGTCACAACCAGCACTGCTATATCGTCAGCGTACTCCGTCAGTGTACTTCTCTTGGTTTACTGATCCGTAGTACCCCATCATACATAACGTTTCACAAGGCTGGGCCAACACTGATCCGTGTGGTACTTCTCCTGTAATTTTATATGTTTTTGGCCCTTCTTCCAATTAGTCCGTTATTATTCGGCGCAGATAGTTTGGAACGCGCATGTCCCTCAGCGCTCTCATGAAGCAGCTCCATTTGGCAGAGTTGAAGGCATTTTTTACGTTGAGGTTAACGACGGCGCAGTACTGCTTTTTTTGTGCTTGGTATACATTTCTGTACATACAGAAGGGACCTACAGTTTTATGCCGTATCCGAAGCTTTCTCATGAAAGTTATACTCTTGAATGTTTGTCAGACACTCGGAAGAGGTGAGGCCGTGAAAAAACTTTTGATGGTATTTTTCTGGATTCGAACTTGGAACCCCTTGCGCAGTAGTCCAACGCACTAACCACTGAGCCACGGCACCCACTACGTAAGTATATATTTTTCATTTAAATTTTTTTTTTAGTATTGTAAGGTGGAAGACTTTATTACAACTGACATATCACGTTAGACTTTATATTGTAGTTGCATTTGTAACTTAATATTAGTACAGTAGTGACACAAAGCAAATACAGAACAGTAATTAAAGAAAGAAGTTAGGAGTATTATTTGCAAAAACTCAACAAGCCGTATTACTCTTGATTGAATCCACTAACTCAATTACTTCTACAGTTGTGACGCTTTTTAGTTTGTCCATAACTATCTTTAGGTGTTTCCCCATGGGTTGCGTTGGAGGTCTTCTTTTAATTTTTGGATGGATTCGGTTTTACTCCTCTTTATGAGTTTTCGGAGTTCCTTTCTTTTTCTTAGGAATTTTTTGCGTATCTCTTCTGAATCTTCTCTTTGTGTCTTGCTCGCTGCCGGCGCCTACGTAATTTGAGACAATCTGCTCTCACCCTAGTGACGCAATCATTCCACCAGTACACCGGTGTTCTCCTATTTCCATTACTTTTTCGTGGCATGGATGCATCGTAGATATTGCAGATATGTTGGTATTTAACTTAGTTTAAGGCAACAATTGATTTAAACATGTCTCAATTTCCCATATTGAAAACATTTCCTTGCCGAAATACTTACATCTTTTCCGTTATCCAGCTTTCTTTTTAACGTTGTCTGTTCAGTATTGTTTTTCTTACAGGGCAAGCAGCACAATGAAACTAAAAGTTCAGGAATGGTCTTGCAGTTAGCTTTCATTACTGTATTGCGGATATTGAATTCAGTTATGCCATATATGATTAACTCCAATAGATCACTCTCACTCCAATTCGCACGTAGATTTCGTAGCATGGAAGTTTTCTCATGGACATATGTAAGTTTCGTAGGTATTAACACATATGTATGTATGTTTCCAAAGTTAATACCACAACATTGCATCACCCAACAGAAATCTACCAACTCGGGCTAAGGTTTGAAGATCCGACCAACCTATTTCTTTTCTTATTTGATCAACCTGATTTTCCCTTTTAGTAGCTTCATTAACTTCCGGTTAAGTCACTAAGGATCTTAGTCCTAATCTTTTTAAACTCGACCATTATGTAACCAGCACGTAGGGTTTTGTTTTTTTAATATCTTACTTCTGATGCTAGAAATTAGAATTCAATTGAAAGAAAATGATTAAAAAATTATTTATACGATTTGAAAATCAATGCTTCGATCTGAACGAAGTCTAGAGAATGAAAAGTGTTTCTCATAATATATTATTATTTCTTTCCTGTTCCTTTTTGTTCCGTTTGAAATATCAGTGATCGACAGAGGCTCCTTTTCAAAACACAAAATAATGCGACCATATTTTATATTTTTGCTAATAATATATATAAAATATATATACCTAAAAACCGAAAAGTTACGAAAAATCGTTCTCAGTGTGCCATAGACAAAAAAAAGACATCCCTTCAGATACGGCATAAAACTATAGGTCCCTTCTGTACGTGCATAAATGTAAACGCACAACATGTACAGTTGTGAGAAGCTAGTCCTTGACACTCAATATTTATTTTTTATAACATTTTCATAGAAATAACGAAATTATAAAACTTATTTCACGTTAATTGGACTAGTAGTTCTTAAAATTACTTGGGGACAAAATTTTTTAATGATTGGTTTTTAAAAAATAGCAACGAATGTTTTGATTGTTTTATTTCGTAAGGTCAGTGTCCTCCTTTTGTTTTCATCAAAATTGGGAACCCTAGTAAGTACGCTGAGAGAGCGGAAAAAATTCTCAATTAACTAAAAATCATCGTTAGTACCACAAGAATTACAAGCGGAGTTTGTAACGACATTAGGAAACTAAATGAAGCCACAGTATTAAATAGTTACGCTAACGACTTAAAAGATCCGTTACGCTTAATAATAAAATCTTCTTTTAGATTCGGGCGCAGAATTAATTTTTTTTTTTGTTTTAGAAGGTGAAAATCTCGAAAGACACAGTAAGGTTAGACACCTAAAGTAGTGTGAGACTCTAAACGCACTAAAACCACCACCTTGATCATGATCAATCAACAGGTGATCGACAAAGATTTTGTTTTCAAAGTAGGTAGGTAAAGTCGGGTTTAAGAAGGTATTATAATTCAAATTTGGCTTGGTTCTTCTTAACCTACGAATATTATTTCGTACATTTAAGACATCGTCTATCTCAGGATTGATATGCATCTGCAAACGCTCGTTGTGACGCATTGCGTACTTTTTAATTGTATCTGCTACGAGGTCAATCTGCAAATCTCGATGCAAGTCGCTATTTCTAATATACAATGGGCGTTCACTATTCCTCGAAGGATCTTATTTTTAAAAGTTTGCAACATTTGCACATTTGTTGTCTTTGTGCAACCCCATAATTGGATACCACATGTCCAAACAGGTTTTAGTACACACAGGGTGTCCCAGTTAAGCAGTATAATCCTTTAAAGGGAGATTCCAGAAGTTCCGCCGAACAAAAAATTGTGTGGCAGGGGGGGGGGTCTATTCTCATCTCAATTCAAGTTATAGCCCACCAAAGTGGGTGACCTCTAATTTGGAGGTGTAGCCACTTTAAACGCTATAAATTCTAAACTATTATAGGTATAAAAAGGTTTTGTACATTTTGGGAAGACAATTTCGTAGCGCATACAAGTCCCAAACACATTGGGTACATCTGTGCAGCTACAAAAAAGTGATGGCTTCTTAAACTCAAAATTATTAAAATTTGTTGTTACATTTTTTTACTTAAAATGCATTTTTCTCAAAATTTTTACTTAATAAATGTTTTTTTATACCCTATCCTAAGGGTATATTAAGTTTGACACATAGTTTGTAACATAGAGAAATATTAAAGATAGACCCAACAAAGTATATATATAAATGATCAGCATCAATAGCCGATTCGATTAAGCCATGTCCGTCCGTCCGTCCGTCTGTCCGTCCGTCCGTCCGTCCGTCCGTCCGTCCGTATGTCACCAGTTTTTGGGCCTTAAATTTTGAGCTAGGTTGATGAAATTTTGTATACGAGGTCTTTGTAAAAGTAAGCAATACAAGTGTAAAAATTTTTAAAATCCGCCCACTGACACGCCCACTTTAAAAAAAAAATCCCCTTTTTTCACTATTTTCGTATGAAACTCGAAAAAACTTACTTAAACAAATATGTAGATATACACTTGATCTACAAATCGTCTATACATTGTATATGGCCACGCCCACTTTTTAGGGGCGTTTACTTCAAAAATTAATTTTCGATTAAAAATATTAGTTTATGGGGCAAAATAGAAAATTTGTGAATACATTTTCCACCGCCCACTGACACGACCAAATAAGATAGGGATAGGGTATCATACGATTCGCTCCAGGTGGATTGTAGCACTTTTCACTAGTTTTTTATGAAATTTTCATCCCTGAAAAATGTCCTAAGAATTATATAAGCAACTTTTTTACGTACGATCAACAGGTCTTCTACTTTGTTTTTCACATGTTCATTCCATTTCACTTTAGCATCCAGATTCATACCAAGATACTTAGCTGTGCTAGAGTAAGGAACGACTTGATAATTAATAATCACGGGAAGATTCGTTATCTTTTTATTTGTAAAATTGATATGGGTGGACTTTGACACATTAAGTTTGATTCGCCAACGCTGTGTCCAAACACATATCTCGTTAATTGAATTTTGTAGCTTTTCTGTAGCTTTAGTCACACATCCATCTGTCGATAGAAGAGCAGTGTCGTCTGCAAATGTGGCCTGTATAATAAATACAGAGTCTTAGCACACTTTCCTGTGGAACACCAGCTTGAATTTCTTTAAGTTCTATATAAGATCTAAGGATATCATAGTACTGTCTAGGTAAATCCCTATGAAGTTTATACTCTAATCTTTTATGCCAAACTTTATCAAAAGCCTGTGCAACGTTTAAGAATATTGCAGAACAAATTTGTTTGTCTTCCAGTGGCTTCCCCTTAACATAAGTTAAACGGTGATTCCTAAACTCGAACTGATGAGAAGGGAAAAGCTTTCTTTGCTCTATAATTGGGTCTAACCTTTTGACTGGCCTATATGAGGCGACTTCTGTTAAAGTCTTACCTTGTTTAGTAATAACAATAATTTCTGCTATCTTCTAGTGATGTGAGACATACCTTTGTTTAAAGCAAGCATTAATTATATGCTTGAATTTCAATAAAGCAGTTGAGGGAAGTTCCTTCAAGATTTGAACTGTTATAAGATCATAACCTGGTGATTTTTTTTTTCAATTCTGTCATTACGATGATAGAGAAGCTCAAAAAAGTAGGTCTGCCAATTCTGCCAGTCCGTCTGTGTGTCCCCGAGGCTACAGCCTGAACGGGTGAACTGATTTCGATCAAACTTCATGTCTAGGGTCTGTGTGATAATCCCTAGAGGCGAAATTAAAATTTTCGTTTCAACCCTTCTATTAACGGTACTTTACTTATGGCCAATCTCACAAAAATTCAATTTTGTCGAAAAAGGCTCGATCGATTTGCACTAAATCTCATATTCAATTAAGAATAAAAAATTACAATCAAATGACATACAAAATTTCTTACGAAAATTGTTAACAACAGTACTTTACTTATAATTTTTTTTTAAAAAGCCGTTTTGCGCGATTTCGTTTAAATTATACACTGAGACTAGTACAGACATAAGCAAAAAGATGATTTACCACATTTTGGCCTAAAGTTGTTGTTACGGTACTTATGGATAATTTGAATAAAAGACGATTTTCTTGAAAATGGATCAAACGATTTTATTAAAATTTTCTCAGTAAATTAAATATCGCAAATGCTAAAAAATGGTTAAAAAAAATGTTGGTCAAAAATGGTTATAACGGTACTTTTTTAAAGATTTAGGGGTTTTAGCCAATTTGCTCGAAAGCGGCTCTAACGAGTTAGAGCTAAATTTGCATATTTGAATTACTTTTATGCAGTCCTATAAAATGGTTTACCACGTTATTGGCTAAAATTGTAAATAAGGGTACTTTTCTTATAGCCAACTTAACAAAATGTACTTTTTCTCGTAAAAGGTTCAAAAGATTTTGTTTAAATTGCATACGTAGACTAAAGTTATGACCTCAAAGAAGACTGCATTCCACATTTTCTCCCAAAAAAGTTAATAACAAAACGCCATGTTTATATAATCGGTTGACACAGTTGTTATTTTCAGATTTGGACTAATTTTCTGAAGTCCCGTGAGATAGCATACCACGTTTTTGGACAAAGTTGGTAATAACTTAACAAAGTTTTAGTCTAAAAATGTATATTAGTTATCGTTGGTTTTATGGTTTTTTTAGTTTTATGTAGAAAAAACTTATAGATGTAGGTGCAAGTTTGTAGGACCCAGTCGTGCACTTTATTTATTATTAAGTTTATGTACATATACATGTTTCAGTCTCTCTTAACAACACAGAGGAAAATTCCTTTTCGTCTACTCTGTTATAGAAAAAAATATCTTCGTTTGCAACCATAGGTGGAAGCGGTTTGAAAACATTTGAAAGTTTAAAGAGTTTAATCTTTTCCTTTGTATCACCGATCCATTTCCTATCAGATGTTTTCCACGGGGGATCTTGCGCTTGAGGTCTTTTCAAACATTTAGCAGCCTTCCAAAAGGAGTAGTCCGTGACTTTGTCAGCCGTAAGATGACAAAGCTATTTTATTAAATATATATTTTTAGAATCAATAATAGTTTTTTTAAGCTTATTATTGAGTCTATTCAATATAGTTTTATCGCCGCGATATCTTGTCGCTTGCCATTTTTTACGAGCTCTTCTCTTTTCAAGTATAAGTTGGTTGATTTCTGTGGGGTATTTCACCGAAGCCTGTTTTTTTGGTTGATACTTCGGTGTACTATCTTCTGCTGCCTGTTGCAAATCGGCAATGAATTATTCTGTTTCAACGTCAATATGATTTTTTTGTGACTAGTGGGGATCTCAGGTTAATAAAACCTTCGAGAAGTTCTCTGAACTTGAACCAGTTCGTTTTTTTATAAGCTAGTCGTGGGTTTCTTGTCTGTTCTAATGATAAACCATTGACTGAAAGGATCACGGGTGTATGATCCAATGACAGATCATCGCTACTCTTAACTTTAACTTATTAACTTTTCATTATGAAGAGGTCGATAAAATATGGTATTTTCGTTGGGTCAGATGGCCAATTAGTTGGTGAGCCAGTCGAAATAAATTCACAGTTAAAGTTTTGCCCTGATTTGTAGAGCTCCCTGCCTTTTTTTGTTATAATTCTAGACCCCCAGTATGTATGTAAGTTCTGCATTAAAATCACCACCGATGATGAAATTGTTACTTAACATTTGGAATAGGTCAATTAGGCCTTCATCTATAGGCGAGTGCTTAGGTGGGCAGTATATCGCTGCTATTTTAAACTCATTGCCTTTAGTTTCTATGTTTATTTTCGCTACTTGCATTGTTTGTTTTGCTATTTTTGGCAATTTATATGGATCCAAGGTACTTTTTACAATCACAGCACTTCCACCCCTGGCACTGTCAGATGGATGGGGAAACCATACCCAGGAATTTTAATCTTTGTTACCTATCAGAAATCAGGCAAACATCAATATCTTCATTACATAGAAAATTCTGAAATTCAGAGATTTGTTGGAGTAAGCCAATTGCATTCCACGTGGCGACATTTAGAATATTTTTAATCATTGATATGAATTACGGTGAAGCCACAAATCCGAGTGCATCTTCAACGCGGCCGTCTACGCCAGATGTGCAACCAAATAAAAGAAACCGTCTGGAAATAAAAAGCCCAGAAAAAAATGCAAAAGATGAATTAACACCTGAATTTCTATCACAATTAAACACAAAAGAAGTAATGACCGAACTAAAACAATTGAAAACAGAAATAAAAGGCATATCGGATTTCTGTAACTTCGTATCACAGAAATTCGATGATATTAACAAAAACATTGAAAAAAACAACACAATTATGGATTCACTAATGCAGGAAATAAAAACACTAAAAGAATCGAACAAAGAAAAAGATGAATGCATTGCCAATATGCAGGCTCAAATAAATGGATTAGAACAAAAATTTATGAAAGATAAGGTTGAAATCAAAAATATACCACCAACACACAACGAGAATCTGATAGAAATTGTCAAGGCTATAGGAAAAACCATTCAATATGAGATAAACGAGACAAATATCACAGACATATACCGCACAAGATCAAAAAACTCTTCAATTATTGCTACGCTTAGCGATAATAGAGTCAAATCCGCAATAATAAAAAACGCAAGAACTGTACGACCGCTGACAGTTGGCAAAATAAACGAAAACCTGAGAAACACTGCAAAAATAAATTCAGTGAACAATGTTGATACGCATACGGTATTCATCAACAATATGCTTACCAATGCAAATAAGCAGCTACTGTGGCAAGCGAAACAAAAGGCAAAAGAAGAAAACTGGAAATATGTGTGGGAGAACAGTGGAAAGATATTTGTCAGGAGAGTTGAAAATGCTGAAGTCATACCCATTCGAGCAATGTATGATTTGAGCAAAATAAAACGGAATTAAGAGAAAAAAAAAAAAAAAAAAGGCTCTTTTTCTCACATAATGGATGAAGGAAACATAAACTATGAAGAAGATCTATTTGATATGAAATGTATGGTATTGCCAGACTTCCAACAAATAAAAAATGAATTAAAAGAGTTAAATTTTTGCGCTATATGTTTTAATATAAGATCTCTTAGAAAAAACTGGGATACTTTCTGTGCGAACATATCCCCGATTCTAAACTATATCGATGTTATTGTCTTAGAAGAAATAAATATTAAAAAAAGAGAAAATAAACTTTACACATTAAATGGTTTTACACCTGAATTTGAAAATAGGAAACTAAAAAAAGGTGGAGGGATTACGATGTTTATAAAAGATTCTGTGAAATACGAACGATTAGACATTGAAACTAATTCCTGCGAAAATCTGACGATAAAGGTAAATACCACAGGCCAAGTAATTAGTGGTATATACCGACCACCAAAAACGAATAAAACTGAGTTTGTCGAAGATATGGCTAAAATCGCAGATACAAGGGGAGAACAAAAGGAGATGATATTGCTGGGTGATATGAACTTAAACTTACTTGATATAACCAATAATCATGTACTCAATTATCAAGAAATGTTAGCCTCAAAGGGGCTGTATAACGTGATTAAATCTCACACAAGAACAAATTTAAGCGAAGGAACGTCCACTCTTATTGATCATATAATATTATCTGTTTTAGACCGTAAGATACTTTCCGCTGTAATCGAAAATGACATCTCTGATCACTATAGTGTAGTGTTCGGAGTTTATGGTAAAGGTGAGAGAGTCGAAAAAAACGTCATCACAATAATATGCACGAATAAAGTAAATGAGCTAATTAGACTCACAGACTGGAGCATAATATCAGATGAAACAGATACTGAACATTTTTATAACAACTTCGTGGAAAAGATGAACGAAATCTATAAAAGTTCAACAAAGACTATAAACAAAAAACTCTATCGTAAGATTACACCATGGATTTCAAGGGATATTATAGAGAGCTGTAAAGAACGTGACCGATTTTACAGAAGATGGAAAAATAATAGGAGCAACATGTCTTACCAGACCGAGTACAAAAAAATACGAAATATGGTAAACAAAAAAATATTGGCATGTAAAAATCAATATTATCAACGAAAGTTCGAAAATACAAGATGCGATCCGAAAAAAACATGGTCCTTAATTAATGAAGTCTTAGGAAGGAAGAAACCATCAATAGATACAACAATCACGAAAAACTTCTCATGTAACACAAATACAGTAATTTTGGCTGATGAATTTGCAAACTATTTCTCGCAGCAAGCGGCTCAGATAATTCACACGTGTAACACACCAACTAATACATATCATGGTAATTTTTTACGCGATTCGATATATGTGGGAGAAGTAGAATGTTTAGAAGTGGAAAACATACTTCAGCGTTTAAATGCATTAAAAAGTCCAGGGGCTGATGGTATTAGACCGATTGACTTAAAGAAAAACGCACAAATCTTTGCGCCTATAATCACTAAGCTTATTAATCTTAGCTTTGATACTTCAATAGTTCCGACAAAACTTAAAGAGGCTACAGTTAGACCGATATATAAAGGAGGAAAAAAGGATGAAATATCCAATTATCGACCTATAGCGATTCTATCGGTGGTTGATAAGATTATGGAGGAAATTGTTGCAGACCGGATATGGAAATTCGTTGAAAAACACAATTTAATAAGCAAATCCCAATACGGATTCCAGAAAGGCAAAAGCACGAATCGGCTTCTTGGTGATTTCGCAAATTTGATTAATACCAGCCTAAGTAACAATTTTCATGTAATAGTGCTTTTCCTGGACTTTAGTAAGGCATTCGATACTCTTGACCACACAAAACTAATAGAAGCGGTAGAGAAAGCTGGAATTAGAGGGAAAATGTCTGAATGGATGAAGGACTATCTTCGGCGACGGATCTTCAGAGTAAAAATAAATGATTGCTATAGCAACAAAAAAGCCGTACATATTGGGGTACCCCAGGGTTCAAAACTCGGTCCGTTGCTGTATTTGCTATATACAAATGACATGATGAATTGCCTTAGTGAAAGCCTTCCTTTCGCTTTTGCAGATGACACAGCAATTGTGGTTTACCACCGGTCGCTAGATGAGGCAACTAAAAGGATGCAAGCGGAGTTCGACAAAATTGGCAGATGGTGTCATGACAATGGCCTAGTCATCAATGCATCAAAGTCAAAAGTAATGCATATTCGCAGCCCGCAATACCGAAGTGAGCAGATTACAATTAAAACATTTAACTGCGACAACCAACAAAATGTTGATACTTTAGAAGTAGTCAACACGTATAAATATCTAGGGATTACGATTGATAGCCATTTCATCTGGGAGAGACATATCAATGATACAAGGAGCAAACTGAGAGGGTCACTCTTTGCTTTGGCTTGCATGCAATATAAAGCGACTACCACAGTGCAGAAACCAATCTACTACGCTCTTGTTGAATCAAGATTGAGATATGGTATACTTGCATGGGGAGGAGCTTCAGCAACTCATATCAACAAACTTCAAAAAGTTCAAGACAGAGCGGCAAAATTACTAAAGAGAAGAAATAGCTCATCAAACGGAGAGACGGTGATGAAAATTAAAAACATTTTCGAGATGACAGCAGCGGTGGAATATTATGATGACTTACGCTTTAGAACACCAATTAACCACATATACAGAACAAGAAGACGAGCAGAGGGTTTTTATGAGCTTCCACGTATCTCAAACGTTTATGGCAAGAGACAACTTATTTATACAATACCCAACATCCTAAACAAACTTCCGCAGTTCTTAAGACATATTAACAATACAACTCGTAGAAAAAAAAAGCTGAAACAATTTTTCCTTGAAGCAATAACTTAGATAATCCTTTTATTGTAATTATGTAATTACAAAAAATAAAAAATAAAAAATATATATATATAAAAACTAGTAGGTTATATACACATAGAATAATTAACTAAGTTAAAAATTTAAAACTTGTTCACATCAATGTTAAAAATTTTTGTAAACAACCTTCTGCAGATAAGCTATTTTACAGCTTCGCAGATATTGAAACATAATATTGTAAATCTGAACTCATTATCTAAAATAAAAAAATAAATATAAAAAAAAAAAAAAAAAAAAAAAAAAATATGTATTTTATGGTTTTTTTTTTTTGCTTCTTTGCTTTGCAGTGAAATTATTTTATCCTAATTATTCAATCTATGGATAATAGTAATAAGAATTTCCTTTATCGATATTTCCTCTTCTTTTCGTGTATTTTTCACTATTTAGGAATACAATTTATTTTCTACAGTTGGTATGTTTTTTACTTGCACCGATACGTAGTATAGGGCAAGTTTTGGATTCGTGAAAAAATTCGACCTCGAGATAACAATGAATTCTGACATTACGATGATAGAGAAGCTCGAAAAAGTGGGTCTGCCAATTCTGTCTGTCTGTCTGTCTGTCTGTCTGTCGGTCTGTCTGTCTGTCTGTCTGTCTGTCTGTGTGTATGTACGCTGGACTGCAGCCTAAACGGCTGGACCGATTTGCTTCAAACTTCATATCTGAGCTCTGTAGGGTCGCAATTCCAGGCGAAATCGGAATTTTTGTTCTAGCCCCGTTATTAACGGTACTTTACTTAGGGCCAATTTCACAAAAAGACGATTTTCTCAAAAACGGCTCTAACGATTTTGATTAAATTTCATATTCGAGTTTGTCTAGACAAATGCTATAAGATGGCGTACCACGTTTTTGGCTAAAAATACGTATAACGGTACTTTTCTTATTAACTGATTTTAGAAATATGGCTATTTCTCGGCTAAAACTCAATGGATTTCCATGAAAATCGAAATTTGGGCAAAATGTAATATTTAATAAAAAGTGGCATTTAAATTTATACAAAATTTTTAAAAATATTTTTTTTAAATCTAATATTTTTTTTTTATAAAAATTTGTTCAGTTTTAACTAACAGCACATAGGTGCAAGTACGTACGACCCAGTCGTGCACATTTTTTCAGTAGCAGTTGGCGCTTTTGTTTTGCTTTTATTTTTCGATGCATTTTGTTGGTGTATTGTAGTAGCTATAATTTTCCTTTCATGATATTGTTTTTCCATCGGAGAACCTCTATAACTTGGTGGGTGACAGTTTATACATTTTGCTTTCCCGCAATTTTTTGTGGGATGTTTTCCTTCACATTTAACGCAAGCAAAATCTCTTTTACAATAACTTTGCGTATGCCCGAAAGCTTGGCATCGTCTGCATTGGGGTATTGAGTTTGAGTTCTTACGAAGTGGCTCGATCTTAACAACAATACTCATTATTGATTTTATATTGTATATTTATTCGACTTATGAAAGGAGAGCATAAAAAGAGCTAGTTTCCTGTTTTTTTGTCATTGGTTTCCCATCACTTCCTTGAGTGGTTTCTTTATTAGTTATGTTTAAGGCTTCCAAAATCCTAAATTTCTTATTACTCCAGTCTTCGACGATGTCGTGTTCTTCACACCAGAAGTGAAGACCTCTAGCTACTACGTTAATTGGTCAATTAGCTTTGTTTTCGTATGAGTGCCACTGGAACTTTGTTTTGGTCAGTTCTTCAGTGATTTCTCTGTATGTGTCATTGTCATTGACATTTATTTTCCATTTTTTATTACTGTAGATTTTACAAGCCTTTTTCGTTTTTCGGTCTATTGTTTCCTTATCTCACCAAATCTATCTACTCCCGAGATCATTATTGGTGGTGGTAACGGCTGTTTTTTTCAAACCAGTGCTTATCTTCCGAAACCTTTTATCACTTGCCTTGCTTTGTAAATTTGCTTGTTTAGCATCCTGTCTATTTGCAGATATCTCGGGGCTTTCTTGTGCCTTGCGTCTTTTCGTAGGCCTTTTGTTTTTCTTTAGATGGCCATCAGTTTCCAGTGTGAGCTCTGCTTCATCTGTGTGGTATTCTTTTTCTCTATTTTGCTGGGCAGGTTGTGCAGGAGTCCAGCATGGTGACTCTTTTTCCAGCTCCCTTATTTGGGTTTGTAAACTTGCAGCTATTACTTCAAGATTTTTTCTTGCTTTGAGTTCAATTTACCATTCATTGCAATAGCTGTTTGTGTTTTTTCCCTTGTGAATCTAGTTTACTCTCAATTACACTGGTTCCAGTTCCAGGTTTTTGCTCTTGTGTTTTCGGAATACATACAATTATAGCGCTATTTTCGGCCCAAAGGCTTTTTGACGCTATTGTTTTCGGTTGATTTCTCGGCATGAGCGAACTCCTTCTTGAGGTATTTTGGAGGAGCAATATGTGGTCTCCCCCAGAATCCATGGAACCAACCTCCAAGGAAAGTGGATTTTACTTCTATTATTTGTTTTATTTATTACCCTAATTATTGTGACCGTTTTAGATTTATTGAACAGTATAGTTATTTCTCCACAAAAACCCCCTGCCAGGAGGACCGGGTCATTTGTTTTTAATTTGGAAGTTTTGCGAAGCAGCAATAAGTATTAAAAGTGAACGCTCTTCAAGACGAAACAACCGTAAATTTCTCAAGCATTGTTAAGGGCATAACTAGAGAGCCCGTTAAGACACTTAGTATAGTCACGCTAGAAATAGAAACTCCTGGACAGTCGAATAAGCCCTATCTTATAATATAGTTCCATCAAACTTTTCAATATCAAGACGGAATAATTGGAAACAATTTTCTAAGCGAAAATATGGCTGTTATAGATTATGGAAGAAACCAGGTATCGTTCAAATACAAGTAGAGAAAATAGTAAAATATAGTCCCGTCACAATACAAGACGAATCAATCGCACTATTGAATTCAGGCGAGTTGTTACAAAAAGGATTATTCGTTTCTAACTCCCTAGTTAAACCTGAAAACGGATATGTATTTTTAAGCATATTATTAAATTATAATTTAAACAGTTTCTCCCCCCCTTCAGGTAGGGGTCAGAATATACCTGAGGTAGGCATGCCTGTCGTAAAAGGCGACTAAAATCCATCGTTAGTTTACTAACAAAAAAAAAAAAACAATGCAATGAACAGAACAAAAGGTATTTGTACCCCAGGTGGCAGTCCAGGTTCACTCGAAAATCCACCCTCTACGGAGGTCGGCTCTACGGATTCTGGGGAGAGCCATTTATTGCTTTTATGCGACGGTTTTAAAAAAAGGAACAAGGGTAGTAAGATCGCCACCATCAAGATCTTTACCAATTACGTGCGGAACTAGAAGTCCGACGACATCTCAAATGTCGGCGCACGATCAGCGGACTTCAGTGAAATTAAATAGTCTAAGTGAGGAAAATATTGAACTCCGAGCTAGACTGACTAGAGTCTCAACTAAACGGCATGAAACGAAAAGAACGTTTACCGCCACCAATAAATGTGATTGGAATTGTTGATTACAATAAATTACATACAATTCTAAGGTCATTGTTGACATCTGACTTTAAAGTCATAGCTGCTAACAATAATCAATGGAAAGTCATGGTTAAGGACTCTGACAGCTACCGCTTAGTATCAAGCAAACTGAACGCCGAACAAATTCAATGGTTCACATACGAAAATAAATCAGAAAGACCGATACGAGTAGTAGCTAGAGGTCTCCATGCTTCATGCTCAAAAGAAGATGTCATCAATGACTTGAAAAATAAAAGTCTCAAAATCATTGATGCTGTCAACATCGTCAAACGAGAAAAACAGCAAGTGGACGGCGAGAAAACTACGATAAAGCGGGGACTGCCTCTTTTTATGCATACGTTTGATAAATTAGAAAACATAGAAAAAATCTTTCAAATAAAAACTATACTGAACATGGTCGTTAAAATCGAACCCGTTCGTAAGAACACTAGGACTATACCTCAATGTAAGCGTTGCCAAGGATACAATCACACGCAAACGTATTGTAAAAAAGAACCGCGATGTGTTAAATGCGCCGGCAAACACTAATCAAAAGATTGTGGCATGAACAAGCAAACACCACCAGCTTGTATTAACCGCAAGGGAAACCACCCGGCTAATTATCGAGGCTGCGAAGTAGCTAAAGAGTTACAAAAAAGACGTGATAAGCTTATGAAATCACATCATCGGGTTTCAGAACAATCGAATAAGATCAAGCCAATAATTATTAAAGAAAAAATTGCGAAAGAAAAGTTATCATACGCTCAAACTACGGCTTCGAATATTACGGCCTTGAAATCGGGTAGGGAAGTAAAGCCTAAAACCCCTAAACCAAAAATCATAAAAGAAAAGTCACCTGACAGCAATGTACAAACTTACGCTAAAGCCACGAAAGTAGAATGCAGTAAAAATAATAGTTCGCAAGACCCAGTCTCTCAGGTCTTTTCAATTATTCTTGCCAAACTCGAAGAGCAAACTAAAACGAACAAACTTATTTTCGATAGATTAGTTAAACTTGAAAATAATGTTCGTCGCACCCAGATACCACGAAGAATATGAAAAAGATGCTCAAAATACTTAATTGGAATGCCAATGGGCTCCTGCAAAGACTCGACGAGCTTGAAATATTTATACGCGAAAACAATATTGATATATGTTTAATATCTGAAACTCATATGACGAAACATTTGTATGCTAACATTAAAGGCTATTGTGGGTATCACGCTTTCCATCCGTCGGAAAGGGCAAGAGGTGGTTCGTCACTTTTCATAAAAGACACTATCGAACATACACCAGAACCAAAAGTCGAGCTTAATTCTTCTTCTTTTAATATCTCGTCTATTTATTGTTTAAATAGAATCGTGCTTGAAAAAAGTGATTTCATTAACATTCTTAACTCACTTGCGCCACGTTTTGTAATCGGTGGTGACTTTAACGCCAAACACACCTTTTGGGGTTCGAGATGTACCTCACAAAAAGGTAGAGTGCTTTTCGAAGCGGGCATGGGATATGGTTGTGATTTTTACTCGTCCGGTAAGCTATCCCTTTATTATCAGAACGTCAGAGGTCTCCGCACCAAAACCTCGATAGTTCATCTCAACTCTCAAACACTTCCCTACGACATCTTTGCCCTAACTGAAACTAACCTTTGTCCCAATTTTCCAAACTCTGAATTATTCTCCTCAGATTTTGAAGTTTTCCGCGCGGATGGCCAGTTTAATATCGAGCTCCCCTTAGGCCGTGGTGTTCTTTTAGCCATACATAATCGTATTGATGCAACTCTAATCAAAGTCTCAAGCTGCAGTTGTTTTGAATTTGTGTGTGCTAAAATATCTGTATGAAAGCGGAGCATTTACATTATCTGCTGTTATATTCGCCCCTCTCAACCTACCCAAGCATACCAGCTAGCTGTTGATGCTATTGACGCCCTGCTTGAAATCGCTGAACCCGAGGATGATTACATAATCGTTGGTGACTTCAACCTCCCCTTTTTAAAATGGGTGCCATCAGAAGATGAATCATTTTTTGTCCCAACAAACTCGTCCTCAGAAAAGGAAATCCTTCTTACTGATCGTCTTTTTGACTCTGGCCTTTTTCAGATAAGTGGCATCACCAATAATCTTGGTAGGCAGTTAGATCTAATTGTTTCTTCTGACGGCCATAATTCTCTCGTCAACATGAGTAACCATCTTCTCTCTACTCTCGACCAATATCATCCCCCTCTCACTCTTACCGTTTCGTGCGAGCACGACATCATTGCCGTGGAATCTGAAAACTCTCTTTCTTTCAACTTTCGTAAAGCTGACTTCCCTAAACTTAATAACCTAATCAATAACATTAACTTCGACCTCTTTCTAAAAAATAACATCCCTATTGATATCGCTCTCGAATTCTTCTACACAGCGATTTTTGACTGTCTTCTTCAATCTGTCCCATATGTGTCGCGCAAAAACTGCTCTTCTTCCCCTCCCTGGTATAATAAAGAATTGCGTACTCTAAGAAATACCAGAAACAAATTGTGGAAAACATATCTGAGATCCAGATCTGCTTCTGATCTTATAAACTACCAGCTAGCACACTCCCACTTCTCCACCCTCTGCGAATCCCTCTATCTTGAATACCTCAACAGAATGCAATCGAGTCTAATAACTGATCCCAGACGTTTTTACCAATTTATTAACGTTAAAAGAAAATCCGATGGCTTCCCCTCCACTCTAAAATTACTTGATACATCCACTTCTGACCCTAAAGTAATCGCCAACCTATTTGCAACCTTTTTCAGCCATTCATATAGTCACCACGTTCACGTACCGGATCTTAGCTATTTTAGCTATTTGAATAACTGCCCTCAAACCTCCCTAGTCTCAGTTAGCATAAGTTCCGATATGGTACGCGATAAAATTATTCATCTCAAGAATGACTTTTCTTCCGGCCCCGATGGTTTGCCCGCCATATTTCTTAAGAAATGTGCTAATGCACTGTATCAACCACTAACAACTTTATTTCGTCTCTCGCTCTCACAAGCCGTTTTTCCAAACTTATGGAAGGACTCATTTATTTTCCCTATCCATAAAAAAGGGAGCAAAAATGATATATCTAACTACCGACCCATAGCTAAACTCTCATCGATACCTAAACTCTTTGAAAGCATTATATATGACTCATTATATTTTCACTGCAAATCTATTTTTTCTCCCCATCAGCACGGTTTCTTAAAAGGTAGATCCACTACGACTAACCTAACCGAATTTGTCTCAAAAACACTACAGGCACTGGAGGCAGGTAAGGAAGTTGACGTCATTACCACCGACTTCAGTAAAGCGTTTGATAAAATATGTCACCCTACTATTTACTTCAAACTTGAAGCCATTGGCTTTCCACCATCTTTTGTCTCTTGGCTGAAATCTTACCTTGAGAATCGCCAGTACAGAGTTCTATTTAGATTTTCAGTCTCCGATCCCATTATCGCAACCTCAGGCGTCCCACAAGGAAGTCATCTTGGTCCATTGATTTTCGTCCTAACTACAAATGATGTTGGGCAAATCATTAAAAACTCTGATCTGTTTATTTACGCGGACGACATGAAAATAGTTGAGGTTATATCCACCCCGAAGGACTCTCTATCTTTTCAAAAAGACCTGAACTCTTTCTACACTTGGTGCGTCAATAACTTCTTAGAACTTAACGTCAGTAAATGTCAATCCATAACCTTCTCCCGGAAACGCCTGCCCCCACCCCGTAGATCCTATTTTTTTCTTCATGATTCCATTCTCTCAGTCTCCTTTATACGTGATTTGGGTATTATCTGTGATAGGGAACTTAACTTTCGCTCCCACATTGACCACATTATACTTAAGGCCAATTCTTCTCTTGGTTTCATAAAACGCTGGTCTAAAGAATTCTCTAACCCTTATGTTACAAAGTCGCTTTACATCACCTTTGTCAGACCCCTCCTTGAGTACGCAAGCCAAGTCTGGTCTCCATTTCATGTCACCCATTCCCTTAGAATTGAAGCTGTGCAACGCAGGTTTTTACGTTTTACCTTACGAGGTCTCCCATGGGTCGACAATTATAACCTACCCCCCTACAAAGATCGGTTAAAATTGATTAACCTTATAACCCTTGTTAGACGTCGCGAAGTCGCCGATATTCTGTTCATCCATCAGATATTAACCGGTACGATCGATTCCCCCGCATTACTGGAAATGATTTCGCTTCAAACAAATCCACGCAACCTCAGGTCTCTTCCTCTCTTTCGTCTCGCTCTCCACCGCACTAATTACGGCCATTTTGAATCAGTCTCCAGAATGCTGCGATTAGCCAATAATGCCCAGAACCTCCTCCACTTTCATTACAGCATATCCTCTCTTAGAAATTCACTCTCTTCCTCCTAACCTCCCCCTCAAAACTAATCTGTTTTAGTTTGTTAAATGTTTGGTTTTAGTTTGTTAAATTATAATTAATAATATTAGGTTTAGTTAGAATTAATAAGTTCTGTTAGAATTAAGTTACTGGTTGTACTAAGCTCAATAAATAAATAAATAAACTTACTGGCCAACAGACAGCAACAAAATACCCGACCTGATAGATTTCTTCGTCGTGAAAGGTATGCTTCGCATTTGCACGCAAATTGAAGAGAGTTATGACTTGTCGTCGGATCATTCGCCAGTAATTTTGACAATGAGCGAAACCCTGATTAGAAAGGAAGTACCAGCCAGATTAACTAACGGAAAAACCAATTGGAAATGCCTCAGAAAATATATAGAAGAAAATACAGAACTAAATGCATCACTCAAGACGCCTTATGAGCTTGAAATTGAAGACGATCGCTTTGTTGATATAATACAGTGTGCCGCGTGGAATAATACTCCAGCACTAAGGCAAACGAAAGAGAACTACGCACTTAAATATCCTCCAGAAATAACAGAAATGGTAAAAGAGAAAAGGAAAGCGCGGAAAAGATGGCAACAAACTCGCTGTCTGCAGCATAAAGCGAAAGTAAATCATTTGAGCAACTTGTTAAAGAAAACCATAAAGGATTTTAAGAACCGTACAATAGAAACGTATCTCGAAAATCTTACAGCGGAAAAAGACTCCAATTATTCACTCTGGAAAGTGGTCAAAGGCATAAAAAAAACCGCAAATCCCTTCTCCGCCAATTGCAACAAATAATGGGGAATGGGCTAGAGATGACAAGGAAAAAGCTGAATTATTTGCAGCCCACCTTGAAGAAATGTTTTTGCCGTTTGATGGTCAACCGCTCATTGAAAACATCAATGCATCGGATATAACATCTGACAACTACACATTAGCAAGTGTAACGTTAACTGAACTTAGGCAAAAAATAAAGAAATTGAAACCTAGAAAAGCCCCTGGATACGACTTAATTACAGGAGAGCTTCTCAAAGAATTGCCCAAGAAAGCTTTAACTAAATTTCTGCACATTGTAAACGCAGCCCTAAGACTAAAGTATGTTCCAAGTCAGTAGAAAGTAGCGGAAGTTATAATGGTTCCAAAACGCGGTAAACCACCGAATGAGAAAAAATCACATAGACCTATTTCGCTTTTGCCGATTATGTCTAAAATCTTTGAAAGGATATTACTCAATCGCTTACAGCCAGTTATAGAAGAAAAAGATCTTATCCCTGATCATCAATTCGGATTTAGGTGCAAACATTCTACAACTGATCAGGTACATAGAATAACCGATGTAATTGAAAAAGCTTTTGAAGAAAATCAAGTTTGTTCAAGCGTATTTCTAGACGTTTCTCAAGCTTTTGACAAGGTGTGGCACGACGGCTTAAAGTACAAGTTGCGACAAGTTCTGCCAAAACACTTATATGACATATTGGTGTCATACCTCGCGAATAGACTCTTTCGTGTAAAACACGGAAATGACTACTCACAATTTAAAGAAATATCTGCTGGAGTACTACAAGGAAGTGTACTAGGTCCGCTCTTATATCTATTGTACACTCGTGATATTCCACAAGAAGAAGGAACCACTTTAGGTACCTTTGCCGACGACACTGCCATTTTGGCAACAGGCAAAACTATCGAAGAAACCACCGAAGAATTGCAAGACGCATTGAATAGGGTGAATGAATGGACACAAGTTTGGCGTATCGCGCTCAACGAAACTAAATCTGTTCATGTAAATTTTACCTATAGAAAAATCAATAATTTACCTATCTTTGTCAACGCGGTTCGAATTCCATTTGCAAATGAGGCTAAATTCCTCGGCAAGATACTTGACGCAAATTGAAATGGAAGACGCATGTGAAAAAAAAAACGCAGAGAACTAGAAAACAAATACAGAGAAATGTACTGGTTACTTGGAAAGTATTCTAAACTTAGTATACATAACAAACTGCTTTTATATAAGCAAGTGCTTAAACCGGTCTGGACGTATCGTATACAACTCTGGGGTTGTACCAAGAAAACCAATTGCAATATTTTACAAACTTTTGAAAATAAAGTGGTAAGAGAAATCTTAAATGCACCGTGGTATATAAGAAACAATGATATCCATAGAGATCTCAAAATCGCCACCGTGGAAGACGAAATCAAAACTTTTGCTCGAAAACACAAGAACCGATTAGAAGGTCACGTGAATAATACGGTTCTACAACTCTTAGATGAGCGACATCAATTACGCCGTCTTCAAAGAACAAAGCCTTTCGACCTAGCTCGATAAACTACAACCGCGTTAATTTGTCGGTATATGCAGGACCTTTTAATGGAAAATTACCTGCCAAACGTTTTAATCTCATTAAATAAAAACTGTTTGATATGCCAATACTTAGTTGCAGTAATAAGAAATATAATGAAGGGAGGTTTTTTTAGTGGGTAAAAATCCCACACTACTATGAGCACGCGTTTTACGGTGATCATAGTGTCTTTTTGAAGATTTTTCACCTACCATTGGTAAAAAAAAAAAAAAAGTTTCTCAGTAAATTATGATTTGGAGATTAAATTTACAGCTATAAACGACTACTCAGCCTACAGCTTATCAGAAAGCCCTTTTATTTAGTAGCAAAATATAAAATGGATTACGTATTTTAGCAAAGCAAATTGAGTTAAACCACTTTATACAGAGGAAAGGCATGCAACCGTCGAGATATGTAGAGATTACAATCATCTATTCTATACAGATGGTGATAGGTTGTCCGCAACCGACGCAGTAATACACCAAATCAAAACCTGTCCGGCAAGCCGCCCGTAAACATTAGACCCTACAGATTAGCACAGGTTCATAAAACTGAAATCACGGAGCAGGTGGACAAAATGTTATCTGAAGGAATTTTTCCAACGAGCGCCAGCCCATGGAACTTACAGTTCTTAGTTGTACCAAAAAAATCTGATGCAGAGGGGCGTAAGAAGTGGAGAGTGGGTAGATTTTCAAAAGCTCTACGAAAATTCTATACCCTATGCTTATCCATTGCCCAACATTGAAGATACATATATTAGGTCCACTAGGAAACTTTAGTACTCTTGGTTTAGCGAATGGCTTTCATTAAATAAAGGTAGATGAATGAAATAAGCCGAAAACTGCCTTCAGTACTAGCCACGGCCATTTTAAGTTTAACCGTATGCCTTTTGGATTGCGGAATGCTCCACCTACGTTTCAAAGGCTTATGAACAAGGTACTTACGGGTTTAATTGGAATTCGCTGTTTGGTGTACCTCGACGATATGGCACAAATCTTAAGGAACATAATGCTAGACTTCGTGAAATTTAACTTAAAGCTACAACGCAATAAGTGTAGGTTTCTATACATGTAACTGATGTATCTAGAACATGTCATTTCTGAAAAAGGTAGTTCTTCTGACCCGAACAAAGCATCAGTAATAGACAAAACTTTACCTCCAAGAAACGTAGACCAGGTCCGTACGTTTTAAGGTTAAGTAGAATAAAATTATAAAAAAAATAAACTTTTGAATAACTAGACAGCTTTTAAATGGGACGTGCAATGCGACGAAGCGTTTAACCATTTAAAATAGGCTATAATGCTACTCATATAGGCCACCGATGGTAGTAATATAGCAGCTGTAGACGCTGTTTTGTCTCAAAAGTGCAACCCAGAAAGCCAAGGTCTCCCCATTGCATTTGCTAGCCGTGTAGTGAACAATGCAGAGAAAAATTATTCAAAAATTGAAAACGAAGCACTTGCTGTAGTGTGGGCCGTAACTCATTTTCGACCGTATATTTATGGGCGAAAGTTTACAATAGCTACCGATTAGCCAATAGTGCACTGGCGCATTAAGTAAGAAGAGTATGATTTCACAGAAGTACATAAAGCAGGACACCTAAACACCAATGCTCTTTCAGGATTTGAAGGGGTTTTATCAATGTTAATTTTTAGTGTTCCGGACCTTAAAAGGTAAGACGAAACACTTATGGGTTTGATACGGTGTCTGTCTGTCCGTCTGTCCGTCAGTCTGTCACAGCCCTGTAACTTTTGAACCGTTAGACATAGAGAGCTGAAACTTTCGCTATGTATACATTATGTGGAAGCCTGCACAAGATGGCGGTAATGAATTTCTTTTTGGGAGCCCTTTTTTGGGCACCTTGTATGAAGGGAAAAAAAAAATATTTTGTTCCCCATCATGTGGCATATCAAATTAAAGAGAATTTTGCAAGGGCTCCATATATGTAAAAAATATTTGTTTGAAAAAAATTTGTTGAACAAAAAAGCTTGCCAAACATTTGAAAAATGTTGTCCTCCCCCCTAGCGGCCAGACCATAAATGCTAAAAATATGAAAAAAATTGGAGATACGTAGAATTTTGTGTAGATTGTGCAATAAGTACGAAAATTCCTGTATCTTATATATTTTCTGAGAAAAATTAAAAAAATGGGGTATCTAGTTACCCCACTGTATCTCCCCCAGTTTTCATGTTATCCAAATCATTTTTACAGCGGATTAGTTTGATACTACGGTTTGCTCAAGTTTTAAGTTTCATCTAAATCCGCTTAGTAGTTCCCGAGTTACAGATTTTAGAAAAGCGCATGGACTTCCCTATAAGCTCTTCTCTTAGTGCTACTGCATCCGATTTCGATTTTTCAAAAACTAAGTCATTTGCACGAATGGATCGTATATGTTAGCTCTATGCTGCTTTTGAAAACTAAATAAGTTTAAAAAACTAATTTTTTTTTAATTTTTTTTTTTTTTTCAAAAATATATTTTTTTTTTATAATTTTTAAAACTCTAAATGCTGTATTCCTTCGCATGTCAAGTATTGCCAGTGTTTTGCTTTACTTAAACCATTTAACAAGCAAAGTACTGTTAAATTCATTTTTATCCAAAAGCTTGGTACGCCATGTTTTATATTGAAAGTGTAAGTTAAAATGGACTGGAATCTCAGCTCAGTATTAATAGGACATACCTACGTACAAGACATTACATTATTCATATCAAAACCAGTATTAGGTGTACCTATGCAGGATATGAATAAATTGCCTTCTATTTAATGACAATATAAAATGTCCGGAACACTATTGCACGAGGCCCTCCTCGCACTTACCCAATTTTTTATAATGGTGGTTATATAGGCTCCACTCGATTTGCTGTTTCATTCTTAAAAATGTATGTATATTGTTTTAAGTTGTTATTTGGTGACTACATTAAATTTGAAGATTGGGGCTTCTTTTACCATGCTCGCAGCATTCTCAGCTTCCTCATTTTCATCATGACCAGGAGTCCACATCAGTTTTATTTTGTTTTGCATCGTGATTATTTTATTTCTTATTTCAAATATGAGGCTCGAATTGTTGTTTGGGTTGCTTAATGCTTTTAAAACTGATATGCTGTCGGAGCATACAACAAATTTATCTCTGGAGTTCGTTGTTGTTTTGATCGCTTGCATGATAGAAAAGGCTTCTGCCGTAAATATTGATAAGAATTCAGGTTGTGTACCAAAGCTATATATAATATATAACCATCTTCAAGTGTGACAGCAAGTCAGCAAATGATGTATTGAAAAATACACCAAACAAACCAATTTCCATCACTTCTTTTTGATCTGATGAGATGTTAGCGAATAATGAGCCATATAATGCATTGTTAGTGTTTGTTTTCCTGTATTGTGCCAGAGTCATTATGAAGGAATCGGGTTTTATATACCATGAAGGGAAGGTTGCTGTAGTGCTGCGCACTGTTGCCATTCTAGCGGATCTTTAAGGTTCTCGACGATTTTTAATAAAATCTTTCCCTTTAAAATATAATCTAGCGAATACTAGCGACTTTTCACTAACTCACTTAGTACTACAAATCCTATACATTAAAAAAGTGGCAGCTTCGTCCTGCTTCGAAATGCTCACCACTACCCATGATAGGTTGCACATGCAAACAAACCAGTTCAGTGTAATAAAGCTTTTTGTTTGTTTTGTCATTCCGAAATATACGCGAGAGTAAATGATTTGAAGAAACATAGTGAATCTAAAAAAAACATAAACTTTAGTGCGATCTAATCTCTAAAAATAAAAGAATAAATTTTGTGCCTGCACCAAAGGAATCCATTAAATCTGGAACAGCTGAAGGTATGCTTGCTTTTTTCATAACTGAACACAGCTCAATATCCTATATAGACTATTTAAGTGACCTCTGTAAAAATACTTTAATGCTTCAAAGTCTGCTGTTGACATTAAAATACATAGAACCAAATGCACCAAAGTTATTAATGAGATTTTGGCACCACATTTCAGGAAAAAACTTAAGTGTGATTATAGACGAGTCAACGGACATAAGTGTAACCAAAATGATCGGTATTGTTATAAGATATTTTAGCTTAACTTATGAAAGAGTGGTATCCTGTTTTTGGCATTGGAGCCGAAAATGGTATCGTTAATTATTCGGTCAAGTGCTTACAGTCTCATTGGGTGGAGATTAAAAATATAATTGGAATTGGTACTGATAACGTATCAGTGATGATAGTGCAACAATAGCGTTCATCAAATATTAAAAACAGAATTTAATATACCGAATTTGATTCTTATGAGATGTGTCTGTCATTCCCTTCAATTAGCTGTTAGACGGGCATCAAAAAAAAAAAATCTTCCACATAACATTGAGTTCCTTATAAGAGAGACATATAAATGTTTTTCAAATTCTCCAAAGCGGCTTGATGAATACAAACAAATATACTAACTTATAAATTGCGGTGAGGCACCCTTGAAAATCTTAAAATTTTGTGACACTCGTTGGATGTCTGTTGAACCTGCTGTTGTGAGGATTTTGAAGCAATGGGAAGAGTTAAAGTTGCATTTTACTTTAAACAAGGAAAAATGTTGTACAGCGGATTTGCTTCAGGATATGTACAAAAATCAAAACAATCGAATCGATAATCCATATTGTCGCTGCTTTATTCTATTTGTAGCAGAATATTAATTCCATCAGCGGTAGAGTCTGAATTTAACTGTAAAAATTAAAGATAACCTAATTCCTGGTCCTTATTTGGGATATCTTTTTGAATCTCAAGTTGAAAAAAGTCAATTAGCCCCAGATGCGATAGATTCTTTAAGAAAGCGATGTACTGATTTCACTGTCGAGCTAGCAATAGAGGTTCAAAATATATTACAGAGTAATTACACTGCTCTGGAAAGCAGGGCAAAGACAATTCTATTATAGATCTGGCTAAGGAACTTGGATTTGACGATGACAAAATAGACAAGATATTACAGCAGTGGCACAACACCAGCTTCAGCTAATGTCTAATTTACAGGAGATACAGTTAAGTTTTGGACTCAGGTTGTGAAATACAAAAATGCTGCTGGTATAAACAATTTTCAAGAATTGGCTGACTTAACAATTTTTGTGCTATCTCTCCAATGCTGAAGTTGAAAGAGTTTTTATTGCAATGAATTTAATAAAGAACAAACTGCGAAATCAACTTTCAACGCTGACGTTGAATTCAATTCTTGCAATAAGGAATCAGTTGAAAGTTATGAACAGGAATTGCTCTAACTATGATTTATCAGAAGATGTCGTTACTTAAATTGGAAGGCAAAAAATATAGGAAACTTTATCCGAGGCCTCCACTTCAACCGTGGATGTAACACCCAGTGAAGACATACATAGATGAATCCATTTTTGATTTCGAAATTCATTTTTAATTTTCTTTTCTTCAATGTTCTTTTTTAAGTTTTCTTGTTTTATGAATTAATTTATTTGTTTTGTTACACTGAAAAATTAACTTAAAAAAAAAGTAATAAATTTCAGTTTAATATTTTATTGATTTCTAGCTTATTTTTACGACCCAGAATTTAATATTTCTAGCGGACTTGAAGTTGCATTACATTTACATTCATTTAAATCATTCATTTTGTTTTATATATAGATATCGTCTGCATATAAACAACTATCAAAAAGTGAATATTTGTTCAGAATGGTGGAAATATCATCGAAGGCAATAATAAATAAGACTACCGATAATGTGGACCCTTGAGGTATCCCATTGTGTAAAGGATACGCGCTAGTTTTCGTGAAAAATTTTCTATTGGTTAGGAATGATTTCACATAACCAAAGATTTTTTTCCAATACCCCATATTTCTAGCTTGATAATATGCATACCGATTCTATCGAAAGCTTTTTCAAAGTCCAACGATAGTACAGAGACATGATTTCTTGCGGATAGTGCTTTTGGAATATAATAATATGCATACCGATTCCATCGAAAGCTTTCTTAAAGTCCAACGATAGTACAGAGACATGATTTCTTGCGGATAGTGCTTTTGAAGTATAATAATCTATATGGAGGTGAGCATCAACACATTCTCTGGTAGTTTTAAAGGCGACTTTATTCGGAGAGATAATTTTTTTTGTTTTAAAAAACCCAAAAAGACGCCTTGCTACAATCTTCTCTAGAATCTGTAATATACATGCACCATGAACACATGCGCAACAGGTTGAAAGTCACAGTGAGTGGCAGGCTCTCTCACTCTTCCGTCGGCTGTCAAACAATCAGGATCGTCAATAGAACGTACAGCAAAAATGTAACTTGAATTTTAATAGTAATAAATGAGATAAAACATAATAATTTCGCGACGAGGATAATATTTGGAAAATGAAAATAAAAAAAACAGTAAGAAGTATATAAGTACAAGTTTTAGTTAAAATTGATAAAGGATTGCGAGGAAAAGTTCGGATTAAATTCAACTAACCTAGCAGCGCGCGTGCCGAGAACGAACACCAAGAAAGGGCAGCCACAACGAAATTTCCACTTGCCGATGAGCGAAACAGAGGAGCCAAATGCAGATACAGACGAGCGGAAAGAAGTCATTAAGCAAGAAATTAACACAAATATGTAATTTTTAGGGAATATAAACGAGTATGTGCCAGGCGCGGCATACAAAGACCGAGTGTAACAATATTTCCTAGCCAATAAAAATCAGAGCGATCCCAAACACCAGTGTTTATTACTCTTGTTGGTTCCGAAGTTTATAAGGTGTTGAAATCATTATCGGCACCCACATTGCCCAGTGCAAAGAAGTTTCCCGTATTAATTAACCTGTTGGAAAAACATTATTCTCCCAAGCACAACAAGAGAGCAGAGCGATTCAAGTTTGCAAAAGATAAACAAGAAGAGGGGGAGTCAATCAGCGATTTCATTGTGAAGTTACGAAATCTAGCCGAAACGTGTTAATTCGGGGATTTCATTGACAATGCGGTGAATTAGCAGAATATTCTCACGGATGATAGCAGAAGGTTCAAGAAAAGCTGCGAAATCGCTTTAAGTATGGAGATGTCGGAAAAAGAGCAGAGAACCATCCACCCCAGCGCTGGTTCCGTGTATGCAGTCAAGGACAATGGAGGTAGTAGTAGAAGAAAGCAGAAGAGAGGTGAGGCCACAAGAAGTAGCAGCAGAGCATGTAGGTATTGCGGGAAGTATCACCTAGAACAGGAGTGCAAAGCAAAAAGTTGGACTTGCTTTAAATGCAACAAAAAAGATCACGTGTGTGTTGGTCTGTACAGAAATGTGACGGAGGAAATCGTCGTTATCCAAAAACAATACAAATAATAAATAATGTACAAGCAGAGACTGGACTTAAGATGGAAGTGTAAAATAAGTCCATATGTAATTCAAAAGTCATTATTTATTAGCTTTTTATTTCACAGTTCTTAACATGTTGAGTGTCCTATGTTCACTGACTAGCATCTGAAAATATATATAACATATGTATATATAGCCTAATTACTTTTACACGCTTTTATTTATCTACTTATTTTATTTTATTTTTTACTTAGCTTTATATTATTATTAAGGCTTAATTAACAAATGTAATCATTTTTAGTTTCTGTTATATACTTAAATAAAATTAATGCTTTACCGGATTGCCGTAACGCTCCGGTGCCGTGACTACTCTACCTGATCTAGTTACAATGTTTGTTCAATCATTGGTATTGATTCCGCAACCATCGATAATGCAGTTCTTCAAATTTGCCGGCGCACTATGATCTTCTGACGCGTTGCATGATTCATTCGTCTAAATTGGTTTCCCTCGTTATCTTTTACAATATAGGATCTACGAGTATCATTGAACAACATTACCATACACCCAATCTTGTAATTTTCTTTTTTCATCTATTCTTTTCAAAATTTCCTTCGCACTGACCCCATGTGGGTTTAGATTGCTCGTGGTTGTAGGTATTTTTGTTTTAATCTCCCGTCCCATAAAGAGTTGAGCAAGTGACAGTAACATATTGGCTAATAGGGTAGCGTTATACTCTAAAATTCGATACATAAATTCTCTTTCACGGCCCTCATCATAACATTTTCTTAATATTCGCTTTCCTATTGCCACACCCTTCTCGGCTAAGCTGTTACTCCGTGCATAACGCGGGCTAGAGAACGTACACTTTACGTTAAATTCTTCCGCAAACTCTTTAAATTTACGACAACTAAACGGATTGTTATCTGATCGAATTTCCCGAGGAAAGCCAAACTTTGTAAAGAATCGGTTCATTAATATGTTTATTATATGACCTATCGATTTGTCTTTGAGCCGTTCAATACCTAACCAATTAGAATATGCATCAATCACTGCCAAATATGATACCCCAGCATGCCCCAAAATATCTACAGCTATTTTCTCCCATGCAAACTCAGGTGCCTCATGCTGCTTAAGTGGTTCTTTTGCATTATTATACCGGTGCCTTTCACATGCTTGATATCGCTGAAGTCTTTGCTCTATGTCTTTTGACATACCTGGCCAATAAAATAATTTCCTTGCACGCAATCGAGTTTTTTCCACACCCAAGTGAGGGGCATGCAACATGTCAATGATCTGCTTTCTTAGAATTTGAGGCACAATCAATTTGTCACCGAAGAACAGAATCCCATCATTGACACTAATCTCATTTTTGAAATTGTAACATTGCTTGTACTCCGAACTCATTTTCTTGTAATTTGGCCATTCAGTTGCATGAAACTTCAAAATCTGCCCTAAATTTTCATCATTACGAGTAGCATCCTGGTAACTAAATTTGTTTCTTTCGGACATACAGAGTCGTTTAACAAGACTACTCGTATGTACGACATAATTCATTTCAAGCTTCTCTACCTCCGAAGAGCTTACATAGGCTCTTGATAAACAGTCGGCCAACAATAATTTGTTTTAATTTGATACCTGGGTACTTTAAAAGTAACATAAGCATTCGTTGCAGCCTGACAGTTACCTTGTCTAACTGCCTCTTCACCAACGCCTCGAGAGGCTTATGGTCGGTCTGAACTTCAACCTCCCTACCATAAATGTAGAAATGAAACCTCTCACATGCAACTACAATGGCGAGTAACTCCTTTTCAATTCGAGCCCATATTTGCTCACTCACTGCATGCTTCTTGAAGCGAACGCCACTGGTTGACCTCCTTGCAGAAGAACACAACCTACACCATCCTTAGAAGCATCAGCCTGAATGACTAGGGGCTGCTTGGGATCAAGCATGCATAAAACTGGTGCTTGCTTTATTATATCTTTTATATTTTCAAATTCTCTTTGATGTTCCATTTGCTACTCCCATTTCTTTCCTATTTTTGTAAGGTCCCTAAGTTTGGTTGTTATGATTGACAAGTTAGGTATATATTTTGCTAAATATTAACACAAACGTAAAAGTCTTATCACACCTGCCCTGTCTTGGGGTGGGGGTAATTCAACTATGGCTCTAAGACATTTGTCGTCTGGTCTTATACTTCCCGCCGAAATCGACTGACCCATAAATTTTACCTCTGTCTGCCTGAACTGCAATTTTTCTCTATTAAATTAGACATTGTTCGCCCTTGCTCTTTGAATGACCTTCGCAAGAGTTAGATCTTCGAAATCTACGCCTGAAATAAACAAATCATCAAAGTAGATCTCAACTCCTGGTATATCCCCATATAGTTGAACCATTTTTCTTATAAACAATTCAGGCGCACTACTTATGCCAAACGGCACCCGATGCCACCTAAATCTTCAAAAGGGAGTGATGAAGGTAGTTAAATCGGAGCTCACATCATCCAAATTCAACTGCCAGAATCCATTTTCGAGATCCATCACGGTGAAAACTGATTTATTAGCAAGTCTACTAGTAATTGATTCAGCTGTTAGAATTGAAAAGTGCTCCCTGCGAATACATTCGTTCAACGGTTTCGGATCCAAGCACAAACGTAGCGACCCATCAGATTTCCCAACTATCTGTAAATTATTCACCCATTCTGTTGGGTGCTCTACCGGACTAATAACACCATCATCAACCATGACCTTCAACTGGGCCTTAAGCCTATCATGCAAGCTGAATGGAATCTTCGTTTTATAAGCTAGTACTGGGTTAGACCCGTGGCTTAATTGGATATGACACATTCCGGGGATGCGACCTAGCCCTTCAAAAATATCGTTAAACTGACGAAAAAAGTTCTCTTTAGAACTAGGCACTATACTATCTTTGATAGCATTAATTCGCTTTATAATGTTTAGAGTTTCACAGTGAGTACGACCCAAAATGGGTTGAAATTGATTGTCAACTACTTCGAAGTCTATTGGTACCGTTCTTTTCTTTAAATTTACAACACACGGCAATGTTATCTTGCCATAAGAATTGATTTTATTATTGTTATAAGCAAACAAATGACTTTTAGATTCTGTAATAAATTCAAATAGTTAATTTTTTTTTACATATTTCCAAGGTATACAATTAACATCTGCGCCCGTATCCAATTTGAAATCAATTCTGATATTGTTGATTTTCATCTATATACCCAACTTGCCCTACATATCTGAAATCACCAATGTTTTTCGATAGAACATTCTTTTTTACTTGATATAAATTACCTTCATCAAAATATCTAAGAATAACTGAATGTATTCCGCCACCCACTGCTGTTTGAGATGATTAGGGAGTGTTCCTAACCTCCATTTCTTCCTTATTGTCCGCCTCGCATTAAATAAGATTTATTCGATTTCTGTTGTTCGTCTTTCGACCAAATTTGTTTTTGCACACCACCGCAAAATGACCAGCTTTGCCGCAAACTCTGCACTTGCGCCCTTCCACTAACGCCGGACAGTACTTTTCATGTTGCGCCGTAGCTGCCATTCCACAGCATTCACAAAACGGCACATTCCTAAGTCGATTGCCATACAGAAAGCAAGCAGAAAACAGCTTCAAGTTTTGCTCAGACAATTCAGCGATTTTACATTTTGCGATGAATTCATCGAGCGTGTCTTGGCTGGATTCTAGCAATTTTGACCGCAATTTCTTGTTATCCAACCCGAGAATTATTTTGTCTCTAATCATACGATCGACATACGATTGCCCGCAACCATCGGCTGTGCATTGAAACTCACAGAACTTTGATTGTGTTCGTATTTCCGTTTCTAATTCAACAAAGGGTTGATCTCTCTTCTGTGTTATGCACCTAAACTTGTACGTTTCCATAATTACGTTGCGACGCTGGATACAGTAATCTTTAAACCGCGTCATAACTACCGCTAAGGTTCTGTGATCTTTTGGAAGTGCAAGTGCATTGTATATTTCAATGCCTCTCTCTCCAATGTGGTGCAGAAACAAGGCCACCTTCACTGACTCTTCAGTATTATTCTTGTTATTCTTTTTAACTTCCTTGTTAATATTAAGTATTATTATTATTTTATTCTTTTTATTTTTTATCTTTATTTTTTTTATTCACATCTGACACCATGTAAAATAAGTCCATATATAATTCAAAAGGTATTATTTATTAGCTTTTTATTTCACTTACTTAAATCCTGTATCCCCTTGTGGGTCCTAGGGCCTCCACAATGCCTACGCGCCATCGTGTGCGGTTTCTGGAAATATGCTTCAGCTCACCCCAACTCTTTCCCAGTTGCCGTGCTTCCTTCTCAACTGTTCTGCGCCACGTACTCCGAGGACCGCCGCGTATCCTACCATCCTGGGTAAGCGGGTTCCATTGTATCGCTTGGCTAGCTATGGATCTGTCACCCTTTCGGAGAGTGTGACCAATCCACTGCCACTTTCGTCGTCGTATGGTTGTGCCTATAGGTTCATGGCCCGTTCTCTTATAAAGCTGTTCGTTAGAGATACGGTTTGGCCAGAATATCCTTCAGATGTAGCGTAGGCACCTATTGACAAACGTTTGCAGCTTCCTAGTGATAGTGACGGTCACTCTCCAGGTACCACATCCATAAAGCAGCACTGATTCAACGTAGGAACGGAACAGTCGTAGCTTGGTGTTTAGGCTAATTGCATTACTTTGCCAAACTGTGGATAGCATTCCAAACGCAGATATTGCTTCACCTATTCGGCTGGATATATACAGTTCCGTTCCGCTATCAGTTGAGACAATACTCCCAAGGTATTGGAAACTCTCTACTCTCTCAACTATTTGTCCAGCAATGCATACATGAGTTGATGAGTTCGGTCTCAGGCTGATCATTTTTGTTTTTGCCGAGTTGATTTTCACCCCAACGACGCCTGCTTCCCCCTCCACATTTGTTGTCATTTGGTGGAGGTCCATTATTTTGTGAGACAGAAGGAATACATCATCGCGTAGTCGAGGTGCTTGAGCTCAGATGTAAGAGTCCATCGAATTCCTCCATTTCCTGTTGATAAGGCTGCATTCAGCACATCGCTAATCACCAATAAGAACAGTATTGGCGAAAGTATGCAGCCTTCTCGAACCCCACTTTGGACTTCGAATTCCTCGGACAGCTTCCCTCTGTGCAAGACGTGACATGTGGACCCATCATATGTAGCCTTAATAATTGCCATTAATTTATCCGGTACGCCTCTCCTGCGCAAGGCACGCCAAATAAATTCCCGATTGGCATGTTACGGGCACCTTCTCATGGTCCAATATGCGGTGTTCATGCACCTAAAAGAAAGAAAAATAACAAAATAAAAATGATATAACTAAACCAAAATAAAAGAAATTACCTGCACCTCGAGGCGAAGAACAACACAAGCGTTTGACAGTTCAATTCTTTTTGTATCATTTATCGTTGTCCCTGTCCCACTATATAGTTGGCCCGTTCACTCACGACCTGGCATCACTGGTTCGATGATCGATAAGCACAACATATCGATTATCACACTTAATGGTCGGATTATTTATGTAGTTTGTAATGAAGTTGCGAATACTCGTGTTAGTGTTTTAGTGGTATTTTTATGTATTTATTTATGCCTTATGTTTATTTGTATTTATACGTATTCTTAATCAGACATGAATAGGAGTAAGGATTTACTTAGGGCTTGACTTATCGACTGGAAAGGACAGGAAATCCCCACACTATGACTCCGAAAATAGACGAAACGTAGACAAAAAATGATAGAAGGAGAGGGAATAGAGACTGAGACAGACGAACTGGGTGAACAAAGGAATTTTTACAAGAACAAAGAAGATGAAAGGGATAAAGAAAATGCAGGGCGAATTATGGTAGGCCAGAGAGCATTGGCCGCAGATACCTGACCTACACTTTTTCGTGATCCTATATACTGATCGGTCGATGCCCTCTGTAGGGAAGAGTTATACATATAAACGTATATACGTACTTAGTGAGGCAACATTTTTCTTTTAGAATTCTTGTAAGGTAAGAGGACATTTTTACTTAGAATTATGAATATATAAATCAAGCAAAATCTGGGTTTTAGGTGAATATCGTGCCGGAGAGGATTAATAGGCCCCAAAGACAAAAAAAAAAAAAGGGAGAAAGAAAAAAGAAAAAACATAAAGGAGAGAATAGGAATCCAAAAATCTTACAGCAGAGGTACGCATGAAATATAGTAGGTTGGGGAGTACGAAGTAAGATTGTAAATTTCTGTTTAAATAGGCACTGTGACGGCGAGGGCGCCTTAGCTAACCCAGGCCTCTGCCACCTTTTAGCGGGGCTCCGACTCACGGACAAAAGTAAAAGGAGTGACCGGACAGCCGTAAGGAGTTCAACAGAAAAAAAAAAGGACAACGCCTTGCCGACTTCCTGCACCCTGCAAAAAAAAAAGGGTAATCAATTGGAAGAAAATCAAGCCCGGGTGATCCACTGTCTGCAGAGCGCAGCAAGACTAGACGTTATACCCGTCTACAGTCGGGATCTAGTTATCCGGCGCACAGTGGAGATCACTCTTGTGGAATCAGAAAGGGACTATCAGTGAATCAGTGAAGTGCTAGTTTAGTTTATAACTATAGTGGATATTCATCCTAGTGAATTGGCAATTTAGTTTTAGTTAGTCTAATTAGCGTTAAGTTTATTTTTTTTCTTTCTTAAAATTTTTTTTTGCTTTTCTTGAATTTTCAAAACTTAGAATTAGTGAAGTAGTATAGTTTTTTTGTGTAAAGAAAAAAAAAAAAGAGATAAAGTGATCTGTGTTCGGTCATCTTCGCGAAGACGCACCTATTGGTGCGCACTGAGAAGGCGTCTTCCCACTCTGTGCTGCCGGCAGGACGACGGGGGATCCCACAAAACCGTGAGTAATAGATTAAGCCGTTATACTTAGAAACAAAAGAAAAAAAAACACAGAACACTTTGTTCTTCAATTTTATTCTATTGCTTTGATTATCTACATATATATACACATAGATTAATTTGTTTTGAGATTTAATACTTAAGATTTATGAAATTGAAATTGATTAACTGAAATATATAGAGTATATTAAGAGAAGAAAATTAATTTTTTTTATGTGTACAAATCAGAGTAGGATGTGCGGTTAGGAGGCGAACATACGCGTCGGGGTGTGGGAGGATGAATCGGCCGTCCTTCGATAGATGTACGATGACGTGACAGGACAATTACGTACGTCGACGACATGACGTGACGACAGACCAACTCTTTTCTACTTATGACGGACTTAAGTCGTGACTGTAGTAGCAATTTGAGGGGCCATCTTCTACAACATCTGGCCAAGAAGATGGCTTTGGTTAGTGTCGTTAGACATTAAGGGTGGGCTGGCCAACCTGTAGCCATTAACATCAGGCATGCTTCGGGTTCTTGACGAACCATTATCTTGGAGGGACAGTGGAAAGTGTGTTTGCGTGTTAGGTCGTAGTTAGGCTAGTTTTAAGGTAGGCTAGGGGTAGTTTTAGGGTTTATTTTATTGTTTTAGTTAAGCTTAGGATTAGTTTAGGTTTAGTTAGGATTAGTTCGCGTGCCCTTTTCCGCTCTTTCTCCTGGGTTGTGGCATAGGTCTCTGAGCACAACACCTTCCTATTCTACTCTGTCCGTCCGAAGTCATGTTAGGGAATTAGGGTTTAGATTCTTCTTCTGTCTTAGGTTAGCTATCTTTTCATGGCATGTTTTTTTGTTATTGAGTAGGTGGTGTGAAGAGAGGTTGGCAAGAACCACCCCGTCCGAAGAGCTTAAGCCGAGCGACCGCAAGCATGCCGCCGCCCTCCTCTCCTACACCGAAGTTGCCTCTGTGGCCCTACCATGGCTCATAACAATGGCGCCCAACGGGATTTACCCGAAAAAGGTTGACACCGAAAATTTTTTCATTCTTTCTTTCTTTCCTTTCTTATAAAAATTTCCTTTTTTCTATTCTATCCATCTAACTTTCCGTTTTGCTCAAATACTGTCGATGCTCTTTCTTTCTGCATGGACTGAAGATGGCTGTCCAATCCATAGGCAAAAGCCAGCGGATCTCGTGAGGTAGTTGGAGGTCCATGCAAAGACGAAGAGCGGGACAAGGTGGATAGAGCCAATGCTAGCTGCTGCCAGGGGGTCAAGGCTAGTAGTCAGATTCCTTGTGAGGCGTGGGCAGAAGCTCTTGAAGCATTGTCCGTGTTGGGAGTTTTCTCGGAAGTCCTGGCCAACCTACCATTGAGTAGTCTTGATGGCAAGTAGTGGTAGGGATCGAAGGGACTACTTCCGACACTCGTCAATTATCCGAAGCATCAGTCACGACTGATAGACTAGGGAATAACTTGACAACTACGGACACAACTAACTATGGACGCAACTGACAACTGACATCTATCGAATGGTCACTGGAAAACCGGTTCAGAGACCCACACTCCAAAGCGGTACACTGAAATTATAAATAATATAATATATATATTTTTTTGAATTGCTAGATTATATACTATAATAAAAGAGTTTTAGGATAGGTTGGATTTTTTTTCTTATTATTATCTGAGGGCAGGAAATCAGGTATAACCAACAATGGTTGGTTCAAACAAAGGCGCGATCCCCAAGGGAACAGGCGGTTCAGGAGTACAACCTGGACGTAAAACCCGCGGCAAGGCGAGAATGGAAAAGGAACGTGCGACCGAGGAGTACAATACGCCTGTAAACACGGAAGGCTTTGGCGAAGATCGGACAACTTACAACGTACAACGGATGACGCAAGACAACACAACGATACGGAAGACAATCAGAGAATTGAATACAGATGAGACCAACCAAGCGACCAACCACGGAAGACGCGATCAACTTACTTTTCAAACAGGACTGGAACAACGCAACTGTCAAGACAATTCGCGAAGAAAGAACTCGCTTATACGTACTACTGGGAGACGAGACGACGCAGGACATGGCGAACAGGTAACCTCGTCAAGTGACGACGAAGGCGCAAAAGGAGGAACAAACGCGGCCACAGGACGTCAAAGTACAGGACAACATCAACATCAACGACAGAGACAAACAGTGGACGACGAAGATGACCTTACATACTTACAGAACTGGACGATGGACGGAAACTATCACATCACGAAACAAATCGACAAAGCGGTCTCCCAGGCAGTTCGACAAAACCAGGTAGAGATCCTTTCCGTGTTTGCAGAAACGATGAAGGATATGAAGGGCATGATGGCATCATTCCAGGACAGTGTGAGGGATCTGAATGAGAAAGTGCTCCACTTGGAAGTTTCGACAAGAGCCAATCAGCAAACGCCGCCCTATCCCTCGGAAATACGCCAAACGACGTCGCAACCAGGACTGGACTTCAGTGAGCTCCTACGGCAGCCGACACCTGTTGCAAATCAACCACTAATGGCTCCAAGACATCCCATAAACGCGGCCTCAACTCACAGGTCTTCCAGTACTGACAGCGGCCGAAAAGCTGACGTACATAAGTGGGGAATTAAATTTGATGGAACCCCAAAGTCGATGTCGGTAGAGAGTTTCATCTTCAGGATTGAGACTCTCCAAAAAAAGAATGGATTGTCCCACGAGCAGCTACTGACGAATTTCCACCATCTGGTGGCCGGCCCTGCTGAAAGGTGGTACTGGCAGTATTTAGAAGAGAACCAGGGGGATGAATTACTAAATTACTTTGATTTGAAGGCAGAGCTCTTCCGTCAGTTTAAGGACTCTAAACGAGACCACGAAATCCTTAGGGCTATAATGGATAGGAGACAGTCCCCCCAGGAGTCATTTGATGATTTTTATAGTGACATACGGACGATGATACTACAAATGAGGAACAGACCGAGTGAACTAGACTTAGTGGACATCATAAGACATAACGTGAAAGACAGGGTAGCAACCTTAATTTTTGGTTGTTCGATAAAATCCGTAAGAGACTTGAGGGAGGAATGTAGACGCGCGGAAAAACACTTAGCGACCAGAGAACTTAAATTTAGACGACAAGTTAACGAACTCGACGAGCAGGCAAGCATACGAACAAGGGACGACATAGAGGAAGTAGAGGACGATGAAGTGGAGATTGCCGCTCTTCAACGACACCGACCAGACAGACAAAACAACTATAGGAAGAATGACCAGGGTATACGTACGAATACAAGCAACATAGATAGGTCCGAGGCGAACAAAAATAGCTTAGGGAATCGTCCAATGTGCCCCTCTACCTTTCACAACCTTACATGTTTCAGCTGTGGGCAAAATAATTTGAGTTTCAGCTGCGCACAGTGTCAGGGAAACATGAGAATCGGCAGTACGCCCGGGACGAACCAGCCGATCAAAAAGAGTTTCCCGGAAAATCAGGACAACACGTCCGAATCTTAAAGAGGGACCTACAAGGTAATGACACCCCCACGAAGACAGGTCCTCCTCAATACAAAAGCTTGCACGTTCGAATTCAAGAGTACGAGGCAGCGAGAAAACGAATTTTTGGAGAAGAAGTAGCAAGCCTAGAAACACCAAATAGGAGAAGAAATTATAATAAAATAAAGAGGCTAAGGGAGAAATGTGCAATGACTAGACGATTAAAGAGTAGAATAGTAGCGACTGTGATATCTTTAACTGACGACAACAGGCCTTATGCAAAAGTTAGAATAGGTGATGAGGAGATTATGGGTCTGTTAGATAGTGGAGCTTCCATCAGCTGTTTAGGGAAGGGCGCCATGGACTTCATAAAAAGACACAACATAGAATTAACAGACATGACAACAGACGTTAGAACTGCAGACGGGAACCACCAACGCATATTAGGACGATTTAAGACGACAATCTCCTGGGGTGGGAAGTCTCACCAGTTAGAATTATTTGTAGTACCCACCCTGCAACAGTGTCTCTATTTAGGGGTAGATTTTTGGAGTACATTTAGAGTAGCTCCAAGTATAGTTAGCGAACTAGACACTCCATCGCCGACAACCGAATGGTCACCAGTCCAGGCACTCTCTCCAGCACAGGCCCAAGAACTCGAAAAGATTAAACGGCAGTTCCCATCTTTTGTAGAGTTGGGATTAGGCAAGACCAAGTTAGAAGAGCACGTGATAGAGGTGGAAGATGAACAGATCCCCATAAAGCAGAGACACTACCCAGTGTCCCCAGCGATACAAAAGCTCTTATATGATGAGCTTGACCGGATGATTTCTCTTGGCGTCATCGAAGAAAGCAACAGTGCCTGGAGTTCGCCAGTGGTTTTGGTGCGAAAACCTGGTAAAAATAGATTGTGCCTGGACTCCAGGAAAGTGAATGCGGTGACGAAGAAGGATGCCTACCCGCTTCCACACATAGAGGGTTTGTTGAGTCGTCTTCAAGACACTCATTTTATTTCAGGTATTGACTTGAAAGACGCATTTTGGCAGATTCCTCTGGAGCGCAAGTCAAGGGAGAAGACAGCTTTCACAGTCCCTGGTCGGCCGTTATATCAGTACACGGTTATGCCGTTTGGACTGTGTAACGCTGCCCAGAGAATGTGTCGGCTTATGGACAAAGTTATACCCTCGCGTCTGAAAGAGCATGTCTTTGTCTACCTCGATGACCTCCTGGTCTGCTCTCCAGATTTTGAGTCACATGCCAGAGTGCTTCTGGAAGTAGCTAAGTGTCTCAGGGAAGCAGGGTTGACAATTAATGTGGACAAGAGCAAATTTTGTTATAAAGAGATTAAGTATCTAGGGTATATCGTTGGCGATGGGTGTCTACGAACTGATAAGGATAAGGTAGCAGCGGTCGAGAATTTCCCAATTCCAAAGACTCCCAAGCAACTCCGTAGGTTCCTAGGGATGACGGGTTGGTATAGGCGCTTTATTCCCAACTTTGCGTCTATGGCGGCCCCAATGACAGACTGCTTACGAAAGGGACAGACATTCTACATGACTGACGAAGCACTTACGGCTTTCGAAAAACTCAAAATGAGCTTAGTAACCGCCCCTATACTTACAAATCCCGATTTTAAAAGGCATTTCTACATACAATGCGACGCTTCGACTTCCGGTGTGGGAAGTGTACTCTTCCGGATGGATGCGGAGAAGAACGAGCGACCGATAGCATTCATGTCCCAGAAACTAAATTCCGCACAACGGAATTACAGCGTCACGGAACTTGAGTGCTATGCGGCCGTTTTATCTGTGAAGAAGTTCAGGGCGTATGTGGAGGGTCTACCCTTTACTATAATCACAGATCACGCAAGTCTGAAGTGGCTGATGACCCAGAAAGATTTGTCAGGTCGACTAGCTCGATGGAGTCTGAAGCTTCAGGGTTTCGACTTCGTAATCGAACATAGAAAGGGTTCCCAAAATGTGGTCCCGGACACTCTCTCACGTGTTCATATGGAGGAGCTCACGCCCGAGAGTTCAATGCTTGAGGTCGATCTCAATTCACCATGGTTTTCTTCGGAGGAATATGATGAGTTGAGGAAGACAGTTACTGAGAACAAGGACAAACTACCCGACGTATGCGTATCTGATGGATTTGTCTACAAACGAACAGACATACGGACTGGCGATCCAATACAAGAAGACCGGGCATGGAAACTTTGGGTGCCTAAGGGGTTGCATGTGAGTCTCTTGAAAGCGGCCCACAATTCTCCAGCAGCAGGTCATGGGGGTATTAATAAGACCTTATCCAGGTTAAAACAGAAGTACTTTTGGCCGGGGATGACCACTGATGTGCAGGAGTGGGTGAGAACCTGTGATATATGTAAGTGCAATAAACCCCTAAATATGATCTCTCGACCACCAATGGGACAACAAACAATAACAGAACGACCTTTCCAAAGACTTTATATTGACTTTCTAGGACCATACCCTCGGACTAGAAACGGACATACACATATTTTTATTGTACTTGACCATTTTAGTAAATATGTATTTTTAAGGCCTATTCGTAAAGCAACAGCAGCTGAGGTAGTTAGGTATTTAGAAGAAAGTGTATTTCATGTCTTTGGTGTCCCAGAATATGTCCATTCAGACAACGGAAAACAGTTTACATCTGAATTGTTTTCCAGCTTTTTGTCAAAATATGGTGTTAAACATGTCCGCACCGCAATATACTCTCCACAGGCGAATGCTTCTGAGAGAGTTAATCGGTCAGTCCTGACAAAGATTCGTTCCTACCTTGGAAGCGACCAGAAGAATTGGGACATGCATGTAAGCAATGCTGCATTTTCGCTGAGGAGTGTGGTTCACGACGCGACAACGTTCGAACCATACTACTCAGTATTCGGATTCCCTATGGTCCAAGACGGGCGGACCTATGAGCTACTTCGAAGACTAGAGATGGTTAGAGACGGTGGGATAAACGTCATCAACAAAAATGACAAGCTAAAGCTAATCAGAGAACAGATTTTCTCCAATCTGAAGCTAGCTCATCAGAAAGCAGCCAAAGTCTACAATACTAGGAGTAGAGACATAAAGTATCTACCAGGTCAAGTTGTATTTCGAAGGAATTTTAAACAAAGTGACAAGTCACAAGATTACAACGCCAAGCTTGGCCGAAAATTCCTAAAGTCCATAATTTTAAGACCCGTGGGGAACTCGCTGTATGAAGTAGGGAACCTTAGAGGCGAAAAGGTTGGCGTGTTTCACGCAAAAGACTTACATGTGTAGAGAAACAAGACTGTATGACGCACTCATACCTGCTGTTGCTAGTTTATCTGCGATATTTATTTATAGATTATTTAGTTATTTATTTATTTATTCATAGATTATTTATTTATTTATTTATTTATAGATTATTTATTGACTTATTCATTTATAGACCTTTAGTTTTATAGAGTATTTATTTATATATTTATCTATTTATACATAGACTATTAATATATTACTTATTTAGTTATAGTATTTATTATGATATCATATGACCTTAGATTTACTAGATTTATCTGGATATAATGTTTTATGTTCTTGACTATTATTATTTATTATTGTTATTATTTATTTATTTGTTTGTTTATCTTGTATTTAAGTATGTATTACCAAATATCTAGCAACTCCAACACTTTTATAATACCAACTGCAAGGGATGAACATTGATACACCCGACTAGTCAAATGACATCTCAGGGCGCAGGCTCTTGCCACACGTCAATACTGTGTGCGTAACGTATTCAAATTCTACGGCCACAAGAGGCAACTAAAACAATTCTTGAAGTAACTCCTCTGTGATGTATTGTACATATAAGCTGAAAAAAAAAACATAAACATGCAAACATGGTGAAGGCCCCTTTTTTTTTGCGAGGTCGGTGTGCTAGTGACCACGCGCCCACCGACGTCGAGCCTGTTACGGGCACCTTCTCATGGTCCAATATGCGGTGTTCATGCACCTAAAAGAAAGAAAAATAACAAAATAAAAATGATATAACTAAACCAAAATAAAAGAAATTACCTGCACCTCGAGGCGAAGAACAACACAAGCGTTTGACAGTTCAATTCTTTTTGTATCATTTATCGTTGTCCCTGTCCCACTATATAGTTGGCCCGTTCACTCACGACCTGGCATCACTGGTTCGATGATCGATAAGCACAACATATCGATTATCACACTTAATGGTCGGATTATTTATGTAGTTTGTAATGAAGTTGCGAATACTCGTGTTAGTGTTTTAGTGGTATTTTTATGTATTTATTTATGCCTTATGTTTATTTGTATTTATACGTATTCTTAATCAGACATGAATAGGAGTAAGGATTTACTTAGGGCTTGACTTATCGACTGGAAAGGACAGGAAATCCCCACACTATGACTCCGAAAATAGACGAAACGTAGACAAAAAATGATAGAAGGAGAGGGAATAGAGACTGAGACAGACGAACTGGGTGAACAAAGGAATTTTTACAAGAACAAAGAAGATGAAAGGGATAAAGAAAATGCAGGGCGAATTATGGTAGGCCAGAGAGCATTGGCCGCAGATACCTGACCTACACTTTTTCGTGATCCTATATACTGATCGGTCGATGCCCTCTGTAGGGAAGAGTTATACATATAAACGTATATACGTACTTAGTGAGGCAACATTTTTCTTTTAGAATTCTTGTAAGGTAAGAGGACATTTTTACTTAGAATTATGAATATATAAATCAAGCAAAATCTGGGTTTTAGGTGAATATCGTGCCGGAGAGGATTAATAGGCCCCAAAGACAAAAAAAAAAAAAGGGAGAAAGAAAAAAGAAAAAACATAAAGGAGAGAATAGGAATCCAAAAATCTTACAGCAGAGGTACGCATGAAATATAGTAGGTTGGGGAGTACGAAGTAAGATTGTAAATTTCTGTTTAAATAGGCACTGTGACGGCGAGGGCGCCTTAGCTAACCCAGGCCTCTGCCACCTTTTAGCGGGGCTCCGACTCACGGACAAAAGTAAAAGGAGTGACCGGACAGCCGTAAGGAGTTCAACAGAAAAAAAAAAAAAAGGACAACGCCTTGCCGACTTCCTGCACCCTGCAAAAAAAAAAGGGTAATCAATTGGAAGAAAATCAAGCCCGGGTGATCCACTGTCTGCAGAGCGCAGCAAGACTAGACGTTATACCCGTCTACAGTCGGGATCTAGTTATCCGGCGCACAGTGGAGATCACTCTTGTGGAATCAGAAAGGGACTATCAGTGAATCAGTGAAGTGCTAGTTTAGTTTATAACTATAGTGGATATTCATCCTAGTGAATTGGCAATTTAGTTTTAGTTAGTCTAATTAGCGTTAAGTTTATTTTTTTTCTTTCTTAAAATTTTTTTTTGCTTTTCTTGAATTTTCAAAACTTAGAATTAGTGAAGTAGTATAGTTTTTTTGTGTAAAGAAAAAAAAAAAAAAGATAAAGTGATCTGTGTTCGGTCATCTTCGCGAAGTCTTCGCGTCTTCCCACTCTGTGCTGCCGGCAGGACGACGGGGGATCCCACAAAACCGTGAGTAATAGATTAAGCCGTTATACTTAGAAACAAAAGAAAAAAAAACACAGAACACTTTGTTCTTCAATTTTATTCTATTGCTTTGATTATCTACATATATATACACATAGATTAATTTGTTTTGAGATTTAATACTTAAGATTTATGAAATTGAAATTGATTAACTGAAATATATAGAGTATATTAAGAGAAGAAAATTAATTTTTTTTATGTGTACAAATCAGAGTAGGATGTGCGGTTAGGAGGCGAACATACGCGTCGGGGTGTGGGAGGATGAATCGGCCGTCCTTCGATAGATGTACGATGACGTGACAGGACAATTACGTACGTCGACGACATGACGTGACGACAGACCAACTCTTTTCTACTTATGACGGACTTAAGTCGTGACTGTAGTAGCAATTTGAGGGGCCATCTTCTACAACATCTGGCCAAGAAGATGGCTTTGGTTAGTGTCGTTAGACATTAAGGGTGGGCTGGCCAACCTGTAGCCATTAACATCAGGCATGCTTCGGGTTCTTGACGAACCATTATCTTGGAGGGACAGTGGAAAGTGTGTTTGCGTGTTAGGTCGTAGTTAGGCTAGTTTTAAGGTAGGCTAGGGGTAGTTTTAGGGTTTATTTTATTGTTTTAGTTAAGCTTAGGATTAGTTTAGGTTTAGTTAGGATTAGTTCGCGTGCCCTTTTCGCTCTTTCTCCTGGGTTGTGGCATAGGTCTCTGAGCACAACACCTTCCTATTCTACTCTGTCCGTCCGAAGTCATGTTAGGGAATTAGGGTTTAGATTCTTCTTCTGTCTTAGGTTAGCTATCTTTTCATGGCATGTTTTTTTGTTATTGAGTAGGTGGTGTGAAGAGAGGTTGGCAAGAACCACCCCGTCCGACGAGCTTAAGCCGAGCGACCGCAAGCATGCCGCCGCCCTCCTCTCCTACACCGAAGTTGCCTCTGTGGCCCTACCATGGCTCATAACAGGCACTATTAAACGCCTTTTCAAAATCGATGAACAGCAGGTGAAGTGGTGATCGATATTCAACACACTGCTCGATGATAATCCGCAAGGTGTTGATGTGGTCAACACAGGAGGACCCAGATCGGAAATCTGCTTGTTCGACGTCGAGTGTGTCTTCAAGCTGGTCTTTGATTCGCTCCAAGATTATTTTAGCTATTATCTTGGCCACAGCATGCAGCACGCAGATACCTCTCCAGTTTTCGCACTGCATTAGATTACCTTTTTTAGGGAGCTTGACGATCATTCCCTTCTTCCACTTATCTGGAAAACTCTCGGCTTCCCATGTTCTCCCGACAAGTGGGAACAGTAGCTCAGCCGATTCTGTTGGCGCAGCTTGAAAAAGTTCCGCGGGTATACCGTCAAGTCCTACTGCCTCGTTGGTTTTCAATGCTTTGATCGCAGTAATAATCTCTTCCTTATAGGGGATTGTAGTGCGAATTCGGGAATTTCTCTCTACGAACACTTCAGTCTGACTTGGGTGCATATTGCTGGCGAATACTCGGTTTAGAACCAAAGCAAAATGCTCCTTCCATCTCTTCAGTTGATCCTCATCCGATACTAGCAACGAACCGTCTAAGCCTTTCACTGGGTGAAAGGCCACCTATGAGCTCTTTGGTGATTCGTTGATCCTTCTCCAGGTATCCTCGGAAAGCCATACCCTATGGTTTCCCTGTGATCGATCGACAAACCTTTCAGCACCTGATGTGAAAACAGTTTTCACAAGTTTTCACAGCACACCAATGGTCTTGGATGGTGGCGGGCAGTGAGCTGCTGATTGTTTCCACTTCACGTGAGAGATGGTCCCTAAGTTCTGGGCGCACTGTGGGAACTCTCAGTCGGTTTACGTTGAACCTGGGTATTATTGTGTCGACAGTAGCTATCATAACTTGGTGATCTCGTACCAACCCCATGTCCGCTCCTCGCCTGTTTCGGACGTCTAGAAGACTACTACTAAAACGGCGACTGATGGCAAAATGGTCAATTTGGTTGGAGGTTGCTTGCCTGTCAGTTGACACCCAACTGATTTTATGGCAGGTCTTGTGCTCAAACATGGTGCCACCTATGACAAGACGATTTGCGTTGCAGAAGTCAGCAAATCTTTCGCCGTTGTCATTGCGGTTGCCTAATCCGTGCCGTCCCATAACATGTTTGAGCTCTTCGTTCTCGCTACCTACCTTCGCATTCAAGTCCCCCCATTCACAAAGACAATGTCGCCGTTGGGTGTTGCATCATAAACAGCTCCTAGCTGGTTGTAGAAGGTCTCCTTTTCTTCCTCAGACGAACCATCCGTGGGTGCGTAACCCTGTATAATGGGGACGCGACGTACTCTCGTCCGGAATCTGGCTGTTAAAATCCTGTGGCTGCCAGGAGATTAGGCCTCTGCGTGCTGTAGGTGTTAACAGCAGTCCAACTCCATATCCACGGGGGCTTCCGGAGTAGAGTAGTACAGTGTTACGCGTTGGGGATTGGTACTCACCCGCATCTAACCATCTTATCTCACTTACTCCCAATATGTCCAGCTTATATCGCAGGAACTCATGCTCTAGTTGAAGGAATCTGGCGTTCTGAGGTCCTTCACTCTGAGAGTCAAGGAGCGTTTTCACGTTCCAGAAACCAATCTTTGTCCGGGTACGATATCCAAAGGTCGTCAACGTGTTGTCAAAAAGCAAGCAAGCACTACATTACGAACTTGATTGTTGCGCTACTGGTCCAATCCATGTTTTGGACAGTCAGTAGTTTCCCGATCAATCGCCATGCAGATCCCCACATATGTACATACATATATATATATAGCCTAACTACTTTTACGGGAAGTGCTGGTGAACGGGAAGAGGCTGGTTATAGAAGTGGATACGGAAGCAACGATGTGGGTAATCAATCTTCGAGAATTAAAGGATAAGTTTTCTAATATTAAAATTGTAAATAGTGATGTAGATTTATGTACTATTTCAAATACAAAAGTTAAGGTGGTTAAGGTGGTGAAGTTTCAAGTCATGGTGAAGAAATTGGAAATCATGGTGGTGGATAGTCCACAGTTTAGACCACTTTTTGGAAGAACATGGTTGGATGTTTTCATTCCAAATTGGAAATATAATTTAGTGAGTCAAAATAATTTCAAACATAGTCAACATAGTCAGTTATACATAAAAAACGTGAATGAAAGTAGTGCATGTTCTGATTTAGTATCGCAAATCAAGTTAAATTTTCCACATGTCGTTTCGGATGACCCTAATCAGGTAATTGAGGGATTTCGGGCAGAAATTAACCTAGTAGAAAATGCGAGTCCTGTATTTTGTAAAGCTATATGCTTTACATTTAGGTTAGGTTTAGGTTATTTAGGTTACGAGAATTGGTAGAGTTAGAAATAGGGCGGTTAGTAAAAACTGGCATCCTGAGTCCAGTGAAACACAGTAGTTGGGCTTCACCAATAGTATGCGTACCAAAACAAAGCGAAGATCTACGAATATGTATAGATTGCAAAGTTAGCGTGAATAAATTCGTTGCGACCGAGCACTATCCTGTACCTTATATTGAGGACATTTTTGCTAGCCTAGCTAACTGTAGCACATTTTGTGTTTTGGATTTGGCGGGAGCATACCAACAGTTAAAGTTAACTGAGAGCTCTAGAGAATAACTAACAATAAATACTAACAAGGGTCTTTCTCAGTACACCCGTCTACCTTTCCTTCTATATTTCAATCGGTGATTGATCGCATTTTAAAAGGGAGAGACGGGGTGTTTGGATACATCGATGACATCATCGTGGGAGGAAACTCAGTAGATCAGTGTAGGAAAAAACTATTTGAGGCGTACGCGCGGTTAAATAAACACAAGATTAAGATTAATGTAGGAAAATGTAAGTTTTTGGAAAAGTCTGTTGAATATTTAGAGCACATTGTGTGCCATAACGAGGTGAGACCTAACTCAAAAAAGGTGAATGCAATTGTAAGAGCTCCCTGTCCATCCAACCTCAAAGAACTGCAGTCTTATTTAGGGCTTATCAACTATTACCGTAAGTTTGTTCCTAATCTCTCAGGAAGCCTTATAAATGTTTATAACATGTTAAACAAGGGCTCCAAATTTTGTTGGAGCGCAAAATGTCAGGAAGACTTCGAAAATTCGAAGAGGCTCATCCTACAAAATAATGTATTGGAACTGTACGACCAGAACAAACCCATCGTCATTAGTACGGATGCAAGCCCACAGGGTGTGGCAGCAGTGTTGTTGCACATTGTCGATGGAGGAGAAAAACCTGTGCTATTTGCAAGTAGTACGCTTTCAGCCGAGGAAAAGAATTATTCACACAGAGAAGCTCTGACAATCATGTTTGCAATAAAGAATTTTTTTTAAATATATATACGGAAAGAAATTCGGTGTATATACCGATAATCAGGCTTTGAAAGAGATATTTAACCCAAAGGACTCCTTCTGTCGCAGTCGCTCGCTTACAGAGATAGGCTTTAACACTTTCCATGTTCGATTATACAATAAAGCACAAGCCAGCGAAGGATTTAGCTCATGTTGCTAAAAGTTGCAAGCATTTGTATTAATTCTATAATTTTTTTAAAGAGTTGCCAGTAACTAGAGAGGATTAAAATTTAGACAAGAAGCGATTGGAAATTGACTAAATTATATACGTATATTAAAGAAGGTCGCACGAAGGTAGTAGAAGGGGAGTTTAGAAAATAATACTCGTTGAGGAATCAGTTGAGTATCGAGGATGGTTGTATTTTTTATAGGGACGGGATACTACTTCTACCGAAATTAAGATACGAGGTACTTAGAGCAATACATAGTAACCACAATGGCATCGTTATAATGAAAAAAATGTGTCGGTTATACTTTTGGTGGTTAAGAATTGATTCTAGTATAAAGCAATTTGTAGATGCTTGCAAGACCTGCCTGATTTAAAACTTTATTGTACTAGATTAAATTGACTCATAACCCAGCATATCACCCACATGCGAATGAGGTAGCGGACCAACATGTGCGAATAGCCAAAACTGTTTTAAAACAAATTTTATTTATTGTCCCACTACAGGACAAAATAGATTTATTTCTTTTAAACCATAGAAATTCTCCAAGTTCAGTATCCAATGAAACTCCATCAGACTTTATTTTTGCTTATAAACTCAGAATACTATTAGATAACATAAACTGTAAAAATCTTCAATATAAAGAAAAATTGTATAATAGTTGTGTACAAAATCGGAATTCATACTAAAGTTGTATATAAAGTGGGGGAGGAGTGTTCATACAAAAATCATGTTAAAGAAACTAGGAGATGGCTTCCTTGTAAAATAAAAAAGGCAATACAAAACTGTACATGTAAATCAGTCAAAAAAGATAAAAATGAAATGTAAACTTAATTCTAGTTATATGACTATTCCTAAAACAAATCATAATATAGAATGTACGCATACAAAAATGTAAAGCCCCCCCATTCTGTAAAAAACAAAAAAGATCAGATCATGGAACTTTTGGGAATATTCCACTTCGAAGAAGCGAAAGGAAACGAAAAGAAATCAAATATTTTTAAAATCATTATATAAAGTAGCTTTAGGTTATATGGAATAATAGAATAGAATTGTATTCATAGAATTATAAGATCATTTGTGAAGTTATCTTGATCGTTTGATAAGCCCGGGAAGATGTAATATACATGCACCGTAAACACACGCGCAACAGTTTTAGAGTCACAGTGAGTGGCAGGCTCTCTCACTCTTCCGTCGGCTGTCAGACAATCAGGATCGTCAGTAGAACATACAGCAAAAATGCAATTTGAGTTTTAATAGTAATAAATGAAATAAAACATAATAGAATCATAGAGCAACATGTGATGAGAGATATAGGTCGATATCGTTCAACGTAGTTGGTAAATTTCTTTAGCTTAGGGATGGGCAGTAACGTTGCAGTTTTTCAACTTTGTGGAATGACCCCGATGCCGGTGTCAAGTATATTATTGTATAGCTTTATAACTCTTAATTTTACGTCCAGCTGAAAATTTTGAAGCATTGGGTAACAGATTCTGTTCCTACCAGGAGTTTTACCTTTGGCTTTCCACGAACGAAGGGGTTATTCCTGGGATCAAAGCTTCAATAGTTGAGGTACTCATTTTTTTAGCCTTAAAGACAGGGTGCAAATGTTTGTCCTTTGAGAGCTCAGACCAAGTTTGGCAAAAAAGTTTCATATTCGGGCTGGATCACCGATGACTTCACTCGGTGATCTAATACTTGGTGAGGGAGCTGGTGTTTCCAGCAAGTCTGCGTATGTTTTGCCAAATTTTAATCGAAAAAAGGTATAGTTTATGCTAGAAGTAAATTCTGCAAAACTCTTGGCATTACTATCTTGAAGTTGTCGTCTAAACTTTGCATTTGACTTTTTATATATAATTAAGTTTGCCTGAGAGGGTGTTTTTTGAAATTCTTTCAGTGCTTTCATTTTTACTTTTCGGAGCTTCGAAAGTTCTGAGTTCCACCAAGGAACAATGCGTTTAGATAGTAATTTACTTGGGCCTCATTGAGGGATTGAAGAATTAGCAGCAGTTTGATGAGGATTGTTTATCCGATAAGTACTTAGTAGCTAATCTACTAAAAACTGACCAATTAGCCATGTCCGTTTTGAACTTTGCGTACGGAGGAGTGTCTTTATGGGTGTGGCCTAGTTTTAAAGACGTAATGATGGTCACTGTTGTAAAAATCGTCTAAAGTTTTCCAGGTGGCTTTAGGAAATAGCTCAGATGAACAACAGGTAATGTCAACATGGGTCTGTGCTGTGTGTTAAAAGGTGGGTTGGTGAGGAATCATGTAGGAGTACGAAATTCTTGTTAAGTATATCTTATCATAAGATATCTTCCCAAATTTTGCCTCTCTTGCTCGTAGCAGGCGTACATCACGCATTCACATCACCTCCAGAATCAATGGAGATTCAGTTTGACTGATGATATTGTCGAGGTCATTTTTACAAATAAGTTTGATCAGGGTGGATGTATAAGACGATGTAAGTTATTCTGGGTTTAAGGTCTATTTCTATAGCCAGTGCTAATATGGTAGAATTGAGGGGTCGGATTTAATGTTTTTTATTAATAAACCTATTCCTTGCTTGGATGTTGTGTTATCGGGAAGATTTTTGAGGTAACCGAAGCACTAGGAGTATTACCATCAAAAACCTGACCAAATGTCGAACTTCTGAAAACTAAAATTGATAACTCAAAACTTGGTATAGCGGGTGCCAAATATACATGGGACAATATGCCGTTCTTATTTTTCTGTTGCAGATCGTGTGTTGTGATAAAAACAGTTCAAAGTTAGCAGTTGTAACTACTATAATTTTATTTCAATGTGTGCTACTTTGATAAGAGTTGTTCAATAAATGATATGGAAGTCTTGTGATAGAAAGTTAAAAAAATTTAAGTGCAGAATTCTGATTACATATTTATTTATTTTTATTTGCTTCATATTTACAATTTAATTAAATTTTGAAAATATTAGGCGGCGTTTCAATTTGAGCTTAGAAGTTTTGTATCAAAAAATTATATTTTTTTAAGTTTCAATGGATTTGGTTTAGTATACCCTGTTATTCTGCAATGAATTGAAATTTATAAGATAATTTGAATATTTCTTAAGTCAATGCAATAAAAAAATTTTGCTCCTAAGTGCTCTTTTCAGAGCTGTGGGTGAAAGAATTATTCACATTTTTGTAAACAAGCACTCACACGCTATGCAGTTTTTTTTAAATAGAACTTACTCGATTTACCTTTTTGTTTTATTTTTTGTGTGTTATCTTAATTGAGATTGGAGTGAATAGATACTAATGTTAGTGCAAAGTGTCCATGCTGGGGCCTCTTACGAAATCAAAACTCTTAAAGACACACCGGTGCTGTTTGAAGCAATAGGAAGCGCCGTGTTTTATAAGGACACATGGACAATACTAACCAAGTCTACGCCAAGAATGAGGACAACTTCCAATTAATGCGGCGGCAATTTTTGGTAATGGTCTCGAATTTTGATAAGCTGAGCGAACTCATTCAGCAGTTGGCAAACGAAGTCAATAACTTAGCAGAAGGCATCGGACAATTAAGTGAATCCTTCCTCAATCTAAGCACAACAACAAACGAGGAAATATACTTCCTGAAATTGAGAAGTGATGTAAGTGGTCTGGTGGGAATACTAACGTCAAAGGTATTAGAATTCCAGAACAGGCAGTCAATAGAGCTGTCGATTTTAAATGACCTTTAGCAGTACAAACTCCACCCGTTTATTCTGGATGCAGATAACACAACGGACATCTTAAGTACCGTAGTGTCGAAGAGGTAACCAATTTTCGGTGATCTTTTTGTTGTACTTCAGGCAGAAAAAACATCAGTGTTCCCGGACGGAGAAAGCCTGCTAATAAAAATTATTATTCCACTACCGGAACCCCTACGATACCAGATCCAATGAGTATATCCACTACCAACAACCTTTACTGAGCAGTAAGATCTCGTAATAAACACAAAATATGAATATATTGCTAAATCAGAGAACCACGTTTCGTTCATAATGCTGAGCCTTGAAGAATATTGGCAATGTTCCTCTGTATCAGAGGCCAATGTGTACTCCTGGATAGCAATCTGCCAATACGGTGGCCCTATTCTAACATCAGGGTCTACGCAGTGTCTAGTTGAGGTTTTTCAGAATTCTGCTACTACAATCGTTTCCTGTCAATACGTAGCAGTCCCAATCAACAAGGGCATCCTTCTGAAAATGACGTCGGCAAACCAGTGGTTGTTTTGTTTAAAGAACCCGTTGGTTCTGAATTTGAATTGTAATGGAGCTCACTACACAGCGACATTGGAGGGACCAGAAACATTTAAATTGACACAACCATGCGAAGCTATGACAAAGGAGATTAAGCTCACCTACCAACAGCATTTTAAAAAAAAATCACGTATAAAATACCAGGACAGTGCAGTATATACACAGGCTGACATAGTTCATCGTACGATAGAGAAAATTCTAATATTTCGGTATGAACGAATAGAATTATTTTTTTTATATTTTTTTTAATACATTAGGTAATGGTGTGTTAGTCACCCAACTGTCCTTCCTTATTGCACCCTTTTAAGCAAGTTATTCGGAAAAGAAATAAAATGTGTTATAGCATAAACGACATAATTCATCGTACGATGAGAAAATCCCGTTGTTTTATTCAATTTTTATTACAATTTGTTCAAAAATCATATCATTCTGGATTAATTCATTCAATCGATCTTTTTTCTTTCGCTCGGTGTTAAAACAGAAACAGAAATTGATTCTGTTCAGTTACCTTGTGGGACTCTCAGGGATCACAGTGCCTTGGGTTTCTTAGTAAGGACTTTTTTAAGTCTCGCAGCTTCCGTTCCAGTAATGTCGCTGCAAAAAGTGCTCCATGTTTGCCGTTTGGCTTTTTGCGTGCCGCTCTTAAATTTCCTTTGGCTGGCCTTATATAGTTCCCAGTCTTCATCTGCCTTTGTTCGATTAGCCGCATTAAGAAGTCTACGCGTTTCCTTCCTGATAGCGGCTAGTTTTTCACACAACCACGGAGGTGAGAATTTGGTTCTCGGTTGCACTTAGGACATGCTTTCTCGAAAGCCTCTTTATAGATGAAAACAATCTGCTCGGCTTGTTGATCAATGTCCATAGGAATCTAGTACTTCTTACCACCTCATCGCTGTAGAGACCCCATCGTGTTTTCCTTGGGTTTAGACAGCGCTGAGGAGGACCACAGCTACTACTCAGAAGAAACTCAATTAACTTATGGTCAGAAAGGATTCTTCTCCTAAGACATTCCAGTTGTCTATAGAGAGAGTATCGGAGTTGCTAAATAACGTAATGTCGATAACTTCCTGCCTATTCTTAATGGCAAAAGTTGGTTCAACACCTCTATTAGCTATTAAAAGGTTATTTTCTATTACACATTCCAATACCGACTCACCTCGTATGTTGGTGTTAGTACTGCACATGGTGGGGGAAGCCCTATCCGTTCATGCCTTACACTTGTCTGGTCTGGATTGCTGTTGGTAGATAGAAGAAATAAGTTAATATGCTTCCTAGCTACAATACATGTAATGTTCTTACATTCCGCGTTAAGCGATTCAGAATAGTAGGTTACTAAATCTTTATGCTTTAGCCCACAAATTTTGCCACGGGAAATACATGGCTCCTGTATTAAGGCGATGTCTATTTGTTTATCACCTAAGTGATATAACAGTTTAGCGCTAGCTGCAATGTTATGGTGAAGGGTTATTTGTATTTTCCTTAGATTCATAATTAATTTACCTTAACACCCGCCTTCCTGCTATTCTTAGTGGTTCCTTCCGTAAAGGGACGAACTTTGCATCTGGTAATACCAGTGCAAAGCTTATGGTTGAACCTCTTTAGCATGGGCATGGATTTGTGGTTGAGGAGTACCACGATCTCCGTACCCTGTTCAGAACCCATTTCCAGAACTTCCCAGTTTTCATTGAAGAGTTCAGGATTCTGGTGCCGAAGATTTCGATCCTTTCCTTCGGGATATGCTGGCCAGGAATGAGAATTCGGCCCTTCGGTCTGGTGAACTCTAGCAGTTCCTTCTTTTGTACAAGTCGAATGTCAGCATTAGCCCACGGACCTTTTTTGAACAGGAACTGTCTAAGAGTCAAGTGGAAAGCTGGTGGCTCTCCGGCTTCCTCCTAGACAGTCCGCTTGCTCCAGATCCCACAACCCTATTGGACCCTTTGGCTTTTAGAGTGTTGCGAGCTCTATCCAAAGCCGCTCTTTCCCTGTCCGAAAAGGACTAAGGATCTCTTTAAGCCGCCTGATTAACCAAAAAGCATTTCGCTTACGGTTCCTAAGCGTAGTTGTCGCGTCCTTAGTCTTACCTGGCTTGTCTGACGGAGGGATTGTTACCAATCCGAGCTTACAGGTACGAACTACTGTCGCGAAACTACAGTTTGTGGTATTCCCATCCTCGGTGATACCCCTCACATCAGGCTGGAAGACGAGCTAAGAAGCGCTTCCTTAGGATCAATAACCCTAGCATCACCAACCAACTGGGATCCCTCCCCTGCAGCTGCGGGACTACCGCTTTATCTGAAGAGGGGGGCCTCAACCGATGAGTGTGGCACTACCGAGAGGGTAACAGACTCGAGGTTTGCCGATGTGATCGCCCCAGTTCCAGACAGGCAAGTGCTGCTAATAAGAATAATAAGAATAAGAATAATAATAATAATAATAATAATAATAATAATAATAATAATAATAATAATAATAATAATAATAATACTAAAAATAATAATAATAATAATAATAATAATAATAATAATAATAATAATAATAATAATAATAATAATAATAATAATAATAATAATAATAATAATAATAATAATAATAATAATAATAATAATAATAATAATAATAATAATAATAATAATAATAATAATAATAATAATAATAATAATAATAATAATAATAATAATAATAATAATAATAATAATAATAATAATAATAATAATAATAATAATAATAATAATAATAATAATAATAATAATAATAATAATAATAATAATAATAATAATAATAATAATAATAATAATAATAATAATAATAATAATAATAATAATAATAATAATAATAATAATAATAATAATAATAATAATAATAATAATAATAATAATAATAATAATAATAATAATAATAATAATAATAATAATAATAATAATAATAATAATAATAATAATAATAATAATAATAATAATAATAATAATAATAATAATAATAATAATAATAATAATAATAATAATAATAATAATAATAATAATAATAATAATAATAATAATAATAATAATAATAATAATAATAATAATAATAATAATAATAATAATAATAATAATAATAATAATAATAATAATAATAATAATAATAATAATAATAATAATAATAATAATAATAATAATAATAATAATAATAATAATAATAATAATAATAATAATAATAATAATAATAATCGGCCTATCATTCCTTTTAAGGACGCGATAAAAGCCTCAGCAGTTACGTCGCACATCGCTTCTAAATGAGCAGCCTTCGTTGAAAAACAAACAAAAACTGCTATATATAGGACCACAGAAATCGATCCCACAACACTGAAATGGCCGCGTCGGAGTAAGCCTCTCTGGAGGCAAATCCCCCATAGCCTGCTGCAACAATTTTGGTCGATGATGAGGCCTCCTCGTGGTGGTTGCTGACACTATCCTTTGGTTGTGTCCGATGTAACAAACTGTGATGCGATTGCTTACAGTTTTTGCATCTATAAGTGCAAGGATATTTCGAAACACCGTGACCCTTTCTCACACAATTCAAACAAAGCCCTAATTTCTTAACTTTTGAAAAACGATCTGCGACAGACAACCCAGTAAAGCCTAAACAATTCGAACTCGAATGATTAGTACCCTGACAAAACACGCATGACCGTTGAGTTGTTGTAAGTGAAGATTGCGTTCGTGGGTAAGACGACGATGATGACGTTGGCTTTGATTTATGAGCCCAATTTTGGTTGGACTCTGATCGCAGCTGCTTGGTTTCTCGTGCTTCGAGATATTGGCATCGTTTTCCTAGAACCTTTGCGCATGCATCCCACGTTGGCAATTTGCTGTAGTCTAATTGCTCGTCCCATTTTGACTGTGTCTCCGGATCGATTTCGATAGAGCTATTGAAATAATGATAGCGTTGCATATATTTTCATGAGATCCAATAGATAGTAGTGAACTGTATAATGCCGAAATATTGTCGACTAAGCTTCTTAGTTGAACTGCAGAAGCCTTTGGAACCTATGGTAAATCAGATAATTCGGCGATATATTCCATAAAAATTAAACAGTCATTGTCATATCGCTCTTTTAGCTTTGCTAATGCCTTTGGATAATTTTCCTCGGTTAAGTGTAAAGCCTTAATTGTGTCTAGATCTTGATTATCGAGACATTGTAACAAATACCTAAATTTTTAGGGTTCTGACTGGGGTTCACTGCCTACCAGATTTGTAAATGCATCGATGAAACTGTTGTATTAAATTTTGGAAGACGTTGTTTTGGTAAATAGCTTACGGAATTAGGCATTGCTATAGTAGTGTCTACTACACTAGAGCGCCTATTATTTTCCAATAATGAGAGAATTTTTGTTTTTAGTGAAATATATTGTTCTTCTAACTCTAATATGCCTAGTCTACATTCGAGTTCTGTGGCTGAAAGCGTATTTTCGTTGGCTACCACATACGCTTTGATGGAACAATTCATAATTGAAAGAAATTGAGAGCTTTTCTAAGGCTTTATCTTAGCAAACGGGCAAGAACATAACCTAAACAGCGGCGGCATATAGTGTTCTACTGGTCAAAACAGATCAATTTGAATACGAGCTTTTACAACGAGGAGCGAGTGTATGTGTGGAATATAGGTGAAACATATTAGTGGATTCTATTACACTCCTTAAAGAGGGTAGGTAAAAAAAATCGTGTTTTATTGCGGCTCTCAAGCTTTAAATTTATTTAATTGAAATATGTTGTTTTATGCATGTACTTATGTTAAATATTTTAACTATAATAAGTGCAATAAGAAGCATGCAGTATTTATTTATAAAAATGGTTTTGTAGCACGATAACTTTTGTTAAGTATATATTATTTTTGATTTTTCTTAAAACAAATGATTATCATCCTACCTTGGTGGGGAATATTTTACTTATTACAAAATTTGTCGATTCCTTGGCTCAGGTGTTGTTAGTACAAGTCCAAAGTTCTTCTAATCCTATGTCTGGATTCTTGAATTTGCTTCTTTGTACAGTGGTGGAAAACTAATTAGAAACATTGAAAATACGTACGGTGTTGGTCCTATTGTGCGCATCGATGGCCGAATGGATCAGCATATGTATAAAGACATATTGGCAAATGTTATGGAGCCGTACGCTTTTGACCACTTGCCAGTTTCGTACATTTTTCAACAGGACAACGATCCCAACGTTTGTTTGTAGAGGAAAAAATAAGCGTTCTGAGCTGGCCAGCGCAAAGTCCCGACCGTTTGGGATCAAAAACATCGAAAAATTCGGCTGAATTGTTCAAAAACATCGAAGAAGCTTGGAGGAACATCCCTGTTAAACGATGTCAAGACTTGGTAGCTAGTATGTCAAGACGTTGTTCAGCTGTAATTGCTAATAAGGGATATCCAACAAAGTATTAGTTTATACTTATTGGAAAACGGAATCAGAAGTACAAAATTTAATTTCCTTTTAATTCTTTTTTAATTATTATTGTTTTTTTAATTTACTGTTTCTAATTATAATTCCCCATTCAAATAAACTACGCTTAAGTTTTTTTCCGAATATGTTTATGTTTATGGTATAATTCTTTATTTTTTATTTTTAATGGTAAATAGAAGTATATTACTGTTGCTTTTCGGTATTAAATTTTCTATTATTTATTTTTTTAAATAAAGGTAAGCAACTTTTCGTAATGAAAGTGTGTGTTTCTAATTATTTTTCCACCACTGTATGTCTGGTTTCTTGGGTGCTTGCTGCTTTTCCACTTCATCACCTACATATACTACTCCGAAACTGAACCGAAAGCGCGGCGATATTGTCTTTTTTTTTGCAGGAACTGATTTTCATTTTAAAAGTTTAGGTATAGTTTTCGAACTATTGCACTGAATTTATGGCCACAGATTTGATGCACACGAACCGACCTTCTGTTTTATTAGTTTATAATTTTTAAACCAGTCTAAATAGGGTTTTTTTACTGTTTAGCACGTTGGGGGCCAAAATGAACGTACAGATTGTATTCTGAACGTCAACCTGGAATCTTTGTAAACCCGATGGTGGACAGAGGGACTCTGGTTGATACGTTTGCCCGAATGCCAAACGGTAGCGAATTTAAACGAGCAGATGATTTTAACCGCAAGTGGTTGATGACCGCGCTGCACTTGCAGATCGACGAAACTTAATTGTAGTGGTTGACATTACCACCGAGAATGTGGTTGACATTACCATTACTGCACTTGCAGGTGGACGACGAGAGTTATATCTGTGAGTGAAACTTACAACGAGGACGAGAAAAGACGGCGAAATAAAAGTCGAATTGTTTCTACTGATGGTTGCAATAATACATACAATGAAATGTTTTATTTCTTAGCGCAGTTTTTATATAAAAATACTTAACTGTTATTGAATTTAATTCTTTTTAATTGTTTTGAATAAATATTTTCTGCTTCAACAACAGTTAAGTCTGGGAAACGAGTTCCCAATCCAAAAGTTGATGATTATAAATTCGATTTTATTTTCTATGGAACAATTCATAATTTAAGGAAACATATATGTATTTAAAAAAAATACGGTTTCTTAACCTCGTCCCACCAGCGATAGCCACCACCTTTCTCCAACACCTGTCAAATGCAAAATAAGAAAATCTCACAATAAAAAGAAGAGAAAATGGAGAGCAAGATGCATATGTCATTTTGCATTGGGCAAAAAGAGGTCTTCGGAAGAGAAAAAACGCTGCCAATCACGTTCCATTAGCTCTTCGGAAGCATCTTCTGGAAGAGCTTTTCGATTCCCGATTTCATTTGGGAAGACAACCAGAATACACTAACTCATAAACTCTTTTATTTTACTACTTACTTATGCTAACGCCCATCATACTCTGTGGGATAGCAGCGATATTAATCTAAGAGGCGAAGTCTTGTTTAATTATATCTTAGAATCCAATCTTGTTATATATAATAGAGGCAACGACCCCAATAAAAGGGAAGTTATAGATATCATTAGTTTCCGAACAGAGCTCTGTCGAAGTTGTCAACTGGAGAGTCTTCAACAAGGCGTCACTATCTGACCATTGTTGGATACTCTTCGAATTACAACTAACAACTAATGGGAAGAAGTCTTTCAAAAACCCGCGTAGGGCTAACTGGTAAAAATTCAAAAGGGAACTGAGGAAAAAATGCAGTCGATGCACTGACCAGTTCCCTCACACAATCTTTTGAGAAATCCTGCCCGGTTAGTATACATAGCGGTAAAAAGCGTCCACCATGGTGCAGCGACAAAATAGCGGAGCTCTAACGTATTTCAAGAGTAAGCTGGAACCTCGCCAAGGAGGGGGTCATCGAGTGGTCGACCTACAAAGAGAGTGTAAAACTCCTCAAGAAAGAGATTAGGTACGAAAGAGAAACTCTTGGACGTCCTTTTGCGCAAGATCCTGGCCAAGACACCAGCGCCAGAATCCAATATTAGGAAAAGCGATGGTACCTGGGCAGAATCACAAGAGGAGACGCTGGATATACTTCTAAGTACACATTTTCCCGGATGTACATCAATTTCCGTAGATGATATTCCAGAGACGACGTCGGATGAAAGAATAGATAACAATAAGATAGCTTGGACAATCAAATCATTTGCTCCATATAAGGCACTAGGAATAGATAACATTCGCCCTGTGATGATGCAAGAGTCAGTGGATATTGCTATTCCATGGCTCAAGCATATCTTCACAGGATGTCTTAAGCTCGGATATGTTCCTAAAGCATGGCGGGAAGCGCGTGTTGTTTTTATTCCCAAAGCAGGGAAAGCGAGCCACACAAACGCAAAGGACCTGAGACTTATCAGTCTATCGAACGTTTAATAGATGTACACGTAAGAAAAGTGATCGGCGATAACTACCTATCTAAATCACAACATGCGTACATCTGCAGGAGATATGTAGAAACAGCCCTTCATAGGGTTGTATCGAGCATTGAAAGATCACTTCACTTCAAGGAATACACTCTGGGGGCGTTTCTGGACATTGAGGGGGCGTTCAACAACGTGAGCTCCGACGTGATCCTGAACAGCCTGCATAGAGCTCACATAAACACCGGAATTTGCAATTGGATCGCACAAATGCTCCAGTCTAGGATAATCTTCTCGACACGAAGAAATACAACCATCCAGAGAAAAGTCTGCAGAAGAACACTCCAAGGCGGAGTTCTTTCTCCGCTGATATGGCTCCTTGTAATAAATGAGATGCCAACCAATGCTAACCGATGTAAATAATATACATATGTCAGACCACGATTGTAACAGTTATCTACTAATTAAATAAAGATGACATTTCTGACTAACAAGAGTTATTCTTGCAAGTCAGCTAATACGAGCAACACATGGTGGCAGCGGTGCTTTCATTTTTTTTTCTACTCAGCAAGAATTTGTTTTTTTTTTTTTTTAAAAAGTAATATAATCAAATCATGGTTATTGAAGAACCTATCGCGCCCCAACTGCAAGCAGGACCATCACCGATCGTTAGGCAGTCCCAGGCTAACAAATCTCTGGCGCCCCAGCGCCAAATAGTACCACGTTGGACAATTCCAGGTGCAGTGTCCAGAGTACTTCACCTTTGCAACACCGACAGAATGGTGAATTGAACGCTTCATGCGGGCATCAGGATTGAGTGGTTAGACAGAGGAGGAGCAGGTTAATATCCTAATTTACATCATGGGATATCAGGCGGAAGACATTCTTCTCTCCTTCGGACTAAACGATGCGGACACAAAGAAGTTTGACGTAGTGATGGAGAGATTTGAGAACTACTTCTACATTCGGCGCAATGTTATCCACGAGCGTGCTGTGTTTAATTCCAGAGTTCAGGAGAAAGGCGAGCCAGTGGACACGTTTACAACATCGCTGTATGCATTGGCAGAGCACTGCGATTTCGGTCAGCTGCATGACGACCTAATACGCGACCGCATTGTGGTTGGAGTGCGAGACCGTAGATTGTCCGAAAAGCTTCAAATGAACAACGCTCTCACACTGTAGAAGGCCGCCCAACACGCAAGGCAAAGCGAAGCCGTCAAGAGGCAATTGCGAGACCTTATAAGAGACACAGAGGACAAAACAGTAGAATTTGTCGGATCAAAATTTAACAAAAATAGAAATCGGAAACTCAAAGGCAACGACAACAGAGGTCAAGGAGAACAAGGATGGCGGTGCAGATGGTGCGCAGTTAAGACGAAGCATAAGAAAGAGGATTGTCCAGCCAAAAACGTGCAATAACTGTCACAAGCTAGGGCACTACACACGTGCTTGCCTCGCCACAAAAACAATTAAGAACGTCACAGCCAAAACAGACAACGGGGCATCGAGGTTTCTCGGAGCTGTTTTAACAATATCAAACCGCATTGAGAACGAGAAACGCAATAAGCGATGGACAGTAGAGGTTGCCGTCAACGAAATCATTATTATCTGGAAGTTTGATCCGGGAGCTGACCTCACACTATCCCATTTGCTGTTTCCCAAGAAAAATTTGAGAAGACTTTACTCGTTCCGACTGACCACATTCTTTGTGTGCCAAACAAGGACAAGCTTCGTACTGTAGGTATGTTTAGAGGTGAGTTGGTTTATTTGCAGCAACGGAAGATGGATACAATTTACGTAGTGAAAGGCTTGGGACAGCCTTTGTTAGGATTATCGGCCTGCGAAGATTGGTTAGACGCATTAACTACATATAGAGCTGCACAAAGGTCAAACCGAAGCAGGAGTTTGCAAAGCTCTCCAGCGGATTGTGTACAATCAACGAGCCCTACGACATAAAACTCGAAGATCAAGCCGTACCCTTTGCTACGCACGCATCAAGGCGCGTGCCAATCCCACTTCCTAATAAACTTGAGAAACAATTGGATAATATGGTGCATCAAAGGTTCATCGAACCGGTGGACAAGCCCACCTACTGGTGCGCTCCAATGGTCATCACCTCGAAGAAAATTGGAGACATCCATGTTTGTGTAGACCTGACACGGCTCAACAAATTTGTGAAGAGGGAGCGCCATCCAATGCCGTCTGGCGAGCATACCCTTGGACAGCTGACAGAGGCAAAATTCTACAGTAAACTAGATCCCAATAGTGGCAAATAAGACTTACTGAGGAGTCAAAATTGCTAACGACGTTTATCACGCCGTTCGGGAGGTATTGTTACAACCGTCTCCCATTTGGCATCACATCGGCGCCAGAACATTACCAGAAGAGAATGTCTAGTGTACTCCTGGGATTGAAAGGAATCCTTTGCCGAATAGATGACATTCTAGTGTGGGGCAACTCAGCCGAAGAACACGACGGACGCCTACGGCTAGCTCTGCAACGTCTTCAAGACTCAGGTGTAACGCTCAATGAAGAAAAGTACAAGTTTGGTGTCCAGCGCATTAAGTTTCTCGGACACATTCTGGATGGAGAAGGAGTGCATCCCGATGGCGATCGTATTTCCGCCATTCTTAACATGGAGCGACCTAAGAACGTACATGAGATACATATGCTGATCGGACTGATCAATTACCTTGGCAAATTCTCGTCAAGATTGTCGGCCGTTCTTTAACCGTTTAACGAAATGCTGGAAAAGGATCGGGTGTTCACGTGGGGTTGAGAACAGGAGAATAGTCTTTGAGTCATGTCAAGACAATTCACTCAAGCGAGCCTGTGTTGATAATATATGATAGCAACAAGGAAACCATCATATCAGCTGACAGCTGAGCCGATGGGATCGGAGCCGTCATTCGCCAACGACAACAAGATGGTAAGTTAAAGCCAATATCTTACTCTTCCAGAATGCTCACCGACTGCGAGAAACGTTAGCTCAAATCGAGAAGGAAGCCTTGGCGCTTATTTGGACTTGTGAGCGATTCCAAGACCTTGTGACTGGAATTAGATTTCATCTGGAAACCGATCACAAACCTCTGGCGCCAATCTTCACAACCAAAAATTTGGAAGATCTGACACCACGGTTGCAGGATTCAGGATGAGAATGAGGCGCTATGATTTTTCCATATTCTACACCACAGGTAAGGATCTGATTGCGGCTGATGCACTCAGTCGACATGCCTTACACGTAAAGGACATTAATAACGAGCTGGAAGAGGAGACTCTCGCACACGTTAGTCTTGTGATATCCCACATTTCGGCGTCTGACCCAAAGTTAGAGAAAATCTTGACAGAGCAGCAACGTGACTCTACTCTTCGCAAGAACGCTCACTGTGCGCTCAACGGTTTGCCAGAAAAACACAATTTGGCGAAAATTATACAACTGTACTATGCATTCAGAAGTGACATTGCCAACCAAAACGGTTTGCTGATGCGGGGTTGTCGCCTCATCATACCAGCATCCATGCGACAGGAAGTCCTTGGAAAACTGCATGCGGGTCATCAAGGAATCACAAAGTGCAGGTCAAAGCAAGTGAATCTGTTTGGTGGCCTGGGCTTTCAACGGACATTGCTGAGATGGTTGGCAGATGTTCTGCATGTATTCAGGAGAAGAATGGAGTTCGAGAAACGCTTATGCCATCGGACTTTCCAACCCATCCATGGCAACGGGTAGCTATGGATCTTTTTTAAATGTCTAGGGCGCTGGTACTTGATTATTACTGATTTCTTTTCTAGATTTTTCGAGGTCACTTTGCTCGAAAGACTGACATCTGCAGAGGTGATCAATTACTGCAAGTTGATTTTTGCACGCCATGGAGTACCGGAGCTTGACAGAAGCGACAATGGGACTCAATTCGAAACAGTTCGCACTTCAGAGCTCTCCAAATTTTCAAGGGACTACGGATTCCGTCACGTCACATCCAGTTCCCACTTTTCACAAAGCAATGGGTTCGTCGAAGCTGCAGTAAAAATCGCCAAATTGCAGCTGAAGAAGAACGCCGACCCTTTCAAAGCGCTTTTGGAGTATCGTGCCAGCCCGTTATCCAACGGCTACAGCCCGGCGGAGTTTTTGATGGGCCGCAGAATCAGATCAACACTACCTATGGCTCCACAACGCTACCAATCAAAAGCACTCTTCACAACTTTAGGGATCTCAAAATGAAAAAGGATGATAGAAGGGAGGAGCAAACACAAAACTACAACCAAAGACACCGAGCAGCAGAAAGAACTGATTTGATCCCTGGAGAATTAGTCTGGGTTCGGGACAAACGTGTATGGGTGACAGTTCGGGAGAAGACCAACCACACACGCTCTTATATCATCGAAACTCCGACCGGTAAGGTTCGGCGCAACAGCTATCATCTGACTGTGCTGGAGATATAGAAGAGAAGGCAGAAATCGACGAAGAAGTATCGCCTGCGATGAGTTACATCACCAGAGAAGACAGCATCACCAATGAAGTCATCTGCTTCACCAACCCCATCGTCGTCGCCGTCACATACATCTCCGTTCTCGCAAGGCTCAACATCTCCGTCGCTGACATCAAATTCGCTACCGTCATCAGCTTCTACAAAGATTGCAGAAACCCAAGGTTTCCGAACTTGATGTGGCCGATTGGTAAAACGTGTTGAGGGAACGGGATACTGAAAAAGGAAGATGTGTCGGAAGACAACCAATGCACATAAATAAGTTCATGCTAACCGATGTTAATAATGTACATAAGTCAGACCACCATTGTAACAGTTATCTACTAATTAAATAAAGATGACATTTCTGACCGACAAGAGTTATTCTTGCAAGTCAGCTAATAGGAACAACACAGGAGGTTACCAATGGATCGACGGAAACAGGTCACATGAACCCGATTCGAAACGAGATTCAATGCAAGGATTCCTGACAGAAGTTACTGGAAGAACTGGCGGATTAAAAAGAAAAATGAGTTGGCATTCTATACCGACGGTTCTAAGATGGACAGTGGGACAGGTACTCCGCTATAATTCGGTCGAGATTGGTGAGAACCTGCAAATCACTTTTTAGCGAGATATCCAGAGCCAATACGGTGACCGTCCTACCCCCTTCCCTTTGTAGCAGCCACAGTCAGTTCTTTAAAGAAGAAAGTAGGAGATGAAGCCATCGGTCGTGCAAACAGACGCTGGGTTCATCTGGATACATTCGTAAAGGCTAGAGCTCTATGGCCGGCTTTTAGCAAGAAGAGATCATCAACTCTGGTTTAACTCAGTCGTCATAACGCACGGTTCGTTTCTGGCGTAATTACCGGCCATTGTGTCATTGATCTTCACGCAGAGAGACTCGATGTGCTGCATAATGACTATTGTAGAAGCTGCAGAGATGAAGAGGAAATCTGTTATCTGTTAGAAGAAATAAAACTCTTGGCAGTCATTTCTTCTCGGAGCTGGAGGATTTATGCAATGTTGAGCTGGTGGACCACCTGGTATTTATATTACTATCTGGGTGGTTCTAACAGTGGACCTTATTACAGCGTTCCCAGGGTTGAATTATTGGGCACAATGGACCCGAATTGTGGGTCTAAGCGAGCAGTGACCTTCTGTTCACAAGGCACCCATCTACCTAACCTAACCTAACCTACTACTTATCAACGCCATATGGCTCAGCGATGTTTCATTGTAAAAACAAAAACAAGGAATGTGGCGGCTCGCCGACACATACACAGTGGATCGGAAGACAAATTGCATGATCGATAGGAATCCAGAAGAAGAGAATTGTTGAGTGAAACCAATCGAAAACAATAGTTCGTCTATGGCCGGATAAATTTTAACAAGTTTAGTATGCGTCATAGACAAATCTAAATTAGACCGGCAACTTCGTTTCGTTTGGTTTCACGTTTCGCTCCACCAAGCTAAAATCCGCTAGATTTTGTCGTTGTGTTCTGACAGTCAAGCAAAATCAATTGTAGCTCACTAATTTCACACATACAATCACAAAATTCGACGATTTGTTTGACATCTATGGCCACAACCATTTTGTACATACAATTTGTTGGTGTTATTGGAATAACAACCGGAAAAAAAATATTTGCTTAGAAGGAATGAAAGCGATAATCCGACAAAATAATAATTAGGTGTTGGTCAAACGCTACTTCACAGTTTTTTACGAACATGATAATTAGGCTCCTCCTATTTTCAGCACTGAGGGGACAGGGGAAGTACGAGTTGGCTGTCTAGTTTAGTTTGTCTGTGGTATGCGTACAAAACGTAAAAGTGATGTCGATCGCTGTTACGATGAGTTTACATTAAATATTAAACGACGACTCGCTGACCTAGCGAACACAACAGTTAAAACGTTTATATGTAAGATTGAACTCAGGTTGAAATTAATATAAACGCATCGGTTTGAAATGGGGTTGACTCAACTTGACTCAAACTACGTTTATATGAAGGACAAAGGGATCGAGTTTAGATTTCGATCTATGTTTTTCAAGACACCGAGTTGAAAGATTGAATGATCAAAATGAGGTTGAACTGACAGATCATTACACAGTCATTTTTTTCTCTTTTTCCTATTTTGTTGTTTTACAAACCAAAACAAAATATTTCCCAATTCCAAACTAGAAAGAACTTTCTTGCAATGAAAAGAAACTGGTTTCCCAACCCAGAGAAAGAAATAAAGAAGAAACAAAACAGACATACAAATCAGTGCTGTAAGTCTTCTTCAGGGAAAATCCCACATGATGAATGCAAATTTACCATTTCTGCAAAAAAATTCCCACACAAATAAAAAATGTTCGATTTAACAAAAACAATAAAATTTACTGTGAATCCATTACACATTATGTTTAATATTACCATTTTATGAAAAGGAAAGCAGAAAACAAACAAAACAAGGACGCATACAGTCAACAAATACGTAAAATCGGTGAGATTATCGTTTTCAAAGTATGTGATAATTTAATTTTTTATTGCAATGAAAACGAGTGAGAAAACGAAATTTCCCTTATTTTGGAGAGTATTACCTTTTTACCATATCCTCAAAATTGGAGTTGAAAATTACTACGGAAAGGTAAATTTACCATGATTTGGGAGTACTGGCACAAATGTCATTTCTACTCCTGAACCCAGGTTCAGTGACACACTAATATAGACGGTCGTCTTCGGTTGATTTAGCGTTGGAGTTGGCGCCCACAAGAGCAGAAGTACCATTGATTTTGTATGTTTTCTGACGATTCCTGCAAAATCGAATCGGAGATTTCGCACACATTCTCAAACAGCGGTGCATTTCATGAGTGCAGACATTTTCCTGTACATTTTGTTGTTGTTGATTGAAAATGTGGTGTGTAAAAAGAAAGAAAGGCACACTACAATTGTTTTTATAGTTACGTCCTGTTCGCAAGTTTGTTCACATATATTCACAGATAATAAATTTAAGCTCGGTGTACTGTACAAAATTTTCGAGTGGGGAACCTAAGGACGTCCGTCTATTTTCTTTTTTAATGCTTTTTATTACTTTAATTCATGTACATATGCTTACATGCTAGACAAAAAATGCTTAAAACGACGTCTATATTAGTTTGTCTATGCCCAGGTTTTGCCTTCATTTTTCTAACTCGACCGAGTTCTCTTAGTTGAGTTGGGCTGAGTTTATATGAATATCAAATCGGGTTGAACCTGGCTTCAATATTACATATAAACGCTGTTTCAGCTAGCAGAGTTGGGTCGAATTAGAAAAATGTACGAAAAACCTGGGGTGAGAAGTTGAGTAGTCCAAATGACATTTGTGCGTGTGTTGTTTCACCTTTTTCTCTCTCTAATGTTTTTTCGTTGCGAATAAATTTTTTCTTGTTTGACATTGGGAAATAATTTTTTTTGGTTAGCAAAACAAAATAGGAACAAAAATATCGACTGTGTACTCAGCGGTCTGTTCAACTCGGTGTGTAGAAAAACATAGATCGAATTCTCAACTCGATCCCGAGTTGATCCCTTTATCCTACATATAAACGTAGTAAATGCAATAGGTCTAATAGAGATTTCAATTGAATTCAATTCAATTGATCCAGTGTCGAAACGTTTTCTTACTTATAAACATAGAACATTATATGTTTAATTGATGTGTCAATTTTGTGGATTATAGGAACATTTTTTTATTGTTAAAAAATATAAAGATTAAGATTGAGTAAAGTATGCGTGTAGTAGTCGGGAGAAATAATAGTTGGTAGTTTTTTTTAATTTGTTTCTTAAATTAACGAAAATTGCATGAAGTTGAAGAACCAATATAAAAAACTCAAGCAAATAACAAATTTAGTGATACCCGAATAAAAACGTGAAAAAGCAAATTGAAATATTTGTAAAAGTTCGCAGTTATAAAGCCACGCATTAACGCAATGAACGGCAGTAAAAGGAAAAATCGTCCCGTTGGCTTGTCAAGGTGTTATAGTTTGTAATATATGTATTTCATTGTGTACATTTCGATGTGTTATAACATTTATGATTAGTGAACCTACATATATGCCACATACTTCTGCTTATATTCCCACCGTATTCACAGAAATACTAGAATAAATTTTACATTTATCTTTCTATATAAATAATCCGGGTCCACTTGTAAATAGGCTTTAATATGACATGCAAATAAATAAATAAATTGCGGAACGTAGCTATGCACAAAGTTGGTAACATTAGCAAACCATTTTTTTTTTTACTAAGACAGTTTATAATGTGTATTATTTTTTCAATTCGAACAAAAATTGTTCAATTGTAGGCGCATGTATATAAGTTGTCACCTTTAAATAAATACGAAGTTGTTTATCGGAATAATCCTAGTTTGTGTTAATTCAATGAATTTGTATAAGACCAAATCGGTAAAAGGTATAACCACCTAAATTTTTTTTTAATTTTTATGAAAGGTATTAACATTGACTAATATTTCGATTTTTCCTAGTTGTACAACAAGCAGGAGATAAAACTAAAATTGAAATAGCAGTACTTGACCACCCACTAGAACAAGTAGCTAGTATAAATTGAAAGAAATTATTCTATTTGGGTGGGTTGCTCATGCTTGCGACAATGAGATCTTTGTACGAGAGTATGTTTTATTTTGGGGTAGGGGATTTGCAGCACTCACTTTAATGTGTTATTTTGAGTGTTAAAATTGGGCCACATATACTATACAAAAAAAAAGTTAGATACATAGGTTTTGTATAAAAAGTTCCGGTCCTTTTTTGAGCAAATAAACTTACTACTTTTCTAGGTGCTCATACCTACAATTATTCACTCGAAAGTGACAAAAAATTACACTTATGAATTTTTGTATGTAGATATACATACATATGTACATAATATGTATAGAGTTACACATATGCATATGGCATGAGAAAAGTATTTTTATGTATAAATTTGGTCCATTATTTTATCACATAACTTGAACTCCCATCTTTAGGTTGTACGTTTTGGGCGGTTCATAAAAAAAGCTCTAATTCTCTTTGTTTTAAACCCTTTCTTCTCCAAAGTCATTTTAACAATGTTGCTTCAGTTTAAGAGCCAATTTTTGTTAAACATTAAATCTCAACCACATTTGGATTTTGATGAAGCCATTAAGTTTTAGCCATATTTCTGAAACCAGTTAATAAGAGAATTGCCGTAATACGTATTTTTAGCCAAAAACGTGGTAGGCTATCTTACAACATTTGTTTGAATTTAATTAAAATTGTTCGCTGCAGTCCAGCGTAAATACACACAGATAGATAGAATCATATCAATAAACTTATTCGGTGTACCAAAAACTTTAGATTTTTTTCCATACGCACATATTTTCCTTTTTTTCTTCTAATTGCTAAATTCCACAACGATTCCTCATTCCGCATCGCTTCTAAAAATTGATCGACTCTCATTCTTCACAAATTCACAAAACAAAATGAGGAAAGTCCAAACCATGCGTGCAGATCTTTAAACGTCAATCAACCGTCAACTTCAAGATACAGATTCACGATTCATATACACATTGTGTTCGCCCTTACGGCTATACATTTGTTCAACTTTTGACAGCGCTGCTCCTGGTTTCCCATTTACCAGTTAGCCCACCTGATACCATCGTCTGCTACATCGTCAATGGCTTTGACATAATATCACTGGCGGGAAGCCGAGAAATCAGAATTTCTCCGACTCTTGTCGCAACGAAGGAAGGAAATTTGTACTTCGTTGAATTTTTGAGTCGGAGAGGAAAATTACATCATGAATCGAAATAGGGTGTGAATTTCTAATCGTGGCACACAACCGTACTCCAAAGACTGCAGCTTGTAGTTCCAGGCGCGGAATGGAGAATTTTGCCATTGATAGTGGAACCTCTACAACACCAGTTCTCTCGAAGCGGGAGTATGCGACGCACCTATTTTTCGTTGTTTTGAATCTTATTTTAGTTCTAATTGAATATTCATACATTAAAATACAATATACAGCACTTTTTATTTTAGATATATTTTAATGAAAATAAATGCCAATCTCTTATGGTTAGCATATTAAGGTAATTGATGTTTTTTTTTGTCATAAAAGTGAGACTAGTCGTTGGATTCTGCCCACAAATATTCGCTAATATCTTCGTCACAAGGAGGCATCAATTTCTTTTTAGTTATATTTAAATCTTCTGGAAGGAACAGTTTTAGGGTCTCCTTGGAAAGACAACAGTCTTTGTTTCGATCGCGTCTTTTTGAAACAACTTATGATTGGATCAGAACTGAGAAGAAATCTGTTGATGACATCTATATTACAATCCCTTTTAGAGAACTTCCTGTCATAATTAGGCAGTAGGGTCCCTAATTTCAAATTTTATTAGTACTTACTTTTCTTACTTACTTTTGTTGTTTAAACTTATCTTACGTTTCTGATGTTTTCTTCTGATAGTTCACTAGTAGGTCAGTTCCATGAATTAAGATTTTTTGCACGGCTGGAGTTATATGGTGTATGTACATACATATATGTATGTAACACGATATAAAGTCTGGCTGTATCCGCTTGAAATAGCCTCTAAAATGATTTTAAAGCGGAAAATTAACTGTAAATTTTTTCCCATTCATATCTATTATAGAATCCGATGGATGCAATGTGGAGGAAATCTACCTCAATTGTGATTCGTTGAGCATTGTGGAAAACGCCGGTTAGAAAGTAAATTAATACAATATAAAACATAAACATTGACGGTTCAGATCCGCAATAAAATCGTCGCGGATTGCTATTGATTTGGCACGATCTTGGTGCTAGTCGCCTTCTTTTGCATTAATTATCAGCAAAAAGTGTATTAAAAAATCAAAAAAAAAATATATAAAACACATAAATTTGATGTATATATTACTAGAAAACGACAACGATCGCCAGCGCCGGGTTGCTAAATACCCCCGGCTAAAATCTAAAAAAAATGTTGCGGGTTTCAATTGGGGTTAAATATTTGCCCATCCAGCACATGTGTAAATGAGTCTTTATTCAGCTTGAATTGGTTCACAAATCTAAAATAAATGCAAATTTTTAGCACTTGAACTATAACTTGTCGTTTAACTGACTAAGGCTCGGACAGAAGCAAAATATCTTCTGCCATTGCTCTAACCCTCCTTTCTATTTATCTGAAACTTGTTTCATTCACAAATACACAATCCAGCACTATTCATTTCACAAAATCATAAATATTCACCTATGTATGTTACGAAAAAAATAAAGTGCACGACTGGGTCGTGGGATTCTTACCCACTAAAAAACCTCCCTTCAACAAACTATTGTATTTGTTGATTTTTATTGATACTACAACTAAGGGTTCGACTTATCAAGCAGTTTTCTTCTCACGAAATAAGAACATTTGGCAGATTAGCTTCCCATTAGAAACTCCTGCTAGTTCCGCAGTTTAGACGCGGTTGCTTATCGCGCCAGGTCTAGAGGTTTAGTTCTTTGAAGACGGCGCAATAGGTTACTTTTATCCAAAACTTGAAGGACTGTGATATTAACGTGACTTTCTAGTCGAATTTTATGGTTTCTCGCGTAGTTTCTAATTCCATCTATGATTTTTTTAATGCCGAAATCTCTGTGGATATTGTTATTTCTAATATACCATGGCGCATTAAGAATTCCTCTTAGCACTTCATTTTCAAAAGTTTGTAGAATATTTATATTACTTATTTTGGTACAACCCCAGAGTTGTATACCATAAGTCCATAATGGACTTGCTTGCTTGTACAAAAGCAGTTTGTTCTCTATATTAAGTTTGGAATATTTTCCAAGTAACCAATACATACCTCTATATTTATTTTCTAGTTCTTTATGTTTTTTCTTTACATGCAATTTCCTTTTTAGCTTTGCATCAAGTGTCATTCCAAGGTATTTAGCCTCGTTTGCGAACGGAATTTGAACCGAGTTCGAAAAAATCGGCAAATGAATTATTTTCTTATTAGTAAAATTTACATGCACAGATTTGGTCTCATTGAGTGCGATTCGCCAAACCTTTGTCCATACATTTACTCTATCTAATTTTTCGGTAGTCTCTTCCACTTTGTTGCGATTTCTTACGCGCTTTTCTCTTTTCCTTAATCACCTCTTGTATTTCCACGGGATAAGTTTGATCATTACTGACCGGCGTTTTCTTTTGCTTTGGAGTATTTTTCCACGCGGCACTTTATAAGATTTAAACGAACCGAGCAACTTCTATTTCAAGTTAATACGGTGTTTTAAGAGATACCCTCTGATCGATATTTACTTCTATATCTTTTTTGAAGCTATCCCAATTAGTTCTCGCGCTGGTTAATCTGACCATTCTTTCTTTTTTAATTAGAACTTCGCTTACAGTCATAATGATTGGAGAATGATCAGAGGAGAGGTCAAAGCTTTCTTCAACTTTTATAAAGTTGCCAGATATTCCTTTAACAACAAAGAAATCGATCAGATCCGGTATCTTATTTCTATCAGTCGGCCAATATGTTGGTTTACCCGTCGAGTGAAAATTGCAACCGTTTTGCATACCCGCATTATAGAGCACCCTATCTTTCTGAGAGGCGTGCCTTGAACCCCAGAAAGGGTGTTTCTTATTGAAGTCGCCACCAATAATGAAATTTGGTTTAAGGAAGTTAAAGATATTTCTGAAATCCCTTTCTTCAACCTTACAACGCAGGGGACAATATATAGACGAAATAGTGATTGTACAATGTCTATGTCTAACGCAAACCGTGCTTACTTGCATTGATTCTAATTCAATTTAACTTCAACTGAGTGTTCGATACATTCTTTTATAAACAAAGATGATCCGCCTCGTTATATCCTCTTATATTGACGCACGATAGTTTTGTCAGATGGGTTTCACAGATTAAAAGGATGCTTAACAAAACTATTTGAGCTACATAATTTCCCTTAAAAACTTTAGGCATATGTTTTTGGTATAACGGTTGAGTCCAAATGTTAAAACTATGTTGAAACAAATAATTTAGACATCCATCTATCCGTTTTCATTAATATAAACATTGGAATTTTACTTTTGAAAAAAAGAAACATTTGTGAGACGATAAGCGCTGGTTGGTCCCATTAGGTTAAGGTTAAGAAATTCTCCTTTTATTTCCAAAATTCAATTAAAATTTTCAATATGTACCTGAAGTAGAATTCTACATTTCATTTTTTTAAACTTTCTATCACAACACTTCGATATTATTGAACTACACTTATCAAAGCAGCACGCATTGAAATAAAATTTAATAGATGCAACTGCTGACTTTGAACTCTTTTTATCACAATGCATATTCAGCACCCGCTATGCGAAGTTTTTAGTTGTCACTTTAGTTTTCAGAAAATCGACTTTTGGCCAGGTTTTTGATGGAAATACTCCTTTGTGTGACGGCAACGAATGCCTTTTCAGACGCGTATACGAACACTATTAGGCTTACTCTGGTGTCATCAGGGTTCCAAGAAACTTTCCGACGGGGAATTTCGAGTTAATTGATATTCCTTAACTCCTTGACAAAATCCAACCACAGTCCTTTTAGTTCATTTGACACAGGCTTATCCCAATAAAAGCCTGCCCGCCAAACTTCTTGATGGATAACTCGTCCACTGAGAATTTCCCTTTTGGAAACCTGGAAGCAACATCTTTTCGGCTGACATCGTCTGACAACACGTAGGTAGTAGGTAAAATAGTCAAATGATGGATGCAAAAACATACCCAAAATTTTTGCGAAAAAGCCTTCTGATTGGTTTGGCGACTACGTTGGTGAATATCGGGGGCAAAAACCCGAAAAAGTAGACTATGGGATCCCTAGATCTATCTCCTTTTCTCCACAATGCGTTGACATTGCAGCTCTTATTTTGAAGCAACTCTTGCATATTCCTTCGACACCAAACCGAGCATGTAATCGTTCATCCTCTTTAAGAAGTCTGGCTTTTTCTTCAACGTGAAAATGACGCTTTACTAAAGGCATACTAGGTCTAGCTATTTGAAGAAAGCAGGATGCCTTAATAGTGAGGGACTGCCCGTAGACGATCCAACCTAACAGAGTCCGTAACGCATATGATTCTGGTGTACCGTCCAAATCCAGTTCGTCAAATAGCTCCTTCTAAAACATTGTAAGACAATAACCGTCATCGAGGAAAGCATATGTATCGACGAACTTAGCGTTGTTGCCGTGTATTCGGATAGGCACCACCTTAAACAAAACAGGGGTTTTAGCATCAGCATACGAGGAGTTAATCATCGGTTGGGGTTCGAAAGGCTCAGCGGCAATGTTCAGCTCCACATTCCTTTCCGAAAATGATGAGTGCAGCAGTGGCTGATATCTCCCTACGCAGCCATTCACACCACAATAAAATAAAATAATGTTGACACGCAATTCAAACATCAACTTTTCCTGTCCCTAGATAAATATAGTTGAAGATCAAATCAAATTATATACCTTAATCTTCTTCTACGACGCAAGCTCTCCACTTATGTTGGATGTAAAACAAATCGCCTTGTCTCGAACGAACTCTAATCGCTCTTCAGCTGTCAGGTTGTTGAACTCCTCGCATTGTATCAAACTATGCTGTTTTCGGCCACTGTTACTACAACTTGCCTTCGCCGGATGGCTGATGTGTCAGCACTCGATATGATGGCTTCGGTAGGCCTTGAGATTTTTTTTACTTACGACAAGCTCAAGACCTAACTGGTTCCGGTGGTAAATCCATAACTTTGGCGGTGCAGACAAGGATGGCTGATGTGTAAGCACTCGATGTGACGGCTTCGATAGGCTTTGAGATTTTTTACTCACGGCAAGCTTCAAAGGCCTAACTGGTTCCGGTGGTAAATCCGTAACTTTGGCGGTGAGAAAATGTGCAAAATCTTGTAGAGAGGCACGGCGGCGTAAATCTTGTTTTTTCTTTCATTCCTGGTATAAACCAGCACCTAATTTACAGCTCAGATCCGTCAGAACGTAGGCGTTTGTGAGGTCCTCTTCTTTCTGCATAGACTTCAGATCAGAAACGAACCCGTTGAACCTGACTGCCCATAATTGTAAAATTGGATCGCACTTTGATTTCAATGGGGGAAGCTTGAGTTGATCTGATGTTAATCCAATCTCAAAATAGAGCCGTTTTCTCTTATTTTCTCCAGAATCACATTTTTCAGCTTTGAGCTCATCTCGTCTAACTGCCTCCGCAATGCAGTGAATTCGACATCTTTCTGTGCAGTTGCTGGCTGCGCTATAGCCGCCGCCTCCATCAACTCGCAAAAAAAAGAACTGACCTGGTTTTGGAACAACCATAAAATAAAATAATGTTGCCACGCAATTTAAACATTCACTGAAGATCAAATCAAATTATAAACCACAGTCTGCTTCTCATCTCTTTTATTTAAATTAAGGGAACTCACATTGGTACCAGAAAGGTGTAATCCTGATATTTCGCCAATATTGGTAGCGATTATCACAATCTGAGTTTTTTTTTTTAAATAACGGGAGATATATTTACACAATTCATTAAAAGGAATATTCACCAAAACAAACTCAACCAACTTATTCAACTCACAAAAACCAAGTGAGTCATCACTTTAACTCTCCATCAGAACTGCTAGCTCCCACACATAGGCTGCCTTGCATGTGTAAGAACGGGGCAGTTAGCATGAAACGGTAGCACAGTTAATGGTAGTAAACTTACAAGTTCTTAAAAGAGAGAGATAAAACTATTTCGAAATTAAAGTCTGAAACTTGGAAAACTACAGAGTTGACAGCGGTGTAAATAATAATTCAGGGTTGCAAGTTACACTCTTCTGAAACCAACGAGTAATTTAAATTCAATCAAAGTATATACAATTTAAATCATTAAAATAGAAAAGTATAAAATACAATTCAAATAATGCATTAAAATTTATTAAAATAAATTAAATAAAAAAATACATATATAAATCTCTACGGCTTGAGGCACGACGACAAGTAATTGTGTACATTCATTAAAGTTAATAAATTCTATGCAGGTTTTATACATAATGTGTATTGGCTCCAATCTCAAATTGACGGTATTGCTATGCGAGGACTTTGGAAAATTTGGGTGGCAGAAAAATGCCACAACTTTCTTTGTATGCCTCATACTATTACATTTATATTTAATAAGTGTACAACGAATAAAGATTATATAATTTATATTTATGATTTCTTTGATTTTAGGTACCCCAGTGATAATCGTCAGTCCAAAGGGAAGTCAGTTCAAGCTCAAGGCGTTTATAATAATACTTATTTTATGCATGCTGCAACTGCACTTGTTGGTAATTTAGTTCAAGTACATCTAAGATCTGGAAATGTGTATGAGGGAGTTTTTCGTACGTTTTCTCCTAATTTTGATGTAAGTTGATTCATTGTTGAGTTTACGAATTTTTATTTATGTACTTTTTTAAGGTTGCCTTGGAACTTCCATTTTGTGTTAAAAGCACAATAAACACGTTTGAGGAAGGAAAGCCGGTGCCAAACTGTATGATTTTCACCTCTGACAATGTTGTTAGTATTGTGGCAAAAGAATTTGACCCAAGCTATGCAACAGGGGGTGCGTTTCAAACTGATAATGCTATTTCTGAGAAATTTGGTATGTTGTGCCATGAAATATATAATCATAATGTATAATATTTATATTATATTATAGTGTCACGGCTTGATGAGAAGGAGTTGGAGCCATGGGATCCATCAGGAATGAATGGTGAAATTGAATTTGAATTAGATGGCGGAGCAAATGGATGGGATGCAAATGAAATGTTTATAAAGAATGAAAAATCTTTTGGCGTTCAATCGACCTTTGACGACTCGCTATCAGACTATACGGTTCAGATTGAAAAAAGGGAAACAGATGAATTTAAAGAAGCTGAAGCTAAAGCCGAAAAATTGGCTCAAGAAATAGAAAAAAATCCTATTTGTAGAGAACGGTTGGATTTAGAAAACGGTGATGAAGAGGCCTTGTTCGCCGCTGTAGAGCGCCCGATTGAGCAAAACAAAGAAGAGTGCAATATAAACAACAAAAATAGTACAACGAATGCTACACAGCCGCGTAATCTAAATTCAAATGTTATGCCGGCAATAAATACAACACAACATTCATTAGTTTTGGCTCAGAGAACTAATAGTAATATACCAGAAAAATTCGTTCAAATTCCAAAACGAAAGGCAGTACAAGCAAGCACGAAGTTAGTACGTCCATCTACTACAGTCCCTTCTTGTGCGAATGTTTCTCAAACTAATTCCAAGCTTCCCAATTACCAAACGGTACAAATACAAGGAACGGCGTCGTTTGCAATTAATCAAGGCTATTCCCCAGTAATTGCGGGGTAAGTAAAACTATTTCATTTAAAGGTTTCTAAGTACCCAAATCACCCGTCTATTCGTCTCAGTACTTGTCTACGGCTTGACCGAGACAAGTCGTTATCGTTGGAATATTGATAAACATATGTATTCAGGTTGCCTGCGATAAAACTATTCGCTTGGGATTAGATTATTCCTCTACCGCATGATTTTTTTTTTTGGAAAGAGCAAAATAAAAAGAGACGTTTAACGTCATGCTATTTTCCGGACTTAAATCGCTTCTGTCCAAAATGCTGAAAAAAGTCCAGATACATCTGGCCATTTCGACCAAAGTATGATTTTATAATTATAAATTATTTAAACAAAATTGTATATACAATATACAGGGTGTCCCTAAACTCAACATCAATCGGACACCGAGTGATAGGGTGGATCAAACCTGGACTGGGAACCATAAGAAACAAAAATCCATCTCGCTTGGTTATGTAATAATAGCAATATTAAGAAAAATAATAAAAAGCGATACCCTAGGCCACATTTTTAGTTTCTGCCCACTACCACACCCACTTATTGAGAAATTCGTATTTTGGAGTAATTTGGTAAGATATTAAAAAAAAAGTTTGTATACAGGAAAGGGATAGGGTATCATACGATCCGCTCTAGACGGATTGTAGCCTTTTCATATGTTTTCACATAATCTTCAATACCCATTCTATTGATTGCAATCCCAAATCAAAAAATAAATGCTGTAAGTTTCGTAAGAAAAATAAAGTTTAACTGAGCCATAGTTCCAAAAAATTTTGAAAAGGAACTTTGACACCTCTTATTTTTAAAAAAAATTACCACATTAACATCGGCAAGTTATTTAGAAAAATGGCCCATATCATCAAGATATGGCAAAGCAAAGTGGTGCAACACTTACTACTTACTACTTCCATAAAAGTATTATCAACATGTGAACCGTTTTCGATCATTTAAAATTCTGACTGAAAAATTGGAAATCTTTTGATGTATGGAAACTCTAATTTTAATGAATCAAAAGAAAATATTTTAGTACAATATTTTGCATTTTTGTTATTTATAAACTAAAGCAAATGTTCAAATTTCTTACCCTCGGCACGAATACAGGCTCTGTACACCGCTGAAAAGATCTGTTCACCAGACGTCCGAATCTCCTTGCATTCATTTCTTCTCCTGCTTCAAAAACTTTGTGGCGTAGTTCGTCTTTCCGAAGATATTATATTAAAATTAATTACTTCAACTGATGAATATTTTGGGAAATGTGTTCCAAGTAGCGGGTTAAATCATTCAGTTTACGGTAGAGTGGAAAGTTGTGCATTCAAATACAAAAGTAACGGACCTTAAAGACACATTTGAATTTTCGAGTTTATGCCAGGTTTTAGTGAGTCTTCTTTGATTTCAGATATTCACTAATCGTATTTATTTGAACCAAAACTCGGTGGTTATCGATCGCTGTTAGAATGAGTTCACATTAAATATTTAACGACGACTCGCTGACATCCCGGGGCCCTTCTAAAACACTGGTGGAAGGCTCTAAGTCTAAAACAGCAAGGCGACCAACTGCTCCTCTCTGTTTAATGCCACCTCCACTTGTCTTTACATCTGCGCACCTTACTACCCCATCTTGCCCTTATCTTTTTATCTTTTAAAAAAACTCAACTTATCAGCGGGCGAAAAGATAAAATGCGAGTAAGCAATAAATGGTTTTAGTGGAACGACAAACAAGGGCTGATTTGCGGCCAACAAAAAGGTGAAGAGGTGCTGAAAAATATATATGGTGAAAGAGTAGGTAGTATTGATTTAATATAAAAGTATTTTGTTTACATTAAATGCAAAAAAACTTGTAAATGTCTGTTGTAGTAAAAAGATTAAAAGAATTAAGAGAACCGATAAAATTACTATTCATAGAACAAAAAAACCTAAAAATATTAAAATCGATAAAAATCATTTAAGTGCAAATTTAAAAATACTACAACATACATGGTTTGGAAAAAAAATATCTATACCTAAGTTTCTTCGAATTGGGAAGCTAAGTTTTATACGTTGAACAAATATTTTTTAGAAAATGAAATACGTAATCCGGTGGTTATTAGAGATATAATGCTAGAATAGGTGAATTACAGCAGACTTTAGAGGATTTTTGCAGAGAAGAGTTTACAGTAAGCACGGATAGAAGGCAATCAAAAGATCTAGTAATAAATGCAAAGGGGCGAAATTATTCAGAATTTTGTAACAATAATGGACTTATAGTGCTTATGGGTTTTTTCAACAGGCGATGAAGAAGGTCACCTCACTTTCATTAATAATATTGGAGAATCCGTCAACGACATATGTTCCATATCTCAAGATATGCTAGGAAGTGTCCAAAACTTCCGGGTAGCCAAAAAAACTTGGTTTGACCATCTACCCATCAAATCAAATTTAAAGTTTGGAACATATGTTAACGGGCGAAAACCAAATTTACTGCCGAAATTAGTTTGGAAAGAGACAAAAAAACAACAGTATCAGACTTAATTAAATAAAAAGCTGGAGCTAAGGAACAAACACGAAATTATTGAATTGAAACACTTAAGCGTTGTTATAAAGGCATCTAGTCAACTCAGTGCTACACCGAATTACACTGCTAAATGTAAATGGTACAATTTAGAATGTCACTCAGCAAGAAAAAAATCATTTAATCTGCTAAATAAATATAAAAGGACAAGAAATTCAGAAGACAAGGATAGATATCTAGAAGCAAAGCAAAACTACAAGCGTATATGTAAGGACAAAAAACTTGCGTACTACCAACAGGTCAACTACAAAATTAATATGATAAGAGATAGCAAAGAGTGGTGGTACCTGCCAAAGGAAATTAGGAACCAAAGTAATGAGTTTATTTTCATTCTCTCTTAAATCCACCACAATTGGCAAATGACATTCAGTATGCACCTAGGCAGTATGCACCTAGAAAGTAAAACAAATTTTAGGAAAGGTCAAACTAAGGCTCCTGGGGAAGACCGAATCCCATACGAATTTTTGAGGAACGCAACAAGTGAGTTGTTGGACATGCTAGTGCAAGCCTATAATACGATCTTGGAGAAAGGCAAAGTAGATGATGCATTTATTACAAGTATAGTGTTGCCTATATTTAAAAAAAGGTGATGTAAATCAAACATGCAACTATCGTGGAATCTCATTTATGAATTGTATTGCTAAGGTGATGATGGGATTACTAAATGAAAGATTATCGCGCTGGATCGAGAAGCATGAAATTCTGACAGAGTACCAGGCAGGTTTTAGAAGGAAATACTCCACGGTAGACAATATATACAATTTAGCTTCAATAGTCCATCTAAAATTTTACGAAAAGATGAAAGTGTACGCATTTAGAGCAGCGTTCGATAAAGTATCAAAAAAGAGTTTAATTTTTAAGCTATATAATATAGGGGTATCAACAAAACTATACTCTGTCCAACATAAATTGTCAGTACACGTCTTTTGGGAGAGCTTTTTAGAGATCAGTAGCGTGTCATATTTTTGCACCATACTAAATTGAGAGATACCCCGCATAAAATGTGTATACCCGCCTGTGAATATCTTCTAAGAAAAAGTGGATATTTAAAGGCGAACAAATTAAAACTGTGTCAAAGTACTGTAACATGGGGGTGATTCTTACTCCAAATATGTAATTTTCGAAACATGTTGAAAGCAGAAACAATTCAGCAAAAATAGTATTAACGCCAGATGGAAAAATTTTCTTAGGAGAAACTATATATCACTCAAGTCGAAGTGGCAACTATTTCAAGCAGTCTGTAGATCGATTCAGGCCTACGCTGCACAAGTATGGGTATCAACATTTTAAAGATGTTGATAAGGTTCAATGTTATTTCCTTAAACGATTTTTGAAGCTTCCAGCTAACACACCAAGTTATGCCCTATATATAGAAACCGGAATCGTCTGTGTACATTTTTACACATTAGAACTACATCTGTAGTACATATACAACACATTGTTTGAAAATGAGGACAGAAGAGTGCCACATATATTGTCAATGAAAATTTTGGAAAAAAACATATTTTGGGCAAAAGAAATAGAAATAAATCAACTTGGATCGGATTTCGGTTTACAATAGCAGGCTGGAAATCTGCTGCGCACTGAATGGCTTATAAAAGGAGACCAACTGTTGAAGAAGCTTAAGCAAAAAAGATGTCAAAGCTTGCTACAAAAAGCAACAAGCAAACAAAATTTAAAGCAAACTTGATTATTCGACAGGCCAAACGTACTTCACTGATAGATACAGTCAAAATAAAATATCATGGATTTTTAAAGCACGTTGTGACCTGATCTGGCTCAATGGAAGTAGATTTAACAACTGAGATTGCAACCTATGCTCATTGTGTAATATGAGGAAAGTAGAAACAATACAACATTTCATTGGAAGATATCCGATCTTAGGAGAATTTAGGTATAGATAACAAAATAACACTTAACGTTGAAGATGTAATTAGTGTTTTGGAATTTGGAATTAATGATGAATCTTGGAACATGCTTAGTAATTACGTTATCGGTGCTCTTAAATATAGAAATGAATTAATAAATTATTTTAATTACTGAAAATCAGAATTATGAATTAATGCCAAAACATTGTATTAGATATAAACTAAATTAAATACAAAAACAAACAAAGATGAGTTATAACTATAATAAATAATATGCCAAACTATCGACAGACGACGAAATGTCATAGTCGTATAGCCTTTATTTCTTTAAAAATTCACAATCAATATAAAATTAAGTACGAATTGTATTTATCTGAAATAAAGAGTTTATATATCTATCTATCTAGTTACCAAGATGACCGAAGCTCATTGAGTTCTACTAAAATTACTTTCTAGCTGACTTGAACTGGTCTCGTGTCTTTCTGTAAGATATTTGTGGTACCACCAACTTACGAACTTCGCCAATAAATGTTGCGAACGTCGACTATGAAGTCTGCTGAAAGAATGGTCTTCACAAAAAACTCTGGGGCTGTGGTGTCCCTGTTTAAGGGACGTGGGTGCCGTGGCTCAGTGGTTAGTGCGTTGGACTACTGCGCAAGGGGTTCCAAGTTTGAATCCAGAAAAATACCATCTTCCGAGTGTCTGACAAACATTCAAGAGTATACCTGTCATGAGAAAGCTTCTCAAAAGCTCTCTGCCCTTCGGATACGGCGTAAAACTGTAGGTCCCTTCTGTATGTGCCGAAATTTATACCACGCACAACATGTACAGTTGTGAGAAGCTAGCCCTTGGCCCTCTATGGGCTGCTTACGGGCTAATATTTATTTTATTTTTTGTGGTGTCCCTGTCACCCTCTCCAAAGAGCATCAAATTCAGGGTGAGCGATTTCGGGTCCTCTGCGTCTAAAGGAGCATGGTTTAGCGGTCGTCTGTTGATCTGCCATCTTTGCTTGATTGACTGAATAAGACGGTCCCACGCTCCTCCTATCCAAGGCGACGTCTCTCTCCAAGAGGTTTTTCGTTCCGACGAAGTTCAAACCATTATCGCTGCAGAGATACCGCGTAATTACTCGATTGATGATGAATGGCCATAGAGCCATGTAACATTAATTCAGGCTTAAATCATTCAAGAGCTCAATTTTGACAGGTGAAATTGCACGAACAGATCGCCGGATTTCGAGAAGCATAAGACACCAGTGCCTTCTGATCCTTACCGCTTAGACGGATGGTACCTTCCTCGTCCATAAAAGGGGAGAGTAAGAAAATCTCGTTCGACGAAGCCACAATTTCGCTTGTTCTTAGCGTCGCTTTGAATCTTCCGGAACAGCCATTTTTCCCGTCTAACAAATTCCGCCGTTGATATAAGTGAATGCCTCTCGGTGGTCACTATTTGGACGATATCTCTAGAACGAAACAACAGGGCGATGAATCGAACGGCAGAAGCCTCGCTCGATTGAAATCTAGGCTTCAACTTGTTAAAAATATAAAATGAAGGCGCATTCTGTATTTCTTTCAAAAGAACGGAAAAGGAATAATAAATAACATACTCCCTGATCGATGGTAGATTTTCCGGGTATTGCTGGCCACTCCTCAATCGGCTGCTTTATGAATTTGGGTTCTTTGAACCACCTGGCCTCTGGATCACTACATCTTGTCGCATCGTCAGCCACGTTATCACTGGAGCTTACATGGAAGCACTGGTGGGAAGAAGATAACTCCAAAATCTCGCCAACTCAAACAGCCACAAAAATTGGAAATATAAATTTGAAGAATTAATCCAGAATGTGCTACAGTACGAGTATGTGGGCATTGAATTATGACCGATGAGAAATATTTACAAATTTTTACTTTCACTTCAAATAGTCACAAAACTAATGGAATTATGAAAAATTTGTTTGAATATATATTGTTACGTGTCATAACAGTAATTAGAAAGTAGTTTTTTTTTTTTGGGGGGGAATGGATTCCATGAAGAGTAACGGCGAGCAATCCTTAAGTCCTCGATTCCCTATTCTGAGATGAACTGCAACCATGGATCCCTCAGTTCTGCTATCACTGGACTATCCCAATCCTTCACCTTCACGCCAAACCAGCACGCATCGTCCTCGGATGATGAGAAGCGAAATCAGGCACAAGGGATCAAAAATACGCATCACTAACTTCAGCATTTGACGTTTAGAAATCACAGCTTTGGGTTGAGGTCCCCATCCTTAGATACTTCGTAGGTGAATTCATCTGAATGCGCCACCCAGAATTTTCGACACCAGGGGATCACCACTACTTCTATCAACGCTGACCAACCTCGAATCAATATGATGTAAAGGCCACCGCTGAGGCACCTCAATCAATCCCTTAAGATAAATACTTAAAGGGCTCCCGACTAGGAATGCCAGATCCACACTTACATCGAAACATCAAATCTTTATGCTTTTCTCTTGATTAGAACGAAAATGCCACTTTTTTGTTTCACAACGGGCTCCACTAAAAAACATAATGTGTTTTCTAGTAGGGGTTTACGAACTTTGACAGGTGATTGCGACCATATTGTTGAGACTTCATCTGCCAAATTTGCTGTTCTTTATTTAATCGTCTTGCCAAATCAACATGAAGAGATACACATTAAACAATAGGAATGATTATATTGTAATGAGAATGAATTTGACACGGCCATCATCGTCAATGGCCAGCGCTTTCAGTCGATGATATCAAATTTATTTTAGGCCGACATGCGGTTTCAACACAGCCCGTGCCATAATGGACATTTTAAAACAAACATATCTATGAAATTAGAGCATTATTGATTCGATGTCACGCATTTATCTATCTTGGTTGTAGCTTGGTATTTTAATTAAAGAGGTACTCATATCTGGGGTTATTAGTTGATGCTTGCATTTGAGGAGAAAAATATACCATATACTAGTTAAATAGTTAAAGAGGAAGAGGTGAACTGTGGGACATTTTGCGAGACAATATTCCAGCTGGACAAAACTCGTTTTGCGGGACAGTCTCGCGGCTGGCGGGACGTCTGACATCCCTACTCCCGACCCTTTTAGAGTCCCTTCCTGAGACACCGTTGCCTTCCATCCTCTGTGGTCCCGGGCACGCTGCTTCTAGTTGTAAAGATCAAGCTTTCTGGCATCCGCGACAGCTTGGTCTTTGTACCGGAGGTTCGGGTTTCTTCTCCGTCTCGAACCTGGGGGCTGGAATTCGAAGATCCTCTTGGCTGGAGCAGCGGTTTGCTAGGGTTATTCTTCGTCGGATCTCTACAAAGGTGTCATTTGGAGGATTAATATTTGTTTCGAGGTAGATGAACTCCTTAACTACCTCGAAATTATAGTTATCAACAGTGACGTTCTGCCCAATAGACAGATAGATTTTAGTTTATTGATAACATATACGTTGGTCTTTCCCAAGATTTGTCAGAGTGTGAAAACTTGATCTATTGTCGATCTGCCGGGCCGGAAGCTACACTGGTAGGTGCCGATGGCATTGTTACGGAAAGGTTTTGACGTTCACATAATACGTTAGATAGTATCTTATATGCTTCGTTTAAAAGGGATATTCCTCGGTAGTTCTTACAACACATAGGATTGCCTTTTTTTAAAGTTGGGGCATATATAACTGATACTCCAGTCGTCGGGCATGCGTTCGTCCACCCATACTTGGTTGGTGACTTGAAGCATGCTCCTTAGCAAAAACATCACCTCCGTATTTAAAGAGTTGAGCTGGAAGCCCATCAGAGCCAGCGGCTTTGTTCTTTTTTTAATTTCATGATGGCTACATTAACTTATTCAATACTGGGTGGGGGTATTGGTTCTTCATTCACTGGAGGTGGGTTCTCTTCTTGCCCTATCACTCTCTATTTGCTGCCCGTTAAGCAACTTCTGGTTGTTAGCGTTTGTGATGGGTGAATGCACTGCCGAGAGTTTCTCGCTTAGGTGCTTTTTGTAGGCTCCGGCTCCTTCTGACGTGCTAAGGCGTCCAACGTTAAGCTCATGTTTCTTGACGGTTCGCAGCTTCTCGTTGGACAGTCGGGTTCTGAATTTAGCTGCAACCAAGTCAGAGTCAAGATGTTGGATGCGTGCCTTGCGTCGATTAGCACGTGGTCGATCTGGTTGCGTGTTCGACCGTCAAAGGAAACCCAGGTTGGTGTGTGGATTATTACCCTAGGAAACCTAGTGCTACTTTTTTTTTTTTAATTTACACATGCCAAAGGGGATATGAATACCCTTTTACTGATTAACAGGGCACGGGCGTTAGTTAATTTGGAAGAGAGAAGCAGGGATAAGAAAGAGTTGGTGTAATGGTATTTGAAACTCAGGTGATATTAGATTTCAATTTTTCTACTCTCCATGGGTGGTTTCCAATTTGACTGGGGAGAAAGTTGTGTGTAATTTTTGCATTCGTTCGTAATTCACAGTATTTTTTTCGCGCTGATGTTGAAATACACAAAGTACTTTCTGAGCGAATTATTTAATTTTAATACTGAGAAAATTGAATGGATTTGGTCGGGAATTGATCACCAAACCTTTCATTCAATGACCCAATACACTACCACTACACCGTGGCCACCCACACTTAGCATCGTATTACGAGCTGGTGCAAAGTCGATTAGTCTGAAAGCGTTGTGTGTTGTATCGTGGAGGCTGTGTTTACCGAATAACCCGCCAAAGATGTTTTCCTTATCGATTTTCGCATTGAAGTCCCCGAGTACAATTTTTACATCGTACTCCGGACAGGCTCCGTCCAAGAGGTCATAAAATTCCTCCTTGACAGTGTCTTCAGCTTCTTCGGTAGGAGCGTGTACACATATTAGGCTGATGTTTTGAAATGGCTTTGATACAGATTACAGTCAGGCGATTGCATATCGGCTTTAAATCAATAACTCATGATCTGAGCCGATTTCCCACGACGAATTCGCATCTCTCTCTCATAACTATTATTTGATTATGCGACATTTTACCCTCCTTAAGGTAAAGTATACAGGTTTATAAATTCTGAGGGTTTTTGGCCGAAGAAAGTTCCAAATCTGTTTTTTTTTTTTTACTATTTTTCCAGAGATTCCAGATATTTTAAGAATCTGTCAACGCTGCTGTCGACTCTTTGAATTTGTCTGTTTTTCATTTTTAACCTGAAGCTTTGCAGTTGACGTTTTCTACTCAATGTTATTAACATTGTTTTGGCGGTGTGGGAAGGGAAGACAATCGAACTTGTAAAATGATGGTGTTTTATAAAATTTCATAGCTGTTTTATAAATTGCAAGCCCAATTTGTTTCTTTTCTTAAGGTCTCAAGCTAGGTTAAGTTAGGTTTGTGGGTTGGCAGAGGAAACGAAATACTTCCGCCGCACTCGTGCTTACTCGTTAGCCGTGTATACAAACCATCCTGATGTTCTGATGAAGTTCAGTAACGTTGGAGAGTTCTCCTAGATCCTGAAAGAGTAATTGTTTGAGTTTGCCGAGTAATTTGTACCTGGAATGTTGGAGTCCAGGGCCCTGGCAGAGGAAGTGGGTAGTGTCCTCTATAACCTAGTCATCGCCGCATCCTCTGCAGAGTTCTTCTTTCGTCCGACGTAGTTTCTTTAGGTGGTACCGCGGAGTGTTGTGACCCGTGAGTATCCCCACGAGTATGGACAGTGAACGTCTGTCCTTGCGGATAGTTCTCTCGGTCCTTGCTTTGTCAAAAGTTGGCATAGTAGAACCTTGTGCTGTGTTTCAAGAACCTTAAGCTCTTCGCGACAGCGCTTCACATGGTTGGATTTCATTTCTATGGCGGTTATTGCTTTGATAGCTGCCTGGCTATCGATAAAGAAAGTGATACCTTCTGGCGGTATTGTTCTTACGGCAGACTCACGGGCAGCTGTTGTCACTGCCAGGACCTCCGCCTGGAAAACACTGCTGTGGTCTGGAAGTCGTATTGATCTGGATACACCCAGTGATTCAGAGAAGATTCCGGATCCTACACCGGTGTCCATTTTTGATCCATCAAGTGAATCAAGTGAATCACAGACGAATTTACTAATTCCAACTGTCATATTGTTTTTAAATCCGATAAGCCATTATGTGTGACGTAAAATTTGACTTTTTCCTATTTTTTTTCTAGTGCAACAAAACATAGCCTATCATCTTTGTAGCATAATTATCTACATTAAAAAAAAAGTACTTAATTGGTTAAGCATAGCATTACGGTCGCTTTTTGCGACTTAGTTTTACATAAATACATTTTTTTTTTTAAATCCAGCCACTGACACGCGTTTGTTTTTGAAAAATGCATTTCTTAAGTAATTATATATGAAATCGAAAAACATTTCAATACTACATGCATATATATTTTCTGTTCTATACCTTAGTTTACAACATTTCTTATTAGAATGTTATATTGATTTTGGTAAATGAGTCCATTCGCTGATTGCTAAATGTCTTATTTATCGGTCCAATAATATAATAATTAAAACGATTCGATGACATAGAGAACAATATTCCGGTATAGTTTTAAGTACTCCAAATATGACAATTACCACATGCATTAATCAAAAACTAGTGGGCCAAGCGGGCAAAAATCGACCGCATTCTAGTGTAAGAATAATATGAATGAACATTTTTTTTAGATTTTAGTGTTTAATATTTTTACTTTATTAGAGAAATATCACAGGAAAAATGAATCCACATGTGGGAATTAGAAACAACACTTTAGAAATATACATATGTATCTACTTCGTTTTAAAATTAACAGCTTTTCGCAAGAAAAGCAGAAACAGACCCTGTATATGTGTGTATGCTGTCTGTATTGCATGAGAAACTTTGAATATGAATTAGTGTTGAAGCACTTATAGTGTAATCCCATAAAAAAAGTCCGAATTCCCGTTCTCCCCATTTAAAAAAAAAAGCTAAAAAAAATTTCATTAACCTGGTTTATTCATTTTAATTCTTAAAACCGAATAATATAAATAAATATTTTTGTATGAAAAGAATGCAATGAGTTAGAATCGTAAAGTAAAAATTCCCACAAAAAGAGATTTTTTCTATGATCCCTGCAACACTGAATTCTCTCTTATGAATTGGTATGGTACTCTCTTTCTCACTTACACCTTCTGATAAGCACCAGATCAGCAGATATTCGCAAAAAAGGCATCATTCGCATGGCCCCCCAACACTGAAAAAAGTGCACACAAAGAATTCACTTACTTGGGTAAGAAAAGGAGGAATAGACTTGTTTTTAATTAAAGAAAGGATAAAAATTCTCTTGAAGAGATCCAATCGAACCAAATGTGATCCATTTCACAAAAAAAAAAAAATAAATGTGGTCCAATGGTCCATTTGAATTCATATTGATCCATTTTCAACGCAAACAAAATATTCATAAATACCTGCAATGCAACTCGTTTTTTACTATATATACATATGTTACGTTATGTCATTTATTCCAGAACTTTAGTAAATTTTTTAATTCGCTGAGATTTTGGACAGAAAAAATGGAACATAATGGAACAGGATTTGTTAAAACAATCGCTTTCAATCGTTTTCTCTTTTTAAAAAACGAATAAAATGCAAAGTCTTGCTGTTGTTCTACTCTGCTATGAATTTTTTATTAGGAAAAGGCGAATTTGAATGATCCAGTTTCCATATTTCAGTTTTTCATATTTGTGGTCCATTTTTGTGAATTTTCTTACCGATTCTGGTCCATTTCCAAATTTTCGAACGGCAACCCTGAGTAGTAGGGTAGTACTAACATAGTCGCATGTGGATAAATGTATATGTATTGACTTACTTTTATGTGACAATTGCAGGTTTTCTGATAACCTTAAAAAATCATCATCTGCATAGAAATAGCTTTCCAACGGTATATAATTTATTAAAATCGGTTCAGTAGAAACGCCTTTAAAGGGGGGACAAAATTCGTGTTTGCCTATAAATATAAGTGATAGTAAAATCTTGCTCGAGAAAGGTCTACTCAATTTCTGCTCGCAATTCTATTGAGAACTTACGACGAATAGATCTCTAAGGGAACATTGTAAGATAAAAAAAAAATTTGTTGTCAGTCAAAAACGCGATTGTTGTTAAAACATAACGCAATCCAAATGGCTCAGTGTCTAAGTGAATGAAGCTGTCATCAAAAATGCAGAGGAAGTGCAGGAAATGCAAGGGCGACGGGAAAAATCAGGCATCAGGTGCGCGGGCGTATGTGGCAAGATCTTTCACCTTGTAGTAAAGTATAGTAAAGTGTAGTGACACATTGATAACGAATTCGATGATAAGATTCATGTGCGAGGACTGTATAACGTACATACAGAAAGTAGATATGGTGTTAAGGACATGCAAGAAAACGCTAGAAACAATGGGAATTACTTAAAAGAATTTAAGAAAGAATTAAAATAAAGTTGAAATATACTTAAGAATAAAGCTGAAATAAAAGGCTTATTGGAGGCATTTGAACTGAGATACACTGAAAGATTGAAGGCGACGAAGTCTACTCAGGAAGCTTGTAAAAAAAGTATGGCAGACGTACGGTAAATGTGTAAATTTGGTGAATGTATCAAGTCGCAAAGTGATAAAATGTTTAATGGTGTTGCAAATGTAAGAGAGGAAAAATTGAAAGTGATTTCTAAACCGGTAAACGAGCTAACACTAGAAATCGAAAGGAAAAATTACGGTTTGGAAAAAGACGAAAAGACCGCAAGTGTCAGTGGTAAACTCTATTCCGATACCTATTTTAAAGAAAAACGAATCTTCGAATCCAAAAAAGAATCAAGAATCTTATTTAACGAAACAACAAATAAAACAAAACATAAACTCAACGAACATCAACGTCAATAGTGTGGTGAATAAAAATGATAGAAGAGTTGCCATCAAAAATGAAATTAAAAAAAAATTTAAAGTAATAGTTCCTACAGTGATAAATCCAGAGGTATGTGTTATGAAACTTGAGTGTGATGAAATTGAAATAGTGGGTAAACTAAAGAAACAAAATCTTGAATTAAGCCAAAGTAATATTTAACTACTTAAGTCGTATAAAAAAAAAATTGAGGAATTTGAACGTGGTCTGCGAACATGCAGCAAATAATAAGAACTGTCTAGTATTCTTACGAAAACTGAAAGTACACACTGAAAAAATACAATACTAGCAATCAAATCAATTGACTTACTTGAGTGTTAATATACAGGCTGTTGAGAATCACGGCAACACCGATAACACCGAAGCTAAGAGTTCCAACGAACAGATGGCGACACAAACTAAGTTTATTGTGAACTAATATTTTTAAAAAATATTTTTAAAATTTAGCTCCTGTCTTTTCTTTTCTGAACAAAGCCGAAAATGTGGCTAACATATATACAAATTTAATTATATAAAAATTACCAAGTAAATTGTTATTAAATAAAAATTTCTAATTGAATTGTTAAATTTGAAGGACACTGAACGTAAGAATAACGTGAATTTTAACTTTATATATATATAAATGTGGGATTAGTATACTCCCCCTAAGTCCGTAAGCAGTAAACTAGCGTTCATAAAAGTCAGCCCATATTTCTACAACATCTTCCGATTGGCAAAAAACGCTCCCCATCGTCCCATTGGCATAAACGCTTAAGGAAGCAGTCAGTCGACCAGCAGCCACGAGAAGTAACGCGACACGAGACGACACGCTTGCAAAGGCTACGTTAAAATCTTAAATCCTAAATCATTTCAAATCTTACGTCCTAAATTATCTAAAATCTTACATCCTAAATAATCTTAAAAGAAAAAAACTTAAACACTAAATTAAATTCTCAAAGCTTAATTAAAACCCCATTGAATTTATAAAGCATTAAAAAATAAGTGAATTAAAATAAATAATCCAATTTGAATTTGCTAAAACGTGTTGCTCTTTTCTTTTTATATACTCCCCTTTATTGACCTCCTCCCCCACAAGGTGTCAGAAGTGTCTTAATTCCCCCTCTTAGCGCGTTCGCGTAAAATAAAACAGAAGTGACTTAACTTCCCCTCTTACCGCATTCGCGTAAAATAAAACAGAAGTGACTAAATTTCCCCTCTTACCGAGTTCGCGTAAAATAAAACAGAAGTGTATGGTGTATTCTGTATGCTGCACAGTGAAAAAAAAAATGAATTAATCAAATCACATTGATTGTTAAAAGTGCTGTGTGTGTGACAAAAACAGTAGCGCCGAATCGATCAGCAGTGTCAATCATACATATAAAACGGCAAGTGAAGTCAAAATAGTTGAATGCGGCACGAAAAGATAAGTATAATTTTCATCTAATTTTTTTTTGAAAATATTATTACGCAAATGAATTTGGATAAATTGTCAACGAAACAACTACAGGCTTTATTAAAAGACCGTGGTCTTTCATACAGCTACAGATTGAAACAAGATTTAGTTTCTCGGTTGCAAACAGCATTATTAGGGAATCTAGAAAAAACATTAGAAGATATGGACGGCAAAGAAAGTGTAGACGGTGAAAACGATAAGAGCGGTAACGGGAAAGAGATCATAGAGTGCGTGGACAATACCGACGGTGAAAACGAAGTTGAATAAGAATTTTTCGAGACTAGCGACGATAATACTAAAAGCCCTAAGATAGAAAACGAAGTGCCATCTAAATGTTCCAAAATAACTTTGTATTTAAGGATGTCGAGGACTCCTTAGAAACATTTAACGGTGAAAGTGGAAAAGAAATTACGGATTGGATAAAAGAATTCGAAGACATTGCATCCGTTTGCGAATGGAACGATATACAACGCTATCTTTACGCAAGAAGGTTGCTTAAAGGTGCCGAGAAATTAGCTATCGAAGCTGAAAATAATATCCACACGTGGAGGGAACTAAAAGCTAAACTAGGAAAAGAGTTCGGTACAACTACTTCAGGTCTAGTGATTCATCGCCAGCTAGAATCGCTTCGAAAAAACAGCAATGAATCGTATCTAGAGTAAATGTACCAAATGAAATATAATAATAGACGTAATGTCGACGACGAATCCTTGCTCTCATATATTGTGTCGGGTATTCATGATACGGTAGCGAATAAAACAATTTTATACGAAGCAAAATCGTTCGAAGACTTAAATTAAAAGTGTACGATGAAATGAAACGTCAAATGCAGAAATTAAGAAACGAGGGTCGCGTACAAAAACCAAACTCTTCATTGCAAAGTTTGAGAACTGAAGATCGCGCGCCTAGATCAATTTCCCTTCCTCAAGACACTCAAATCCAAAAACGATGTGTTACATGCGGAGCTAAAACGCATGCTTCGCAAAGCTGCCCCCATAGAAAATCAAAATAGATGATATTTTATTAGACTCACCAGTAGATACAGGTAGTCAATTATGCCTGATAAAACACTCTGTATTTTTGAAACTAAATGAACAATTTGATAGACCGGGAACCTTATTATCAGGTATAGGGCAAAATGTTTATTCTTCAATTGGCGAGTTAAAAATTACTGTTTTAGTAGATGAAATGCCCTATGTTTTGAACTTCGATGTTGTTAAAGATGAGTGGATGTCTGAAAACATTACAATCGGTACAGAAATTTTAAAATACGCTAATATAACAATCGAAAATGGAAACGTGTACTTTAAACGCAAAGAAAATGATAAGTGTAACGACAAAAACATATACGAAAACGATATTAACAAAATCGATGCGGAACATCTAGCCGCGGAAAGTAAAAAGGTATATAATATAGACTCAATAAAAGATACGCAAATAAAAGAAACGATTGTTAAGTTGATTGACTCTTATAAACCTCAAAAATCTAAAAAATCTTGCGTTGAAATGAAAATTGTACTTGAAGATGAAGCGTCAGTATTTCATCGTCCGCGAAGGCTAGCGCCCAAGGAACAAAAGGTAGTGGCGTCTCAAATATCAGAATGGTTAAACGAAGGGATTATAGTGCCTAGTAATTCCAATTTTTCTAGTCCGGTTGTCCTCGCTAAGAAAAAAGACGGTAGTTATAGATTGCGTATCGATTACCGCAAACTTAGTTCGAAAATAGTTAAGGACAGGTATCCATTACCAAAAATAGAAGATATAGTGAAAATTTACAAACTCTAAAATTAGTGCTGCACATAGCGGTCTTATGCACAATGGTCTTATTATTAAATGGGAGAAGTGTAATTTCGTAATCCGAAAGATTGAATTCCTAGGGCATATCGTGGAGAATGGCGAGGTGAGGCCTTCAATTGAAAAAACTAGAACAGTGCGTAATTTCCCTGAACCCCAAAATTTTAAAGAACTTCAAAGTTTTTTAGGCTTAACTGGGTTCTTTAGAAAGTTCATTTCTAACTACGCTAGGATCGCAAAACCCTTATCTGACTTAACAAGAAAACACACAACTAACTTTTGTTTCGGTCACGAACAGAGGAACGCGTATCTGCTATGCCGGGAACCTGTTCTTAAACTCTTTAATCCGGCGCTATACACAGAATTACATACAGATGCAAGTAAGATCGGTCTTGCTGCCGTTTTGATTCAGCGTCATGATAAAGATTTACACCCTGTTTTTTATATAAATTTCAAGACTACGTCTGTGGAAGAAAAATATAGTAGTTATGAGCTTGGAAGTATTAGCTGTAATACGTTCCGTGAAGAAACTGCGTGTTTACCTGCTTGGACCTACCTTTAATATTTATATTGATTGCAAAGCATTCAAGGTTGCAAAGCTCAAGGTAAAGACGAGTCATGTCAACTAATTCTAACGATTCTTCAACACGAACAATACGAAGATTACGTAAGTCGAAATGGAGTCCTCTACCGATTCGTGCAAGGAGCTTATCTACTGGCCGTACCAAAGGCTATGCAAAGGAAGTTATTCGATGTCAGCATGAAATTGGACATCAATGTACAAAAGGTAGTAACTCTTAAAGCGAAACTACTTCTTTGCAAACATGCGGACAAAAGTCGCCGAAGTTATATCCAACTGCGTCGCATGTATCCTGGCAGAGAAAAAGCAAGGCAAACAAGAAGGATAAGAATAAGAAGGAAAGTCGACACTCCGCTCCATACGTATCATATGGATCACCTTGGCCCGATGGAATCCAATGCAAAGAACTACAAACATCTATTAGTTGTAATGGTCCAAAAAGCAATCAACTGTACGGTGTCAAGGGCGACCAATAGAACCCCATTCGAAATGCTCATAGGTATACCAATGAAAACAGAACGAGATCCCGAAATAATCAACCTGCTAGAAGAAGAAATAAGATGCGAATTCGAGGACTGGAGACCGGAACTCAGAGTAGAAGCGAAGCATAAAATTGGTCAAATCCAGGCTGAGAATAAAAAAAAAACGTTTAATAAAAATCGTAAGGCAGCACAAAAATACGCAGTAAAGGACTTAGTCGCAATCCAGCGCACTCAATTTGGACCAGGACTCAAAGTGCACTCGAAGTTTCTTGGACCATATAAGGTCACCAAAATTAAACGCAATGACCGTTATGATGTTCAAAAAGTAGGAAACCACGAGGGCAGAACCTCATCATCAGCTGACCAAATGAAACGATGGTTATACGACGACGAAAGCGATATGGAATCGGACTCAGCTGAAGATGACTTACCTCAGGATGGCCGGATGTGGGATTAGTATACTCCCCCTAAGTCCGTCAAAGCAGTAAACATATTTCTACAACATCATCCGATGTCATCGTCCGATTGGCAAAAACGCTTAAGGAAGCAGTCAGTCGACCGGCAGCCATGAAAAGTAACGCGACACGAGACGACACGCTTGCAAAGGCTACGTTAAAATCTTAAATCCTAAATCATTTCAAATCTTACGTCCTAAATTATCTAAAATCTTACATCCTAAATAATCTTAAAAGAAAAAAACTTAAACACTAAATTAAATTCTCAAAGCTTAATTAAAACCCCATTGAATTTATAAAGCATTAAAAAATAAGTGAATTAAAATAAATAATCCAATTTGAATTTGCTAAAACGTGTTGCTCTTTTCTTTTTATATACTCCCCTTTATTGACCTCCTCCCCCACAAGGTGTCAGAAGTGTCTTAATTCCCCCTCTTAGCGCGTTCGCGTAAAATAAAACAGAAGTGACTTAACTTCCCCTCTTACCGCATTCGCGTAAAATAAAACAGAAGTGACTAAATTTCCCCTCTTACCGAGTTCGCGTAAAATAAAACAGAAGTGTATGGTGTATTCTGTATGCTGCACAGTGAAAAAAAAAATGAATTAATCAAATCACATTGATTGTTAAAAGTGCTGTGTGTGTGACAAAAACAGTAGCGCCGAATCGATCAGCAGTGTCAATCATACATATAAAACGGCAAGTGAAGTCAAAATAGTTGAATGCGGCACGAAAAGATAAGTATAATTTTCATCTAATTTTTTTTTGAAAATATTATTACGCAAATGAATTTGGATAAATTGTCAACGAAACAACTACAGGCTTTATTAAAAGACCGTGGTCTTTCATACAGCTACAGATTGAAACAAGATTTAGTTTCTCGGTTGCAAACAGCATTATTAGGGAATCTAGAAAAAACATTAGAAGATATGGACGGCAAAGAAAGTGTAGACGGTGAAAACGATAAGAGCGGTAACGGGAAAGAGATCATAGAGTGCGTGGACAATACCGACGGTGAAAACGAAGTTGAATAAGAATTTTTCGAGACTAGCGACGATAATACTAAAAGCCCTAAGATAGAAAACGAAGTGCCATCTAAATGTTCCAAAATAACTTTGTATTTAAGGATGTCGAGGACTCCTTAGAAACATTTAACGGTGAAAGTGGAAAAGAAATTACGGATTGGATAAAAGAATTCGAAGACATTGCATCCGTTTGCGAATGGAACGATATACAACGCTATCTTTACGCAAGAAGGTTGCTTAAAGGTGCCGAGAAATTAGCTATCGAAGCTGAAAATAATATCCACACGTGGAGGGAACTAAAAGCTAAACTAGGAAAAGAGTTCGGTACAACTACTTCAGGTCTAGTGATTCATCGCCAGCTAGAATCGCTTCGAAAAAACAGCAATGAATCGTATCTAGAGTAAATGTACCAAATGAAATATAATAATAGACGTAATGTCGACGACGAATCCTTGCTCTCATATATTGTGTCGGGTATTCATGATACGGTAGCGAATAAAACAATTTTATACGAAGCAAAATCGTTCGAAGACTTAAATTTAAAGTGTACGATGAAATGAAACGTCAAATGCAGAAATTAAGAAACGAGGGTCGCGTACAAAAACCAAACTCTTCATTGCAAAGTTTGAGAACTGAAGATCGCGCGCCTAGATCAATTTCCCTTCCTCAAGACACTCAAATCCAAAAACGATGTGTTACATGCGGAGCTAAAACGCATGCTTCGCAAAGCTGCCCCCATAGAAAATCAAAATAGATGATATTTTATTAGACTCACCAGTAGATACAGGTAGTCAATTATGCCTGATAAAACACTCTGTATTTTTGAAACTAAATGAACAATTTGATAGACCGGGAACCTTATTATCAGGTATAGGGCAAAATGTTTATTCTTCAATTGGCGAGTTAAAAATTACTGTTTTAGTAGATGAAATGCCCTATGTTTTGAACTTCGATGTTGTTAAAGATGAGTGGATGTCTGAAAACATTACAATCGGTACAGAAATTTTAAAATACGCTAATATAACAATCGAAAATAGAAACGTGTACTTTAAACGCAAAGAAAATGATAAGTGTAACGACAAAAACATATACGAAAACGATATTAACAAAATCGATGCGGAACATCTAGCCGCGGAAAGTAAAAAGGTATATAATATAGACTCAATAAAAGATACGCAAATAAAAGAAACGATTGTTAAGTTGATTGACTCTTATAAACCTCAAAAATCTAAAAAATCTTGCGTTGAAATGAAAATTGTACTTGAAGATGAAGCGTCAGTATTTCATCGTCAGCGAAGGCTAGCGCCCAAGGAACAAGAGGTAGTGGCGTCTCAAATATCAGAATGGTTAAACGAAGGGATTATAGTGCCTAGTAATTCTAATTTTTCTAGTCCGGTTGTCCTCGCTAAGAAAAACCAGTGAAAAATGCTACAGTTCGCCTGGAGCGAATCGTATGATACCCTATCCCTATCTTATTTGGTCGTGTCAGTGGGCGGTGGAAAATGTATTCACAAAATTTTCTATTTTGCCTTATAAACTAATATTTTTACTCGAAAATTAATTTTTGAAGTAAACGCCCCTAAAAAGTGGGCGTGGCCATATACAATGTATAGACGATTTGTAGATTAAGTGGATATCTACATATTTGCCCAAGTAAGTTTTTTCGAGTTTCATATGAAAATAGTGAAAAAAAGTGATTTTTTTGAAAAGTGGGCGTGTCAGTGGGCGGATTTTAAAAATTTTTACACTTGTATTGCTTACTTTTCCGAAGACCTCGTATACAAAATTTCATCAGCCTAGCTCAAAATTTAAGGCCCAAAAACTGGTGACATACGGACGGACGGACGGACGGACGGACGGACAGACGGACGGACGGACGGACGGACAGACGGACGGACGGACAGACGGACGGACGGACGGACGGACAGACGGACGGACGGACGGACGGACGGACGGACGGACAGACGGACGGACGGACGGACATAGCTCAATCGACTCGGCTAGTGATGCTGATCATTTATATATATACTTTATTGGGTCTATCTGTAATATTTCTCTATGTTACAAACTATGTATCAAACTTAATATACCCTTAGGATAGGGTATAAAGACGGTAGTTATAGATTGCGTATCGATTACCGCAAACTTAGTTCGAAAATAGTTAAGGACAGGTATCCATTACCAAAAATAGAAGATATAGTGAAAATTTACAAACTCTAAAATTAGTGCTGCACATAGCGGAAAAAAATGGTCTTATTATTAAATGGGAGAAGTGTAATTTCGTAATCCGAAAGATTGAATTCCTAGGGCATATCGTGGAGAATGGCGAGGTGAGGCCTTCAATTGAAAAAACTAGAACAGTGCGTAATTTCCCTGAACCCCAAAATTTTAAAGAACTTCAAAGTTTTTTAGGCTTAACTGGGTTCTTTAGAAAGTTCATTTCTAACTACGCTAGGATCGCAAAACCCTTATCTGACTTAACAAGAAAACACACAACTAACTTTTGTTTCGGTCACGAACAGAGGAACGCGTATCTGCAATTAAAAGATTCGCTATGCCGGGAACCTGTTCTTAAACTCTTTAATCCGGCGCTATACACAGAATTACATACAGATGCAAGTAAGATCGGTCTTGCTGCCGTTTTGATTCAGCGTCATGATAAAGATTTACACCCTGTTTTTTATATAAATTTCAAGACTACGTCTGTGGAAGAAAAATATAGTAGTTATGAGCTTGGAAGTATTAGCTGTAATACGTTCCGTGAAGAAACTGCGTGTTTACCTGCTTGGACCTACCTTTAATATTTATATTGATTGCAAAGCATTCCATCTTACAATGCGAAAGAAGGAGCTATGTACCAGAGTCGCGAGATGGACTCTGTTCCTAGGAGAGTTCAATTGCACAGTCCAGCATAGACCAGGACAATATAAGCAAAATGTAGACGCATTAAGTCGAGTGCTGACAGTTACGGCAGTAGACACAGTAGCTCTGCATAGAATCAAAAAGGCTCAAGGTAAAGACGAGTCATGTCAACTAATTCTAACGATTCTTCAACACGAACAATACGAAGATTACGTAAGTCGAAATGGAGTCCTCTACCGATTCGTGCAAGGAGCTTATCTACTGGCCGTACCAAAGGCTATGCAAAGGAAGTTATTCGATGTCAGCATGAAATTGGACATCAATGTACAAAAGGTAGTAACTCTTAAAGCGAAACTACTTCTTTGCAAACATGCGGACAAAAGTCGCCGAAGTTATATCCAACTGCGTCGCATGTATCCTGGCAGAGAAAAAGCAAGGCAAACAAGAAGGATAAGAATAAGAAGGAAAGTCGACACTCCGCTCCATACGTATCATATGGATCACCTTGGCCCGATGGAATCCAATGCAAAGAACTACAAACATCTATTAGTTGTAATGGTCCAAAAAGCAATCAACTGTACGGTGTCAAGGGCGACCAATAGAACCCCATTCGAAATGCTCATAGGTATACCAATGAAAACAGAACGAGATCCCGAAATAATCAACCTGCTAGAAGAAGAAATAAGATGCGAATTCGAGGACTGGAGACCGGAACTCAGAGTAGAAGCGAAGCATAAAATTGGTCAAATCCAGGCTGAGAATAAAAAAAAAACTTTTAATAAAAATCGTAAGGCAGCACAAAAATACGCAGTAAAGGACTTAGTCGCAATCCAGCGCACTCAATTTGGACCAGGACTCAAAGTGCACTCGAAGTTTCTTGGACCATATAAGGTCACCAAAATTAAACGCAATGACCGTTATGATGTTCAAAAAGTAGGAAACCACGAGGGCAGAACCTCATCATCAGCTGACCAAATGAAACGATGGTTATACGACGACGAAAGCGATATGGAATCGGACTCAGCTGAAGATGACTTACCTCAGGATGGCCGGATGTGGGATTAGTATACTCCCCCTAAGTCCGTCAAAGCAGTAAACATATTTCTACAACATCATCCGATTTCATCGTCCGATTGGCAAAAACGCTTAAGGAAGCAGTCAGTCGACCGGCAGCCATGAAAAGTAACGCGACACGAGACAACACGCTTGCAAAGGCTACGTTAAAATCTTAAATCCTAAATCATTTCAAATCTTACGTCCTAAATTATCTAAAATCTTACATCCTAAGTAATCTAAAAAAAAAAAACTTAAACACTAAATTAAAATCTCAAAGCTTAATTAAAACCCCATTGAATTTATGAAGCATTAAAAAATAAGTGAATTAAAATAAATAATCCAATTTGAATTTGCTAAAACGTGCTCTTTTCTTTTTATATACTCCCCTTTATTGACCCCCTCCCCCACATAAATCAATTTTTTCCTTACAGGAAAATTTAGCCGTTCTTAAATTTCGTGTAACGATTTTTCCACAATCGGAAGATATTTAGAAATATACAGAAATCGTGTTTAGCGCAAATTAAGCACTCAACGCATCACATGCATGATTCTTTAATTCTCGATCGCTAAACCAGGTGAATATCTTTGATTCTTTCTTTCTAAGTAAATGCAGCGCACTCCACCGCAAATACAACGTGTAAGAAATTTAGTGGAATGAGATCTCTTAGTGATAGCCAACCGCCACCCTCGGTTGCTCCGTCACCGATTGATACACTGCCGTCGAATGGGCTACCGACGAATGCAACACAACCGCCAAATGCACGATCTTCAGATGCATTACCGTCGAATGCGCCAGCTTCGACTGCACCACCGCCGATCGCACTTAAACATCAGTCAGAGTCACTAAATGTCATCATTGCACAAGGTCAAAATATGCGTTCAGCAAACCTCGATGCTGTTCAATCTTTGGCTGATCTATCATCTGTGATAAACCAAAGACCTTCAAGGGCAATGTCAACAACGTCACAAGCCTGATCTCGCAAAAGAATATCCCTTTAACTTAAACTCCTAGAAGAAGAACGCCTTCTACAGGAAAAGTACTTAATGAAGAAATATCAAAATCTTGAGGATAACATTTTAAGGGGATGGCTATCCCACATCTTCAAAGCAAGTGGAAAACTGGTTAAAAGTCCAAAACAAGAAAGCAAATGTTGATTTTAATACAGATTTGCCTAATAGCACATTTAATAATACCTGGCCAAAACTACATGTCAACCAAACAAACAAAAGTTAATTCGAGAAAGATTAATGTAGATATATCAGGCGGGAACCTGAATAATAAATTTTCAATTCAAGGCGTAAAGGATTTGAATTTGCCGCAGCAATCTATAAATGCTACAGATTTGAGTCAATGGTATATGCATTCAAAAGGTATTCCAACTGCCTAATTTTATAATGCGAAACCTCGAATTTTATTAGGTTTACAGCACTGAAATTTGGGAATACCACTAAGAACTCGAGAAGGTAATGCAAATGAACCGATTGCCACTAAAACGCGCTTGAGATGGGTGGTATTTGGACCATGTGACATAACTTCTGCAATAAAATCTGGAGATTTGTCCGTGCTGCAATTGTAAGGACTCCTTATTGAACAATACTTTAAAGATTATCTTGTAATGGAAAATATGGGCACGAAAAAAGTTTTACTTATGTCGGCTGAAGAACATAGAGCACTAACAATACTCAATACATATTCTCTAAATGATAATTTCGAGGTATCGCTGCTTTGGAAAAGCGATTACTTTAAATTGCCTAAAGGTAAAACTTATGCCTATAATCGCCTCCTGTGTTTAGAGCGTCGCCTGGTAAGGGAACCACATTAGTGATGGGCATAATCGAATGATTTGAAGAATCGTAACATACATACATACTCGAGTGATACGTATAATCGAATGATCATTCGAGATATGCAAAACTCTTAGTAATAAGAAACAAAATATACCATACCATTCATAAATCCAGTTTGTTTTACGTGTATCGCCGCAAATGTTATCCCTACTGCTAAAAAAAATTGGGCAAGTGCGAGGAGGGCCTCGTGCATTAAATTGAAGGCAATTTATCCATATCCTGCGTAGGTACACCTAACACTGGGTTTGATATGAACAATGTAATGTGTAATCAACTCTATTAAGTTGTAAAATCAAAAGTACATAGGTATGTCCTAGTAATACTGTGCAGTGAGATTCCAGTCCATTTTAACTTGAACTTTCGATATAAAACAATTCTCGATACTCGAGATATTAAACAATTCTGAAATTACGTTAATAGAGAAGCTCGTTATAGTGTGTCTGCCGATTCAGTTTGTCTGTCTGTATGACGAGTGAATCAATTTACTTCAAACTTCATGTTAGGGCGCTATTGCATGGCCACTAATGGGGACATTGAAATTTTTGTTCTAGCCCTACTCTTAGAGTTCCTTCACGTAGCGCCATTTTCAGTTTTCTCGAAAATGGTTTCAACGATTTTGATAAAATTTCATATTTCAGCTAGTTTAGGCGTACCAAGCTTTTGTATAAAAATGCATGTAACAGTACTTTGCTTGTTAAGTGGCTTAGGTAAAGTAAAACACTGGCAATACTTGACATGCGACGGAATACAGCATTTAGAGTTTTAAAAATTTAAGAAAAAAATATTTTTGAAAAATAAAACCAAAATTAAAAAAATAATAGTTTTTTGAACTTATTTTGTTTTTAGTAGCAGCATAGAGCTAACATATACGATCCATTCGTGCAAATGACTTAGTTTTTGAAAAATCGAAATCGAATGAGGTAGTAGCAAGAGAAGAGATGAGAATATAGGGAAGGCCATGCGCTCTTCTCAAATCTGTAACTCGGGAACTACTTGGAGCATTTGGATGAAACTTAAAATTTGAGCCAATCCTAGTATCGAAATAACCTACTGTAAAAATTATTTGGATAACATAAAAACTGGGGGAGATACAGTGGGGTAACTAAATACCCCATTTTTTTTAATTTTTCTCAGAAAATATATAACATACAGAAATTTTCGTATTCTTTTTACAATCTACACAAAATTTTAAGTATCTCCAATTTTTTTCATATTTTTACCATTTATGGTCTGGCCGCTAGGGGTGGGGGGACAACATTTTTGAAATGTTTGGCAAGCTTTTTTGTTCAACCAATTTTGTTAGATAAAAATATTTCTTACCTTACCCTTGCAAAATTCTCTTTAATTTGATATGCCACATGATCGGAAACATACAAGGTGCCCCAAAATGAAATTCATTGCCGCCATCTTGTGCGGGCTCCCACATAAAGTATGCTACACACTATCAGTTTTCAACTGATGGAAAGACTGATGGAAAAATGATAGTATGTATATAGAAATGATAACTGAGGATGGAACTGATGGCGAGACTGATGAGGGTTGAAATTTTTCGTGGATTTTGCTGGTGCAGGTAGTGTTTATTTATTTATTTATTGAGCTTAGTACAAGCTGTAACTTAATTCTAACAGAACTTATTATTTCTAACTAAACCTAATTTTATATATAATTTTTATAGTTTTTCAATATTATTAATTATAATTAAACAAACTAAAAAAAAACATTTAACAAACTAAGACAGATTAGTTTTAAGGGGGAGGTCAGGAGGAAGAGAGTGAATTTCTAAGAGAGGATATGCTGTAATGGAAGTCGAGGAGGTTCTGGGCATTATTGGCTAATCGCAGCATTCTGGAGACTGGTTCAAAAAGGCCGTAATTAGTGCGGTGGAGAGCGAGACGAAAGAGAGGAAGAGACCTGAGATTGCGTGGATTTGTTTGAAGCGAAATCATTTCCAGTAATGCGGGGGAATCGATCGTACCGGTTAATATCTGATGGATGAACAGAATATCGGCGACTTCGCGACGTCTAACAAGGGTTGTAAGGTTAATCAATTTTAAACGATCTTCGTAGGGGGGTAGGTTATAATTGTCGACCCATGGGAGACCTCGTAAGGCAAAACGTAAAAACCTGCGCTGCACAGCTTCAATTCTAAGGGAATGGGTGACATGAAATGGAGACCAAACTTGGCTTGCGTACTCAAGGAGGGGTCTGACAAAGGTAATGTAAAGCGACTTTGTAACATAAGGGTTAGAGAATTCTTTAGACCAGCGTTTTATGAAACCAAGAGAAGAATTGGCCTTAAGTATAATGTGGTCAATGTGGGAGCGAAAGTTAAGTTCCCTATCACAGATAATACCCAGATCACGTATAAAGGAGACTGAGGGAATGGAATCATGAAGAAAAAAATAGGATCTACGGGGTGGGGGCAGGCGTTTACGGGAGAAGGTTATGGATTGACATTTACTGACGTTAAGTTCTAAGAAGTTATTGACGCACCAAGTGTAGAAAGAGTTCAGGTCTTTTTGAAAAGATAGAGAGTCCTTCGGGGTGGATATAACCTTAACTATTTTCATGTCGTCCGCGTAAATAAACAGATCGGAGTTTTTAATGATTTGCCCAACATCATTTGTAGTTAGGACGAAAATCAATGGACCAAGATGACTTCCTTGTGGGACGCCTGAGGTTGCGATAATGGGATCGGAGACTGAAAATCTAAATAGAACTCTGTACTGGCGATTCTCAAGGTAAGATTTCAGCCATGAGACAAAAGATGGTGGAAAGCCAATGGCTTCAAGTTTGAAGTAAATAGTAGGGTGACATATTTTATCAAACGCTTTACTGAAGTCGGTGGTAATGACGTCAACTTCCTTTCCTGCCTCCAGTGCCTGTAGTGTTTTTGAGACAAATTCGGTTAGGTTAGTCGTAGTGGATCTACCTTTTAAGAAACCGTGCTGATGGGGAGAAAAAATAGATTTACAGTGAAAATATAATGAGTCGTATATAATGCTTTCAAAGAGTTTAGGGATCGATGAGAGTTTAGCTATGGGTCGGTAGTTAGATATATCATTTTTGCTCCCTTTTTTATGGATAGGGAAAATAAATGAGTCCTTCCATAAGTTTGGAAAAACGGCTTGTGAGAGCGAGAGACGAAATAAAGTAGTTAGTGGTTGATACAGTGCATTAGCACATTTCTTAAGAAATATGGCGGGCAAACCATCGGGGCCGGGAGAAAAGTCATCCTTGAGATGAATAATTTTATCGCGTACCATATCGGAACTTATGCTAACTGAGACTAGGGAGGTTTGAGGGCAGTTATTCAAATAGCTAAAATAGCTAAGATCCGGTACGTGAACGTGGTGACTATACGAATGGCTGAAAAAGGTTGCAAATAGGTTGGCGATTACTTTAGGGTCAGAAGTGGATGTATCAAGTAATTTTAGAGTGGAGGGGAAGCCATCGGATTTTCTTTTAACGTTAATAAATTCGTAAAAACGTCTGGGATCAGTTATTAGACTCGATTGCATTCTGTTGAGGTATTCATGATAGAGGGATTCGCAGAGGGTGGAGAAGTGGGAGTGTGCTAGCTGGTAGTTTATAAGATCAGAAGCAGATCTGGATCTCAGGTGTGTTTTCCACAATTTGTTTCTTGTATTTCTCAGAGTACGTAATTCTTTATTATACCAGGGAGGGGAAGAAGAGCTGTTTTTGCGCGACACATATTTCATGATTTGGCATTTGTCGCTAGTCGAGCGAGGGTCATATTTGATAGTCCAGGTTTCTGTGTCCCGCATCTTGCGAATTAGATTACAGTGCGTAAAAATTTTTGCCTGCGCCCAAAGAAGACAAACCGAACAATGAACAAAAAAAAAAGGAGAAAACCTTCGAAAAACTGACAAACCTGGAATGATAGTGTGTAGCCTGGAATGAAATGATGAGAACTGACAGTCCAGGACTGTCAGTTGAAATCTGATAGTGTGTAGCCTACTTTATGTATACATAGCGCAAGTTTCAGCTCTCTATGCCTATGTGTCGAATAATTTAGTTCTCGATTCCCAGTTCTCGGCGCCACTCGTAACCCTCGAGTAAAAATGTCTCGATTCAATCTCACCCTGTGGTAGTGAGAAATTTTAATTCAAGAAATGAGACGAATTGTTTTTTTTTTTCATCCTTACTTCCCCGCTGCTTCGACAGAAAGAGGTATAGGGTAGAACATTCTAATGATTTCAGACAGTATCTTGAGACATCTCGAGATATTGCAATAATCGATTATAATCAATTATATCATTCGAATGTGCCCATCACTAAAGCACATATTAAAATATTGATAGATAATTTAATTAAAGATTATATTAATAAGGGTTACGCTCGGAAAATAGATCCCAAATCTGAAGTGACAGCGAAGACGTGGTATTTAACAATTTTCCCAGTGTCCAACCCGAACAAACCAAATAAAATACCCATCGTGTGGGATGCAGCAGCAAAGTTAAATGGCATTTCACTGAATTCCGTTTAATTGACTGGTCCGGAAATAATATCCCGCTTTGCTCGGAATTTTGTTTCGTTTTAGAGAACGAAAGTCAGAATTGGAAGTGAAGACCAGGAAGCACAACGATTTCTTTGGCGTAATGCGAGCACAAACGAAATTGAAACATACATTCTTCAAGTCATGACAGCATGACGCTGCTAAGGCTATATTTTGAGATCACTATGTTGATGATTTTATTGCCAGTTACGATATTATCTATGTTCATAGCAAAGGTGGATTCGAAGTTAGAAATCTTTGTTCAAATTCTCTTTTATTGGACAAATTGAATTGTCATGTAGCTGATAAGTTCTCTAATGTATCTTTGTCAAACGCTGAAAAGGTTTTGGGTCTTTGTTGGTCACCAAAAAATGATGAGTGGTTTTTTATATTCAATAGCGACAGAATAAATCCCGAAGTAATGAGCGGTAATTGGACACCAACACAAAGAGAAGTTCTTCAAATTTTAATGAGAATTAATGATCCTTTATGTCTTATTGTTAATATCTTGATTAACATAAAAATCTTACTGCAGTGGATTTTAAGCTCTGGTATTAATTGGGATTAGAAAATAAACAATGAACATTTCGGTACCTGAAATAAATGGCTGCGTCTGTTACCTGAGATAGACAATATTAGAATTCCTCGGCGATATTTAAAAATCCAAAACGGCATACATATATTCGAGTTATATGTGGAGAAGATATCGAGTGTCGTTTAATAGCAGCAAAAACTACAGTAGCGCCTTTGCATCACATTTCAATTCCACGAATGGAACTCGAAGCCGCAGTTCCTGGAAGTAGGTTGGCCACGACAATAATCGAAAGTCACTCAATTAACTTTACTCGACAAGTATACTTGACCGACTCCAAAACCGTCATTACGGAAGTGGGGTCCATCTAAACTAAATATTGCCGACGAAGGCACAAAAACCAGAACCAGTTTCGATTTTTCATCGAAAAGTCCCTGATATATAGGCCCAGGTTTCTTGTGGTCAAATTGTGATCTTGCTCCTATAACTCCAGAAAATAAAGTAGCTGAACATCTTCATCACGCTACTAAAGACACTCATCAAGAATGGATAATTAATGTTCATAAATTTACAAACTGCAGGGAACTTCTAAATTCAACGGCAAGAGTTTACCTTTTTATTAAATGGTATTTTACTCGAAACACAGATCTTACACTTAAAAAAATTATAGTCGAGTTAGAACGTTGCCTACGGAGGTGAGCACAAAGTGAAACCGACTTCTCGATTCAGCGAAACTTGGAGGCGGAGTTCTCTTTCCAAAGCCATGTTTGTTGTATAAATTATCACTGTACTTAGATGATCATAATTTGTTGAGAATTTCCGGAAGAATACATGTAGCAGTCGGGATTAGCTTTGAAACAAAGAGGCAGATCGTTCTTTCCAAGCATCGTCATATATAACTTTTCTGAATCTCGATCACTAACATCGCAAATTTTAACATCAATATAATGAAACAGTTGTGAAGGAGGTCCGCCTACTAAATATTTTACATCCCTACGTTGCGAGTAACGGGAAAGACAGTACAACGCAAATGTCCGGTATGCCGTTACAAGAGAGCTGAACCAGCAATTCATGTGATGGGGGAATTGTCACCCGCGAGGTTAAAACCATTCGCTAAGCCTTTCTCTTACGTTGGAATCGACAATTTTGGACCAATGCTTTTTACCGTAGGGCGACGATTGGAAAAACGGTGGGGAGTAATTTTTACTTGCCTTACTATAAGAGCGATTCATGTGGGAGTCGCGCACTCTCCGTCAATAAGTTTCTGCATTCAAGCCTTAAAATATTTTGCTTCCAGAAGAGCTACTCCAATCCATATTTACACCAAGCGGGCAGCTGTTGAGCAAATAGATGGTAAGAAACTGGTTGAAGGCATAGGTGAGGGAAGGGTCTAATGGATATTCGTTCCTCCTACAGCTCCGCATATGCGCGGAACGGTTGGTTCGATCGTTAAAGCAAACGCTTTCACAAACTAAATTTACCGGGAATCCGAATGATCAGTTGTTGCAGACAATGATGGTCGAAGTTCCAGTGTCCTGTGAGGACGATGAAGCTTTAACTCACAACCATTTTTTGCTGGGCTCAACAAATGGGGCAAAATAGAAAATAGAAAATTTTGTGAATACATTTTCCACCGCTCACTGACACGACCAAATAAGATAGGGATAGGGTATCATACGATCCGCTCGAGGCGGATTGTAGCATTTTTTCGCTGGTTTGTTTTGAAATCCGATTAGTCATTATTGAGTTAGAGCTGTGTATGTAAATGACTTAAAATTAAACAATTTCCCCACTTCATTCACTATTATTGTATGTTCTTATATCTTATTTTATCTAACGGAACAAAAGAAAGCCTAGTTTAAGAAGAACAAACATATATATTAATTAAGAAAAAAATCACGTGAATCGTATAAGTGGTTTTCCGGCTTGGATGTCACTAACAGAAGATGATTTTTTATTTTATAATAGAGATAATAAACATTACGAATACATTATATAGGTTGGAGTCTAATTTAATGACTAGGGGTAGTTGTATCTTAAAATCTAATTATCTAATAAATGCTTTTATTTTTTTTTAGCTCTACATCATTTAGGCATCAAGCGAGTGTGCCACAAGCAAAGTTAAATGGTGATGTACCCAATATTGCCGTGAAAAACGCTTCGCAAAGAATTGTGCGATCATACGCCACTCAGTGCTACGTAGAATATAATCCACAACAGGTATGACAATCTATACAGTTTGTTTTTAATTATACTTACAGCATTTTTTACTTGCACCTACATATAACATAGGGCGAGTATTGGATTCGTCGAAAAAGTGATTTGATCAAACTTCATATCTAGGGTCTGTTGGGTATTCCTTAGAGGCGAAATTGAAATTGTTGTTTTAGCGCTATTATTAGTGGTACCTTACTTAAGGCCAATTTTACCAAAATAAGATTTTCTCAAAAACGGCTCCAACGATTTTTACTAAATTTTATGTTTGGGTTAGATTGAAAAATTGCAAACAAATGACATATGGCGTACCACATTTTGACCAAAAAATTTTGTAACGGTACTCATGGTCAATTAAGCTAACAGACTATTTTCTTGAAAACGGGTTAAACGATTTCATTTTAGTTTGTACATTAGATTACAAATCGTAAATGCTATAAAAAGGCTTACAGAATGCTTGGCCAAAAGTGCGTATAACGGTACCTTTCCAGGATTAAGAGGTTTTAGCCAATTTGCTTGAAAACGGCTCCGACGATTTTATTTAAATTTTATATTTAGACTAGTTTAGTAAAGACGGCGTACCACATTTTTTGCGAAAATTGCTAGCAATGGTACCTTACTTATAGCCAACTTAACAAAATGTAATTTTTCTCGTAAACGTTTCCAACGATTTCTTTTTAATTTGATATTTGAACTACTTTTATGGAGTCTTATAAAATAGCGTACCACGTTTTTGGCCAAAAGTGCTGACAATGAGACATAACATAACAAAATCTCATTTTTTTCGTAAATGGCTCCAACGCTTTCGTTTAAATTTGATATTTGAACTACTTTTATGGAGTCTTATGAAATGGCGTACCACGTTTTTGGCCAAAAGTGCTAACAATGGGAATTTGCTTATAGCCAACTTAGCTCCAACGATTTCGTTTTTTTTTTCTTACATGTTCTGTCAAAGTAAAAAACATCGAAAATGGAAAACGGTTTCAATTGATGTAAATACAATATTGTGTGTTTTTTTTGTTAAATTATTAGTCTATATTAACAATTTTTTTTTTGTTAGTATTTATTAAGTAGCGGCGATGATAGCGAAGAAGCTATTCCAGCTCCATTTCAATTGGACAGCTGTTTTCCTTTTTCGACATATAAAGCGGAGTTGCCATGCAGTATAACACTTTGAGCAGTTATTCTGTTATGAATTTCCTGTTATGAACCAATGCTTCGATTATAACAGATCTTTTAAAATTGGTACGTATTCTGTGTTTCGAACTTTTATAAAACTGTTCGATAACTAGAATCTGCTACGAAACTGTCAAACAAACATTACTTATTTTTACTTGCACCTATAATATAGGGCAATTGGATTCGTGAAAAAATTCGAACTCGAGATAACAATGAATTCTGACATTACGATGATAGAGAAGCTCGAAAAAGTGGGTTTGCCGATTCTGTCTGTCTGTCTGTGTGTATGTACGCCGGACTGCAGCCTAAACGGCTGGACCGATTTGCTTCAAAATTCATATCTGAGCTCTGTAGGGTCGCAATTCGAGGCGAAATCGCAATTTTTGTTCCAGGCCTCTTATTAACGGTACTTTACTTAGGGCCAATTTCACAAAAAGACGATTTTCTCAAAAACGGCTCTTAACGATTAAATTTTATAATTTTTTTTTGCTAAAAAAACGTATAAAGGTACTTTTGTTATTAAACTATTTTAGAAATATAGCTAAAACTCAATGGATTTTCATCAAAATCGAAACGTGGCCCTGATTAAATGTTTAATAGAATGTGGCATTTAAACTTATGCAAAATTTTTAAAAATAGCACAAGGGAACAAAATTAGACTTTTTGTCTTTTTTTCTTGCATGGAATTTTATAACTGTTGTTTACTAATTCGGGGTCGCTGATTTCAAATATAACCTCAATATTTCTCTAGCAGCTTCAGTTTTTGAGATACAGCTACCGGCCATCTTTCTTACTAGTTTCGCTAAACTTTTATAAAACCGATCTTTACACAATGTCCACGTCGAGAAATATCTGCAAAAACGATCCCAACTATTTTTGTAACATCTGCGGTGAATATACATTGAAAAATTGTAGAGTTAGTGTGTCGGAGTTCGCAAAACAGGTGTATTTGGATTATTTTGGATTTCTTTTGGACACACGCGACAAGTACTGGGTGCCTAATATGGTGTGTAAGATATGCGTCGAGTCTTTCACGTTATGGGCGAATAAGAAAAGACCCCATTCCAATTGTATCAAACACCAATGATCTGGCGGGAACATTTGAATCATCAGGGTGATTGTTATTTTTGTGTGGTTGATATAAACGGGATTAACAAAAAAATCCGGTGGAAATGGTTTTACCCTAACTTGATATCCGTTACACGACCAGTCCTGCACTCTGGCGATGCGCCGCTGCCGGTACCACCAGCATGTGTATGAATGGCGTTTATTAATTGATTCCTCTAAACGTAGCCTGAAATGTGTACTCATGCATAACGGCAATAAGCTGGGTTCATTACCGATTGCACATTCAACTAAAGTCAAAGAAGAGTATGCTACTGTAGCTTCTGTTATGGGTAGAATCAAGTGCAACGAATACAAGTGGCTGTTATGTGTGGATCTGAAAATGGTGAATTTTCTTCTTGGCCAACAAGGAGGCTATACAAAATATCCGTGTTTTATTTCTCTGTGGTATAGCAGAGCTAAGTGTGAGTACTAGATTAGAAAAGACTGGCCTTCCAGGCTAACTATGGTTCCTCGACAACTGAATGTGATAAATGAACCACTAATGTCTAGGGATCGCTTAATACTGTCACCTTTGCATATCAAACTAGGGCTCATGAAACAGTTTGTCAAAGCTCTGAACAAGGATGGTGATTGTTTTAAATACATCTATAAAAAGTTCCATAATTTAAGTACAGAGAAACTGAAAGCCGGAATTTTCGATGGTCCACAAATAAGAAGGTTAGTAAAGGATGAAAACTTTATCAGTCATGACTGATATCGAAAAAACAGCCTGGAATGAATTTTAGATTGTGAAAAATTTTCTTGGAAACTAAAAGGATGATAGCTATGTCGCACTTCAAGCAGCTTGGTTGTAATATGAGCATCAAAGTGCACTTTCTCCACAGCCATTTAGACCGTTTCCTTGAAAATCTTGGTGATCTGAGTGAAGAGCAAGGGGAACGGTTCCGTCAAGATATTCGAACTATGGAGCAGCGGTACCAGAGTCACTGGAATGCCCACATGATGGCGGAGCATTAAAAACAGCCCTTGCGAACCAACTGAAGGAAGAAAATCTTATAAAATAAAATTGTTTGATATATAGTAGTTGTTTTTTAAATATTTTTTCAATTAAAATATTTTTTTCTTGCAAAAAAAAAAAAAAATTTTTATATATCAAAAACTAAAGCTGATACAAAAAATCTGACTTTAGATCTAAAATCACCAACTTCGGGTTCTATAATATTAGTCATAATATTGCATGCAACAAAAATGCTGTTCCCTTGTGTATTTTTCAAAAATTTAATTATTATTTTTTTTTTTAAATTTATTCATTTCCAACTGACAGCATATAGGTACAAGTACGTACGATCAGTCGTGCACTTTATTTTTTGCCGGTACATACTCGATTTAAATTCAGACTGAAAAGAGTAAGTTTTCAATAAAAGTACATTTAATAATTGTGTCGTAGCTCTTTAAAATATTTGTGAAATTCGAACCAAGCTTGGACTACCGGAATTTTATCCCACCACAGCAAGTGGCATTTGATTGGCCAGCAATCGCTGCTACTATTTCTTTGCATTCAAGAAAAGCAGCTTTAGCGTGGAACAGTTCGGGCAGTAACGCTGCATTGGTGTCACCCCAACAACAAATAAAAACTGTGAATTTATTTGTGTCTACTTATGTTTATTTTTCAGCCATGGCATGAATGTGAATTTGTAGGTTAGCAAATAACAATATGTAGCAATAAAACATACATTCTTATGCGTATTTATTACAGTTGTTTACTTATAAAAGCATTTCATTCACAAATTATTATAAAGGTATCAATTTTCATTCAAAAATTGGTATAAAGTATCGTACCTTTTATGATAAAAGGGACAAAAAACCTTCTTTTATTATAATATTGTTTATAACAGTTTTTGTCAGGCAGAATGCCAAAAAAGAAAATCATAAAATATTTTTTGACAATTCGAATTTTTGTATGAGAACTCATAACAGAATAAAAGAATAAAATATTTCCCCGAATAGGCCAAATTAATTTATTCGAACATAAAATCTATTTTATACTTTTTGGTTTCCAAATAATCTGCCCTATCATGTAATTCGATCGGAACGGAAATTCTCATCGCGAAATTCGTTCGAAAACACTCAGTGGAAAAAATGTAGAGCATCGCATTGTAGAAGTGTGCGATGAATTAAATATTTTTGGAAGTTGCCTTCAATTTTTTTTTTTTTTCGATATTCTCCGATAGAAATTTGTTGCGGAATTTTCAAAGAAAACGTTTTAAAAGATGTAAGTTTTATGAAAAAAGGATTTGATTTTGTAATTTTAATTGTGTTATTATTTCATTAAGGAAAAAAAAAACACAAATAGAAAACAGTATGAGCGGCTGGTGTCAAGATTGCAGGAGACCCCGGACATTGCCTTTTCTTTGGTTTTCATTTTCTAACACCAAAAACAAAGCTAAACTGTCCATTATAAAGAATTTCAGTAATGAACAAATATTTCGTGTTTAATCTGTCAATTACGTGCTTTGATATGCGTTAAAAAAATTTATTCCGGAACGGATAACGTGATGGACGAGTTCCGATCGGAATTTTTTTCCGTTTTTGGAATTTTTCCGATCGAATTACGTGATAGGGAGGAATATTTCATATTCTGATGTGGCCATACTGTCGCTTGACAATTGTGAAAAGCATACCAACTCTTACGGACAAAAATATAACCTAGTGAGAAATAGCATGAACTAGCTATTTGAATCACGAAAGTAGATCCAAATGAAAAGCAAGATCTCGTACTGTTATTGTATTGCATGCATACCAATGATCTGATCTAGATCATGGGGGATAATAAAACACGGCTATTGTCTCGTTCCGGATTAGCTTTATCTCTCGTTTAAGATCTTGTGTGGCCTTGTTTAGCCTCGTTTTATCGGAGGAAGATCGAGTTTGTTGTTAACGACGCGTACTGGGGCAAAATACTCTTATAGTTGACATTAAATTAACCAATAAAACTAGGAACCTGAAATATCGCCTGGTTATTGCAATGCAGTATCGTTACTAAGTAGACGTGCGTGAGTGAGTGGTAGAAAATAAAGCTGAGTTTTAGCATTGATTTTAACAAGCCAAGGTTTTTCTTTCCTACTTCCTGATTGTTGCTAAATCTGAAATCGTTAAACGCTTAATATGCTTAAATTTTCATTTTATTAAAGTTTTTTTTTAATATTCGGTGAAAATCGTATATTCTGGTGCTCTGTATTGCTTTGTCCCCACACAATTATAATAAATGTACACATGCATATATATATCTATAAAGAAAAAAAAACTTGCATATACACACCTACAAACGTTTTCCCCTAAAACACCTACACTACACATAATCAATTAAAACTACTTACTGTCATGTTTGGAAAACGCAATAGACAATCCTACTCACCATCTGATAAACGGCTACCCGTACACCATTAAATTATTATTCTTCTTATTCTTTATACCCTATCCTAAGGGTATATTAAGTTTGATACATAGTTTGTAACATAGAGAAATATTACAGATAGACCCAATAAAGTATATATATAAATGATCAGCATCACTAGCCGAGTCGATTGAGCTATGTCCGTCCGTCCGTCTGTCCGTCCGTCCGTCTGTCCGTCCGTCCGTCTGTCCGTCCGTCTGTCCGTCCGTCTGTGTGTCACCAGTTTTTGGGCCTTAAATTTTGAGCTAGGTTGATGAAATTTTGTATACGAGGTCTTTGGAAAAGTAAGCAATACAAGTGTAAAAATTTTTAAAATCCGCCCACTGACACGCCCACTTTTCACAAAAATTAACTTTTTTCACTATTTTCATATGAAACTCGAAAAAACTTACTTGAGCAAATATGTAGATATCTACTTAACCTACAAATCGTCTATACATTGTATATGACCACGCCCACTTTTTAGGGGCGTTTACTTCAAAAATTAATTTTCGATTAAAAATATTAGTTTATACGGCAAAATAGAAAATTTTGTGAATACATTTTCCACCGCCCACTGACACGATCAAATAAGATAGGGATAGGGTATCATACGATTCGCTTCAGACGGATTGTAGCATTTTTCACTGTTTTTTTTTTTTGTTTTTTCTTTAATTTCACTAATACTACAAATGTTCTTTAATGTTGCTTCTTATGTTTATATAACCCTCTCATCATCATATCTGTGCCCTTCTGTCTTTCTATAACGTCACCCGGTTTTGCAGCCTACTTTTCTAAAAGTATGATGCACCTGTTAGGTGTCTGTCATTATAACTATTTTAATGGTTGACCCTAATCCAAAAAATTATTCAAACCCGCCAAACGGAAGTGTTCTGCATCCTTCACCGGAAAACACTGGAGTACAACCGATTTCTCATCGTTAAAATTTACTTTTGCCAGGTGAAAAGCACTTCATATTCAACATACCGAAGTACTTTATTTGTTTCTTTGTCAGATCCACTCATAATTGAGAGGAAACTTAGAGTACAAAAACAACGCAAATAGTGGTTAGTGTCTTCACTAAACACGGCCGCCATTGCTGTTTCTGGGAAAGACCAGCCGTGCGCCAAAAGGTATGCAACATCTGTTCTTAAATTTCACCTTCAAAGGAAAGAAAAAATTGTGAATTATCTTGAAACTCTAACTTTAACAAGAGAGATCTCGAGAAAACAACAGAAAAATGAATGTTCTAAGATCGCCCCCGAATGGACGTGATCTAAATGCATTCCCGGACCTTAACGTCCAAAAAACTTTCGTCAACGCTGACAACAACAACCGCAACAGCAACTAGCATAACGACAACATCTGCATTGGCCAGCATCACCTCAACAATGACAACAGGCACAGGACAAACTACTTAAACACCATACATATCAAGCTTAGAGACTCAATCAAAAACGAGAACCAAATATCAATAAAACAGCAACAAGAACAAGTAACTCACCAAACATAACAACGGACGCAGCAAACAAAAAACTTAAAACAAGAAATCAGCCAACAATCAACTACTGGCTAAGGAAACCCAGACAAGAGAGCCTTTCAAATCGTTTTGACATCCTTACTGTAGATGACGAAGAAAAAGAAAACATACAATAGAATCTACAAAAAAACAGCAAACAAGCCACCGCCAGTTTACGTCCAAGAAATCGAATGCATAAAGACTCTAACAAAAGCTCTTGACATCGAAGCAAAGCATTAATATGAACTGAAAATCCTGATGAAGAACCAAGTAAGAGTCCAAGCAACCGACTCCACTTCTTACAGAAAGATAGTGCAAATACTAAAACAAAACCGAACAATATATTTTACGTACAAACCAAAAGAATAGAGAGGTTTTAAAGTTGTTTTAAGAAGCATGCACTCATCGACCGAACCAAATGACATTAAACAAGAGCTTGGAGAAAAAGTTCTCAACATACATAATATCCATAAAAAATATACTAAAAAACCACTTCCTCTTTTCTTAACCGAGTTTAAAACCAAGGATAATAACAAGGACATCTACCAAATGACCAACCTACTAAACTGCAAAGTATCCCCGATTACAGGGGGTTAATATCTCAATGCCGAAGGTATGAACACACAAAAAATGTTTGCACAATGGACGCAGTCTGCGTCAAATGCGCCTTAAAACACAAGACCATTGAATGCCAACTGACAAAAGACTACAAAACCCCCAAATGTGCCCTTTGTGGGGGTAGCCACACAGCAAATTATAAAGGATGCGAAGCTTATAAACCTCTCAAAATTCGTCCAAGAGGAGAAACAAATACAGACAATCTAACTGAAACTACGCGGAAAGACAGTGAAAGGCAAGCTACTACTCTACACCTAGAACAGTCTTCGTCACTACCAGTTCAACCTCAAAATAAAAACGCAGAAGAATCATCCGACATTAAAGAACTTAAAGAGATGATGAGGCAACTAATTACACAAATGACTAACATGTTAAATATACTAACCCTACTTATAATCATGATGTCTATGATATCAGACAATAACCACCTAAAAATCACTTTATGGAACGCAAACGGACTTCATCAAAATTACCTGGAACTCAAACAATACCTAAAAGACAATCAAATCGACATAATGCTTATAACTGAAACCCATCTTACAGAGAAAATAAAATCGAAATTCCTCGGCTATGACACCTTTAACACAAATCACCCGGATGGAACAGGATACGGAGGATCCGCGATCATAGTCTATAAACATATTAAATATAACGAACTCAACCACTTTAAAAAAAAAATAAAAACTTACTAGACGCAATCAAAATAAATAAGTGCATATCAGTTCGGAAGTGCTACGATAAAAAAAAACCTGGGCTGGAATCGGCTAAGGTGATAGTTGATTGTCGCTTTTTTTATTGTCGTTTTTGATGATCAACTACACCGAAAGATAAACGTTGGTAAGATCAAGTACGTTTCTTATTTGATTTTGCGTCAACCAATGGTCGTTGTTGATTCAACAAATGAAGCATTGTTGATTTTTTTTGAAAAACGATACAATGTTCCTTGGTTAAATTAACGACGCCATTATCAATTTCGTGATTAAATGATCACGAAGCATAGTTGAATCAACAATGTTTGTGCTAAAATCCGTGATGAAAGAAACACGGCGATAGTGTTACTTTAAACGTGAACGTGTTTGTTCAAAAATACCTGTGTTTGAATTACAATGATCATTGTTAACCAACTATTGCATTGTAAAGATTGCGTGATTCGTGAAAAATGTCCATGCTTATTTTATCACGTAAGTGTTGTTATTTCTCCACGGCTTTGGTGAAGTAAAAATACTATATCTTGCAAACTTACTTACTTACTTATACTTACAATCATGGTTTTCCATCTGAAAATTGAATTAAATGCCATATTTTGTCTTATCACTTATAATCCGGTTTTATTATACCCTATTCTAAGGGTATATTAAGTATGATACATAGTTTGTAACAAAGAGAAATATTAAAGATAGACCGCATAAAGTATATATATGTATAAATGATCAGCATCAATAGCCGAGTCGATTAAGCCATGTCCTTCCATCCGTCTGTCAACAGTTTTTAGGCCTTCAATTTTGTGCTAGTAGGAAGGCATCACTAGCCAATTCGAGGGAGCCACGTCCGCCCGTCCTTATGTCCTTGAGCTAGGTTGATGAAATTTTGTATACGAAGTCTGGAAAAAAATAACAGTACATTTTATTAATAATATAAAAGTTTTTGGAATAAAATTTGACTCACCATTTACGAAATTTTCGTTCCACCTTAAATGGCTTTTCAAAGCTCTGTGGGCGGGTTTCGCCTAAACGGTAAGAGAGTGTCAACAGATTTGATCTCAGCCCATCTAAATCTATCGGATTAAAACAAAAATGTTATTTTGAAGAATGTTTCTATAAAGACAAATCTAGCCCTCTTATTCTGTGTTCATATGTATAGACTATTGCTTACCTGATTGATTTTGAATAAGTAAGTAGGTTGAACAATTACATATGTATATCACTTAATCACAAACTACAAAATAATACGTCCTTACACTGGCACTTATTGCTGAAAAGTGAGTATTTTTGCAAGATGCATGCAGGACGAGCAATATACACAAACGAACATTTCGTTATCCATCGCGACTTTCGTGATTGCTTCAATGCGAAAACATTTCGAATTTGAATATGTTCCTGATACTTTTACAATGTTCGTGATTCTTCAACAATGTTCGTGCTTGATCGAAACTACATATTCTTGGTTTGTATATTATCCGTTATGCATGGCACTTACAGGCGGCACTGTAATAAGAAATGATCACGTTCACGATACTATGACAACGTTTATTTACAAGAAATGTGATTGATTTGTATTTATTGAACATGATTATTGTTAATCGAAAACGCTTGTAATCAAATTATTGTTACAGGACCAAAATTATAAATTTATCATATCTATTGTTGTTTAACAATGAAATCAACAATGGCGTTGTAAATTGATAATGAAACCATTTTTGAAACAACTACAGAAATGTTTAAATTAAACATGTCTGTGATACTTTCGAAAACATTTATCAACAATGTCAAAGTAGTTGATTCAAACATGACGCCTTGTTTGTTTTAATCACATATTGATTTGATTTGACAATTTTGAGCACATTGTTGGTTAACAATGTTACGTGTTTGATTCAACCAATGTTTTTAGTGTTCCGGACCTTAAAAGGTAAGACGGAACACTTATGGGTTTGATACGGTGTCTGTCTGTCCGTCTGTCCGTCTGTCCGTCAGTCTGTCACAGCCCTGTAACTTTTGAACCGATAGACATAGAGAGCTGAAACTTTCGCTATGTATACATTATGTGGAAGCCTGTACAAGACGGCGGCAATGAATTTCATTTCGGGAGCCCTTTTTTGGGCACCTTGTATGAAGGGCAAAAAAAAATTATTTTGTTCCCCATCACGTGGCATATCAAATTAAAGAGAATTTTGCAAGGGCTCCATATATGTAAGAAATATTTTTTTCTGGCAAAATTTGTTGAACAAAAAAGCTCGCCAAACATTTGAAAAATGTTGTCCCCCCCCCCCTAGCGGCCAGACCATAAGTGGTAAAAATATGAAAAAAATTGGAGATACGTAGAATTTAGTGTAGATTGTAAAAACAATACGAAAATTCCTGTATTTTATATATTTTCTGAGAAAAATTAAAAAAATGGGGCATCTAGTTACCCCACTGTATCTCCCCCAGTTTTCATGTTATCCAAATAATTTTTACAGCAGATCATTTTGATACTACGGTTTGCTCAAGTTTTAAGTTTCGTCTAAATCCGCTAAGTAGTTCCCGAGTTACAGATTTTAGAAGAGCGCATGGCCTTCCCTATATTGTCATCTCTTCTCTTGCTGCTACCTCATTCCATTTCGATTTTTCAAAAACTAAGTCATTTGCACGAATGGATCGTATATGTTAGCTCTATGCTGCTTTTGAAAACTAAATAAGTTTAAAAAACTAATTTTTTTTTTAATTTTGTTTTTTTTTTTAATTTGGTTTTTTTTTTAATTTTTAAAACTTTTAATGCTGTAATCCTTCGCATGTCAAGTATTGCCAGTGTTTTGCTTCACTTAAACCATTTAACAAGCAAAGTACCGTTACATTCATTTTTATCCAAAAGCTTGGACCATGTTTTATATTGAAAGTGTAAGTTAAAATGGACTGGAATCTCAGCTCAGTATTACTAGGACATACTTACGTACAAGACATTACATTATTTATATCAAAACCAGTATTAGGTGTACCTATGCAGGATATGAATAAATTGACTTCTATTTAATGACAATATAAAATGTCCGGAACACTATTGCACGAGGCCCTCCTCGCACTTACCCAATTTTTTCTTTCGGTGTATTCTTTGCTCTGCGTAAAGCGATCAATAAAAAACATTTTTTATTGGCAGCACTTAGAGTTTTAAACGCCACTTCCTTGCCAACGCTGTCATTCCGAGCAGCTGATACAATTAAAATCTAAGTTTTTTTTTTTCTTTCAATGTGACAAATGTAAAGTAGGAATAACATGATACGATTGTTGTACCGATTTATGTTGTGCCGATTTCGGCCCAACTGTTGTATGCAGCTCATACATACATACATACCCTCGGTATGGGTATTTACCCTCAAATAGTATTTATCCGGTATTTGCCCATCACTTTCCATACTATAGGTATTTCCATACAATTTGTCGCATGCGACACTCGACAGCGTTGTACACTCAAGAGTATGCGACCCGACGATATCGGTACAACGGTCGGTTGTGTGAAAACACACGATACAAATTGTCGTATACAAGAGCAAATCTATAGGAATAACATGATACGATTGTTGTACCGATTTATGTTGTGCCGATTTCGGCCCAACTGTTGTATGCAGCTCATACATACATATGTACATACCCTCGGTATTGGTATTTACCCTCAAATAGTATTTATCCGGTATTTGCCCATCACTTTCCATACTATAGGTATTTCCATACAATTTGTCGCATGCGACACTCGACATCGTTGTACACTCAAGAGTATGCGACCCGACGATATCGGTACAACGGTCGGTTGTGTGAAAACACACGATACAAATTGTCGTATACAAGAGCAAATCTGCCAACCGATGGTTGGTAAAACGAAGAATTTGTTTCTTTTCTTAAGTATTTACTGCTTTTTTTAATGACTACAGCAGTAATTTCAGCTACCCTATTTTGACAATTTGGTACATACAGTCAGCCCCAACTTGTCTTTGATAGCTACCAGAAAGAGCCACCCAAGAAGATTCAAAATTTGACGTAAATTTTTTATTTGAATTTATTTTTTTATGACACAAATGTATGAAAGCGACACCTAAATAGTTATCACATGAAATGGGAGCAAAAAAGCGATTGTCGATTTGATAATCACCTTACGTGGAAGTAAAGCGTTAATTTGATTGTTAACTATCAAATATCGCCTTAGCCGATTCCAGCCCTGATCTCATTGACTTTAACATCACCAAGAACATCAACATTAGTAATTTAGAAGTTAAGCCGTCTATTGACCTTTCATCAGACCACTCACCTATAACCATCGAATTTTTCACGGATCCCATAAAGCTCTACAATTCAAAGACTGATTGGGACACCTTTCGTCAACACATTAATGAAGCGGCTTATAGAGCAACATCGTCAATAGAAAATAAACCAAACACCGTTTCAACGGTTCCACTCATTAAAGTCCTAATACAAAATAAGAAAAAATTAAGGAAAAGATGGCAGACGACTCGAGCACCACTTGACAAAACCTAAATAAAATCACCAAAGACCTCAAACAGAATACATCTAGGAATACAACCTTTCCAATTATCTAAAAAACTTGACACCTACATCTGAGACAAACTAATCCTTATGGAATGCTACCAGACACATAGCATCACCCACCTCTTAAAAAACCGGACAACACATGGGCTCGGAACAACAACATTTCTAACCAAGTATTGTGAGGCTACTTTTACGAACACTGATGGTGACAGGTGATGATAACGACAACAGACCCATTAATGGAATGACAACTAAATAGATAGAACTTTGCATTGAAAAAGAAATAAACAATAAAAAAGCACCTGGCTACTATCTCTTGACTGGTGAAATACTAAAAGAACTACCCCGAATTGCCTGCATAACCTCTTTAATAGAATAGCCAGATTATGATAATTTCCAAAGCTCTGGAAAGTTGCAGAAGTAAAAGCCAAGACCACCGAGTGGTTCTCAAAGTGGCATATAAAGATAAGCGAATTCAAAACATCAAGTTATCTACACTACTAAAATCACCGTCGTTGTCGATTATTGCACATCTGCTTATGGCGCAACCACACCGCACACGACAGGACAAAAAGACAAGAATAGATAAGGAAACGTGTCTGGTTGTCGGTAGCTGGATCGTTGTTTTCCTTTGCACTAGTTTTGATTTATTTGTGAGTTTTCATTCATAATGGAACACGACACAAAAAGATTAATATTCGATTAATCGAGGCAAGAGGCCAAATATATAATTACAAAGATTGATCATTGAAATAAAATTATTATCGATATTAGCAAACTCGGGTTTGTTTCATCTCAACACACACCAAGCGAGACAAAAAAATTGGATCAGATTTTTTGTTGCATTGTGTCTCGGTTGGAATAAGACATGTTTTCTTGTGTGTGAATAAAAAGACGTCTTGTCTAAAGGTGTATCCAGACCGAGTGAAACATTTCTGAAACACTGTTTCGTGAAACATCTGGACGTCTGGACGCTTTGTGAAACATTTATTAAATGTTTATGAAACCACGTTTTCCATTTTAAATGGGAAAATAATTTTGTTTCTCAAGCTTTAAGTGCAGAAAAAATGCAGTCTTGTGTTATCGTCGTCCACAAATGCACCAGCCCCTGATCCTTGATCGGTTTTGGAACCATCCGTGAAAATAAAACCTACACTCCATTCCTGACTCAGACACTTGTAGTAGGCAGTCCTGAAAAAAAAAAGTCTATCATCATCCACCACCTTCTGTGGCCACAACTATTTCCATCACACAACTCATATTGGCCAGACTCTGCCAGCACTGCAAATGTTCTATTCATTATCGTTGGCGTTTTCAACAATACCATGTTTCATCCACACCATTGCTCCCAGCCGAGTTGCACACGCAAGCAATTGTTGCATTGTCCAAAGGTCCCTCTATGTGAGTGATAATGACCATCGCCATTACCCTATACTCGGACAGACAGATACACAATCACTATCCGAATTGGATTCCTGTTCTTGTCCTGAGTTCAGAAATGCAAAAATCTTAAATTTAACACTATTTTTCTACAGGTAAAGCTTGAGAAACAAATTTATTTTCCCATTTGAAACGGAAAACGTGAAACATCTCATAAACATTTAGTAAATGTTTTACAAAGCGTCCAGACCGAGTGAAATATTTCTGAAACATTTCAGAAACAAATAAATGTTTCAGAAATGTTTATGAAATCCAATATGGACCTACGGCATTCAAATATGGCGAACTGCAAAGAAATCAAACCTTAACATTATACAAAGACAACAATCAAAAATTCTAAGAACGATCATCAATGCTGAGTGGTATATTTACAATCAAGCCATATATCGCGATCTACAAATCAACACAATTAGCCAAGAAATACAAAAAATTAGCACAAAACATCTGTGAAAATTCTAACACACGGCAACAGTGATATTAACACCCTACTCAACCAGGAAACCTCAAGAAGAAGACGACTTAAGCGAAGAAGACCTACCGATCTAATTTCCTTGAATTTATTTAGATACATACATAGCTACTAACATCCAGCTACTATCTAATTTAATCTTAGTGAATAAAACCCCCAACGCTTCGGGTAGATTAAAACCCACCTGTGCCTTTTTTACAACAAAGGTGACAGAATTTTAAGGACGTTGGTCTGCATCACGCTAAAATCCCAAAAATGTAAACTTTTAAACAATTTACTGAATGTCATTATTTAGACAGCTGTAAATCAATCAAGGGAAAAAATAAAAATAAATATCATGTACGAGTGACCGTTGCAAAAAGAACTCAAGAGATTAATGCGTGCAAGAGTAAACATAGAATTATAAACAATGTTGCTTATGCATGAAATTCTACATATTTACTTCGCCAGCAGAAGGAAGACACAGTTGTTGTGCCAGATCTTCCCGTATGAAGGAAAATTAGCTGCCGCCGTCGATAATGAAACGTATGCATACAGATTTTCTTTCGCTCGGGACAATGACAACACCACGAGCCGTCTTTAAAAAGTCGTTTTCCTCCTCCAAACACAAATTGTGTGTACATAAATTAGTCCCGCTTGCTGTTGTTGTCATATGTATGTCCAGATTGGGACTTGTCACCGACATATGTCGGATCACTATCAGGGAAGTTAAATACTTTCCCTTTTATTTCGTGTACGTAATGGATTTGGAGTGGGTGCCATGGCTCAGTGGTTAGTGCGTTGGACTACTGCGCAAGGGGTTCTAAGTTCGAATCCAGAAAAATACCATCAAAAGTTTTTTTCACGGCCCCACCTCTTCCGAGTGTCTGACAAACATTCAAGAGTATTCACTGTCATGAGAAAGCTTCTCAAAACCCCTCTGCCCTTCGGATACGGCGTAAAACTGTAGGTCCCTTCTGTATGTGCCGAAATGTATACCACGCACAACATGTACAGTTGTGAGAAGCTAGCCCTTGGCCCTCTATGGGCTGCTTACGGGCTAATATTTATTTATTTATTTATTTATTTTAATGGATTTGGAACTGCGGCATTTCTTAGAAGAATGCACGGTTTTTTATTGCGAAAACATCAGCCAGTTTTCCGAAATTTTTTGTTTTTTTTTTCTGATAGTGACATGTGGCTATTAAAATCCTTTATCATATGTCTGACGAAGAAACACATACACTCTTGCTATCGAACATTAAACTGGCTGCAGTAGTGTGTTTTGTAGAAGTGTGCCTAGTGTTTGCAGCAGAATTGCTCAAACCGGCTTTACTTTTTTCTAGTGATTCTACCGCTCCTTTTAAGAAGCGCATTGTATTCTTTACCTGCTCATCCCCCATGTGTTTGAAATCGAGGAACTGTTGGTCTCGTCATCTCCTTAGGTGGTTCCTGTCTCGGTCATTACCCGTACCGTATTTCCAAACTGTTCGGTGAATTCAGAAATTAATTTCTTTGCATTCCCCATCAGTACCGATTCAAGGTAACTGAATTTGTCTGATAATGTCCGATTACTGTTTGCATGCACCGCCATACGAAATTGCTTCTAAATCGCGGGAGTTTTATGCAGCTACTTGCAACCGTTGGACCATTCGAGGATGTCTCTTGGCTTTGCGCAACCGACGGATTCTTCGCCCACTGATACGCCCACTTTTTGAAAAATTCGCTTTTACTTTTTATTCCCTATCCTAAGGATACATTGAGTTTGTAACATAGAGAAATATTAAAGATAGACCATAAAAGTATGTATATTAATGATCAACATCACGAGCCGAGTCTGTTTGTCCGTCTGTCTGCCACCAGTTTTTGGGTCTTAAATTTTGACCTAGATTGATGGAATTTTGTATACGAGGTCCTTGTACAAGTGTAAACATTTTCTTTTCTTTACATTTTTTTCAGTAATTTTACATGACATTCGATAAAACTTACTTAAGAAAATGTGTAGATGTTCTTTTACCCTACATATCTCTTACACATTGTGTACGGCCCCACGACTACGTTTTAGGGGCGTTTTTTCTCAAAAACCTGTTTTTCGATAATTTCACGACAATTATATCAACTCTTAGGAAGAAAATACAGTAAATGTTAAAAAAAATTAAAAATCCACCCACTACCACGCCCACTTCTTGGGAAAATCCGTGTTTTGGAGTAGTGTTATAAGATATTTGAAAAAAAAACTTGTTTAAACAAGTATACTGGAAGAAGGAGTTATGTATGTATGTAGGAAAGGGATAGGGTATCATACGATCCGCTCCAGACGGATTGTAACATTTTCAAATGTTTTTAAAATCCAATAAGACATTGTTGACTTAGGGCAGTAGAATGACAAAAAATTTAATTTTAATCGCTTTTCTGCCACTTGTACTGTGAATTATCAGATCCTATACGAAAAAAAAAAACTTAGCGAAATGCAATCATATAAAAAAAATTATAATCTCGATTTTAATTCTGTTTTTTTATTATTTTTTTTTTTTCATATTTATAGATGTCCATCTCTAAGTCTGTACTTCCTTCGCATAATCAAAACTGTCCAGCAGCATCAACGAATGCCCAAGAAAGTAATAACTCTCCACCACTTCATACGAATCATATTGGACAACAAGCAACTAATCTTCAAATTGCTACTCAGCCCCCATTATCACAAAGGCAAATGCGAGGTCGAGAGGAACAAATTCAAGACTTGAGAAAATTTCAGCAAGATTTTCATCTTACCGGAATAAATACTCAGCCCTCTCAGCATCAAATGCCGTTAAACATTAATAAGAATGTAACTTTATCTGCCCATCAGGTGCAACAATCATTATCACCACCGCAGCCTCAACAAACTATTCAACATACTTCGCCTCATAATCCAAACTCTATACATACTCACACCCAAATAATGCCACCAACGCAGGTTCATCATATGAATGTTAAACAGACTGAAAACTGTAATATTTCTCAGTCTCCAAAATCGGCTCAGTTTCCCCATTCTGGTCAGTCGCAAGATAAATCAATTTATCAAAACCATTCGCAGCCAACCGCAAAACAGACTTCGCCAGTTATATCACCTGGAATCAGCATCAGTGATTCCGGAATATCTTCGCAAACTACTAATAATGGAAATAATAGCACAGCTAATAATATAAACAACTCTTTTACCAACAACACACATAAAAATAGTTCAGAATTATTATGCGTGGAGAAATCTACACCTAAAACTACGATTACAAAAAAAGCACATGTTCTTAATCCATCAGCTAAGCCATTTACTCCTAGAAGTCCAAGTACGCCGAATCCTTCACGACCGCATACACCACAAACTCCTGTTCAGTCAATAAGCGGAGTGTATTCTACGGGGTCACACATTGGAAGTAGTCAAACTTCATTTTACTTGATGCAACCTCAACAGCACACCCATCCAAATGCTGTTCAGCAGCCAAGGCTACGAAGAGGTATTCTTTTTTTATCTTTCATTCTAAATAGTTATTATAATGTATGTATTTATTTATTATGTTTTTCTTTCTGTATCATATAATAACTTCGCACATCACTCATTTTAATTTGTTATTAATTATATCTATATATCTATATTATGAGCAATATTTCGTTTTCGAGTTTTTAATAAATGTTGATACTACTGATATAGAGAAGTCCGAGGACGTTGTAAAATAACAATGTCTATATATCTACCTATAGAAATGTAAAGTACTCCGTATACCGAGCAAAGCGTATACACAAATATGCAATGAATAAAACTAAGCGATTTAATACCCCAGATGGCAGTCCAGTTACACTGGAAAATCCACCCTATTCGGGGGTCGGCTCTATGGATTCTGGGGAGAGCCATTTATTGCAACTAATAAATACCTTCTCTAAAAGTACAAGGGTATCTCGATCTCCACCAGCAAGATCGACTGTCTCCGGAAAACGAAGTCCGCCGAAAGCGCAAGCGCGTGAAAAATTTAGGGACTCAGTGAAAATTAAAAGCATTGAGAAGGAAAACGGCGAACTTGGCGAAATTGAACTCCTCTACCGAGAACTTAAGAAAAAGGTAGACTTATTAAGGGGTCACGCCACCCTGAAATTTTAAAAAAATCGATTTTTTTAGTTTAGCTTAGTTTAAACGCCTATATCTTACGCGTATTTTAAGACGTCCCCGAAGACAATATCTTGATAATTATGAATGTTATGTTCATTAGAAGTCGGTGCGGCAGGAGGGCACCGAAGCACTTCTTTTTCTTCTTTTGCGTTTTTCTCGAAACCACCTTTTTCAAGACGGTGGGCATGATAAAGCAAAAACTATTCAACCGATTGACTTGAAAATTGAAACACATCTTCTTACATAGATTTTCCACAGAGTGACGTTGGATTTTTTCGATTGAATAATTAGAACATTTTTTATGCAATTTTTAATACGAAATTTTTTGCCCAAAAAATGAAGTCAATTTTTGGAGTGCTCTCATTTGCGTAAAATTTTTTTTTTTTAAACGGCTACGTCACTCTGTTCAAAATTTATCACTTTTAAAAGAAAATACTTGTTTACTTGCTTTAGATAAAAACTGACACGTGATTCATGCCCCCCATCAAGGAGCGCTCCGGAAAAACCGATGATCGCCGATGCTCATATCTCCGCCATTTTTAATTGAAAACAAAAATTTGTTTAGTATTTTTTAAGTTCATTAGTTGCATTAAATAGAAATAAAAGTGGAAAAATCCTATCTCAAATAGTTAAGTCACAATAAATTCCTGAAAAACCGTCCCATTTTCACGCGGTCAGGGTGGCGTAACCCCTTAAGGAAAGAAAATAATGCCATAAGAAACACGTGTCTACAAAAGGCAAATGCAGCTAGCCCACACCACTCATCTAGTCATGAATACCATACTGATGAAGAAGAGCTAGCACGGGAAACGAATTGGATCGAAAAGAAAAGACCTAGTAAAAAGCGCAAAGCAGGTTCTTCACCTGAAGTCGAGCCACAAAAATATGAAAAAAACAAAAATTTACCAGAAAATTAATATCAAAAGAAATTACGTCCTCCGCCACCGATTAACGTCATTGGAATTACGGACTATAATAAGTTGCATTGCCTTCTTAAAAGTACTGTGACATCACAGTTTAAGGTCACGTCTTTCCGTAACAATATGTGGAAAATCAACGTTGATGATGATAGAATACCGAAAAGATTCAGTGGTATACTTATGAAAACAAGTTAGAAAGACCAACGCGTATAGTAGCAAGAGGACTTCACCCCTCGTGCACTAATAGTCTAAGAGCCCACAGCAAATTTTAGGCGTGAAGATATAACCAAAAGATTTATATATCAATATGAAGCTCTCCAATAGACGATATCAAATGTAGAAGTCTGGCAGCGATTTGACGCAGCTGAGGTTAGTAATAGTACGCTGAAAATATAGAAAATATGCACATAGGTGTGTAAGTTATAATTATTTATCTATAAGTACCTTATAGCACACATAAAGCTATTCAGCATCAGATTCATCCGATGAATCGTTAACATAATTATCTTCTATATCGGATGCATCCACTTCATATATTAAAATATATTCCTGTAGCAGCATTCCCGTCAAACCATTTAAACTTAACATATTCTCATCTAATATCCAACCATTCTCGGGTGGTGAAAGATGAATTCTTTCATTTTTAATCGCATTTTTCCCTATGTGACATATGTAATTACATCTATATATTTGTTCCAATAGTACCGATTTGCTTGGGGGCAGAAGACTTCCTTCAAAACCTAGGGCAAAACAAATTAATTCAACTATGTATCCGTCTAATTGTCATAGATTTGTAAAAAATGTAACTTGCTTTCAGGCACTGTGTACCCGCAACTGTGCACGTTTGTAGAAATGTTTAAATTAGATTTAACTTACATTCATTTTTATGCATCGAAGGTATAAATTTTTTTGATACAGCGGTAAAGATCGGATAGCACGAGCTATGGTAACCACTTAAACTATCGACCTTCATTGAAAGTTCTATATCTGAGTATTTGAAATTTCGAATTTTCCGACATTTCAAAGTTTCAGAACACTTTACCAAAGTTTATTCCCACGTTGTTTCGGACTCTCACTTGAATGAAGAATACACTTAATATTTTCCTTCTTAGACATATTCGCTTCGCGGTAAGAAAAATGCAACTAATTAACTTAACTATTGTCGTATCAGCAATCTTAGTTGTTTTGCCATCACCCATACCTTGCAGTTACTGTACTAAGCAGTCACTAGGTTCGCAAATTCGCATAATTACATAAGCACTCGTCTGGTAATATTCATTTCGTTTATAACTGTCATCTAAAATCTCCTAACTATCTACTATGAGTGAAATATTTAGAAGCTTTTTTTTTGTGATCAGTAGGTTGTAAGAAATTTGTTTCTGTTATCATGATGTGGTAATAAGAATTGTTTAAAAAAATCATTTTAACATATTATTTGCGCATCTGCCAAGGGTATGGCTGCGCGTAAAACGTCTTGGACCTATATTTCTGTTATGAGCGCATTCTGATCTGTCATTTAAAGACCTTAAAGACAAAGGCTTTAACATTCTTGATGCCGTCAATATTATCAAAAAGGAAAAGCAACAGTCTGAGGGCGATCAGGATAAATTAGTTAAGCGTGGACTTCCACTATTTATGCTAAGTTTTGATAAAGACGAAAAAAAGGATTTAATATATGGTATTAAAACTATTCTTAACATCGTGGTCAAAATCGAACCTATGCGTAAGAACTGCAGATCGATCCCGCAGTGTAACCTTTGGCAAGGTTTCAACCATACGCAGACTTACTGCCAGAAAGAACTGCGTTGCGTGAAATGCGCAGGTAAACATCTATCGGAAGAGTGTTAAACAAATAAGCAGACGCCAGCAACTTGTATAAACTGCCAAGGAAAGCATCCGGCAAACTATCGGGGTTGCGAAGTAGCGAAAGAGCTCCAAAAAAGGCGCGATACGCTTAAAAAGTCCATGCGAATTACGAAACAAAGTATATCCAAAACTGCAGTGAAAAATAGAAAATCCGCCAATACTGACTTAAACCCCGTAAATGAAGAAAAACCTAAAACTAGCACAGAAAAGGTGACAGAATCAAGTTCATCGAACACTGGTGTGCAGTCTTATGCCCAAGCGGTGACATATATGACAGAGAACTTACGGGTATCCAACGCAAAAAACCATCGAAACATTAGCGTAAATACTTCCGGTCGAGTTGTGACATTGGAAAACAATGTAAGGGACAGTACACAAAACCCTGTACTTTCCATAATTCTTGCAAAGCTTGAAGAGCAATGCGAAACTAATAAATTAGTTTTCGAAAGAATAGTCGCTCTCGAAAACAGCATACAGAACACGCGTAATCAAAACAGAATATGAAAGAAACGCTTTAAATTCTTACATGGAACGCCAACGGGCACATACAAAGATTCGAAGAGCTAGAAATATTTATACGAGAAAAAGATATTGATATTTGCCTGGTTTGTGAAACCCATCTGACAAAATAATCGTGCGTGCGTCCACCCATCGGAAAGAGCCAGAGGCGGATCATCTTTGTTTATAAAAGAATGTATCGAACACTCAGCTGAAGTACAAATTGAATTCGAATCAATGCAAGTAAGCACGGTTCGCGTTGGACATAGACATTGTACATTCACCATTTCGTCTATATATTGCCCCCTGCGTTGTAAGGTTGAAGAAAGGAATTTCAGAAATATCTTTAACTTCCTTAAACCAAATGTTATTATTCCAAGAAACACCCTTTCTGGGGTTCAAGGCACGCCTCTCAGAAAGGTAGGGTGCTCTATAATGCGGGTATGCAAAACGGTTGCAATTTTCACTCGACGGGTAAACCAACATATTGGCCGACTGATAGAAATAAGATACCGGATCTGATCGATTTCTTTGTTGTTAAAGGAATATCAGGCAACTTTATAAAAGTTGAAGAAAGCTTTGACCTCTCCTCTGATCATTCTCCAATCATTATGACTGTAAGCGAAGTTATAATTAAAAAAGAAAGAATGGTCAGATTAACCAGCGTGACAACTAATTGGTATAGCTTCAAAAAAGATATAGAAGTAAATATCGATCAGAGGGTATCTCTTAAAACACCGTATTAACTTGAAATAGAAGTTGCTCGGTTCGTTTAAATCTTATAAAGTGCCGCGTGGAAAAATACTCCAAAGCAAAAGAAAACGCCGGTCAGTAATGTTCAAACTTATCCCGTGGAAATACAAGAGATGATTAAGGAAAAGAAAAAAGCGCGTAAGAAATGGCAACAAAGTCGGGCTCCGCAGCATAAATCACACCTTAATCGTTTGTGCAACTCACTAAAAAAAGCTATTAAAGATCTAAAAAATAAAGAAATAGAAACTCACCTTGAAAGTTTATCGGCAGCAAAAGATTCGAATTATTCGCTTTGGAAAGCTATTAAAGGTATTAAAAAGCCTATAATACAAACCGCACCAATCAGGAAAAATCAATACGAACAAATACAAATTTTTGCAACGCATTTGAAAGATACTTTTAAGTCATTTGATGGACAAGCTCTTGTTCAGGATGCAAATACGTCGGATATATACTCGTACAATATTACAATAAGAAATGCAACACTAACCGAACTTAAGGAAGAAATGAAGAAACTCAAACCCAAGAAAGCTCCTGGATACGACTTAATCACGGGAGAGGTTCTAAAGGCACTGCCAAGGAAAGCTTTAATTAAGCTTCTGTTTATTATAAACGCCGCGTCTGGACTTGAATATATTCGCAGCCAATGGAAAGTTGCGGAAGGGACAATGGTTCGCCCGGTAAACCACCAAATGAAAAATTGTCATATAGACCAATTTCACTTCTTCCAATTATATCCAAAGTATTCGAGAGAATATTGATTTAAAGAATACAGCCGATAATAGAAGAAAAGCATCTCATCCCGGATCATCAATTCGGATTCAGAAGTAAGCATTTTACAGTTGAACAAGTACATAGAATAGCAGATCTCTTGAAGAAAAAAAGATTTGTTCAAGTGTATTTCTTGACGTTTCTCAAGCTTTTGACAAGATCTGGCACGAAGGCTTAGAATTTAAATTACGACGAGTATTCCGTGTCAAATGTGGAAATGAATATTCTAATTTTCAGGAAATAATAGCTGGGGTGCCGCAAGGAAGTGTTCTTGGTCCACTTTTGTATCTATTATACACTCGCGATATATCGCAAGTGGAAGGAACAAAGTTATCCACTTTTGCCGACGATACTGCTATATTGGTAGTAGGTAAAACGGTCGAAGAGACTACCGAAAAATTGGATAGAGTAAATGTATGGACAAAGGTTTGGCGAAGCGCTCTCAATGAGACCAAATCTGTGCATGTAAATTTTACTAATAAGAAAATAATTCATTTGCCGATTTTTTCGAACTCGGTTCAAATTCCTTTCGCAAACGAGGCTAAATACCTTGGAATGACACTTGATGCAAAGCTAAAATGGAAATCGCATGTAAAGAAAAAACGCAAAGAACTAGAAAATAAGTATAGAGATATGTATTGGTTACTTGGAAAATATACTAAAACCATTATGGACTTATGGTATACAACTCTGGGGTTGTACCAAAATAAGTAATATAAATGTTCTACAAACTTTTGAAAACGAGGTGCTAAGAGGAATTGTTATTGCGCCATGGTATGTTAGAAATAACGATATCCACAGAGATCTCGGCATTAAAACAATCGTAGATGAAATTAGAAACTACGCGAGAAAACATAAAATTCCACTAGAAAGTCATGTTAATATTACAGTCCTTCAAGTGTTGAGTGAAAGTAATCTACTGCGCCGTCTTCAAAGAATGTACAAAACATTCTATAGTTCATGATTTACTTAAGATTGTAAGAAGTATTATTTTGGTATAAAAAAGATAGGATGAACCTGTGCATATATTGGAAACTATCTCTACAATAATGTTTTTTGTCCTCCAACTACCTCTTGATAATATCTCCTCTATATTTCGACCTTCCATCCAGCCTAATCCAGCCACAGCTGCTCGAACGCTACCTGGTGTAGATCAACTCCAGCCACACGTATGACAATACGTACCCAGCCTCCAATTACTGTTCTAGATGCAGGCTTAGGCTAAAAACACACCGGATCAGACAATACGTCTTTTCTTGTCTTATCGAACAACAATCCATTGACTCTTATGACCGAACACACGCCAAAGAAGACAGACAAAAAATATGTGCTTATTTCGATGCGCAAATGACTGGTTTTCGACAATACATAGGTTTGCATACGGCCAACACACACTGAACGAGAAGGACATGTCTGCAACCACCGTGGTATCGATTATTGCACATCTGCTCATGGCGCAACACACACCGCACACGACAGGACAAAAAGACAAGTATAGATGAGGCTGAAAACACACTGGACACAGTGCAACAAAAAATCTGATCCCATTTTTCTGCCTCGCTAGGTGTGTGTTGAGATGAAACAAAACCGAGTTTGCTACTGTCAATAATAATTTTATTTAAATGATATTTATCTTTGTAATTATATATTTGGCCTCTTGCCTCGATTAAATATATTAATCTCTATGTCTCAAGTTCCATTATGAATGAAACTCACAAATAAATCGAAACAATACTCTCTCCAACATAAATTGTCAGTACACGTTTTATGGGAGAGCTTTTTAGACATCAGTAGCGTGTCATATTTTTGCACCATACTAAATTGAGAGAAACCCCGCATAAAATGTGTATACCCGCCTGTGAATATCCACTTGTATCTGACGTAGATCCAGTGTTGGTATGTCGAGGTAAATTTACCTTTTCGAGGGAAAAACCATGAGCAAAAAACGACTAAAGGGAAAAATATCTCTCTAGTGCAAATATGAGGGAAATTCGGTGAACTCGAAAAAGGAAGGAAAAAACAAATTGGATTTCGACCAAAAATTTGGTTAAAAGCTAAAATTTTGTTTTTTTTTGTCGCCAATAAAGAATATATACTTGTTCTTGAGCACAAAATTGTTTTAAAGAAAATTGTGGTTCAGAAAAACTTATTTTTTCAATAAAAGGCTTAAGGGAAAAATAAAGGGAATTTTGGCAAGATACAGAGGGAAAAAGGGAAAAACAAGACTTTTTCGAGAAAAAAACCATCCAAAGACATACCAACACTGCGTAGATCCAACAGCGCATAGCTGGGTGTGCGCTGATTGGCGGCTGCATTTCAACCCTTATTTATATTGATGTGCATTCAGAGTTACCAGTATCCGTTTTGTTACTCGTTCAGTTTTTTTTTCCTTGGGTTTCTATTGAGGAGCTTTTGGTTTTAGGGCTTTGAAAAAAGTTCTTTTTGATAAGTGTTACCATCTTGTTTTGATCTGATATATTATTTCTTTTAATGTGTTGAAAATACGTTGAAATGCAGTTACAAAATTGTAAGATGTTTTCTATTCTAAAATGTTTTAATGTTTTGCACTTTGTAGGTACGCATACATTTTTCTCTCTCTTTGGGTTCAATTTTCAGTACGTTGAAAAATACCTACATAAAATACACAATTGGTAAAATAGGATGTTTACTTTTTACTTTCAAGCAATGCAGTGCGTGAATAATTTAAAATTCTTCAGCATTGTTCTACATAATTTGTTTAATCATTGAAACGATTAACAGCTTTCAATATTAGTTAGCAATTATAGGAAAATTAATTGACAATTTTCACATTTCAATAAATAATAATGGGATCGTTGCCGATTCGTCTCTCATGAATTAAAAACAAATCCTCAATGATGTCGCCAGTGTATATCTTGGTGGTGTGGAAAAGGATAAATTTGTTTTATATTTTATAAATGAAACAAATTAAATGAAAATTTCAATCTAAAAAATACGGCGGTAACCCTACATAATAATAATAAAGGAAAACAACAACAACTAGTTCTTGACTTTGAGAGACAACGATTCAGCTATCGACAACCAGACACGTTTTCTTATCTATTCTTTTTTTTTGTCCTGTCGTGTGCAGTGTGCGTTGCGCCATAAGCAGATGTGCAATAATCGACAACCACGGTGGTTGCAGACATGTTCGTCTCGTTCAGTGTGTGTTGGCCGCATGCAACCCCATGTATTGTCGACCAGAGTATATCTACTTACAGTGAGTAGGGAAGTTCTCCACGTGTTTCTTATCAGTTTACAATTATACTCTCAAAGACACGAGAAATATACGGCAATATGAAGTGCTGTAGTGAAAAAGTTATAAAAGAAAAGAAAAACTGGTTTCAAATTTGGCACAGGATGACTCCAAAGAAAAAACCAAAATTTAATTTCTCATCACTCAAATATTTATGTTTGTTGCTAGTTTTTTTTACTGTCTTTATTATATGTTGACTCGTGCTCGGATATACAATTTTCCGGACAGTGTTATGAATGACCCTTCATCCCTTTTATTTAATTAGCGTGGATGGCCTGGTCTCCACAGATAGTCGACGATTCCTGGTTTTTATATGCTTTCCCACAGGCCTTTTCCCAAGGACAATATCCGCTAACAATTTGTCTTCAGTTTACAAATTTATAACCACTTGGCGGAAATCTTCCGCTGTTGACCTGACATTGTCATTTGTTTTTTAATATGAACCTACTCTAACGGAGCATTGAAAACAAAATGACATAAATTTCGACCTCGTAATAAAAAGGAATAAAACAATAGGATTTTCTCATCTTAAGAACTACGTCGTTTGTACTGCAATACATTTTATTGTTTATTTTAATAAGTTGAGTAAAAGGGTGCAATATAAGACGAAATTACAGTAACAAAACCGGCATAACATAATTGAAAAAAAAAATAAATAAAAATAATAGAAGTTAATCATTATTTTCATTATCATTTATTATAAACATATTAGAACTTTGTCTATCGTACGATGAATTATATCGGTCTGCATACTTCATTATGCCTTACACACGTGACATCCGTTACTTTTCCGATTTAAGTTATCGAACAACTGATAACAATTCATCTCCAGATCGCCTTTAAAACTATATGTGAAAAAAATGTACACAAACCTCCCTTTAGTTTGACTACATCATTAGTGTGACCGTTTGCTACAGAATTTAACACACAAAAATGTTTAAGAATAAAACTTAAAATCGTCAAATATAATATATAGCGATGTCATAGTACAGCAAAAAAGTTCAATTGTATATTCTAGAATGCAAAATTACATATCTTATAATTTTGAAATCCATTATTAAACCTACATATTCAGTAACCATTGCAAAAAAACCAAACCAAACCCCACTTTATGAAGGCAAAGCTGGTCAACCCGAGTACTTTAACTCATACTATACTCTGTCCAACATAAATTGTCAGTACAGAGAAGATAGGGATGTTTGTCTCTCATTCGCACTCTTTTCTTTCCCGTAAGGTGCTATTCTAACAACAGCTCTTACAGGGTTGCCGGAATAACATTTCAAACTATACTCTGTCCAACATAAATTGTCAGTAAAGAGAAGATAGGGATGTTTGTCTCTCATTCGCACTTTTTAGTTTTCCATAAGATGCTACTCTAACAAAAGCTCTTACAGGGTCGCCGCAGTATCATTTCAAACTAGCACAAATGTGAGAGAATATTATGTAGGGTTACCATCATATTTTTTTAGATTGGAATTTTCATTTAATTTGTTTTAATTATAAAATACTAGCTGGACCCGGCATAACTCCGTTTTGCCCGAATTCACTGATAGATATTTATATACAAACGTTTTTCTTTCATTTAAATAATGTAAAAAAAAAAGCTAATATGTATACCTACATACATATACATAGTGTTATAAGTAAATAGAATAGGCAGCATGAAGAAACGCAATAGAAATTATGAAAAGCTGTAGTGCGAGAAAAAATTAGGTACAGAGACAACATTCATTTAAATCGTAGCTATTCAAGTGTTGGTAATTCATCGGTTTTACTGGAGTGCTTTATAATAAACGAATTTTTTTTTTTTTGTCTGGAGCATACACAAATAAAGCCGATGCCTTGCCGACACGTGAGCACGCTACATATAATTGACCATGCGAAAAACATGGATTGTTGGTTGCTATCAAAGGAATGTGACATTTTCTCCCCGAATATATTAAATTTAGAATTGTTGCTTCTATCAGATTCGGCTTCAAATTCTTAACTGCAAGTCTGGTGCCATTGCACAATCGTGGTTGATTCAAATTCCGTAGCAATATGATGACCGAACCGTTATTGATTTGTAAATTATGCGGTGGAAATCCAGGTATGTTCAAAGAATTCAAAAACCAAGCGTGTATCCAAATTGCTCATGCCAATGAATTATGGGGAACTGCAGTGCGTCATATGATCTATGCATTTCAGATATTCTTTGTAACGGTCCCGCGGTTCTTTGTTGAAAAACAATATCTCGGCTGTGTGCTTGATCGCCAACAACTAATGCACAAATGTCTGCATTGTATCGCCGTGAATGTTCTCCGGCTGGAGCACTATCAGGTTGACAAATCTGCAGGCTTCTGAGTTCATTTTCTCCATCGCCGTTTTAAACATCGCAATCAAAGCGTTGTTTCCATTAAAGAATTGCTGCAATTGTCGAATGAATTTTTTTTGACTTTATGAAAAAAAGGACGGAAGCAAACAAAAAATTATCTGCTTTCATTGCAGAGATCAATTAAAAAAACATATGAAAAGGCTACCCGTATGATACCCTATCCCTTTTCAATGCACATATAAGCTCCGTCTTCCACCAATACACTTCCTTAAGCAACTTTTTTCAATTATTTTAGAAAACTACTCCAAAATACAAATTTTCTCAATAAGTGGGTAGTGGGCGGATTTTGTAAATTTTTCAACATATACTGTATTTTGCTCCCAAGAAGTGCTATTATTTCGAAAAAACCTTAAAAAAACATTTTTATGATAAAAACGCCCTTAAAAACTGGGCGTGGCACACGAGGAACGTTGGGACTGTGTGGACGTAGTCGAAGGAACGAAATTGGATATGAAAAGAGATACCAAGGCGAAAACAAAAATAATTCTTTTATTTGATCCAATAATCTACGTTTATATACAGAAAGCAGGGTCGGCGAAAGAAATTGTGGAGAGAGCATTTGATGATTCGGGGTAAAACAGGAAGGTAAGTCTTTTGCGCGAATTAATTAATACAAGTCTTCACAATTGTTGCAATGTGGAAGAATATGTCAACAAGGTGTTCGCCACAGCACATAAGCTACGCAATATTGGCTTCCTGTGGCTTATTTCACCAACTACAACTTACAACTACAAATTTGTGTTTGTGGACCTGAACTACAAATCTGTAATCTGGGGCCTTGGTTCACAGCAAACGATTGTAAAGCACAAATATGGTGGAACGCAATTGCCTGACTATTCTACAAATTTTGTTAAAAAAGCTTGTAAAAACAAATTTTTAAGTTGGTGAAATAGCCCACTGGCTGATGATGAGTGGCTCGGAACTCTACTACTTGCTGGATTGCCTGAAGTGTACAAGCCAGTGATAGGTTAGGTAAGGTTATAAAGGGGTTATGAGCTTATCATAAAGACACCAGACACCATGATGGGCACATCGCGATCCCCTTAGTGAGTCTGAAATGGTAAAACAGAACCTTAAGCCTAAATCAAGTCGCCCAAGCAATTGACTGCCCTACAGAATTTGAGAAGATCTTCGGTTGGTAACAAGAACCTACCTCTTCTAGACTGCTAAAGAAGTGCCTTCCTTGATGTTCAAATCTCTTTCTAGAAATACCTTCACATTTACACAATATGTTTGTAATATCCTCCGGGGAGTGTAGATCCTCACAATATATGCAAATATCAGATTCAGGCACTGCTGGCGTGCCTTCTTAAAAGACAATAATCAGAGAGGATCCCAATCATAATTCTTACTTGTAATCTCCCTAGCTTTATGATTTCCACTGATCTTTTGTGGTTGATCTCTGGCCACAGAGCTTTGGATACCCTATGCTCATCTGCGGTTGGCCAAGTTGTGTAGGGAGTTGGTGATGTTTCTCTTGGCAACGCATAGCGGTGCTCTAATGCTATTGGTGACATTCTCTGAAGGGAGTTCCGCAGCTTTTTTAACCAGTCTAATCATACTCGATCCTGCGTGAATAATGCCTTAAGGGGTATTCTCATGTGAACGCATAAATTTTACCTCTTTTTAGGGATTTTTTTTTTATAAGACAATAATATTAAATTTTAATTTTTTTGTTTTTATTTGTATCTTAAACTGTTTAAAAAAAAAAATTCTTATTTTACATTTTTTATATATTTTTTTTAAATTAAATTAGACAAAAAAAAAGCAAGTCATGGTAATAGGAGCTGTTTATGTTATCTGAAATGAAAAAATCGAATGGATTATTGTTCAGTAGGTCCGTCTCTATCGTCCCTACCAAAATTAATCAATTTCATTAGAAAAAAAAATGGTGGACTGTAGAAAAAAAGTTACGAAAATCTTGTTATACCCTATCCTAAGGGTATATTAAGTTTGATACATAGTTTGTAACATAGAGAAATATTACAGATAGACCCAATAAAGTATATATATAAATGATCAGCATCACTAGCCGAGTCGATTGAGCTATGTCCGTCCGTCAGTTTTTGGGCCTTAAATTTTAAGCTAGGTTGATGAAATTTTGTATACGAGGTCTTTGGAAAAGTAAGCAATACAAGTGTAAAAATTTTTAAAATCCGCCCACTGACACGCCCACTTTTCAACAAAATATTAGTTTATAGGGCAAAATAGAAAATTTTGTGAATTCATTTTCCACCACCCACTAACACGACCAAATAAGATAGGGATAGGGTATCATACGATTCGCTCCAGGCGGATTGTAGCATTTTTCACTGGTTTTTTTATTTTGTTAAAAATCGTTTAAAAAAAAATAAGAAAATATTTTCGAAAAAAAGCAAGCAGTACGGACGATAACTATTAATGAGTAGAAGAATCTATATTAATTTTAAAGCATGCAGTTGAATAGTTTTTTTTAGGACTATGACAGTTTTAGAAAATGATGTCTCGAGAAATCTGCTGCTTCATACGATACGATTTTTTTTCGAAATATGAAAAAAAACGATTTTTCGAAGTGGTCACATGAGAATACCCTCTTAAGCATTGCGCGGCAATCCCTGCCTAGCTCGGATTTAATGACGTAGGACTCTAGCGCTTTGAGTGCAGCCTGACTGTCAATGAAGATGGCGATATCCTTACCAGATATTGATCCCATTTCAAGTAGTTCCGCGTTTCTGAGCACAGCTAGAACCTCAGCCTGGAAAACACTGCATGGGTCCGGGAGTTTTTGAAATATTTCAAGGTTCAGATCTTTAGAATAGATACCTGACCCAGTTCCCTCGTTGGTCTTAGACCAATCTGTAAAAATGGCAAATGGCAAATTTCATTCTGAAGATGAACTACCTACATTATTTTGCCAGTCTTCCCTGTTAGGATACGCAACTTCGTATGGAGTTTCGAAGTCGAGAAAACCCAAAATATCATCAGATTTCCCGTAAGACTCGGGGAACGTGTTTCTGAAAATGGAACTATGCGCTATACTACTGCACATAAAGAATCCCATGTTTGTAAGCCGAAACGCACTTCTTCACGCTTGTAGTTGAAGTTTAAGGTCGAGCGGTAGAAGATCTAGAAACATCTCGAGTGCCGCCGAAGGCTTGGTGCGCAAAGCGCCCGTGATGGCAACACTCGCTGATCGTTGTACCGACGTCAACTTCTCTTTTATGTACGGTGGCTGGCCCATACGTGAGTATGGGCCTGTTTATCGTGACGTAGCCAGTGCATCATGACAGATTTAAGGCCCCACGTCTTCCCCATTGTTTTCAAACAGATGAAAAGGGCGTTGAATTCCTTTCGAACCCTTTCCTCCGGGTTCAGTTTCCAATGTATTTTTCGGTCTAACACAATACCAAGGTATTTAGCCTTGTCGGCTAAAGTTAATTTCACATTATCAAGCTTAGGTAGCCTGAAAGGTGGTATCTTGTGCCTTCTTGTGAAGACTACCAGCTCCTTTTTATCGTGGTTGACGTTAAGTTCACAGTCCGTAGCCCACCTTTTAAGCTTTGTTAGGGCTGATTTTAAAATGTCACTTAGAGTGTCCAGGAATTTTCCCTAAACGAAGATGACCACATCATCAGCGTAAGGCGTAACGCTTATGCCCATATCGCAAAGTTCCTTTAGAACACCGTCGATTACCATGTCCCAGAGGAGCGGGGAGATGACACCTCCCTGGGGGGTGCCATGATTGGGCTCTTCCTCCTTATCCTCCTTAGTCATGGTCTTGACCATAATCTTGCCCATGCTATATCGTACCATTCCTTTTGTCATTTCAAGGAATGGTAACGAATCCCTACTCAGAGCTAGCAAAAAGTGCTGCCCAAACTGACCCTCCAGATTTTAACACCCAGCTCCCTGTTCTGAGTATGAAGAAGTCTCAGCAGCTTCTCCGGATACGTGTACGGAAGCACCACCCATATCCATGCTTTGGAAAGAGCGTACATAGCCAACTCCACCACAGTAACGCACTTCAATTGAGCCCCCTTCCACACCTCGCCCACTGTAGAGATGAATAGAGACAGCATTCCCACAAGCAACAACTTTACGCCCGCCTTCCCAACCAGCGCCATCGAATTGAAGCTCATTATTCCCTGTTTCCGATAACTTCTTCCACAAAGCATCCTGAAACTTCTCTACGGCTATCCACTGGTTCATGGTTAGACGCCTGCAAGGCTTCTGCTCGTTCACTATAGCAACGAGGAGCTCGTCCTTTGGATCGAAGGTCGGACGAGCGAAGAGTATAGTGCCAGCCTTCACCTTCTTCGCCACGTTCGATTCCTCGACGTCATCGGATCTACATCTCTTGCTCAGAAGCGTCTCTTTGACAACCCCATCAAAGGCCTCCCCCTTACCCAGTTCGATTGCAGAGGACCCTGCAACTGCTGCAGACGTGCCTTGCTCTACCTGCTTGATTGGCGCTTGGACAGCAATGTTCTTAGCAGCTACACCGGCCAAGAATTCCTTGGCCCGGTCCAGCTGCGACTGTCCAAGCTCTGAGCGACTCTACGTCGCAACCACTAAACTGTTCTACCTTGCGCTTGGCGCTTTCAACCTTTCTTCTGGCGTTTCGCGCAAGGACTTTTTCCCTCTCTCGGTCGCTAAGTACCTTCCCTGTATGAGTGTCCTTAGAAATACCGGGAGCAGCAGAGGTAAAGCCACCTGTACCCGCGACAGCTTCCTTGATCAACTCCCTGTCTTTGGCATTAGTGAGAGTACCAGCCACCTCAATGCTACCACTACCTAATTTGGTTAGAGTGACCGCCTGCTCACCGCTACCCTGAAAAACTGTGGTGAAAGTACCAACCTGCTCACCGCTGCCCTGAAATACTATGGTGAGCAAAATGTTGAAATATGGCCTTATTTCACCATTTCAAAGCGAAATAATGCCAAATTTTCAGATATGGCCTTATTTCACGGCACTCTTTATGAGCCACTGCGCACGATTGAGTACATGCGTGTACATTCTTAGCTGACACTAAACACCTGAAGGGTGAATAGCCATTTCCGGCGGGCGCTCACGAAGAGGACCAAAGATGAGGATTTTTTGAGGATAAACATTAGTGCGGCCTCTATCAAAACCAAAATATTGCAGGATGTAAAGACGAGTGACTCTTTGGTGCTTTACTCTAATCACACCAAGAACTCATCAAGACCAACTAAGCAATCCTATCAGAATAAGGGTTCCTGATGACATCAGTAAGTTCTGCACGACAAATAAAAAAGAAAACTACGGCAGTGAAATTACAAGAAACAACTTTGATGAGTGCTGGTATATTGACTCAGGGGCTTATGACAAGGCATTCTGAGAGTATGTATCACATTAAAATTCCTCCGGTTTCCATGGTAAAAGTTGCAGACGACAAGACGCTCCAAGTGCAGGGATGTAACAAGGTCAACATAATGGTTAGTGGTCTGGAAGGTGAGCTAAGTCAAATACAACTAAAAGACGTTTTATGTGTACCTGAGCTGTCGACACCCTAACTTGGGTCCCTGGACACAGGGGCATCCCTGGCAACGAAGCCGCCGATGAGCTTGCCAGACAAGCTGCTCAGGCTCCTTTCATTGGCCGTGAACCTTTTTGTGGCCCACAAACTAATCTGATCAAAATAGAGCTCAGCAGATGGGAACGACAAAAATCGCCCTCCCACCGGAACTCTCAAAATGGCTTAAAACACGCCAAACAATTCATCAACTTCTCAAAAAAGAGAACAAAAGCTATCCTCTCTATAAGCAAATACAAAGTTAAGAAAATCAATGACTTCCTAACTGGTCATTGCTCTCTGAATTACCACCTCAAGAAAATGGGCCGTGTCCAATCCGACACATATCGCCTATATCTTGAAGGCACCGAAACAGCCCACCACATTTTGTGCGAATGTCCTGCCATAGCTCGGCTGAGACTTAAGTACTTTAACAAAGGCTTCACATCTCCCTCTGATGTCTCCTCAGCCTCAGCTATAGATGTCTTGAGATTCATAAATTAACTAGATTTCAGCTGAACCACAGAAAAAAACTAATTATATTCAAACCTGCTAGCGAATACCACAAAAGATCTTCTGGGTGGTAGTGCTTCATAGTCCTATCGCCTTCTCTTATCCCTCACTATACTTAGTTCCACAACACCGGTAAGGAACGGTAAGTTTCTATAAATTTCAAAACAACATTTTTATCCTCCATCTTGAAAAAAAAAAAAAATTAATTTATATGCTCTGCTGTTTGCTTGAGATGATTACCTCGTCGCTGTCTACGCAAAAATGAGCTATGCTTACGCTTGATCAAGCAGCCAATCACCAAAATACACTATATCAATCCTGGGCACCTGATTGAACAAAAATCAAAACATTTTGATTTAGCTTCAAGCAGACCCACGACGTATACGTGTTTTATTTTCACTAATACACTTTTACATGCTTGATGAGATTTTGAGCTGTGTATATGCCGCTTAAGGGGTCACGCCACCCTGAAATTTTCAAAAAATCGAATTTTTTAGTTTAGCTTAGTTTAAACGCCTATATTCTTACGCGTATTTTAAGACGTCCCCGAAGACAATATCTTGATAATTATGAAAGTTATGTTCATTAGAAGTCGGCGCGGCAGGAGGGCACCGAGAGCAGCTGCAAGTCTTCTTTTGCGTTTTTCTCGAAACCACCTTTTTCAAGACGGTGGGCGTGATAAAGCAAAAACTATTCAACCGATTGACTTGAAAATTGAAACACATATTCTTACATAGATTTTCCACAGAGTGACGTTGGATTTTTTCGATTGAATAATTAGAAAATTTTTTATGCAATTTTTAATACGAAATTTTTTGCCCAAAAAATGAAGTCAATTTTTGAAGTGCTCTCATTTGCGTAAAAAAATTTTTTTTTTTAAACGGCTACGTCACTCTGTTCAAAATTTATCACTTTTAAAAGAAAATATTTGTTTACATGTTTCAGATAAAAATTGACACGTGATTCATGCCCACCATCAAGGAGCGTTTCGGAAAAACCGATGATCGCCGATGCTCATATCTCCGCCATTTTTAATTGAAAACAAAAATTTGTTTAGTATTTTTTAAGTTTATTAGTTGCATTAAATAGAAATAAAGGTGGAAAAATCCTATCTCAAATAGTTTAGTCACAATAAATTCCTGAAAAACCGTCCCATTTTCACGCGGTCAGGGTGGCGTAACCCCTTAAGTCATCTAATGCTGATATTCATATTGCTGTTTTATCCTCCTAGGGCTTGGATTCCCTGGTTAATATACCAACTAGACGGCCTTCGTGCCTAGACCACATTTTTTTAAGGCTTAATAGAAATAGTAGTTTGAATTATAAAGCAGGTACATTTAATCTTACAATAACGGATTATAGCTTAACAAGCCTACAGTTTAATTCTTTTGTTTGCAGACCTAAACAGTTTTTCTCGAAAAGAATAAAAAAATAAATTTTCCTGCGCTCAATTCTGCTCTAGTTCTGGGATGATATTTTTAATGCTGAGGCTGCTTTCGATTTATTTATGAGTAAACTTCAATTGCTTATTTTGAAAAATAGTCAAGTTATAAGTACGAGCGATCAACACTTAACATCTCTAAAACTTTGGATGAATTTATCTCTTTTAAGAAAAATAAAGAAAGAGACAATTTGTTTGCCTCCTCTAAAAAACCATCCAAAAAGCACGAGGCAAGATCATTTCAAAAACTTAGTCGTGAATTTAAAACTGATATTCTCCTCTGTCGGGATAATTATTTCCACAATAAACTCTCTAAAAATTTAGGCAACTCGAATGGGAATGTGTCAATGAAAATTTAAATAAGAGTAAAGCTAAGGTAAATATCGCTATTAAAACTGATAATGCGTACGTAACCGAACCCCAAAAGTCGCAAATTTATTTAATAATTATTTATCAAGCATTGGTCAAAATTTAATTGAGTCCACACCTGATAATCGGTGTTGCGGTAACTCCTTCACTGAGGATACTTTTCTCCCCAATAGCTTTTCGTTAGAAAATTTCACTTACTTGGAAATTCATAACATTATAATGTCCTTAAAATCCTCAAATTTTTCATCTGTGGATATGATTTCTAGTATTGTTTTAAAACACATATCTTTTTATATTTCCGATGTATTGTGCTTTATTTTCAATCTCATTTTGCTAAAGGAAATTTTTCCTCAATCTCTGAAGCTAGCAGTAGTTGTTCCATTACACAAATCCCTCCTATCTGTTTTCAAATGTTTTTGAGAGGGGCATGAAGTCGAGAATGATTAATTTTTAACTAAAACTAACTTTTTTATCGATTACCAATACGGTGTGGTAGATCGACAGAGGATGCGGTCTTACAAGTTTGTGGTGAAACTTATAATATTGTGAATGCTTCAGAGGTTCCTGCTTCTCTGTTCATAGATATGTTTAATGAAAGCTTTTGATATGGTGGATTATTGTTTTCTACTTGATAAATTGTTTAGAGCTGGTTTCAGAGGTAAAGCCCATGATTGGTTTGCGTCTTATTTGAAAAATAGAAAATAAAAGGTCAAATTTAACGATATATTAAGTTCAGAAAGTTATATAAATTCATTTTAAGGGTAAAATAACAGCGTTTGCTGATGACACTGCTCTTCCTTATTCTTCAAAAAATTATTTCCTTCTATTAGCTGATGCTTATTATGATTTAGAATTACTGCGAAAATGGTTTCATGCTCATAGACTTGTGATAAGTGATAAGACAAAATTTATGATTTATAATACTTTGGGTACAATCTCTGAAGATGCTGTACTGTGGTATAATGCACCTATCTGCCCTAGATATCGCATTTTAGTGATTGTAATGACAATCATTATAATAGCACAACTTTTAATGAAAACTTTAAGTGCGCAGATGGTTGTTTTTAATAACAACAACAAATATTCTTCTACTAAAGCACTAATATTTTTATAAAGTATTGAACATATTTCTTGAAAGTTCGGGATACTCAACTGCTAGATTGTATGGATCTCATAATTTGCGCATCAATAGTAGTAATATAATATCTGTCCCTTGCATTACAATCGCACTTTTCTCACTCTTATAATGTTACTGCTCCTGGATTATTTAATAGTCTGCCAATAGCCCTTAGACGCGAAAGAGTCAAAATAGTGTTTTTGCGCAAAGTAAAGCTCTTGCTCTTTTCTTACAAATATGATCAAATAAATAGTTTTTTTGAATATTATTGTTTAACTAAATTAACTTGTTTGAATTATAATTAACTTTGAACTCTTTTTTTATTGTTACACTTATGTATATATTCATGTTGATCCCCATCAATAAGAAGTAAATATTACTTGTCTACAATCAAAGAATGGTACATCCAACTCTTGCCCTTCTGGCAACTGGATGTCCATAACTATTTTCTTTTAATTCTTATAGTTATTTATTTATTAGTATGTTTAAAAAAAACGTTGTTATCTATAAGTTTTCCAAATGAAAGTAAAGAATTTATAAAAAAAAAAATATACATATACTATATATATATATATATATACAGTGTTGTGCAAAAAAAATAAGAACACTGAAGTCGGAGGCTTTGATTTTGAATTTAAAAACAAAAGTTGAGTGATATTGTATATTTTCTTCAGCATTTTTGTTTAACAAATAAATTAAAAAACCATGAATTTCAACAAACCAAAATAAAAGATAACGAGAAGTTAGTAATTATTCACAGATTTTGGTTGTGTATAATAAAAAGTACATATAAAACATTAAAATACTCAAACAAAACAAAATAATGAAGTAAATGGAAATAATTCTAATGAAGTAATATAAGATTGTCAATACATGGTTGTGCTTCCTTTGTTTTTGAGTACGGCCTTACATCTGCGTGGCATAAAGGCAACGAGCTTTTGGCAGAGTGTGTTTGGCATATTATACCAAATTGTTTGAACTTTTTGCCATAACTCAGCCCTGTTTTTTGGTTTAGCAGACTTACTCAACTCTTTTTTAACAAATCCACACGAGTTCTCTATAGGATTAAGGTCTGTGGACTGTGCTGGCCATTCAAGAACTTGGATCTTCATGTTGCTGAATAATTTTTTTGTTACTTTGGCTGTATATTTAGGATCATTGTCCTGTTGAAGCCAAAGCAACGGTAAATTGCCGTCAGCGAAAAGATACATTACTGTTTCCAAGATATTATATTTTTCCTTGGTTAGAGTGTCTTCTATCCAATGAATAGGTCCAGCACCATGATAGTGGAAGCATCCCCAGACCATAATATTCCCACCACCGTGTTTAATGGTTTTCACCGTATAACTCGGATCGAATTCCTTTCCAGCCGGTCTTCTAACACACTGTTTTTTTTTTTGTATTAGGCCCAAATAAATTGATTTTGGTTTCATCTGACCAAAGTACGCCACTTCTCAACTGTTTTATGTTGGTGGCTTTTGGCGAACTTAATCCGATCCTTAATATTCTTTTTGGATAAGAGAGGGCATATTTTGGAAGGTAGGCTTTTAAATTATGCTCGATAAGGCTTCGTTTTATCAAAGAAGTGTCAACCTGAAGATTCAATTCACTTTTGATTCCCGCCGATGTTATAAATGGATTCTTTTTAGCGCACCGAATCATATTTGCATCCATTTTAGTGGTTGTCTTGCACTTTCGGCCACGCGTTTCTTCAGCTGTCTCTTCATTTTTGTGATTTACGGCTTTTACAATTCGGCAATTTCCTGTAGGGTCATACCGTTATTTCTGAGACCTTGAATTATTTCACGGCGTTCTGCAGTGCAGTGCTTTTTTCGACCCATTCTTCTCTAGAACAATAATTAATTCTGTTGTAAATCGATTTCCAATACTCATTTTCCATACTTACCAATGAAAAAAAAACCTAAAATGAATGTTTTTTTTAAATATAAGTAAACCTAGATTGATCTTGTTGAAAGCTTTATTTTTTTGTTGAAAACGGAAAGAAGGAAGTGCAAAATATATAGTACAAAAATAATTCCATCTTTAAACTAAGTCCTTACACTAGAAAACTCTATCTCAAATCGTCGCTAGTGACCATACTTTAAAAATAACGTAGTGAGGCAACAATCATTAATTCTGTTGTAAATCGATTTCCAATACTCATTTTCCATACTTACCATTGAAAAAAAAAACCTAAAATGAATGCTTTTTTAAATATAAGTAAACCTAGATTGATCTTGTTGAAAGCTTTATTTTTTTGTTGAAAATGGAAAGAAGGAAGTGCAAAATATATAGTACAAAAATAATTCCATCTTTAAACTAAGTCCTTACACTAGAAAACTCTATCTCAAATCGTCGCTAGTGACCATACTTTAAAAATAACGTAGTGAGGCTATTTCTTAGCCAATTTTTTTTAAATTAATTGTTGATGTAATTTTACTAGTAATGTGTATCACTGGAAAACTTTTTTTTCACCTATTTGAATTGTTAAAAATATATTTCAAAATAACGATGCACTTAATAATATTAATTGTTTTTAGTAATACATACATTTTTTGTTGTTTTTTTATTTCGAAGAGAGTTTTAAATACTTTCGCTGTATAGTTTTATACTGCAATTGATTCTTCAATGCATTGTTAAAAAGACAAAGAAAATCAGCCCTCCTCTGATTATAAGCGATAAACGCATTACATAGTGCAAAGCGAAACATTTTTTTATTAAATTTCAGTCTCTTTTTGTCGAGAAATATTTTGTTTACATATACAGGGCGAAAAAGTAGTCTTAAAATCAATAATATCGCCTTATTGAACTACTTTACTTTGAAATCGTATTAAGAGCAATGAGTAATACTGTATTTCCATTTCCATTCCATTTCTATGGAATCGACAGCTTTAATGAAGGAAATCTTATCAATCGTTTTATAAGTTTTTTCGTATCATAAATAATATGAAAACCTCATTAGTTTTTGGTTTTAAGAAGTCAAGCTTTTTAAAAAATGGGGTCTGCAATCGTTTAAAAGACAAGCCTTCTCATCAAAAATTTGAAGAGATATCACATTAACTTTGCGTATGAAAGAAGACAAGATAAGTAATTTTATTTTTTATTTTTTTGTTTTTTTATTTACACTATTCACAAATCATCTTCCAGAATAAACATTTCGTGTGTGTCCACGACCAGGGTACACTATCACCACTAGCAACCCGAAAAGTTCTGAAATGGCTTCAAAGTACTTCAAATGGTTCCGATTCTTCTTCAAGAGCTTCACATGTTCTAGAGTCAACAAAAAAGAAATTCGTAAAATATAAGGGAAAGCGGCTGTTTATATTATACAAAAAGTAGACAAATTTTCAAAAAACAAAAATCTCCGAAGCATTACTACGATTCTTTAATGCGCATTTCTAAGAAAACCAATACCGTATCAATTGTGTTTTTTATTAGGTTTAGTTTTGTTTTCGAATTAGAACGATGTCTGGATATATTTTGAATAAACCAGCAATAAAACATATTTTAAGTTGAGTTACCTATGCTACTGAAATATTGCTCATATTAAGTTTATATGTATATTTTATATTGCTCATATACTAGACTATTTCTCTATTTTATTAATTTTTTTTAACATAGGTCCTGTCGCAGCTTCACAAATGCATGTGTCTGCTGCTGCTGCCACAGGTCAACCGTTACTAACTGCAGCAGCACCTATACAACAGTTTATCCACTATCAACAAGCTCCACATCCTCAGCATTTTCCGTCGCAACCATATCAACCTATGGTAACAACACATATAAAAACTAATAAAAACTAATGGCAAACAGATCTAAATTTAATTTACAGATGAGAATGTTTCATGAACCTCCTCCACAGTCTATACAGTTCTTAGCGCAAACTCCTCCATCAACTACTCCTTCTCCAGGACAACCACATCAACAGTTTCATCCACCACCACAACCTTCTCCTGCAGGTGGGGGACCACAAACCGCTTTTGGAACTACAGCGCAACCGTATCATGTAATGTGTCCAGTTATTCACCAACCATTAGTTCCCAACTATTATCACCAGGGGACACCGCAAAATCCACACCAACAATATCAAATCTTAATGCAACAACACCCAGCCCAATGAACTTTCCAACCAAATTCAGGAGTTGCTTCTTTGACTAAACAGTTAAAATAGACACAATAAAATGTGAAATGAGAACACTTACGTGGTTTCATTATTATATATGTATACATCGTAACCACTTGTCGTAAAATATTATTTTCTTATGTTTACAAATAATTGAAGAAATATCTAGATATTTCGTGAATCTATGAATTATTTAAACTTCTAATAAAATAATGCACTACGTCAAGTTGCTCCGACATGTACATATTCTTCTATATAGGCATACATACATATATACATTTATATATATCGCCCATTAAATAACACAAATTAACAAGTATGCATGAAAATATAACGGTACGTAGAAGTTTCTACCGTGTGACTTATTGCATATGTATTTAATGAGCGATATGTTTAGATTTATGTTTATTTATACATGCCCCAAGATCTCTCTAAAAAAATGTCATCGTTAGAGGTAAGACAAGGAATATATATGTTAAAAAAAGTATTTGGTAATTTATTGACCCTAAACACACGAAGAAATGCTTATTCAAGTATGGAATCTCTTAAATAAGCAATTTTAAAAACCATTTAGTTACAAAGATTAATATGAGATGTTTCGAAAAGAATCAACTAATTTTCCTAAAAAAAGCAAAAAAAAACCTAAAACAATTCAATATAAAATTGAATAAATAGCATTGAGATCTAACATGCAATGCTGCAATTAAATTTTCCTACCAAGAAAAAAAGTTTGAAAGTTTGTTCCAAACAAAGTTAATTATTTAGTATGTATGCATGATTTGTAAGGTAAGTGGTTTAGCTTCTCAAATAACTTTGAAATAAAGTACGTTTAAAAAAATTTGCCACATGTACAATTATGTTTGTATGTTTACAATTTCAATGACTTACAAAACCGAATTGTAACAAAATATATATTTTAGACATAAAAGATCATGCCACGCATATGCAAATATATATGTACCTACGGATTCGATTATTTGAGGGAAATTTAACATACCCTTTTAGAAGCGTAAAGTCGATTATATCCCATGAAGTAACATAACCACGGTAGTAAATTAAAAATTATTTATGCAAAAATCAAAAATGTGGGTGCTTATTTTACAAAAAATACTCATATAATAAATATTGTAAAAACATTAAGATTTCATCTGTTCACAACTATTCCGAATTCGAATTAATTTGTGTGCTTATGGTCGCTGGAAGATCTGTGTTTACTGTACAGTTTTCAAGACTTTAATTATTTTAGAAAGATCTTGGCACCCCCTGTATATATTTATTAATTACTTGTTATGTATGCATATATATACATATATATATTCAGTTTGTAACAGACATGTTTTAGATGATGATATGGCAAGGTGTCACAAAAAAAAATGAGATAAGTGGGTATCCGCCCGTAACAAGGTTATGCATATTCTCTTTTAAATCACCTAAATAATTTTACTCTAATTGTTGAATCAACATTTTATCTCATTGATCCCATTCCGTTATTTAATTAAGGATTAAAATTACTTCAGGGAACTGATTTTAAACTACTATAACTTCCTAACTTGAAGACTTAGGCGCGCACGGTGTGTAAAAAATCATAGTCGATGTAGAAATTCGGAGTACGCGTACAAGCGACAATAAACGTCTGGATTTTTAATCGTTTAATATTAGAATACATGGCTTTTAAAACGAGCACGCGCATTTATGACTAAACCCTCGCCGCAGTTTATTTAAACAAGTTTAAATTCAGAACTAGAGAATCAAATAACTCTGTGCACTGGGAAGTATTCAGCACCGTAGCAATATCTGATAATGAATCTTTTTTTTTTTTTCAAATCTGTCGAATATCTGCGTACGCAGATTCAAATTCAAACAAGCTTGGTGCACTCAATCTACAATATACTATGAATTTCTTAAGATAATGCCTTAAATTCCAATGAGTTTTATAAAATTGACCTTTTACTAACAAGATGCATCCATTTTTTTTCTAATTTTCTTATTTTTCGTATTCGCTTTTAGATGGAGCATCAAGGCAAAACGCAACACTTTTCATTAAAATCCTTTTTCGCAATGTTCAATTTGCGATTATGTAAGTCAAAATGCATAAACATCCATTCGAACGGCAATTGAAATATCGCCTATTAATATAGGACTTCTTCTATTTTTCTAATTTCAACAATATTTTTTAGTCGAAAATACGCGCATTCCTATTGCAAGCTATGTGCTCATTTTCGCGACTAGATATATAGACTGTTACTTTTTTTAAAGTATTATGTGCGTTCATATTGAAAAGCGTCTGTTAAATCCCATGTGCGCGTCTAGTCTTGAACACCTTTTTCGAATATATTTATTAACCTTGTTCGTTCCGAAATGTTTCTTTTACAAACTGAATCTCCCACATATTATGTCTTACATAAGATCAAGTCAAGAATTCAGATATGAATAACCCAACAATTCAATGATATATAATGTATGAAAAAAGTATTTTTTCCGTTAAATTAAACAAATTTATTTAAATTTGGAGCAAATAACCTTACACATTTTTTTTTTAATTAAGAGCAATATAGCATAATTTATCATTTTACTTTTCATGTTATATAATAATGTTGTGGCTTAATCCATTTGATCACTCTACTTATCAAAGCATTTGGGCCTATTCGGCGAAATCTTGTATTCTTTTATTTAGACCTATTCGGACAAATCTGTTATTCTTTTATGCATCATAAAAGACTTCGATTATAAAAGATATTTTATAATTGGTTTTCTGTGTTTCGAACTTTTAACTCTATTATGGAACTTCGAAAACTAGAATCTGCTGCGACATTTGTTGCACTATTTTTGAGGGGAGAAGGGGTCGATCAAAAAACAATCGCTAAAATATTGAATAAAGAAAAAAAAACGAACGGGAAAACGCACTGCCACTTTTGCGGTTGTGACGGATGGAATAAAAATGGGTTAAAGAAGAAAGCGCAACAACTCTTAGCAGGTTGACGATGCTGAATTTCCACCGGCTGCTCAGTTGGGGGTGGTTCGATGAGCGGATTAATGATGTAGGATGAGATCGCGTTTATTTGGTATTATTCAACCCGGAAAGCTAGATAAAATTAACAAAGGGAATTAAAATAAGAAAGGCCGAAAGAAAAACTACTTTAGTGGGGTGACTAGAATCCTGAACACTCGCAATCTAGTGAACTTTTTGTGAGGTAGCGACTGGATTATTAGTGAAAAATGTTCGACTAACATGTTAGTGAATTTGAGAAATGTAATAAAGCACTTGCTTCGGCTGGCAATTATTTGGGAAATGGCTGTACTTTAGAGTTTTTTCTGATAATTCTGATATTTGAATAGAAATAGAGTTTTATCAAAGTATGAATTGTTATTTGGAGGAATAAAATAAAAAGAATCAACTAAAGATAAAACCGACGATATTTAACGCGTAAATATTTAAATTTTTATTTAGTTAAAATGGAACAAAATTCGGTTAAAGGAATAATTATTTTAATTTGATTGGGATACCGTGTGCAACAGATCTTCAGATCATACAAAGTGCGTGCATTATTGACTCTGAAAATCGTTCATTAGAAGTATAACTTGGACTATAATGTAAATATTCATAATTTACTTGCTTAGCACATATTTATGTGCATGTAATCCCACTTAAAAAAATTGCGGTCTAATTATTAAGGGTCCATTTTTATACTTTATGTGTCCTTTTTTGTTCCTAACAATTCTGTAAAAAAAACTGAATTCACAAAAAATGTTCAGTGAAACTACGTAGTGTACATCCAATTATGACGAGGAAATGTCAACTGCATATGCAGTGAGTTTGAGCGTTCAGAATTCTAGACTTCACTAATATATTAGTGACTAGAATCCTGAACACACCCATTTGCAGTGCATTTGCAGGCTCTCAACCAATCAGATCTACCAAATCTGACTTCACTACGTAGTGACTAGAATCCTGAACACACGGAATGCTCAAAATTATTTTTCAACTTTATTTTTTTACTCTTATTTTAAATTTTATATGATGTCCTATTTATTGGCACTGTCCACAAAAGAATGCAGCATTTTATTTTATCTAAAAAACAACTAGAACATGGGTGTAATTACTAAAAACACATCACCAAGCAAATGTTTGTTTTACTACTGACAGCACTCAAAGTAAAGGTAGAGTGACCAGATTCGTGCCGAGTATATGGTGGGAGAGACTTGTAATTAAATATGCATGTATGTTATTTTATTTTGCTTTGTTTTCGTGCTCGATATTATTAAGGGTATACAAAACATGTTTCATAAAATGTATTACCTAAATTTCGTCTTCAAACGCGTCAAAATATAACTAATAAAAATATTTCAATAAGAAAGAGAGGAGTTCTCACGCAAATAAAACAAGGTATGGTCAACCTGTGGGTGCCGTGGCGCAGTGGTTAGTGCGTTGGACTACTACGCAAGGGGTTCCAGGTTCGAATCCAGAAAAATACCATCAAAAGTTTTTTCACGGCCCCACCTCTTCCGAGTGTCTGACAAGCATTCAAGAGTATAACTGTCATGAGAAAGTTTCTCAAAAACCCCTCTGCCCTTCGGATACGGCGTAAAACTGTACGTCCCTTCTGTACATGCAGAAATGTATACCACGCACAACATGTACAGTTGTGAGAAGCTAGGTCTTGGTCTTATTTATTTATTTTTTTTATGGTCAACCTGTATATAAAGAAATGTCAAGCAGCTGACTTTGAGAGTTGAATTTATTTTAGTTCATTTTGCGTTATCATTCGAAAATGAACCTTTTTCATTCGAATCTCAAATACACAAAAATCTTTCGAATGAATAGAGACATTCGAAAGAATTGACTATTCACTCGAATCTCAAAATAAGCATGAGTGGCTTTAAAATTAATCCGAGTAAGCTGGGTTATTTGTTAAAAAACATCTCTAGCAGAATATGTCCCTTACAGTTCTTTATAAATCGGTAACCCGTTATAAGCAATTCCCAACTTCCGGTATGACTATTCTCCGAAGAAGCATAGCTCTTACGCTCCTTCCTATTTATCTGAAACTTGTTCCATTCACAAATACACAATCCGGCACTATTCATTTGACAAAATGATAAATATTTACCTATGTGGATTTTAAATTGTTCAGCCATCTCGTTAAGAAACAGGCGGCAATTGAGGGCAGTTTTGGAGTCGAATGTGACCGACTCTAGTGATTTAATCGCGGCTTATCTGTCAATAAAGATGGTGATATCCCTTGCGGATATTACATTAAATCTCAGCCACGATAAGGCGTCCTTTATCGCCATAATTTCCGCCCGGAATACAGTCATGCTTATTTTGAGATTCGAATGAATAGTCAATTCTTTCGAATGTCTCTATTCATTCGAAAGATTTTTGTGTATTTTGAGATTCGAATGAAAAAGGTTCATTTTCGAATGATAACGCAAAATGAACATAAATAAATTTAACCCTCAAAGTCAGCTGTTTGACATTTCTTTTAATACAGGTTGACCATGCCTTGCTTTTCTTGCGTTAGAACTCTTCTCTTTCTTTGGAAATAATTTTATTAGTTACACTTTTACAAGTTTAAAGACGAAATTTAAGTAAGACATTTTATGAAACATGTTTTGTATACCTATAATAATATCGAACACGAAAACAAAGCAAAATAAAATAACATACATGTATATTTAATTACAACTCTCTCCCACCATACACTCGGCACGAATCTGGTCACTCTACCTTTACTTTGAGTGCTGTCAGTAGTAAAATAAACATTTGCTCGGTGATTTGTTTTTAATAATTAGAGTTGTTTTTAGATGAAATAAAATGCTGCTTTCTTTTGTGGACAGTACAAATGATTAGGACATCATAGAAGATGTAAAACAAGAGTAAAAAATAAAGTTGCAAAATAATTTCGTGCATTCACTCGTCTTTCCTTTGGAGATTTGTTTACATAGAACTTGAGTGGGACTATTTTATTTATGCCAATTGCCGGCCACCAGTTTTTCTAATTAGAACGTGACCTATACCGACAGGATCAGAAATTGTCAATTAAAGTTACTTCATTTAATTTTCTAGAGAATATTAAAAGTATCTCACTATATTTACGTGTTTGTTAATCTATGCGCCAGGAAAATTTGTTCGAATGAAAAATGACATTTGTTTCGAATGAATAGAATCTCAAAATACGCACAACCAATGAACTTTCGAATGTTTGGATGAACTTTCTATTCTTTCTATTCATTCGAAAGTCAAAATACAGTCTATGCGAATTCGACTCACTTTCGAATGAATTCGAATCTCAAAATAAGGCTGAGTGATTAGGGAGGCGGAAGAAGATCTTGCAGTTAAGATCTTGGGAGAACACACCTCCACCTACTCCCCTTTTTGTTTGGATCCGTCCCTATAAAAACTTATGGATCGTTTGCTAAGTTTTTCGTTACCGTCCCAATCCGTATTTGGGGGAATTCGGATTTGGAAATTTTTGTTGAAAAGGAGTTGGAGAAGTGTCTAGACAGTATCTGCTGGTATGTAGTTTAATTGAATTAGTATAGATGAGTGACCTGTTAGAAAACTGGTCCACAGAGTGGCTGCTTGCAGCAAATGTCTGGCGGTAATAGATGGAACATTCATGCTTACTTTGAGATTCGAATGAATAGTCAATTCTTTCGAATGTTTCTATTCATTGGAAAGATTTTTGTGTATATTGAGATTCGAATGAAAAAGGTTCATTTTCGAATGATAACGCAAAATGAACTTAAATAAATTCCGCTCTCAAGGTCAGCTGTTTGACATTTCTTTTTATACAGGTTGACCATACCTTGTTTTTTTTCGTTAGAACTCTTCTCTTTCTTGTTGAAATGTTTTTATTAGTTATACTTTGACGCATTTAAAGACGAAGTTTAAGTAATACATTCTATGAAAAATGTTTTGTATACTTTTAATAATATCGAGCACGAAAACAAAGCAAAATAAAATAACATACATTATATTTAATTACAAGTCTCTCCCACCATATAATCGGCACAAATATAGTCACTATCTACATTTATTTTGAGTGCTGTCAGTAATAAAACAAACATTTGCTTGGCGATTTGTTTTTAATAATTAGAGTTGTTTTTGGATAAAATAAAATGCTGCTTTCTTTTGTGGACAGTGCGAATGAATAGGACATCATAGAAAAATTAAAATAAGAGTAAAAAAATAAAATTGAAAAATAATTTCGTCTTTTCTTTGGAGTTATGTTTACATAGAACTTGAGTGGGACTATTTTATTTATACCAATTGCTGGCCACCAGTTTTTCTAATTAGAACGTGACCTATACCGACTGGATCAGAAATTGTCAATTAAAATTACTTCATTTAATTTTCTACAGAATATTCAAAATATCTTACTATAATTACGTGTTTGTGAATCTATGCGCCAGGAAAATGTGTTCGAATGAAAAATTACATTTGTACCGAATGAATACAATATCAAAATACGCACAACCAATGAACTTTCGAAAGTTTGGATAAATTTTCTAAAATTCATTATTCCTGCAGAACTTCAAACGAATGCTGACTTGATCGCCCCCTGGGTAACTATCATTTTAAGAAGTTACCTTGATCTGGGTCACATTCCCAAGTCGTGGACAGAAGTCAACGTGGCTCTGTTACGAAAGTTTTTCTGGTGGGACACGCGGCCCTTTAGTGTACGGTATTAGAATTCCACCATTTTGTCAAACTCCTAAGTGTTTGGGTGGGGGAGGGGGGGACAGGTGTGCTATTAATCAAGGATAATTCTACACATCGTTTGTAGGAGGACCATTCTGTTTTCCTGAGGTTCCTGAAGACGGGTTTGGGCTTGGGGAGGTAGCTTATACCAAATTAAATATATCGGCGGTCTGAGAAGGAATGGTCAGTAGAGACTCTCCAATCATTGACTGTATTATAAATGTTCTCAGAAGCCAGGCTTTTATCTTTGCAATCCACCTCGTCTACCTTATCTACCAGAGAGGACTGTGAATCACTAGCAAGTCCAGTATCGGCAGAGGTGAAGGGTTGCGCTCCATCTTTGGCCAGGTTCTTTTCATCCTTCTTATAGACCCGAAGAGTTTTGGCACCAAAGCCATAACTTATCAAACCTCCGTTGCCGCCAAAGGAGCCAAGGATTCCATATTGACCACGATAACCGCGCATCTTCTGTCCCCCTTTGATTCCTCCAGCTTGGCAATCTTCCAGTTATCAGTTGGAAGGTGGGGATTGCTGACCTGAATGATCTTTAATATCGTAAAAGAGGTCGGAGGGCTCAACAGGGATCCAGGAGAGCTGCATTCTGCAGGGTCGCTGCTATATTTTTCCAGAACTCTGGAAGCAGCGCACGTCGTTCTCTATAGTGACGGAGCTCGAGGCAGTACGGCGTTACGAAGTTGTCTTCCCGTAAAAGGCTTAGAGAGGTACCTGGTTCCCCGTGAGGTTTATTGACTGCGCGCTCCACGCGGCTAGTCGCAGAGCTGGCACCAGGTTTGGTGGCCAAAGCCCTAGTTCCGGAGCTGTGCTGCAGGAAGCGAGATCTTAGGCAGTAGTTTACGAGCACCGGACTTAGAAATTGTTTTTTTGTTTGTTTAAAATTGGTTTCATAATTGGACCCACGAGTAGCGGAGAGGAGATGTCCATCTGTGCAGAGATCCGCATACAGGTAATCCGGATACTCCGTTCGATACTGAGCTATTTTTGGAATGGTCCCTCAGCCAGACTGATACTCGGCACGGGTAGTATTACACACTTGATCTAGTCCACCGAAGGGAAAAAGAAGAGGAGAAGGTGGGAGGTGCAAGGACTGAGAGTGTCTTGTCTGAGGTGTACACCCGAGACTCATTGACGTCTACTAAGCCCCTCCACCGCGTCAAGGTATATAGTCATGTATTATATCTTGAAGTATTTTTAAACTTTTTTAGCCAAGATTAGTTATTTAGTTATATAATTATATATATTCTGCCTCACTGTGCGTCCGTTGGGCTCTGTTTTTGGGATACCTGCTTTGTTATCCCCCTCGAGCATGTAGAGAAACCTAAGCATTGGATCGGATACCACTCCAGAAAAGCTTAAGCTGCTTCTCAGAGGACCACAAGGACCAAAATAGGCCCAGATATTTTTGCACGTTCTCTGAACGCAACAAATCCCACCCTTACCTCCATGGGTACGAGTTCGTTCGGGAGATAGTTGATATCGCACACTCTACCTTCGCCAGTTGCGAATCCCAATTGCTATGATTTTGCGATACATACGCTCTCAAATTTGTCTTTATTATTTGGTTTATTCATTCTTCAGGATAAGCCTGTGGATGAAAGTATTCGGAGTACCTCAATTTCGAACCATATTCCTTACACAATGATTGCAACTCCTTTGAACTGTGGCCCATTGTCACATACTACGAATTTTGGAATCCCGAACAACAAAAACACTTCTTCTTCTAGCTCCCTACAAACCGATTTAGCGGTAGCCGACCTCAAAGGAAACAACAACAGGAATTTAGTAAAGTGGATTACCGTAAGAATATAAACAAACCCCCTGTTCGACCTAGGAAGTGATCCAACCAGATCCTTCTTCTCATTCACTGGTTTCACTTGTTGGCAAACCCTACAATTTCGAACATACTTTGTAATATCTGACCGCATCTTCGGCCAATAATACTCCTCTCCTATCATAGCGAATGTTTTCTTAACTCCCATGTGACATGCTAAAGGGTGATCATGACGTTTCTCTAAAATACTAGATCCATCAGTCTTTGGTACTATTTCGTCCACTCGCTATTACTGTCATGAATTAACACATGACTTGCCTTTTTTGTCCTCTTTTTTTCTCAGTAAACTAAATTTTCAACATAACAAAATTACAACAAACATTTTTTTCCTTTATAATGCATTGTATCTTTGTGGTGTAAATACGACCTAACGTATATTTATGCCTCGACTCAATCACTTCTTCAAAGCAGTCCCTGTTTTTTAAATGTTGTTTTCCATTGGTTTCAATCAAGAATTCTATTCGTTTGGACTCCAGTGAAACATGTTATTTGTTTTCCGCTCATATTTGGTGTTTTTAATCGGACTATACGGCATTGGCAGCCCAACGAAAGAGTTTATGTGTGTTAGTGTATTCTGAGTGTCTTCCTAAATGAAATCGGGGAGCGAAAAACTCTTCCAGAATATGCTTCCGGCCAATGGAAAAAGGATGACTTTTTTGCCCAAGGAGTCGTCTGAATATCACTCATTTGACAGCTAAATTCACTTTTGAAGGTGTCCTCTTTTTCGTGGGCATGGATCTGGTCATCCTTTCCCTTTCCTATACACATAGATTCTTCGTCCACCATTATATTTGCTTGAAAAAAATATTTTCTTTTTTTTTTCAAATTTCTCATTAAATTACTTTAAAACTGAACTTTTTCGAAAACTTGGAGGGTTTTGAAAATTTTTCAACAAATATTGCATTTTGTTCCTAAAAAGTGATATTATTGTATTACAATTGTCGAATTTCAGTTTTTGGATAAAAACGCCCCTACAACGTGGGCGTGGCCATACACTACGTATGGAAGATATCCTAAAGTAAGTCCTATAGAGTTTCATGTAAAATAATTAAAAAAAAGTATTTTTTTCAAAAAGTGGGCGTGGCAGTGGGTGGATCTAAAAATTTGTAGACTTGTACTGCTCCCTTTTCCAAGGCTCTTGTATACAAAGTTTCATCGACCTACCTCGAAATTTAAGTCCCTAAAACTGATGACAGAGAGATGGACATAGCTATATCGACTTCGCTAGTGATGCTGATCATTTATATATATACTTTATTAAGTCTACCTTCAATATTTCTCTATGTTACAAACTATGTATCAAACTTAATATACCCTTAGGATAGGGTATAAACATATGGAAATGCTACAATTCGTCTGAAAAGGATCGCGTGATACCCTATCCCTTGCCTATATACATAGAGTGTGACCTCAATAAAAGCACCCCTCGATACGCTTAACTCCTTGATAAACGCAACACCTAAAATCGATCTAAAAAAAAATGCTACAATCCGTCTAGAACGGATCGCATGATACCCTATCCCTTTCCTGTTGTATTATCTTATCAAATTACTCCAAAAGACGATTTTTAACAATAAGCGCACCCGGATTTTATTTTTATTTTTGTCAATATATACTGTATTTTGCTCCTTATGACTGATATTAATCTTACAAAAACGTCGAAAAACAGTTTTTTGATTAAAACGCACCTAAAATGTAGGCGTGGACGAATACAATGTATGGAAGATTTGTATAGTACAAATATATCTACATACCTATTCGCTTGTTTATTACTTGTACCTATAAAAGGCGTGTTTTTTTCGTATTCTATATAGGCTTAAAATATATTTTCCATATTAAATACACTAACAACTCAACCTAGATAGAATAACGAAATCTGGATAATTATCGAGCTTTATTTCCTTAGCCGCAATAAAAACTGTGCTCCCAAATTGTTTTATTTCGAATGTGTCAAAAAATGATATCGAAAATGTCAAAAATGATTGAACAGACAGCAGTCATTCATAAAAAATAAAATGAAATGAAGAAAAAATGTGTTCTGAAGAGAAAATGTAAGTAAAACCTGAAATACAAAATTTATTTACGATTTTATTCAGCCTTATTTTGAGATTCGAATTCATTCGAAAGTGATTCGAATTCGCATAGACTGTATTTTGACTTTCGAATGAATAGAAAGAATAGAAAGTTCATCCAAACATTCGAAAGTTCATTGGTTGTGCGTATTTTGAGATTCTATTCATTCGAAACAAATGTCATTTTTCATTCGAACAAATTTTCCTGGCGCATAGATTAACAAACACGTAAATATAGTGAGATACTTTTAATATTCTCTAGAAAATTAAATGAAGTAACTTTAATTGACAATTTCTGATCCTGTCGGTATAGGTCACGTTCTAATTAGAAAAACTGGTGGCCAGCAATTGGTATAAATAAAATAGTCCCACTCAAGTTCTATGTAAACAAATCTCCAAAGGAAAGACGAGTGAATGCACGAAATTATTTTGCAACTTTATTTTATACTCCTGTTTTACATCTTCTATGATGTCCTAGTCATTTGTACTGTCCACAAAAGAAAGCAGCATTTTATTTTATCTAAAAACAACTCTAATTATTAAAAACAAATCACCGAGCAAATGTTTATTTTACTACTGACAGCACTCAAAGTAAAGGTAGAGTGACCAGATTCGTGCCGAGTGTATGGTGGGAGAGAGTTGTAATTAAATATACATGTATGTTATTTTATTTTGCTTTGTTTTCGTGTTCGATATTATTATAGGTATACAAAACATGTTTCATAAAATGTCTTACTTAAATTTCGTCTTTAAACTTGTAAAAGTGTAACTAATAAAATTATTTCCAAAGAAAGAGAAGAGTTCTAACGCAAAAAAAGCAAGGCATGGTCAACCTGTATTAAAAGAAATGTCAAACAGCTGACTTTGAGGGTTAAATTTATTTAAGTTCATTTTGCGTTATCATTCGAAAATGAACCTTTTTCATTCGAATCTCAAAATACACAAAAATCTTTCGAATGAATAGAGACATTCGAAAGAATTGACTATTCATTCGAATCTCAAAATAAGCATGATTGTTCTTAGAAAACGGAAAACATGGGCAAAGGAGGGGGTATTGGGATTGCTGAAATTTAAATAATTATATGTCAGTACACAGTGCTTCCAAACTGCGATATTGAAATTTCTTAGCCCCGATAGGCCTTTTATTGGCAAATACTTTTTAAGCCTATATAGGATACGAAAAAAACACGCCTATTAGCCAAGTATTGGATTTGATTAAATTTCATATTCGAGTTAGTCTAGAGTTTTTGCCTAAAAATACGTATAACGGTACTTTTCTTAATAACTGATTTTAGAAATATGGCTATTTCTCGGCTAAAACTCAATGGATTTTCATCAAAATCGAAATGTGGGCAGAATTAAATGTTTAGTAAAATGTGGCCTTTAAAATTATGCAAAATTATTATCAAACAGCATATAGGTTATCTAACTAACAGCATACGATCCAGTCGTGCACTTTATTTTTTTAGAGTTTCATACAAAAATACTGAAGAAAGTGAATTTTTTTTTAAAAGTGGGCGTGTCAGTGGGCGGATTCTAAGATTTTTTACACTTGTATTGCTCATTTTTAAGGCCTAAAAACTGGTGGCACACAGACGGACGGACATCGGCTAGTGATGCTGATCATTTATATATATACTTCATTGGGTCTATCTGTAATATATGCTACAAAATGTGTATCAAACTTAATATACCCTTAGGATAGGGTATAATCATATAATTGCAATTGCAGTAATTGCAACTTAAAAAAAAAAAAAATACTTGATAAACGCAACGCTTGTATGACTTTTATTGTTATGTAGTTCGCCTCTGGCATCTCTTCATTCGTATTTACTTTTCTGTGAAGTTATTTGGACGCTGTTTTTTGAAATTAATGGATGTGCAGTGCATTCTCTATTGTCGTTTATCTAATAGAAACCGAGGCTGGTTGCAATGTCCAAGTGACAACACGCCTACCAAAAAGGTAAATCTGTTGAAACGGCCCTTCACAACAGAGTCTACTCCATCGAAAAAACCCTCTCAATCAAGGAATTCACACTAGTGTCTTTTCTAGATATAGAGGGAGCTTTCAGCGTTGATACCGATTCGATCACTAATGCACTACAAAGGCTCAACATCTGCGAATCAATCTGTTGCTTTGTAGAACACATGCTTAAAAGCAGAGTGATCACTGCAACCTTCGGAAGCAGCACTATCAAGAGACGTGCACACCGAGGTACCCTAAGGGGGAATATTGTATCCACTACTGTGGAACCTAGTGCTCAACGAAGCACTCCTACGCAGACGACGTCGCTAACCTTGTAATAGGCAAATACCCACAGACACTGGCCGATTTCATGCAGTCTGCCCTGAAAAAACTAACAAGCTGGACTGAAAGCTTCAGCCTTTTAGTCAATCCGACAAAGACCGAGCTAGTCCTGTTCACTAGAAAACATAAACTCCCTGACTTTAATCTCCCAAAGCTAAAAGGTACCCCCCTCATCCTTTCAAATAGTGCAAAATATTTAGTCATGAAGTCTGCAACGAAACATCACGCACTGGCTGTACATATAGGTGATAAAACCGATACTCATGTATGGAGCACAGTCTGGTGGCCTGCCCTGGAGAAGGCCTCTAACCTAATGCTAATGGAAAAACCATAAATTATATACTTCCAACTGACTGTCTGCTCAGCAATAAGACTGAGAAGTTCCAAACAATGGAAGGAACAATACACTGGACATGCAAAAATACTATTGATGTATCGCCATCTTCCAAGGGTCACCGACCACTTGTCCACTGAACACAACATGGGCTACAAATGCTTAGTACCAACAGAACAGAATGGACACAACGGGATGTCCTTTACCATGAATCGCTCACAATCTTCACGGATGGCTCCAAAACCGAAGAAGGAGTCGGTGCTGATATCTTTTCAAAAGATCTGGAGATCCACCTCTCCTTCAGCCTTCCTAGCTACTGCAGCGTTTTCCAAGCCGAAGTCATTCCCCAGCTGACTGGCTGGCGGCTAATGTATCTGATATTGTAATATACATCGACAGCTAAGAGGCTATCAAATTCTCGAATCCAGCATAAAGAGAACTAAGGCTGATCCAATATATTGTACTTTCTTCAAATACTTTACTAAAAAATTACTCCAAAACTTGAATTTTCTCCTAAAGTGAGCGTGGTAGTGAGCGCATTTTGTATTTTTTTAACATATACTAAAGTTTGTTCCTTAGAAGTGATATTATTCTAAGCCGCAGAAAAACAGTTTTTTTTTATAGAAAATTAAAAAATGAAGGCGTGGCTTTACAATGTATGGGAGATAAGTAGACTAAAGGAATATCTACATATTTGCTTTTGCAAATTTTGTAAAAACTGAGTTTTTCGAAAAGTGGGCGTGTCAGTGCGCGGATTTTGAAATTTTTTACCCTTGTTCTGTCCCGATATCCCAAGACTTCGCAAACAAAATGTCATTGTCCTAGCTCAAAATTAAGGCCCAAAAACTGGTGACAGACAGACGGACCAAGCCCTAACTATTATTTTGTCGGGTTATTTCTTTCATTCCTTTTGACCAAACATTTTTTTTCCGGTTGTTATTCCATTAACAACAGTAAATTGCATCTACAAAATGGCTGCGGCCATAGATGTAAAAAAAATCAGAAAATTTTGTAATTGAATGTGTGAAATTACAGAGCTCCCATTTGATTTTGCTTGAACGTCAAAACACAATTACAAAATCTAGCGGATCTTAGCTTCGGGGAGCGAATGTGTTAAACGGACCGAAGTTGAACATTTCCTTCGCAATTTGTTCAAATTGCATTTCCCGTTAAGTTTGTCGGCATCCGGTAACAAATTTTAAGCACATATGTATACTCAGTATCGAATGCGTATTAAGCTTATGGTAAAATTTCAGCGGCATCACGATACCAATTACTAAACAACATTGATTGCAGCGTGAAAGGACTTATTTTTGCTGGCCATGTAAATAGCACACATTTCTATTTGACGATTCTAATTATATATTCTTTTGTTTAAATATAAGTAATCATTTAATTTGAAAATGAGTGTGTTTGTTATTAGTTTGAAGTACGGCGTACCTCGGTTAACGTCGTAAATGCGTTCCCGAAAAACACGACTTTCGGCGAGACAATGTTGTGCGGGGAAGAAAAACATTGCCTTAATGCTTATTTATCCTCGGGAAGAAAATATAACTTATTTATTTCATTTACACTTTTTAAGCACTACCACTAACATAAGCTAAAAACGTATGTAGGCACACATGTTTAAAATGAATACGTACATACTACAATATCTTGACACAAATTTGTCGAAGATCTTAACAACCTTTAAAAAATTGGCGATTCCATGGAGACACTTTTGTGTTACTGTTGGATTTTAATTTTATTTATTTTTTTTTCAAACAACCTTACAGCGAAGGCACCGAACGTTAAACGAGGTATGGTAACAAATCATTGCCGACGTTATAGCGAAACGATGTTGAGCAGGACAGCGTACGCCGGGGTATACCGTAACATTAAACATCTAAAAATTTACCTAGAAGTGGTAAGAGGACCACATTGCTCAGAAAAGAAGATTAAAACAGCTGCATGAATGCTAACATTTCGAATGTTACTAAAACGTTAAGACAGTTATAAGGATTCCCAAAAGTTATTTATAATGCCTTAAGTCATGGTAATGCTAAAAATTTTAAAAGAGCGCTAAGGCCAGGATGCCACTCATAAGAAAAGACAATTGTGACGAACACAAATTTGAAGCTTAGGAGGTCAATTGTAAAAGAACACCTAAGCAAATCGATGATTTTTTGGAAAAAATGTACTTTGGACTGATAAGTTTAAGTTCTTCAAGTTCGGATTAGATGGGAAAATGTATTTTTACTGACAGAAATGCGAGTATGCTATTTACGTATTCACACTGTTCAACCACCTACTTGGTATTCCAGGGTTAGAACATGTGATCTCCACCGATTAAAATTAAAGAATTATATATATGTGTATATTGAAAATATATATGACGCAAGGGAACATATGAAAATGTAACAATCCGTCTAAAACGGATCGTACGATTCACTATCCCTTTCCTATATACAATTGTTTTTTTTTTAATATCTTATCAAATTACTCCAATTTTAAAAAAATACGAACTTTCTCAATAAGTGTGTGTGGTATGAGGCGGATTTTAACATTTGTTCAATATATACTCTATTTTGTTCCTTGGAAGTGATATTTTTCGAATAAAAACTTCGAAAATAGTTATTTGATAAAAAAAAAAAAACAACGTTTAAATGTAGGCGTGGTCGATATGATAGTGTATAAAAAAAAACTTCCCTAACCCACCACACAGTCTATCCACTGTGCACAGTCTATAGTTTTATATTTTAAAAACGTTTTTATACTGCTTAAAGCGTAGAGATACACACGGCGATGATAAAGTCGTATCGCCTTAAGAAAAACTATTATGAAATAATCCTTATCCATCACCTTAGTGGTGCAGGTAAAATATATTGTGTACCCTTTTTTTCACTAGGGGTCGTTGTATACGGGTTAAAATGTATACTTTTGATCTACTTCCAATTATTGTACATTTTTTTTTTATCTTTTGTTTTGTGGTAGTTCTCAGTGCGAAATCCATAGATGCATCATATCTTTTTTTATACCAAATTAATACTTCTTATAATCTCAAGTAAATCATGAACTATAGAATGTTTTTTACATGATTCTCACAAAATGTTCTGCGGATATAATACCCGGTTTAGGATTGGTGCACAGCTTGTATGCATACACCATGTCACAAAAGTCTACATACGAAGCGAAATTAGTCGATTATTCTACAGTGTTAATTCAAAAGTGAAACTGGAAGTTTTGGTTATGCAGGATTGATTGATTAAAGGGCTCCCGACTCTTGTAGAGTCCCTGCCTGAGACATCGTTGCCTTCCATTCTCTGCGGTCCCGAGCACGCTGCTTCCAGTTGTGAAGACCAAGTTTTCTGGCATCCGCGACAGCTTGGTCTTTGTACCGGAGTTTCGGTCTTCTTCGCCGTCTCGAACCTGGGGGCTGGGATTCGAAGATCCTCTTGGCTGGAGAATTGTTGTCCATTCGCTCGATGTGGCCGAGCCAATGTAGTCTGCGTATCTTGGATTTTTGGACTTCATCCACATCCTGGTACAGCTCATAGAGTTCGCGGTTGTATCTTCTCCTCCATTCACCCTCCTCGCATAAGGGACCTAATATCCGACGGACCTAATATTTCGCTCGAAGGTGCCCAATATTGGCTTAGCTATCTTACTTGTAGTCCAGCACTCGGCTCCATACAGCAGGACTGCTAAGATGAGCGTCCTGTAGAGCATTAATTTGGTCCGTCGAGTTAGGAGTTTTGAACCCAGTAGTTTCGGCAAACCGAAGTAGCAGCGGTTAGCTAGGGTTATTCTTCATCGGAGTGGGTGCCGTGGCTCAGTGGTTAGTGCGTTGGACTACTGCGCAAGAGGTTCCAAGTTCGAATCCAGAAAAATACCATCAGAAGTTTTTACACGACCCCACCTCTACCAAGTGTCTGACAAACATTCAAGAGTATTCACTGTCATGAGAAAGCTTCTCAAAACCCCTCTGCCCTTCCGATACGGCATAAAACTGTAGGTCCCATTCGTACGTACAGAAATGTATACCACGCACAATACGTACAGTTGTGAGAAGCTAGGCCTTGGCCCTCTATGGGCTACTTACGGCCAAATATTTATTTATTTATTTATTCTTCGTCGGATCTTAGGATTAATATTTGTTCCGAGGCATGTGAACTCCTTAACTACCTCGAAATTACAGTTATCAACAGCTCTGCCCAATGTTTTGGGTAGATAAATTTTTGTTTGTTGATAACATATACTTCGTCTTGTCCTCATTCACTTCGAGACCAATTCGTTCCGCCTGCTCATCAATAGCCGTAATGACTCTACGACCACTTGCCGGGATCTTCCGATGATGTCAATATCGTCTGCGTGTCCCAGCATTTGGACGAATTTGTGAAAGATAGTGACTTCCGTGTTGACACCTGCCCTGCGCACTATCTGCTCCAACACGATATTAAAGAAATCTCATGACAGCACATCTCCTTGCCTGAATCCGGTACAATAGAAGAGAGATCGGAAGAGCTCCGAAGAGTTGTTTCCAAATTGCACAGAGCATCGCGTGTTTTCCAGCATTACGCGACACATCTGGATAAGTTTTGTCGGTATCCCGAATTGGGCCATCGCCTAGTAGAGCTCAAGACGATGAATGCTGTCATAGGCGGCTTTAAAGTCGATGAAAAGGTGGTGGGTTTGACTTGAAATTCGTTGGTCTTTTCCAGGATTTGTCGGAGTGTGAAAATTTGGTCTATTGTCGATCTGCCGGGCCGGAAGCCACACTGGTACGTGCTGATTAGTGTGTTGTAGAAAGGTTTTAGACGTTCACACAATACGTTAGATAGGATCTTATAAGCGACATTTATTTATTTATTCATCTCCAAGTATCTTAAACTTTAAAGACTAAAAAATAATATTAAATATGTACATATTTGAAATAAAATTTAATTAATAATCCATTTTTTACAAACATTTCTGTCTCAATTAAAATCAATAACAATATCCAGTTTATTATAATTAATACATGCAACATTTATCGGATCATTTTCAGCATAATTAGTTCTATGTCTGTTAACATAAAAGAAGTCGTTATCTCTAGGTTGCAAATTATGAGCCGGAACATAAACATTAAATAAAGACAGCAGTATTGGACATTTAATATGACCAGTTAAAACATCACGAGCAAAAAGAATCGCCCCACGACAACTTTCTAAGAACAAATCTTGTAAATCGCTTTTGAATTCTCTCGATACGGATAGAACTATTGCAATAATACGGATTCCATACAACACAACAATATTCAAGTAAGGAGCGTACCAAATATGGATCCTGAAAGCCTTTGGAATTGCGAGACACAAATCCCATCATTGAACTGGCTTTAGAAATAATGTAATCAATGTGTGCAGAAAAACATGGGTGCGTGTCAAAAATTACTCCAAGGTCTTTTTGGTTGGAGGTCCTTTTCAATTTGGAGCCGTAAATGATATATTCATATATTATAGGAGATATAATTCTATAATATGATGGCACTGAGCATTTACTAATGTTCAAATTTAAACCATTGGTTTCACACCAACGTGCAATATTATCCACGTCATCTTGAAGATGTAGCACATCTAATAAAGACTTGTCGATTTTTAAGTCATCTGCATCAAGAAGCCTCGGTAGTTCTTACAAGACATAGGATCGCCTTTTTTAAGATGGGGCATATAGGGCTGATACTCCAGTCGTCGGCCATGCGTTCCTCCACCCATACTTGGTTCATGACTTGATGCATGCACCCTACCAAGACGTAACCTCCGTATTTAAGGAGTTATGCAGGATACCCTTTTTGAAAATGATATTCTTAATAAGGAAATATGATAACATTCGCTCACGTACCCTTAACAAGAAAAAAAAACCCAACTGTTGAAGTTCGTTCGGTAAAATCATAGATGCTAACCATGCAGGCAAACGCAGCCTTACTTCCCTCCTTTGTTTGACGTTTATTCCAATTAAAGTAAGTACTCCTTGTTCTATGCTCGTAAGTTAGGTTAAGTCAAAGCGAATCACAATGCCATACGCTCAAAATGGCGTTGCAAAGAAAGACACCAACATCTGACTCCCTCCCACTCGCATCAACCACATGCGCAACGGCATCATTATTCCGGCCTATCGCCGCTACTGTCGCCATTTCTGCGTTAGATAATACGCCTTCCTCGCTAGAAATTCCAAAACATTCGTCGCTTCTGCCCGAACAAAAGTCTATGGTCGCACAATCACACAGCCATCTATTTGCACCACCTTGCCGGCTTCAGATAGTGTTCGTATAAATGGGACACCATGCTCTAGCAGCCATGTCGAACGATTTTTTCTTACGGCCATCATCTTCTGTTAATGTCCCTACTGCCAGTGCTAACGCCCCCTATTTACTAGGTACCGCTGGCCCTCGAAAGGTTCAAGACCTCCCGATGTTTTCAGGATTGCCAGAGGATTGGCCAATGTTTTATACCGCGTACACAAATCAACTGCCGCATATAGTTACACTGTAGAAATGCCTTACGGGTGAAGCACGGGATACGGTGAAGTCGTTACTAATTCACCCAGACAATGTTGGTGCTATAATGGACCAACTTAGTATTCGCTTCGGATGTAAAGAACAGCTCATTCGTAGTCAGCTGAACCAAATTCGTGAGGTAGCGCCAACTCCTGAAAACACCCTGGGACGTCTTATTCCTTTCGCAACAACAACAAAGAACATGTCAGTATTTCTCCAGTCGGTGAATGTTTAACAGCACCTAACAAATCCCATCTTGATGGAAGAGCTCGTTTCCAAGCTGCCAAAGAGCAAATGGGTGGAATGGGCTAAGTGTGCAGTAAGAATACACCCGTATCCAACTATTATTCATTTCAGTGAATGATGAATGAACGAGATCGCGAACATAATATCCGTTGTACAAGATAACGAGAGCAGAGATTCAAAACGGCGTGCATCATTACATGCTGCAGGGAAACAACGTTCATTTTTGCCTAAATGCCCTATATGTCACGGTTATCATAAATCTTGCAAGTGCAAACACATCATTGATGCCACAGTACCCGAAAGGTGGTCGAGGGTGAAAAGCTGCCGATTGTGTTTTATGTGTCTGAGGATGGGACACGCAATGCGCGACTGGCGCTATTGTTGTGAGTCAGAATTGGCCACAGGGGCAGCTTCGGTGCAGGCAATCTGGACGGTGGCACGCTTGTAATTGCTCGAACTAGCTCGACGGACGGGGAGGTTATTTGTACAGTTCGCCGTACGCCATCTGCTCAGCACACAAAATTCGTGCCTAGCAAAAGAAAAAAGGAAGAAAGAAAAAGAGGAATGAAAGAAACTCGCAAATGACCTATGCCAATATCCCCGAGAAAGAACGGGAAGGAAGGAACAAAATCGACTACCATATTCTACGCTAAACTAACCTATGCTACCCTATTAATTACAGCTAAACCCTATTCTAGCCTAATCTAAACCTAAACTATCCTATCAGTTTAACTAGGCCCTAATCTATGCCCTAGTGACCCTAACACTTAATCCCTAACTCGTTCCTCGCTCCTTCCCAATGTCTCTCCGGGATACCGGTTCGTCAAGTCCCAGAGACGTGCCAGATGTCGTTGGCACCGGCTTGGCCAATCCACCCATATGTCTCCGCGACCAATCCATGGCTGTCGCCATTGCCAATATTTCGGCAAACAGCCCCTTACACCGTTGACGGGACGGGCTTCCCATCTCATCACACACCTCTCCCTTGGGAAATTAAACGCGCATGTTCTTATGTAATACTTAACCAAATAAATCCATAATCTTTATTCTTTTGTTTTATGTTGCTTAGAAGAAGCCAAATTAATATGATATGGTTGATAAATAGATCTTCCAATATACCAAGCAAATTTTTAAATAATAATTCAAGAAAGAAAAAATGGCGACTTCCTGCTCTTAAGTGGTACTATACATAGGAAGGGAGCCACACTTGTTTTGTGGGTCATTAAAAAAAAAATTATAAAAATAACTTACGGTTTCTGTTCGGTCCCCCGATGATCTGCCGGCAGCACAAAAGGAGGTCCCTCGCTGATATCCTGTTGGAATAATACAATTTTTTTTCTCGCGATTACAACACACCACACTTAAGGGCAGGTTACTTCTCCCCTTTTTTTTTTCCTTCACAATATTGGCTTTACGTTATGAGTATAGCAAAAAAAAAAAAAAACACAATTCAACTATTCTTTGTATGGGAATAAACGAATTCATAAGTAATTGTATAATAATAAAACAAAATCACTCCACTCTTTAAAAAAAAAACAATTCTTGCTGAAGCCCAGAAGGGGCAGGGTCTCTCCCTCCTTTTTTTTTCTCTCCACTGCCTTGTTCGGCTTTCCTCTACCGTCTATGTAATTCTCATCTATGTGTTCCTGGTCAATGCCCTTTTTTTGTCCCAGCTGGAGGTTGGGGAAGTTCTTCCAATCTTTGTCCACTGTAGTGGTCTTGATCACTACACCCACACCCATTCTTTGAACTTCACTAAGAATCTTACCCACTATATTCTTAAACCTAAACACTTGACACGCACAAAACTCTTATATCCATTTAACAGAACATCGAAATAGTGATCTTATAAACTAACCCTTATCTTATAAACTAACCCCTTATCCTATCTTTCCACTATTCCACTAATTGTAGTAGATCACCCTTGCCTTGGTTCATGACAGCTGGCAGATCTGTCAGAATTTCGTTGGTTTATGCCCGATACACAATACCGCTTTGTATGCTTCGCGTTGAGAACTTTGACATAAAGCTGAGATTGGTACATAGGATATGCGTGTATCCAATCACAATCACGCTTTGAGCGCGTTGCTTCGGTTGACAAACGTAAGAGACTCGTAAAAACGCGTAAGAACATTACTCAGAGCGAAGCAGAAATCATAACAATTGAACTTTTACTTCGCTTTGAAGTTTGTGAGAATTCATTTCATTTAATTATTTTTTTAAGTCGTATTTTCCATTTAATTTTTCAACAAAATACAGCTGACCGACAATTCAAAAAAGGAAATGACAGAAGCCATGAAAGCAGTTCCCGTAATGATTGTCAAAGCGAAGCAGACAAACCGGTATTGTAAATCGGGCATTATTTATTTTTTTTATTTTCTCTGCGCGCCGCAGAAGTATTCGCACATTTCTTTTCCTTTTTTTTCTTTTTTTTTTATATAAAAGGAGCTATTCAAATGAAGGGCACCTACGAAAAAGTATGTTGCCCGAGGGTATTAACCACCTGTGGGTTGTGGCCAACAAAAAAAAACTCTCGAGGGTGTAGAGGACCTGTGTGGATCGTCTGGGGTCATGAAGTGGCGAGAGCCATTGGTGAGTCAACATATCTTTCACTTCTTTAATTGTTTTTCTCTCCGATTAGGTGGTCTTTTAGCTGGGCCACATAACAGGCTCGACGGTGGTTGGCGAGTGATCGTGAGCCTCCAGTGAAAAGTCCAAACTAAGCTGTGCTTTCTTTTATTAAAATTTTTTATTTTGTTTTTGCTTAAACTTTTTGAAAGACTCCCCCTTTCTTCCCTGCCTGGTTCCCAATTTCGTATAGAGAGTTTCCTATTACTTTAAGGACAACTGCCTTGAGGAACTTTGGGCCTAATTTGGCGTTATAATTATCGGCCTGGCTACTCTGCTTAAAATTCCTTTGATAGACGACCTGTCCCACCGTATATTTCACGTCTCTACTCCTCGTGTTGTAGATCTTGGTAGCCTTGTTGTGTGCTAGGCGCAGGTTGTCAACAATTTTGCTTCTAATGAGTTCTAACTTATCTTTTTTGTGCAATATTGCTATATTAGAGTCCTTGAGCATGTCCAGTTTCCTCAAAACCGAATACGCACTTGCATGTTGAATCATTGGCATGCCGAACACGACCTGGTACGGTTCAAACGATGTCGCATCGTCTACTACACTCCTCAAGGCAAATGCAGCACTACAGTTTTTCTGGTTCCCGTCAATATACGACCGCATTTTGGTCCGTAAGGACCTATTAACACTCTCGGGTGCATTCGCCTGAGGAGAGTAGAAAGCCGTGCGGATGTGTTTAACCCGTATTTTTCCATAAAGCTGGAGAACAATTCTAACACGAATTGTTTTCCGTTGTCGGAATGAATAAACTTCGGAATACCAAACATATGAAAAACATTTTCCTCTAAGTATTTTACTACCTCAGCTGCCGTTGCTGTATGAATAGGTCTTAACAAAACATACTTGCTAAAATGGTCTAGTGTAATAAATATATACGTATTGCCAGCTTTTGTTCTCGGATAAGGGCCTAAAAAATCTATGTATAGACGCTGAAAAGGTCGCTCCGTGATCGTCTGTTGCCCCATCGGCGGTTGAGAAGTCATGTTAAGAGGCTTACTACATTTGCATGTTTCGCAGGACTTAATGTAAGCTTGCACGTCGGATGCCATACCTGGCCAGAAATATTTCTGCCTTAACTTCGCCAAGGTCTTATTAATGCCTCCATGACCTGCAGCTGGAGTGTCGTGAGCCGATTGCACAAGGCTTCCATGCAACTCCTTCGGTACCCAGAGTTTCCATGCCTTGTATTTCGTCCCCTGTTCGTATGTCCGTTCGTTTATATACAAATCCGTCGGACCCGCATAGGTCCGGTAGTTTGTTTTTGTTATTGTCTATAGTTTTCCTCAACTCATCATACTCTACCGAGGCAAAGTGTGGTGAGTTGAGGTCAACATCCAGCAAAACCGTGTCGGGCCTGAGCTCCTTCCTGTCGACGCGAGAGAGGGTATCAGGGACTACGTTTTGGGTACCCTTCCTATGCTCGATCACGAAGTCGAACCCCTGAAGTTTAAGACTCCATCTGGCCAATGGGCCAGATAAATCTTTTTGGGTCATCAACCACTTTAGACTTGCGTAATCGGTCATGATAGTGAAAGGTAATCCCTCGACATAAGCCCTGAACTTTTTCACCGACAGAACGGCCACATAGCACTCAAGTTCCGTCACGCTATAATTTCGCTGAGCGGAATTAAGCTTCTGGGACATGAACGCTATCGGTTGCTCGTTTTTCTCCGTGTCCAACTAGAACAACACACTCCCTATACCAGATGTTGAAGCGTCGCATTGTATGTAGAAGTGTTTAGAAAAGTCCGGATTTGTTAGATTTTGAGTTGGTTGAATGCCCTAATCGCGTCGTCGGTCATGTTAAATGTCTGTCCTTTTCTCAGGCAATCTGTCATCGGGGATGACACAAACGCAAAATTTGGGATAAAGCGCCTATACCAACCCGTCATCCGCAGAAACTTACGGAGTTGCTTGGGAGTCTTTGAAACGGGAGATTTCGACCGCCGACACCTTGTCCTTATCTGTCCGTAAACATCCATCTCCGACGATATATCCGAGGTACCTTATCTCCCTGTAACAAAATTTACTTTTCTCTACGTTAATCTTCAAACCCGCTTCCCTTAAACATCCCGCTACTTTTTCCAGCAATCTGACGTGCGATTCAAAATCCGGAGAACAAACCAAGAGGTCATCAAGGTAAACAAAGACATTCTCCTTCATGCCAGAGGGAATGACCTTGTCCATCAGCCTGCACATTCTATGAGCGGCATTGCACAATCCGAATGGCATCACCGTGAACTGATACAACGGTCGCCCAGGGACTGTGAAGGCCGTTTTCTCCCTTGATTTGCCCTCCAGAGGAATCTGCCAGAAAGCATCCTTCAAATCTATACCCGAAATGAATCGGGTATCTTATAGTCTACTCAGCAGGCCCTCGATGTGGGGAAGCGTCTTTTTTCGTAACTGCATTTACTTTTCGTGAGTCCAGGCACAATCTGTTTTTGCCGGGCTTCCGCACCAACAGCACCGGCGAACTCCAGAGGGAAACAGCTGCTTGGCTTTCTCCAGTTGCTATGTCTGAGCAAGTGACAGTGCCTGGACGGGAGAGCTCTCTACCGTCGGCGATGGAGTGTCTATTTCGTTAATAATGTTAGGAGCAACATTAAAAGCGCTCCAAAAATCTACTCTTAAGTATAACTGCTGCTGCAAATTGGGTACAACGAAAAGCTCCATCTCGTGTGTCTTGCCACCCCATTAAACCACTGTGTTAATCCGTACTTGTATCCGTTGGTGGTTTCCGTCCGCTGTCCTGATGTCGGTAGCCATCCTTGTCATCGTCAAGTTGTTCCTGGCTACAAACTCTAGCGCGTCTCTCCCTAGGCAGCTTATTGATGCTCCATTATCTAATAGGCCCAATATCTCTTCACCTTCTATCTTAACTTTTGCATAGGGCCTATTATCGTCAGTTGTTGTTATCACAGTAGCTTCTATTATATTCTTACGTCGTCTAAATATTGCACATTTCTCCCTAAGCCTAAGAATTTTACAAAAATTCCTTTTCATTTTAGGGTGCGTCAATTCTTCTCCAAAGATGCGTCGTCTAGCTGCAAACGTTGATGTAAGCTCTTTCTCTTTGGAGCGTCTTTTTTCACTAGGGTATTTTGATCTGCTGGATCCCTTTTCAATATCTTGAGCTGCCCCTGTTGTCCTGTGTCTCCAGGGGTGAATTGGTCATCGCCGGACTGCTCCCGGATGCACCGACGACTTTCAGATTTTCCTGACATTTGCCTTATCCGCAACAAAAACAAGTCAGTGTGTGAAAACTTGAAGGACATGCTAGATGGGCCTGAGCTGCAGCCTTTGTCTGTTCTGTCCTATTTGTTAGTTTGTTGTCTGTATTGGTGGCGTATGGTTTATCATTGTTAGTAAAGTTAGTCGGTCTACCTTTCCGTTTATGTTGGATCGCTGCTATCTCCTCTTCCTCACTCTCTTGCTCATCCAACACGTCTCTTCGCGTCCTTATTTCTTCTCTATCTTCTGCTACTTCACTCACGTTGCGTCTAAATCTTGTCTCTCTAGCCGCCATATGTTTTTAGGCACGTCTAGAGTTCCTCAGTTCCTGTATCGTCCTGGTGGCGCAGCCGAATATGAGGGTTGCTACTCGATCCTTTATATTTTGACGAAGGATGGCTACTAGGATGTGTAATCTTCATAGATACTAATAGCGCGATTTCTATTAGCATGCACGATTCGCAAACCTGAGTAATCGATTCTAGGAATACGCCTACGTACTAAACACACACCGTACACACTTCAAACCACTCTCCCCGCGGGATTGCCGTTAGGTATTGCTTCGCGGGGCTGGTTAGCATCTTATGCTCTACTATCTATATTTGCCTCCTCGGCCCTTCTCAATGCTTCGATTCTACGCAATTCAATCTGCACGGCCGTTATGACGGAACAAATCTCCACCCAGTCGTCCGGTGATCTCATCATAAGGTCTATTAGGTGCTCCGGGCTTCGTACATTCGCTATGCTAGTTGTAAAGCGTCTGCACTGGAACATAACGTGCTCCACTCCGCTCTACTTCTGGGCATTCTGGGCAAAAAGGCGAGCTATCGTGCCCGAATCTGTGGAGGTATTTTCTATAACCACCGTGCCCAGACAGGAACTGCGTAAGGTGATAGTTGCAGTCCCCCTGCATTCTTTTTATCCAAGTTTCGATGTTTGGAATCAGCTTATGGGTCCATCTACCTTTGGTGGCGTTGTCCCACCTGGTTTGCCAAAGTGCTGCAGATGTTGCCCTTCCTTCCTCTTTTACGCTCCTCGTAAGCCTGGTATCTTGCCTATTTGCGACAAGCCTAGAGTAAACCCGTTCCATTTCATTGGCAAGGATGTCAATAGGTATCATCCCAGCTATGACACAGGCTGCTTCGTCCGAAATTGTTCGGAAACCGCAAATTGTTCTAATTGCGCAGAGCCTGTAAGCAGACGAAAGTTTCCTTCTTAATTCCTTTGTTGAGAGTGCAGCCGCCCAGACTGGGGCAGTATACAGAAGGATGGGGCTCACCACTTTGGAAAGCAAGATTCTCCTTGTGTATCCAGGCCCTCCGATTTTTGGCAAGCATCCGTGAGAGCGCTGCCTGCATCTGTGACGCCTTTTTGCTAGAATACTCGACATGTACTTTAAATTTTAACCTGTTGTCGAGCATGACTCCTAGGTATTTTAGTGCCTCTTTAGACCGAATTGTGCAGTTTCCGACCGGAAAACTTGCATATTCCGCAGTCTTTCTGCTGGTTATTAGGATGGATTCTGTTTTGTGCTCAGCTAGTTCGAGGTCGGCTGAGTCAAGCCAATATTTAATCCTGGAGACTGCCTCATTCGTGGCGGACTCTATCTCGTGGATGTGCTTCGCAACAGTAACCACGGCGATATCGTCAGCGAAACCGATCACTTTAACTCCTTACGGTAGCGTTAGGCGCAAAACACCGTCGTACATGATATTCCACAGAAGTGGTCCTAGGACTGACCCCTGCGGAACTCCCGCAGTGATATTATAGTACTTTACGCCATCGTCCGTCTGGTATCTAGGCTTTCAGCAGCAAAGTAGTTTGTGAGTATCTTTAATAGGTACTCTGGGCCATTCATTTTGGCCAGTGATATACCAATGCAGGTCCAGTTGGCAGAGTTAAAAGCGTTTTTAACGGCTAATGTTAATACTGCGCAGTATTTCTTTGCGCCTCCTTTCCATCTTCTCCCTTGTATTGCTTCGGCTGCTGTATCTACTACCGTCTTTATGGCATCGACGGTAGAACGTGATTTTCTGAAGCCATACTGGGCGTCTGACAACGCTCCTGTTTCCTCTGCCGCTGATAGTAGTCTGCTATATATGATGCGTTCAAGGATTTTTCCCAGTGTATCTAGCAGGCATATTGGTTGATACGATGAAGGTTCTCCTGGTGGTTTATTTCCCTTAGGTAACAACACCAGATGCTGAAGTTTCCATGGTAAAGGGAAGATCCGCTCCTCAAGGCACCTTTGCATCGTTGCTATAAACAGGTCCGGTCTCTTATAATAGCCTTAATAGCGATATTTGGAATGTCGTCAGGTCCAGGCGCTTTATTGTCACCTATTTTCATGCATGCTTCGTAAAGCTCATCCGTTGTGATTTCGGGAATATTTCGGGAGTTGTTGCCCTCTTGGGGGTGGGTTCCGTAGTTCATCTATGGGGGAATAGATGCTCAACTATTGTCTTCAGCATTGTCGGGCAGGATATTTGTCGGGACTTACTACTCTTCAGTTTCTTTGCCACTATCCGATACGCCACTCCCCAGGGATCAATATCTGCTTCGTCATTCCACCAGTAGCAAGGTCCACCCCTTTTGCTCCCTGTCCTTCTAGGCATAGCAGCATCACACGCTGTAGTTATTGCTTCCATCAAATGATGCGATAGTGCCTCTGCTGATCCGTAACTATCTGTTAGGGTGATGTCCATCATTTCTTCGAACGTGTCTTTGTCGAAGGATGTTTCTTTCCATTTCGGTCCTGTTAGTTTGGGGCGCTGCCTGGGCTTCTCATTGTCAACGTTGAATATTATCGCTTGGTGGTCGCTGTGTGTGTATTCTTCGCTTACCTACCATTTCGTTTTACCTAGGAGTGAGTTACTCATGAAGGTGATATCTATAATAGCTCCTTTACCTGCTTTACGGAAAGTGTTTTGTGTGCCGTTGTTCGCTAGACTAATGTTGAGTGATGCGAAAGCTTCGAGAAGGGCTCTGCCTCTTGTGTCCGTGGTCCTGCTGCCCCATTCTATAGCCCAAGCGTTGAAGTCACCACCGATAACCACTGGGTGTTTTCCTAGCGCATCAGTTACAATTTCATCCAACAGCTTCAGGTAGTCACTGTGTGTTAGACTAGGGGGTGCGTGGCAGCTGTAGAAGTGGATGCCGTTTATTCTAGCTGTTACGAAGTAATTCGCCGGGCCCCCAATTTTCTGCAAAGCGTGGTGTCCGCAGGTCCATATCGCTGCTTTTTTGGAGTTGTCATCTAGCCAGCTACAGCCATCCAAGGATTTGTATGGTTCGCTGATAAGGGCAACATCAATTTTCTTTTCCCTCGTCGTTTGGGCCAGCAGATCTTGTGCGGCCGCACAATGGTTAAGATTTATTTGTATAACCTTCAGCGTTCTTCGGGTCGGTTGTTTTGCACCGAAAACGTATTGGGTCCTTTGAACAGTTCTTGGCTATGTGACCTTCTTCTCTACATTTTCTACACTGTTTGGAGCGGTCTTGCTCGTTCTTGCACCGGCGCGCCGTATGGCTAAATTCTAGGCACCTTAAGCATTTTATTAGCTCTGTGCGCACACGTATATGGCAATTCACCCAGCCAATTTTAATCCTGCCTGCCTTCAACATAACGCTTGCACTTACAGCAGGCAAACTTATCATCGCGATTTGTGTTCCACTGTAGGCCTTCCTTAGGCTTATAACCTCGGCTTCGCGTATCTCGTTCAGTTCGAACTGGCGTTTAATCGCTTCGAAGAAGTCTTCTTTTGTCGTGACCTCGTCGATATCCCTGATTTCTACGGTGCTTCGGTTTGTTAGTGTACGAACCTCCGCATCCGCGCCGAGAGTTTCGGTTATCATACCCTTGAAAATCTCTGCTTTTCCACCAGTTTCATTTAGTTGAAATAGCAGATTTCGTTTTTGTGTTCGTCTGATCTGCGTCACAGCTTCACCGAGATTGCCTAACCTGGGATCCGCCTTAACTCTGCGGAGTATTTCCGCGTACGACATTTCTCCCCTTGTTGCATCAGGTTGTGTTTTTTTCCTTGATGCGCGTACTTTGCCTATTAGGGTCCTTTTTATTCTCCTAAATTGACCGGGCCTTGTTGACATTGGTTGATGCCGGTGTGTGGTCGCTTTTAGTCTGTTTGGCTTCAGCGGTCCCGGCAGTCTTTTGAAGCTTTGAAGCGCCTTTCTCTACTATATACTCGCTCTGTGGACCAGCTTTGCTCCTGGGTGCCTTGATCCGCTCGTCTGGGAGCGGCTTATGTTGGCCCTTAGAGGTAGGAGTTTCTCCGATTTGTTCTGGGCCTCTTTTCGACTCTTACCACTTTTAGCCATGGAGATGTCTGAGAGGCATTGTTTTTGCGTATGACCTCCTTGGCCATGTCATCGTGCATCTCTATGGCTAACAGCTCGTAGAGGGCCTTGATGCTTACGATGGCGTCTCTCATTTGTTGATTAATGGAGCGCTTCTTAATATCTTCCACCATTTCCACCAAACTTTTGATTTGTTCACCCATTTTGTGGAAGGCCGACGGTGGTTTGTTGTACTTCAGGCGCCGAGCAACACTCCTTGCTCACTTGTGGCGTTAGGGTTATCTCTACTGGTGTCCTTTGCACCCTAGAACTCCTCAGGATACTCGTTTTTTTTTTTTTTAAGTTTTTGGTTGTAATCATTTGAAAGTGGTCTCCACTCAAGGTCGTTATCAATGTTCGGATGTGTAGTTACCTAATGATCCCATGGTTGTCTGTGCAAGCAGTGAGGCCATGCTAGGGTTGACACAAGCCCTTATGGGGTCTTATGTCAGAGCCAGATCGGAATTAAACAGGAATGTTACATCTGTACCTACACCACCAACTTAATGGCGACGAAAACATTGAGCGTTTCTTGAGGCCTGCCAAGATTTTAACGGAACGGGGGCGCTTGTAGCATTAGCCTGAGAGCCCGTCCCGCTTACTAAGGTAACAAAATACTACAAGCGTCAGCCCTCAGAGCTTCAAATCCGAATCGTTGTTTCCAGTATTCCGTAACTAAGACCTTACTGGGCTCGGTCTTAATGCCGATGGCAATATCATTTTGCTGAGATCACTCTCAGCGTACGAGCAAAAACAAAAAATGGTCGGTGCATGTGCTCTGGTATTCAGAGTGCACTGGCATAAGTGTACGTATGTACATACAAATGCGTGAAGTCGCTCACACATAGTATCGTTTACCTCTATCGGGGTGTCTTCTTCGTGTTCTTCGTCGTGGTCCTTCGTTGACCACGTCATTTCCTTCGGGCGGGTTGGAGGTTATACCGCCCCTACTCGGTCGTCAGAGCCTCGTCAGTCAAAAGCAGGGAACACCACTTGCAGGTGAGGTTGATTGTTTGTAAGTTGAATTACGCTTTGTACCCCTCCTCATTTGGAGTGTCAATATTCGTATGTCGCCGTAGAATTCGTCGAACGTTTCATGGGGTAGCTGTCGTCTATCCATAATCGTCCTCAGTATCTCGCTTGCTTAAACTGCTCTATTAATTCTAATTTTAGATCTAAATAAGTCAAACTATATTGCTCTGCATTCTCTTCCATATATTCACAGTACCACCTCTCGGCAGCACCGGTCGCCAAATTGTGGAAGTTTGCCAGAAGGTGTTACTCGGCCGACCCATATTTCCTCTGCAGAGTTTCTATATGGAAGAAAATACTTTCTACAGACATAGATTTGGTAGAGCCGTCAAATTTTACCACCCACTTATGAATGTGTACGGGCTTCCCTATTAAAGACGATGGCTGTGGTTCGCGCCTCTGCTCCGATCTGCGGTTCCCACTAGGCCGATGTAAGGACGGGGTGTTTTGTTCCAGTAAATAGCTTAATTCTATGTCCGCTGCAGTTCGTTGGTCTAGTCGTCTTTGCGTATGTTCTTCTGTTTGTCTTAGTCTCTCAGTTTCATTTCGTAAGAGTGTGTTTGGTTGACCTAGTGTATGTCTGTCTCCTCTTATAAGAGGATGTCCCTCAGCCTGCCTAAGTGGATTCCTCTGCTCTATTGCTTCCTTTTCTAGCTCGCAAATCTTATTTTCCATAAGACTTATGTTGTGCTGGAAAGTTGCCATCATCTCGTTCATATTTTTTGCAAATGCCGACATAATTTGCTTTTCACTATTTTGTACAGCAGAGGAAACCACTTTTGCAAACATCTCGGACAATCTCCTCTCGCCTTCCTTTGACTTGTTAGTCTGTTCTTTGTCTGAGTCCCTGTCTTCGCGTCTTAGACCAGTAGCACCCACCCCGCCTACTGCACCTTCTGTGTCATCGGTGTCAGTTAGTAGTTCGTCGCGAGTGCGTCCTTGCTTCCCTATGTCTTCATCTCCGTTCTTTGTTGGTATTGATGTATGTCGGTTTCGGTCTGTCTGTTGGCTCGTGAGCTGATGTTCTCGTCCTGTTTCCTCGTGTATCTTCAATAATGAGGACGGAGCAGTTGGTCTAGTTCTCCTACTAGTCTGTTGACTGTCGTAAAGGTCAGTACTCGTCGAAGTATGTTCTGTCACTTGTTTATTGTCACAGTATGGAAGTTCGCATCCAGTCATTGTAAGTTTTTGTAGTGGTTCCGTCGATGAAGTAGGGCGCCTACCAGTCTGGTCCGTGGGTTGGTCTTGTAGTCGTCTTGTCCGCGCCATTTGACGTGTAGTCCGGTCCTCTGGGTCTCCCAATTGTAAAAAAGGGGTGCCTTTGGGAACCGCTCCTAAATCCCCCCGTTTATCCATTTTAAAATAATTCTAGAGGTTAGTTCCAAAACAAAAAAAAATCAATGAAACAACAAATTCAAGACTCCAGTAAGTTCAAAAAAATTCAGGGATGATTCCTATCTCTCAGTTCAGTAAGGGGAAACTAATTAATTCAAATTCAATAAAAAAATTCAGTGTAGTATTCAATCCCAACTTTTTTTTTATTTGTAAGGTTTAAAACTCAAAGAAATTCGATAGGGAAAGAAAGAGAATAAACAAAAAATATAAGAATTCAAGTAAAAGAAAATTCAGGAGAAAAGAAAAGAAGAAGAAAAAATTTAAATGTAAGGAAAATGGGATTACAACTAAGAAAAATGGGAATATACTTCAAAAATATGTTTTATAATTAAAATAAACTATTCTTAAGCTTACAGTACTAGAATCTTATCTCAGATCCTAAATTTACTAAAAAGACTAAAAAAGAATTAGATGTGAATTGTGTTTTGTTTTGTTTTTTCTTTTTTGTTCAACAACTAAGCATTCATATGTGGGAGGGTGTGTGAATCGATGGTCAGGTACTCCAATATATTACCCGCCTACTAACTCCTGGCTTGTTCGTTTTGTCTTTAGTCATTGCCGATGTTCGTTACGAAAGTCATGTCTAATTGTAACCGTGTCTCTGGAACTTGGCGAGTACTTGAAGTCAGTCCTTTCCTCCTTTCCTCCTTACCACTGCTCACTGCCTAGTGAATAACCTGGCTGTAGGCTGGCCAGGGATCCGAGACAAACCCCCAGCACGAACAAGGCTGCGAAACAACACGCTCACGCCTCACGACAAATCTAACTCAAGGTCCTGATTTCCGGGCAGCTGTAGCGATTTGGCTTCCCCACCCTGTCCCGCTCTTGGTATCTGTACAAACATCCAACTACCACACTCTGTCTTCTGGTACTTGTCCTGAAGACTGGACAGCCATCTTCCGTCTGTGCCGAGACCAAGAGCTTAAACAGTCCCTGTGCGAGAGTTTGGACAGAAAGTAAAAAAAAAATCTAAGAAAATTAAAAAACTAATCCGCGATTGAGGCTGATCGGAATCCAAGGTGACTGCCTTCGTTAACGGAAAATCGTCCCCTTGGAGTCGTAATCATGCTTCTAAAAAAAAACTTTCGACGTTGGGCGCCATTGTTTTGAGTCAGAATTGGCCGCAGGGGCAGCTTCGGTGCAGGTAAACGGGCGATGGCATGCTTGCAACTGCTCGAACTAGCTCGACGGATGGGGATGTTCTTTGTTCAGTTCGCCGTACTCCAACTGCTCAACACACAAAATTCGTGCCTAGCAAAAAGAAAAAAAGGAAAGGAAGAAAGCTACTCTACTTTGACTGCAGACGGACAAAAAAGGAAAGCGAAAAAGAAGAAAGAAAGGAAAGAAGAGAAACTCGCACAATGACCTATGCCAATATCCCCGAGAAAGAGCGGGAAGGAAGGAACAAATTCAACTAACCTATTCTACGCTAAACTAACCTATGCTACCCTATTAATTACAACTAAACCCTATTCTAGCCAAATCTAAACCTAAACTATCCTATCAGTTAAACTAGGCCCTAATCTATGCCCTAGTCTAATGATTGCCCTTATACCCAATGTCTCCGAGATACCGGTTCGTCAAGTCCCAGAGACGTGCCAGATGTCGTTGGCACCGGCTTGGCCAACCCACCCATATGTCTCCGCGACCATCCATGGCTGTCGCCATGGCCACTATTTCGGCAAACAGCCCCTATCACCGTTGACCGGTTACAACCTAAGTCTTGTAGAGAAACGTACGTCAGTCTTTACGGCATGTCCTTGTGTAGTTGTATGTTTAGTACATGTCTCGTTATTGTCACTACGAGTTAACTCAGGGACGGCCTTCCCATTTTATCACACACCTCTCACTTGGGAAATTAAACACGCATGTTCTTATATAATGCTTAATCAAATAAATCCATAATCTTTATTCCGATCTTTTTTTTGTCTTGTGGCTTAGAAGAAGCCAAATTTAACACTAGCTGAAGATATGATAGTACTAATAAGCAATTCTTTCAATATATCTGGCAAATTTTTAAATAATAAATCGAGAAAAAAAACAATGGCAACTTCCTGCTCTTAAGTGGTGCTATAGGAAGGGAGCCACACTTGTTTTGTGAGTCATTCAATAAAAAAATTGATAAAATTAACTTACAGTTTCTATGTTCGGTCCCCCGATGCTCTGTCGACAGCACAAAAGGAGGTCCCTCGCTGATATCCTGTTGGAATAATACAATTTTTTTTCTTTTCGCGTATATATTCCACCACACTTAAAGGCAAGCTTTTCTCCTTTTTTTTCTTTCTTTCTTCACAAAATTTATTTTACGTAATGAGTATAGCAAAACAACATAATTCAACTACTCTTACTATGGGAATAAAAGAATTCATGTTTAATTGTCTAACAATAAAAAAAAAATCGCTCCACTCCTTAAAAAAAAAATTCATGCTGAAGCCCATAAGGGGCAGGGTTTTCACGAATATCTATTTTTCCCTCCTTTTTTCTATTCTTAGATGTTCTATCCGCTAATGTGCCGTGGAGCACCCTTCATTATCCGTCTCCACTATTTGTAGCTGTCGCGGATCCCGTATACTTGAGGCTAATGTATTGCCGTTGCTGGCCTTCCCCCCTTGGGATCCAGGAGCAGAGAGTTTGGTCGCTTCCACAGCCGGAGCCCCAACCGACAATCTCTCTGTAAGACTTGTTTTGATGCTTGCTCCTGGGATCCCCTTGTCCTTCGGAAGGGGATGGAGCAGTCTTCCTTCAACACTTCTATTTTTACTCACTTTTTCTTTTTTTATATTTCAACCTCTTTGGGAAAATTTATATGTTAGTGCTTTGGCACTTCGCCTCCCTTTTTCTTTCTTTTTTCTTGAAATTAACGTTTTTTTTTTTTGTTCTTTTTTTCCACTAGCCGAAAGGTTCCACTTCCCTGTTCGATTTTTCTCTTCCGTCTATGTAATTCTAATCTATATATGTTCCTGGTCATTGCCCTTTCTTTGTCCCAGCTGGAGGTTGGGGATGTTCTTCCAATCTTCACTAAGAATCTTACCCACTACATTCTTAAGCCTAAACACTTGACACGCACAAAACTCTTATATCCATTTAACAGAACATCGAAATAGTGATCTTATAAACTAACCTTTATCGTATAAACTCACCCCTTATCCTATCATTCCCCTATTCCACTAATTGTAGTAGATCACCCTTGCCTTGGTTCATGACAGCTGACAGATCTGTCAGAATTTCGTTGGTTTATTAATTTTTTTTTTATTTTCTCTGCGCGCCGCAGAAGTATTCGCACATTTCCTTTCTTTTTTTTTTTATATAAAAGGAGCTATTCAAATGAAGGACTATAACCACCTAAAGAAAAACCTACAAAAAGGTATGTTCCCCGAGGGCATTAACAACCTGTGGATTGTGGCCAACAAAAAAAAACTCTCGAGGGTGTAGTGCACCTGTGTGGATCGTCCGGGGTCATGGAGTGGCGAGAGCCATTGGTGAGTCAACATATCTTTCACCTTTTTAATATTTTTTCTCTCCGATTAAGTGGTCTTTTAGCTGGGCCACGTAACAAACAACATAACGGTGTCACGCAACAACATAACGGTCTCAGCACAACACCCATTTACAGCGTCACACCACCTATTCAGGGCAAAGCTGAGCCACCTGAATTTTGTTTTTCACGCAGCCGCACAACATTTTTTTCCACATTTGTGACCAAAAACAACTGTACCATCGCCACAACCACAACCACCACCATCAACATCATCAGCGTTTTTTCATTTCATATTATATTCAATTTTTTTTGTCTTTGACTCGTCGATATATACATACGTACACCTAAATTAATTACATTATTTCTGATACGCGACTCCTGTCCCAAATTATTTCTCAGTTTCAGTAAATTAGGTTGTGAAACATTTCTTTTAACGCTCTCTTAGCATTTATTTTTTCCTTTTTTCGAACTAATTCATCGACACAATGGTCAATGTGCCATCCCTTTCAAGCTGCACAGCAGAACGTACAACAAAATGGTACAATCCAAGCTGTAGCGATTAAACTTCCAGAATTCTGGACCAAAATGCCTGCAATCTGGTTTATTCAAGTTGAGTCCCAATTCACTGTTAGAAACATTACAGTAGAGCAATCCAAATTTCACTAAGTTGTACAATCGTTGCAACAAGACGTAGCCGCAAGCGTTGATGGCATTCTTATCCAAGAGTCTAATACTCCTTACACCAATGCGCCATTCAATTAGTGAAGGAAAAAGAATAGAGGCTCTGTTGTCAGGGGAAGAAATGGGTGATAAGAAACCCTTAGAATTTTATCGAAAACTTCAGACACTGGCTGGACAATCAATGATAGTTACTGAAAGCTTAATACTAGAATTGCGGTAGCGCCGCCGTCCCACGTTAGTTCAAGTATCAGTCAAGTCAAGCTCAAAGCCTAAGGTTGAAGAACTGCTGAAAGTAGCAGACGACATCTTCGAAGTTTACCAACAATAGCACTCTTCTTCTTCTTCTTTTTCCATCGCGTCAAATTCCGAAAAATCAATCTCCGAACTCACCTGTATGAACCAAACTCTTAAAGCCGAAATACATGAAATTAAAACCATGCTTTCTGATCCGAATTTAACACACCAACCAAGTTTCCGAAATAGAAATACATCAAAGTTTCAACCGCAACGTATGCGTAATCGGTCACGTTCAAGAGCAAGAATAAGTGACAATCTTAACAACAGCATTTCGTAAAAATTTGTTGGTTTAATACAAAATACAGCGAAAATGCACGAAAGTGTTCTAAACCATGCAGTTTCTCGAATCTACGGTCATCATGGTGGCTAACGACAGTAGGGCTCAGAGGCCACAATATCTTATTGTCAAAGACCCCATTTCAAACATAATATTTTTTATTGATACGGGTTCAGATGTATCCGCTATTCCATCATCACTATTTAAACCACTTAATGCGAAACCTGACCAAACTATTTCAGCTGCAAACGGTTTTGCTATTACAGTCTTCGGAACAAAATTTCTCCGGATAACCTTAGGGTTCCGACAAGTCTTCAACCACACTTTTCTTATAGCAGCAGTTCCTAAGCCCATAATTAGAGCAGACTTCTTAAGAAAATCCGGCCTAGTTATTGATGTTAAAAATGGTACATTAATCGATTCCCTCACAAATTCAAAGGTTAATGGCACTCCTTGCTTGCAAAATACACCTACCGCACTATTTTTCGCGGTTGAACAGAAGAAAAAAAAATTATTCTCTTATGGAACCCCCCGATTTGAACCTCCCTGTGAAACTCACAGTCACTCATCGCATCCTCACAGAGGGCCCACTCCCTCACTCTCAGCCAAGGCACTCGAACAACCGCAACGTCCGTCCGTGGACTACAGGATGCTAAAAGCAATCACTATCCCAGACAGTGGATACCTGATACCTCATCTCCATGACGTAATCGCCTTACTGAATGGATGCACAATTTTTTCAAAAATCGACCTCGTTCGCGCATACCATCATATCCCTATGGCAACGGAATATATCCCCAAAACTGCGGTAACAACACCTTTCGGGCTGTTTGAGTTCACTCACATGCCATTCGGCCTCAGAAACGCCGCCCAAACATTTCAACGATTCATGCACCAGGTAACAAGAGGACTAGATTTCATTCTCGTCTACGACATCCTAGTCGCCAACAAATTGGACAAGCAACACGAAAGCCATCTTTGTATTTTGTTCCAGCGTCTGTTTGATTTCGGGTTACGCATAAAAGCCTGAAAATTTATATTCGATGGACCAACGATACAGTTTCTGGGATTTGAGATATCTAAAGATGGAATCCAACCTTCACAAGAACGAGTAAGTGCCATTAACAATTTCCCTGAGCCTAAAACAATCAAAAATGTGCAACGATTTTTAGGTATGCTTAGTTACTACCATCGATGTATACCCAACCTAGCAACGACACTTACACCGATTTGTAATCACTTAACATTAACGTTGAAACATAAAACACAACAAAAAGATTTTACATGGCCCAGCGAATGTAAAAAAACTTTCATAGAGGCAAATAATAAACTCGCTGAAGCTACCTTACTGAATCATCCCATCGAAAACGCCAAACTTAGCATCACAACTGATGCATCTAGCACTGATGTTGGGGCAGCCATACAACAGTTGAAAGGTAAACTGTGGGAACCTTTCGCCTTCTTCAGCAAAAAGCTTTCACCTACACAATCTACATATTCCGCTTTTAATAGAGAATTATTAGCGATCTACCTGGCCATACAACACTTTCAGAACTTTGTCGAGGGCTAAGACTTCTGTGTCTTTACAGACCACAAACCACTCACTACAGCCCTAACCACATACAGGCACCAAGCCGGATGGGCTAGTGAAGCCAAGCTCAGGCGACTGTGTGGGTCACAGGTGGCGGATAGTGAACGGCCTGTAGAACTGCAGGTAAGCTGCGAGTACCAAATAAGCAGACCAAGAGCAGCAGAGAAGGAGGGCGTGGCTTAAAAGGCTACAGGGTCCCAATGAACCTTCTGTGGAAAGACGAGTAAGTACCGTCCTTAAATAAGTGCTCTCTACCCAGAGGGTAGCTACGTGGGATAAAGAAAGAATAAAATGGCGAGACCCAGATGTACCCGTCACAACGTGGGATACAGAAATAATAAACTGGCGAGACCCGGATGTACCCACCACAACGTGGGACACAGATGAAGGAAACGAGGCGACCACATAAACCCGTGCTCCTTACACAGAAGGTAGTCATAGCCATATGTATATGTACCCGACGCAATGTGGGATACATGCCAAGAAACTGGCAAGACCCCAACGTCTTAGTTACAACGGGTAACACACGTTCTATAATATTATTGATCATTAAGGCTGAGCCCAGTAAGGTCTTAATTAAGGTATACTGGAAAATGTTTCGGAATAAGGCAGCTGAGGGCTGACGTCTGTAGTCTTCTGTTACCTCGGGAGGCAGGAGTGAAATCCGGTTGAAATGGCTCTCAGGCTAATGCTACAGACGCCCCCGTCCCGGCCGTTTCTCCCCAAAGACAAACGAGAACCCATATTTCAAGCGATTCATTCTCTGAACTATCCAGGTATACGCACTACACGCAAGGAAATCTCTAATCAAATCTATTTCTGGCCCAATATGAATAGTGACATTAACTCGTGGGCGAGAAATTGCGTTTCATGCCAAAAGGAGAAAGTCCTTTAACAAACAAAATCACCTTGCGAGCAAATTAAAATACCTGCTGGACGGTTTCAGCATATAGCCATGGACATAGTTGGTCCACGACCCCCTTCTGACAATCACAGATACATTCTAACAATAATGACAGGTTCACTAGATGGCCAGAGGCATACCCTATTCAAGACATAAATTCAGAGACGATTGCGAAAAATTAAGTACGTGAACATGTTTCAAGGTTCGGTGTGCCAGAGAGCATAACCACGGACTAAGCTGTTCAAAGAATTAACCAAAGTACTTGGTACGTCACGCATATGCACTTGCTGATGGATTAAGAACATGTGCTTTTTTTGTAATGGTAGTTTTAGGTGTAGATTTCTCCACGCATAATAATTTTGAACTAGCAGTGCTATTATTTCCATTATTAGTAGCTTACGAAGATATTGCTGAATCACTGATGCAGATTCCATGTGATATAACTGGCGAGAGTTTAAATCACACAATATTTAAACAAAATTCATTGAGTACGAACAATTTATTTAATTTAACATATACATACATATGTACACATATTCATTTATACAATATAAATTAAGTTTTTATATTTTCCTTCTCTTAAATCATACAACATTTCATTTTAGAACAACTGTTAGCCAAACACGACAGCTAGGGTGATTTTATTTTAGTGCATGACTTAGCATATCATTTAATTTTTATTTTTTTATTTTCTTTTCTCTGGTTTCTAAGAATTGAAAGAATCTTATTCAAAATGGAAGAAAACAAAGCATCCACACCGGCAAAAAATACTTCGGATCAAAGTTTACCCGCAGTGATTTCTGCTACGCGACAACCCACGCCCCCGTCAGCAATTAATTTTGAAAAAATGTATGTTAATTCTTATGAGATATCGTCAGTTAAACTGCCAAATTTTTTGTAAAGGGTCCCGGCAACGTCGTTTATTGCAGCAGAGGCGCAGTTTGCAACAAAAACATTACCAAAGATGAAACGAAATACTCGCACGTACTTGCTTCAATTCCAATTGACGTGATTAATAACATTATTGATGTGTTGAATAGCCCTACCGTGTCAAACAAATACGGGAATTTAAAAGAAGTTCTCATTAAGCGACATGTCAGAACAGCAACGATTAAATCAGCTTTTATCTGCGGAAAATTTTAGCGATCGAAAACCATCTGATCTTTCCCGACATATGACGCCTACAGCCAGAAATATTTCGTTATCGTGTGAGCACCTAATAATAGAGAAAACTTCTCACATAGATTAGCATCCTACTAGCTGTGACTATAGGTCAAACTTTCCAGACTAGATTAGATTTAGCCGTTAAGATTTGGAAACGACACAATTGTTATTTATTTATTTATTACTTATTTATTATCAATCACACCAATTCTTGAACTTCTCAAGTTATGTAGGTATATTATTCGAATCAGATGGTATTCGGTTCAGGATTGTCGGGGAAGGCATAGCTGAGTTGTCGTCTTCCGTAGACACTGTACCTTGCAGGAATTTCGAGAAGTCCTATTGCTCGTCTTCGTGTATTGAAGTTATTGCGTATTGGCTGTTGGAAGCGAAGGTCATCCTAAAATTCTAGAATACCCGTCATTCTGAAAATTACATTAACGTCTAGTACCTTGAAAGTAGTATTAGGTGTGTTTTTTTCGTATTCTATATAGGCTTAAAAAAGTATTAGCCAATAAAACGCCTATCCGGGCTAAGGAATTTCAATATCGCAGTTTGGAAGCACTTTCTACTGACATTTAATAATTTTGATTTCAGTAATCCCAACACCTCTTCCTTTGCCCATGTTTTCCGTTTTCTAATAACAATAAAATCGTAAATAAATGGTGTATCTTAGGTTTTACTTACATTTTCTCTTCAAAACACTTTTTTTTTTAATTTAATTTTATTTTTTATGAATGACTGCTGTCTGTTCAATCATTTTTGACATTTTCGATATCATTTTTTGACACATTCGAAATAAAACAATTTGGGAGCACAGTTTTTATTGCGGCTAAGGAAATAAAGCTCGATAATTATCCAGATTTCGTTATTCTATCTAGGTTGAGTTGTTAGTGTATTTAATATGGAAAATATATTTTAAGCCTATATAGAATACGAAAAAAACACGCCTATTATTAGTGTTTATAGTTTTAATTGGGTGCCGTGGCTCAGTGGTTAGGGCGTTGGACTTCTGCGCAAGGGGTTCTAAGTTCGAATCCAGAAAAATACCATCAAAAGTTTTTTAACGGCCCTACCTCTTCCGAGTGTCTGACAAACATGAAAGAGTATAATTGTCAAGAGAAAGCTTCTCAAAACGCCTCTGCCCTTCGGATACGGCGTAAAACTGTAGGTCCCTTCTGTATGTGCCGAAATGTATACCACGGACCACATGTACAGTTGTGAGAAGCTAGACATTGGCCCACTATGGGCTGCTTACGGGCTAATATGTATTTATTTATTTTATAGTTTTAATTAATCGCCGCTGGAGATCAATTAGCATAGCTCATTCGTAGTCAGCTGAACCAAATTCGTCAGGTAGCGCCAACTCCTGAAAACACCCTGGAACGTCTTATTCCTTTCGCAACAAAAACAAAGAACCTGTCAGTATTTCTCCAGTCGGTGAATGGTCAGCAGCAACTAACAAATCCCATCTTGAGATGGAAGAGCTCGTTTCCAAGCTGCCAATGAGCAAAAGGGTGGAATTGGCTAAGTGTGCAGTGAGAATACACCCGTATCCAACTATTATTCATTTCAGTGAATGGTTATATGAGATCGCGAATATAATATCCGTTGTACAAGATAAGAGAGCAGAGATTCAAAACGGCGTGCAGCATTACATGCTGCAGGGAAACAACGTTCATTTTTGCCTAAATGCCCTATATGTCACGGTCATCATAAATCTTGCGAGTGCAAACACATCATTGATGCCACAGTACCCGAAAGGTGGTCGAAGGTGAAAAGCTGCCGATTGTGTTTTACGTGTCTGAGGATGGGACACGCAACGCGCGACTGGCGCTATAAACGCCTATGCTCCATCATACGGGTGCCATACATCATGAATTACTTCACGCAGATCCTGTCGAGTAGCAGCCACAATTGCAGAACAACCAAGTTGCAAATCTAAAACAACAGCAAGTAAGGATGCGCTATTTCGAGTATTGCAAGTCACGCTTTACGGTTAACATAAAACTGTCAATGCAAATGCCTTGTTGGATGAAGGGTCTTCAGTAACCATGATGGATGGTGCTCTGGTAGAGGAGCTTGGCTTACGAGGTAAACAACACAAACTGAACTTTCAATGGGTCTTTTAATGGGTCGGCAGGACAGTCCAGGAACCAACAGTTGTCGGAGATCTCTATGTCAGTGGTGATGAAAAAGAAACACCTATTAAGAAACGTGCACGGGGTTTCTAACCTCAATTTACCAACTCTGAGCATAAGTGAAAGTGAACTGCACGACGAAGCAAACAGTCTAAAAATGTTACCATTGCAGCCGTATCTCAATGCTGAACCCAAACTTTTAATTGGTCTTGATCACTGACACCTGGGAGTACCGACAGATTAATATGAATATGTAATTCACAGAAATGGAGCTTAAGCGATCAGGACAGAATAAGGATGGGTCGTGTTCGGACCAACTATGAAGATCCTTTGCACAGTGCCTTCTTGTTTGTTTTTTTTTTTTTTTGGCTAGCGCGTGGAGTGCTGGAGCACTGCATACATTACTTAACGAGTACTTCGAAACCGAGAGTTTTGGTGTGCGATCGTCTCCGCCGGTTAAGAGCAAAGTTGATATTCGCGTTCGAGAAATTTTGCAGTCGACAACAACAAGGGTCAACGGAAGATTTCAAGACGGACTATTGTGGAGCCAGGACAACATTTATTTACCCGGCAGTTACTCTATGGCACTAAAGCGCCTAATTGGGATCGATCATAAGATGAAGCGAGATGAGAGCTTCGCCGCCGTTTATAAATTAATTATCAAATCTTACATCACTAACAAATATGCCTAAACTGTTGTCAGCCGAAGTCACCGTTGCTTAACCCAAGACATGGTATCTGCCTCATTTTGGTGTCGATGCCGAAACGGAAGTTAATAGGACCTCGCTCAATTCGTATCTATTGAAGGGACCACTAGAATATCATTGTGGAATTGCCATTACCGACAATTTTTTTTTCATTTCCGGGAAAGAGCGTTTGCCGTGTGTGGGACATCCAGGATATGTTCCACCAAAAAATTATTCAGCCCGAAGAAAGATGCGCTCAATGATTTTTTTGGCGTGATGGTGACGACAAAAAACTACCAGACGTTTACGAAATGGTAGCCATGACGTTCGGGGCTTCGTGTTCGCCTTGCATTGCCCAGTACATAAAGACTTTCAATACCCTGAAACATCGAAACCATCATCCACGAGCCATCAAAGCTATAACGGATCATCATTACGTCGATGATATCGTGGAAAGTTTTGATTCAGAGAAGGAGGCTATTGAAATATCAAGACTGGTAAAGGAAATTCACAAGGATGCTGGCTTCGAAATTCAGAACTTTACCTCGAATTGTCCAGAAGTTCTAAAGCTCTAAAAGGCAACGACGTCTCTCTAGCAGTGAATGCTAATGATGGATTAAAATCCGAGAAAGTTCTTGGCATGTATGTGGATCCGATTAGCGATAAATTTAACTATAAATTGCAGTTTCATCACGTTGAGAAGGAAGTCATCACTGGCGAAAGATGTCCTACAAAAAGAGAGCTGTTGAGCATCACGATGTCGGTCTTTGATCCCCTCGGATTTCTTCGCCATTTCACAATTACCGCTAAGCTACTCATGCGCGAAGTTTGGCGAAGTAATGTACGATGGGATGAGCCAGCGAGGACGCGTTTGAGGCGGTGGCTTATTGGAAAGCCATCATATGAAAGGAGAAGTAGAGATCGCCCTTGCTTGCGCCAAGCAAAATGTGCTCCACTGAGACCCTTAACTATTCCACGTTTAGAGTTTCAGGCAGCTTAGAAAACGTGCCATAGAAAACTGTAGTACAACAGCATACAGTTACCATTACTCGCAATGTACTATGGAGTGATTCAACAACTGTCCTCAACTGGATCAATGGCAAACACAATCGTTATAAACCCTTTGTTGCGCACAGGATAGCGGAAATATTAGCAACCACGGAGTCAGTTAATTGGAAGTGGGTGCCAACGAATGTTAATATTGCCGACGAAGCCGCACGAGTAAAGGGTTGAAGGGCCCGGAGTTTCTGATCGGAAGAGAAGAAAACTGGCCAAGAAGCTTCATCGCAGTCGAAGAAAATGAATGTGATGATAAAGAGCTTCGCCCAAAACACTCCCTCATAGTCATGACTATCCATCTAATGAATTTACATCGTTTCTCCTCGCTCATAAAAAGCGTAGGCTGGATATTAAGATTTCTGGAGCGCTGTCGTAAGCAGCCACAATATGGTCAAGATAATGGTTTGACAGCGACTGAGCTAGATGCAGCAGAAGGGTTGTTATTTCGTCAAGTTCAATTTAAAGCTTTCTCCACAGAGCTGAAGCAAATTGAGAACAACCAGACAGTGTCAAAAAAGAACTTATTATATAAACCTTCGCCGTATGTTGACGATAATGGTATCCTTAGTGTCTCTGGTAGAAGCGACGCTGCTAGTTGGCTTCTACATGCCACTAAGCGTCCAATTATATTGCCGTCTGGACATGTATTTACAACACTGGTGGTGGCTCATCAGCATTGCAAGATGAAACATCAACATAGAGAAGCAACGATTTGTGAGATCCGGCGAAAGTACTGGATTCCCCGCCTACGACAAAACTTGCACAAAGTGGTTACCAATTGTTGCAAGATAAGCAAAACTATTCCAATTACGGCCATAAAGGGTCCTCTACCAGAAGACCCGCTTACGCCCTTTAAGAGGCCCTTTACGTATACCAGCTTGGATTATTTTCGGCCGATTATGGTGACAGTAGGCCGCCACACTGAGAAGCGTTGGATAGCGCTATTTACCTGTTTAGTAGTTCGTGCTATACATCTGGAAGTAGTTCACGACTTGTCGACGGACGCCTGGATTATAGTGATTCGGAACTTTATTGACCCTCGCGGAGTTCCTGTAAGAATACGCTCCGACAATGCAACGAATTTTGTTAGCGTTAACCCCGAAGCGATTTGTTTTCGGAGGTATTCGATTGCAAGCGTGTGCAGTGCGATTTATCTTCCAAAGGAGTTGAATGGATATTTAACTGCTCTGCCAATCCGTCAAGTGGCTCCACGTGAGCATACGTTGCAGTGCTTTATAATAGAGGCATAAAATGTAGTTTATTCCCGGCTGCTTACACATTTGCCGATCACGCCGGATCAGGAGGAACCACTTAATACAAACTATTTCTTATTGGGTTCCGCAAACACAGCACAAACGCCAAGTACAACAGAACCGCCAATAAAAATGTGTACCCTTTGAAAGCAGTGGCGTATTGCCCTTCAGATGAGAGATCGCCTATGAAAGTGATGGGTAGCCGAGTATCTGCCGACTTTAACTCGTCGCACGAAATGGTGTCAAAAGTCGAAGGCGTTAAGGGAGGGAGACTTAGTGTTTAGCTGCGATATGAATGTTCCAAGGAGGCAGTGATGTCGTGGTCGAGTGGAGAGCATTTATCCGGGACCTGATGGGGAAGTACGACGAGTCGATGTTCGCACATCGAAAGGATTGATACAACGCAATGCTTCAAAGCTGACAGTTTTGGATGTTGAAGTTGGTGAATCGGGGTCGATTCACGGGGTGAGGATGTTGAAGTTCGTTCAGTAAAATCATAAATGCTAACCATGAATGTAAACGCAGCCTTACTTCCCTCCAACCAACCAAGTACAAAACGAATGTTGCAAAGTCTGCATATGATTGTAAAGCGATCCGAAATTATATGAAATCGTATGTAGGCTTTTGTGACATGATGTACATATACACTCCATTTCACAACTATATCACCACCCCTGTTTTTGCATTTCTTTATGATTGAAATGATTTTTTTTGTAAATAACTGTTATCACCTGAAAGGGTAACCGGAATGCAAACAGTTTTATGAAAATTAGAAACGTTCCGTCATCATTTCTAAGAGAAAAGACAAAAAAACGGTTTTTTTCGTTTTTCATAACTATATCACCACTTCGGTTTTAATTGGATAAAATTTTGTTAGACCTTAAAAATATATAATTTTTAAATGATTAGTGATTAGTGGGACTTCCTCTGTGTTTCACTAAAGTCAAAATTCAATTTGGTGTATTATCACCTAAGTTTTTTAACACATTTTGAGGGATTGTGGCCCAAGAAGGCTTAAACTTTTCGCGTCAGTAAGCCTTACAGATTATCTATCGGTTTTTGATCTGAGGAGCAAGCAAGCCATTGAAAAAAAATGATTTTATACTGATCAAACCACGATTTGGTTGCTCTGCTGGAGTAAATCTTGCTGAAAACCCAATTCGGTGTTTTGATTATTTACCAAAAATGGTAGAATTTGAGTTTCAAGACACCAACATACTCATCGCTATTCATTTTAGTGGATGGGAAGGCTGACCGTAATGCTCCCGCTGAAGAAAAACCGCCCACACCATAAGACTTTCAGTGGAAAAAATCATTTTTTAAACCTACACGGGATTTTTTTCAAAAAGTCCTCGAGTAGTGCTTAAAACCATCTGAAACATCGAGGTTGATTCTTTTTTCGTCAGAATAACATTCTTTTATCCAAAAAAAACATTAATAATCAACATATGCAAAGGAGAAAAAGAAGGATTATTACCGTGTTTCTGTAACAGTTCATGGCGGTGGAGTCTTATGGTGTGGGCGGTTTTTCTTCAGCGGGAGCATTACGATGATATAGTTATGAAATGGAGTGTATATATATATTAGTTCATGGGACCTTGGGACGTATACGTAATAACGTTTAACCACCAGTAAAGGAGTAGCGTCCTCGCACTAGCAGAATAAAACCGAGGCGAAGTACTAAAGTTCCTCTTATTGTTGGGATGACCAGGCGACAACAACGATTCAGATGGTTCGCTCTAGGGAATGGTTACATCCCTCCCGTTTCTCTCCTATTACCAAGTCGGATGCAATCCTTTCTTAAGTGAGGAACATAATCAACATTTGGCTGCATATGCACGCAGATGTTAACCCACGAACACATACTATGTCCAGCGCCGATTAGTTTAGTTTTCGGTCAATGAGCGCTCTCAGCCGCTATGCGAGCAAAAGTATTATGGTCAGCGGTTGGAGTTGAAAGAACATAAGGAAGCATTTCGGTCAGTTATGACATAAGCTGTTGATTTTGTTTGGCCCTTTATGTGTTCAATAAGCTGAATATTCCAGCTAATCAGCTTTCTTTCTTTCACCTATGCACATTGGATTCAGATATCTCTAAACTGAAATATATCAATCATCGATGATGCTTTAAATGGAATGAATTGACCTCTTAATGTCCGTGTAAAAAAATTTCCGATTTATTAAAAAAAAACATCAGTTCAGCGGGAGACCAGATCAACAAATAAATTCAAATAACAAAAATGTAATGTTTAATAACATAATGCTCTCTTCGCCATTATCTTCAGCATAACCATCAGCTGCAAATCTCTCTGCCCAATCTCATTCGCTTACTGTATATTACCAAAATACCAGCGGAATGAGAACAAAGACAAGAGAATTATTTCTGGCTGCATCACTGCATGAGTATGACGTAACCATCTTGACTGAGACGTTACTGCATATGCATATTTTATCAGTTGAAATGTTTAATGTATTTTACAATGTTTACCGTTTGGATTGCTCTTTAAATACTGCGCTGTCATCGCGTAACTTTTAGAAGGATCATCGTCCAAACGATTGTATTCGTTTAATCGCAAGTCGTTGTGCTAAGGATGAGAAACAGCGGTTAAATCTTTTCAAAACCAATACAAATAAAGAGTACACAAATAAGAACCTAGCTAAAATAAATATTGCAGGGACAAAGTGCTTCAATTGTGGGAAAATTGGTCATATCGCCAGGAATTGCCGATTACCTAAACGACAAGAAAGATATACGCAAAGATCTTAAGAACAAAATCCTAGGTCAAGTACAAAACCAGGTAAGAAGGATTTTAAGCCAGAATATACTGTAAGACATGTTAAGGAAAGTAAAGTGCTTACACCCAAAAAAATAAGCGCTGTAAATTTTACAATTGAAGGCAGTAGATTTAACAATTCATTGTAGATTTGTGTATTTAACAGCGAATCTGGTTAAATTAACAAATTTTTGTAGATTTTACAGCGAATGCATTCATTTTTACAACAAAGTTGTTAAATCAGCTACAATCCCCAACTGTAAAATCAACAGCGCGTTATCAATTTCGGCTGTTAAATCTACAGACATGAATTTGTAAAATCTACATCAAAATGTTGTAGAATCTACAGCTATTTACTGTGGTAACTACAGCAGGCGCTGTAGAAATTAAAACAAGTTGTAGATTCAGGCATCTATTACGAAAACGTAAAAAGTGGATACCATTTGAGAATATTCGCATGATAATTTTCAAAGGCCATGGCGTTGTGGTAGTGTATGCAGTCGCCGAGTGAGAGGTTCCACGTTCAAACCCAGATCCAAACATTTTTCACATTTTGTAAGTAAATGCAATTATATAATTCGGTTTAAACACACACTAAGTGCATTTCTTGGACAAGAACCATCTAATTGGATTGTAAAAGCTTTTTCCACCCATTTCTCGCACCATACCAATAAATTAGAACTTTAAGCTTAAGTGCTATGAAAGCGATTTTTTTAACATGCAAATTGTTGTTGTTTCTACAGCTGTTCGACGGCAAAGTGCTGTGAAATCTACAATTTTAGCTGTCATTTTCAAAACTAGATTGTTAAATTTACAACAACACCTCTGTAAACTTTAAAATGAAAATTGTCGGGTCGATTCTGACAATGAATGCAGTAGAATCTACAGCGTTTTACTCTATTTTTACAGCACCTTTTTTTTGGGTGTAGTGATTTATGTAACTCGGAGAGTCCTCATGTAAACGTGATAATAAATGAGGATGTTAGGAAGCTTATCGTCGATACTGGAGCCAAAGTCTCTATGATATCTGCAAAGTGCATCTTCCATCGCGAAGTGGACTCAGGAAACACAATTAAACTCAAAGGGTTAGGTGGAAAACCGCATGAGACTTTAGGGAAAGTAATCAACGAAGTGGAGTTATTCCCGAACAATAAAGGAAAGGTAAAGATAAATTCAGTAGAATTCCAGGTTATAGAAAATGACCTCCTAGGCGATTATGATGGAATATTAGGCAGTCGATTTCTAAAAGAAGGAGGCTGCTCCATCGATTATAAAGAGGGAGTGATGAAAAATAAAGCTGAGGAAATTACATTAAAATATTTAAGTCAAGAGCAAGTTTAAAAAGGAAAAGCCGAAGTAATTCGATTACTTTCTGTAGAAAAGTGGAGTAATCTAGATTTGGTTTGAAAAACGCTCCGGCGTGTTTTCAAAGGCTTATGAATAGTGTGTTGTCCGGTTTGCAAGGTATAAAGTGCTTTGTCTATGGTCAAAATTTACGGGAGCACAATCAAAAACCAATCGAGGTTCTAGAGCAAAAAAGGGTTGCAAACCTAAAATTGCAGCCTGACAATGCGAATTTCTACGAAAAGAAGTTCTATATTTGGGGCATATTATTACCGAAAAAGGAGTAAGGCCGGATCCAAATAAGATAAAAAGTATAGTCGAAATGCAGGCACCAATAACACGAAAGGAATCAAATCCTTTCTAGGTATGATAGGATACTCTAGAAAATTTGTTCAGAATTTTAGCAAAATAGCAGACCCGTTAAATAAACTTTTAAAGAAAGACGTAGAGTTTCATTGTGGTACTGAGCAGCAAGCGGCTTTAGAGAAGTTAAAAAATGCAATCACGAGCTATCCTATCTATCTTATCATTCGACATTCGTCCGTTGGGTAATAAACATCGTTCGAGTTAAAAAGTTTTTATTTTTTTTATTTTGTTTCGAATTTAACAATACATGTTATTTTTAGTCTAAAAATGGTTGAACATTGTGGTGAATGCACCACTGGCATTTTGTCTGCTGATTTTGTGAGCTGCGGAGGGTTTTGCTGCAGAAAATTTCACACCCAGTGTGTGAATCTATCAGAGGCGGCCCTACGGCTCATAGGATCCACAGAATGTGTTTGCTACAAGTGCAAGATCAGCAAAAATGTGCCATTTTTAGGGTTGATAACTAAGCTTAGTTCATTAAACCTATGCCACAATCCAGGAGAAAGAGCGGAAAAGGGCACGCGAACTAATCCTAACTAAACCTAAACTAATCCTAAGCTTAACTAAAACAATAAAATAAACCCTAAAACTACCCCTAGCCTACCTTAAAACTAGCCTAACTACGACCTAACACGCAAACACACTTTCCACTGTCTCTCCGGGATAATGGTTCGTCAAGAACCCGAAGCATGCCTGATGTTAATGGCTACAGGTTGGCCAGCCCACCCTTAATGTCTAACGACACTAACCAAAGACATCTTCTTGGCCAGATGTTGTAGAAGATGGCCCCTCTAATTACTCCTACAGTCACGACTTAAGTCCATCGTAAGTAGAAAAGAGTTGGTCTGTCGTCACGTCATGTCGTCGACGTACGTAATTGTCCTGTCACGTCATCGTACATCTATCGAAGGACGGCCGATTCATCCTCCCACACCCCGACGCGTATGTTCGCCTCCTAACCGCACATCCTACTCTGATTGGTACACATAAAAAAATTAATTTTCCTTTCTTAATATACTCTATATATTTCAGTTAATCTACTTCACAAATCTTAAGTCGTTAATCTTAAAAAAATAATCTATGTAGATATATATGTAGATAATTAAAGCAAAAGAAAATAAAAATTAAAAAAAATAAAGTGTTCTGTGCTTTTTTTTTCTCTACTGTATGTAAGTATGACAGCTTAACCTACTACTCACGGTTTTTTGGGATCCCCCGTCGTCCTGCCGGCAGCACAGAGTGGGAAGACGCCTTCTCAGTGCGCACCAATAGGTGCGTCTTCGCAAAGATAACCGAACACAGATCACTTTCTTTTTTTTTTCTTTACACAAAAAAACTATACTACTTCACTAATTCTAAGTTTTGAAAATTTTGAAAAATTTAAGAAAGAAAAAAAAAAAATTAACTTAACGTTAATTAGACTAAATAAAACTAAATTGCAAATTCACTAGGATGAATATCCACTATAGTTATAAACTAGCACTTCACTAATAGTCCCTTGTTGATTCCACAAGTGTGATCTCCACTGTACACCGGAAAAATGTCCTGCAATGCTTGTACCCGAAAGTATGGAATGTTTTGCAAAGAGGCTGGCTGCGCTAATTGCGGCTTCTTCTTTTGCGTGAAGTGCCTTTCGCAGGGTGCAGGAAGTCGCCAAGGCGAGCGTTGTCCTTTTTTTTTTTTTTTGTTGAGCTCTTTACAGCTGCCGGTCACTCCTTTTGCTCGTGTTCGTGAGTTCCCACTACGGAGCCCCGCTAAAGGTGGCAGAGGCCTGGGTTAGCTAAGGCGCCCTCGCCGTCTCAGTGCCTCTGCTGCGAAATTTTTGGTTTCCTAATTTTAAACCTTTTGTTGTTTCCTTTTCTCCTTTTTTTTTTTTTTGTTTTCTTTGGGGCCTATTGATACTCTCCGGCACGATATTCACCTTACAAGAATAACAAAAAGGTTGTCTCACTAAATGGTATATACTCGTATATAGAACTTCCCTTCAGAGGGCATCGACCGCTCGGTATATAGACTAAAGCAAAAGTGTAGGTCAGGTATCTGCGGCCAGTGCTCTCTGGCCTACCATAATTCGCCCTGCATTCTCTTTATCCCTTTCATCTTCTTTGTTCTTGCAAAAATTCCTTTGTTCACCCAGTTCATCTGTCTCAGTCTCTATTCCCTCTCCTTCTATAATTTTTTGTCTACGTTTCGTCTATTTTCGGAGTCATAGTGTGGGGATTTCCTGTCCTTTCCAGTCGATAAGTCAAGCCCTAAGTAAATCCTTACTCCTATTCATGTCTGATTAAGAATACGTTTAAATACAAATAACTATAAGGCATAAATAACTACATAAAAATACTATTAATAACACTAATACGAGTATTCGCAACTTCATTACAAACTTCATAAATAATCCGACCATTAAGTGTGGTAATCGATATGTTTTGCTTATTGATCATCGAACCAGTGATGCCAGGTCGTGAGAGAACGGGCCAACTATATTGTGGGACAGGGACAACGATAAATGATACAAAAAGAATTGAACTGTCAAACGCTTGTGTTGTTCTTCGTCTCGAGGTGCAGGTAATTTCTTTTATTTTGTTTAGTTATATTATTTTTATTTTGTTATTTTTCTTTCTTTTAGGTGCATGAAAACCGCACGTTGGACCATGAGAAAGTGCCCGTAACAGGCTCGACGTCGGTGGGCGCGTGGTCACAAGCACACCGACCTCGCAAAATAAGGGGCCTTCACCATGTTTTCATGTTTATGTTTTTTTTTTCAGCTTATATGTACAATACATCACAGAGGATGTTTTGGATTCTTATTAATATCTTTGTTATGTAACTTGCAATTGTGGTAAAAAAAAAATGTTTCATGTACATTGTTACTCACTGTACGAGCTATCCACCCAGCAGCACCCACGTTATAATCACTCTCTTAACAGTTCTACTCTCGTCACTTTGTCATGTTATCAAAATCGCTATTAGTTGAACCGATTAAACAGCTGATATTCTCTGAGAGATGCACTTAGATAACTGCGTAAGTCACGGAGGTGCGTAGCTGGTTGCTGGTGAGTGGATTTCTCGTTCACTTTGATCTGGACCAGCGACTTGGTAACATTAAATTATAACGATTTAAGAAAGGCTTTCGTTTTCATTTTCCTCCCCTTTCTCTTTCTCGTTTAATTAATTCAATCGAACTTTTTTCTTTCGCTCGGTGTTAAAACATTTTCCTGGTCCTAATCGAGCCGGATTATTGTGTTTCGAATTGCTAAGAACTTTCGTTTAGACAATATTGTAGTGAATAGTTTGTTATTTGATATAATAAATAACCATTATTAATATTGTTGGTATTCTGTCGATTTTCTTAAATCAATCGAATTCGAGAAAAAAATGACCACGTGCACCTAACCATCTCGTGAACTTTGAACATTTTCGTTTCGTCGTAGTGCGTCGATTTTTTCTTAGGAATATTTGAATTATCGCCAATCGTCCCTATTAAAAATTTATTTCGTTTTGCTTTCGTGAAAAAAAAGAAAAATTGGAAATGCCTTCTTCGACCAAGCTTTCCGCCCTTCGGTTAACACGTGGTCACATTAAAGGTTCGTTGACCAAGTTAGCCAAGTATTCAGAGGACATTAATGAAAATTCTTCATTAGTTGATCTTGACGTCAAACTTCTGAAAGCAGATGATTTGTGGAAGGAGTTTGATTCTTCGCAGAAACTCATGTACGAGTTTGCAGACATAGAGGGTTATACGGACCCAATGCCTGAATACGAGGAATTTGAGACTAAATATTTATTAGTCAAATCGGTTCTATTATCCGCGTTTCGGGAACGTGAAAATGCTGAAAAAAATAAGGATACAATCAATCGAATAGCGGAACAACAACAAATCCTTATTGAGTCATTTGCAAACGTGCAAAATTCGCCGCGAACAGACCTTATTCTTCCTACAATTAGAATCGAGCCATTTTCGGGAAATTATCAGGAATGGCCTGCCTTCCGAGATATGTTTGAGGCTGCTATACATAATAAACCCAATTTAACGCCCATTCAAAAATTTCATTATCTAAAGTCCTATCTACGGAACGAGGTCCTGAGCTTAATAAATCATTTGCCACTTTGTGATGCCACTTATGAAACGGCTTGGGAACGTCTCGACAGTAGGTACAATCGACCACGGTACGCGATTACGGGTTTCATTCGATCATTTATGGACTTACCCTCAACCCAAACCTCCAACGTCCGAATTCTTCGTAAAATCTCTGATGGAGCCGACGAGGTAGTAAGAGGTCTTATTTCGCTGAACTCGTTTGATCGGGATCCATGGTTGATACACATACTGCTAAACAAGCTTAAATGCAGTGAGTCTCACGGACTTTGGCAATGTCCACAATTTCTCGGAATGAACATTCCATCTCGAAGAGATTACGTCAAGTCGTCCAAGGTTTGTTTCAATTGCTTACGCAATGGACATTCTTCTGCTCGCTGTCCATCTAACAATCGTTGCAAATCTTGTCATTCACGCCACCACAGTTTGGTCCATGACCCTTCGGTTAATCATCCTCGGCAATTATCATCGGTAAATAACTCCTCGGTTGGCTCTCATATCAGCAATTCTTTCGATCCTGTTTCCATCGACTCGTCACCTCAACCATCAACTTCGTCATCACCTATTGCTAATAATAATTATTCGGTAAACGTCGCTCATCAATTACCCCAAACTCTTCTTCCCACCGCTGTTGGATTGGTCCGAGACATCAATAGAAAATCCCAAGAAGTTCGTATTTTAATCGATTCTGGCTCCCAGGTTTCTTTTATAACTGAGTCATGTGCTCAGCGATTAGGACTCAAACGAAGAAACGCTAGGATATCGGTCAACGGTATTGGATCTACCAATGCAGGTACATCCAGAGGCCTCACTTCGTTAGCAATTTCGTCACGCTGTGGTTTATTTTGTATCAGAGTTGATACTTATATTTTACCGAGCGTCACTACAAACTTGCCAACATTTTCCTTTTCGATTGAGGACTGGGATCATTTACTCGGATTAGATCTCGCTGATCCTTCATTCAACGAATCTAGGCCAATTGATATTTTGTTAGGAGCAGATAAGTGTTGGGAAATCTTCCATGGAAAGGTAACCAAAAACAGCCAGGGTCACCCAATTGCCCAGCATACCATTTTTGGTTGGATTCTAGCTGGACAACTTTCACCAAATTTAAACCCCGATATTGTTTCGAATCATACTTTGCTAGATACCGATTCCATTTTGCAAGCATTTTGGACAGTCGAGGAGGTGGATCCTAAACTGCTTCCGTCACAGGAAGATGCAGAAATCGAGGAACACTTCCAAAAAACTCATCACCGTGACTCAGAAGGGAAGTACGTCGTCGGTCTCCCATTTAAATCTCCACCACAGTTCGCAGATACCCTATCTGGGGCGATTTCGCGCCTCAAATCGATGGAGAGAAAATTCTCCCAAAATCCTGAGCTTTTTGCTAACTACACCCATTTCCTTGACGAGTATCTTGCACTAGGACACATGGAACCGGTTCCTGCCGCGGAAATAGGAAATCCTAATGTGTACTACCTTCCCCATCACGCCGTGTTAAAGCCTGATAGTGCCACTACAAAATTGCGTGTCGTTTTCGATGGATCATTTAAAGACAAGACGGGAAAGTGTCTTAATGATTCCCTCATGATCGGTCCCCCCATTCAGCGAAATCTTTTCTCTGTCTGCACCAGGTTTCGTCGCTTTACCTTTGTGTTTACTGCGGACATAGTAAAAATGTTTCGTCAGATATGGGTGTCAGAGAAGGATTCGGACTTCCAACGCATACTTTGGAGAAGATCGACATCCGAAGCAATCCAACATTTTCGACTTCGCACGGTAACATACGGCACATCGTGTGCACCCTATTTATCGGTTAGAACTCTCGAACAGCTCGCCAAGGATTATCAAAATGACTTCCCAATCGCGTCGGAAGTGATCCTTAACGACTTTTACGTGGATGATGTAGCTTCAGGAGCAGACACATTGTCAGAAGCCATATCGAAACAAAACTCGCTTATCGAACTGCTTTCCAAGTGCGGTATGGAACTAAGCAAATGGCAAAGTAATTGCCCCGAACTCCTAACAAATGTAAATAGCTTTGCTCGGGAAAATATTACGTTTCGGGACAACGCGGATCCATGGGTCAAAGTTCTCGGGTTGCGCTGGAACTCTCGAAGTGACGTATTCAGTTTTCACTTGAATTATACCCCAACTGAAATGATAACAAAGCGCCAGATTCTTAGAGACGTAGCGCGAATCTTCGATCCCCTCGGGTTTTTATCCCCCTCAGTCATTCGTTTGAAAATATTATTTCAGGAGCTCTGGCACCAAAAATTGGAGTGGGATGACCAAGTTCCGCTTGCATTCGCTACCCTGTGGAGTTCTTATCGAGATGAACTTTCGTTGCTTACCGAAATCTCGGTTCCGCGAATAATCGGTTTCGGAGATGATTCCTTCGAATTGCATGGATTCTCCGATGCATCAGAGTGTGCATACGCTGCCGTCATTTATGCGCGTTATAAACTCTCAAACGGAAGTTACGTAACAAATATCGTCGCCGCAAAATCTCGTGTAGCTCCGATACAGCAATTAAGTATCCCGCGTCTCGAGCTATGTGGAGCCGTTCTACTCACAAAACTACTCGTCGCGATTCGAAATTCCCTAGATCTGCACGTTGCAAAAGTGTATGCCTGGTGTGACTCAAAAGTGGTACTTTCGTGGTTGTCGTCTCCCCCTCGTCGCTGGAGTGTTTTTGTCGGTAACCGTACCTCAGAGATTCTGGGCACAATACCGCGTAATCGATGGTTCCATGTCTCGGGTAAATCTAACCCTGCGGATTGTGCTTCCCGCGGCATACCACCCTCGCAGCTCGTCGATCATCCACTTTGGTGGACCGGTCCACAGTGGCTTTCCCAAAATTCTACTTTGTGGCCGATTGCAGACACACCTGAAGAAGACTCTACCTGCCTGTTTGAAATAAGAAAAGGCTCATGCCAAACACATCACATCATCAACAAGGAGCATCCGTATGAGCAGCTTTCAACTCGAATTTCATCGTGGAATATCCTCATCCGAACAGTAGCTCGATATCTTGGTTTCATTGCTCGGATTCGCAAACAACTGACGTCGCTATCCGACTATCTCAAACAACCCCAAGCAGTTTACGACGCCAAGATAAGTATAATCAAATGGTTACAGTACCAATACTTTGGTGAATACATAAAATTTTATAAAAAAAATAGTTTCTTTCCCAACCACTGTAAGCTTCTCAATCTTTCTCCTTTAATGGATAGCGATGACATTTTACGAGTCGGAGGACGACTTCAACAAGCTGACCTTTCATTCAACGCAAAACACCCCATAATCATTCCTAAAGGGCATATCATCACTCAACTTATTATCATTGACGCGCACAAACGTTTTTTGCATGCAGGGGTATCGACCCTCTTTGCTCTTATTCGCCAAGAATTTTGGATCATCGGGTGCAGAAATCTCCTTCGCAAAATCGTCCACGACTGTGTCCCCTGCTTTCGTCAACGAAGAGCTACCGCCACTCAGCTGATGGGTAATCTGCCATCAGTACGAAATCAGCCTTGCCGACCATTTACACATGGTGGTTGTGATTACGCAGGCCCCGTAACGCTAAAAGTGAAATCAGGCAGGAAAAACACATTCACCAAAGGCTATATCGCGTTGTTTGTTTGCCTTGTGACGAAAGCGGTTCACTTAGAGCTTGTTAGCGACCTAACCACAGAAGCTTTCCTTGCCGCTTTCCATCGCTTTGTTTCGCGTCGTGGAAAACCCTCGCACATGTATTCCGACAATGGGACAAACTTTCGCGGATGCAATCGCTTATTATCGGAGATGCATGAACTCGTTCTATCGGAAAATCATAACTCACTGGTAGCGGAATCATTGGCTCGCGACGGTATTACGTGGCATTTCATTCCGCCTTCTGCACCTCACTTCGGAGGTTTGTGGGAGGCGGGGGTAAAGTCGGTGAAACAACACCTTCGTCGAGTCACAGGAGCTGATACTCTTACCTTCGAACAGTATTACACGCTGTTAACGCAAATCGAAGCCTTGCTGAACTCACGACCTCTATGCCAAATATCTGACATCGACTTAGAACCACTAACCCCCGCTCATTTCTTTCTAGGTGAGTCCTTTGCAGCAGTGCCGGAGCCTATGCTTGACATCCCAACTAATCGCTTATCATGCTGGAAAAATCTCCAAGCCAAAATACAGGGATTTTGGAGGCGTTGGCAAATTGAATATCTGACGTCTTTGCAACAACGTCCCCGCTGGCAGCAAGCAGAAACCAACATAAAAGTCAACGATCTGGTTGTCATAAAAGACTCCACCCTCCCACCGGGCAAATGGGCTATGGGACGCATCTGCGAAGTTCACCCCGGCTGCGACGGCCTTGTTCGAGTAGCAACCGTGCGAACGGCTAGCGGCACCTTTAAACGCCCAATTCATAAGTTGGCGGTGCTACCTGTGTGCTGAAACGTTGTTCCAGGGGCGGCGGAATGTTTTGGATTCTTATTAATTTCTTTGTTATGTAACTTGCAATTGTGGTAAAAAAAAAAAAAATGTTTCATGTACATTGTTACTCACTGTACGAGCTATCCACCCAGCAGCACCCACGTTATAATCACTCTCTTAACAGTTCTACTCTCGTCACTTTGTCATGTTATCAAAATCGCTATTAGTTGAACCGATTAAACAGCTGATATTCTCTGAGAGATGCACTTAGATAACTGCGTAAGTCACGGAGGTGCGTAGCTGGTTGCTGGTGAGTGGATTTCTCGTTCACTTTGATCTGGACCAGCGACTTGGTAACATTAAATTATAACGATTTAAGAAAGGCTTTCGTTTTCATTTTCCTCCCCTTTCTCTTTCTCGTTTAATTAATTCAATCGAACTTTTTTCTTTCGCTCGGTGTTAAAACATTTTCCTGGTCCTAATCGAGCCGGATTATTGTGTTTCGAATTGCTAAGAACTTTCGTTTAGACAATATTGTAGTGAATAGTTTGTTATTTGATATAATAAATAACCATTATTAATATTATTGGTATTCTGTCGATTTTCTTAAATCAATCGAATTCGAGAAAAAAATGACCACGTGCACCTAACCATCTCGTGAACTTTGAACATTTTCGTTTCGTCGTAGTGCGTCGATTTTTTCCTAGGAATATTTTAATTATCGCCAATCGTCCCTATTAAAAATTTATTTCGTTTTGCTTTCGTGAAAAAAAAAGAAAAATTGGAAATGCCTTCTTCGACCAAGCTTTCCGCCCTTCGGTTAACACGTGGTCACATTAAAGGTTCGTTGACCAAGTTAGCCAAGTATTCAGAGGACATTAATGAAAATTCTTCATTAGTTGATCTTGACGTCAAACTTCTGAAAGCAGATGATTTGTGGAAGGAGTTTGATTCTTCGCAGAAACTCATGTACGAGTTTGCAGACATATAGGGTTATACGGACCCAATGCCTGAATACGAGGAATTTGAGACTAAATATTTATTAGTCAAATCGGTTCTATTATCCGCGTTTCGGGAACGTGAAAATGCTGAAAAAAATAAGGATACAATCAATCGAATAGCGGAACAACAACAAATCCTTATTGAGTCATTTGCAAACGTGCAAAATTCGCCGCGAACAGACCTTATTCTTCCTACAATTAGAATCGAGCCATTTTCGGGAAATTATCAGGAATGGCCTGCCTTCCGAGATATGTTTGAGGCTGCTATACATAATAAACCCAATTTAACGCCCATTCAAAAATTTCATTATCTAAAGTCCTATCTACGGAACGAGGCCCTGAGCTTAATAAATCATTTGCCACTTTGTGATGCCACTTATGAAACGGCTTGGGAACGTCTCGACAGTAGGTACAATCGACCACGGTACGCGATTACGGGTTTCATTCGATCATTTATGGACTTACCCTCAACCCAAACCTCCAACGTCCGAATTCTTCGTAAAATCTCTGATGGAGCCGACGAGGTAGTAAGAGGTCTTATTTCGCTGAACTCGTTTGATCGGGATCCATGGTTGATACACATACTGCTAAACAAGCTGGACCCCGGCACTCGAAAACAATGGTCGGAGATCAGTGTTCTTGATGACTACCCTACCATTAATCAATTTTTAAAGTTTTTAGAGACTCATTGTGAGGCTTTGGAAAACTCCACGGGCAACGTTCGTAATGCACCAAGAGCGAAGTCATTAGCTGTTAAAAGCATGCATGCTGTTCCTCCTTCGAACTGCATTAAATGCAGTGAGTCTCACGGACTTTGGCAATGTCCACAATTTCTCGGAATGAACATTCCATCTCGAAGAGATTACGTCAAGTCGTCCAAGGTTTGTTTCAATTGCTTACGCAATGGACATTCTTCTGCTCGCTGTCCATCTAACAATCGTTGCAAATCTTGTCATTCACGCCACCACAGTTTGGTCCATGACCCTTCGGTTAATCATCCTCGGCAATTATCATCGGTAAATAACTCCTCAGTTGGCTCTCATATCAGCAATTCTTTCGATCCTGTTTCCATCGACTCGTCACCTCAACCATCAACTTCGTCATCACCTATTGCTAATAATAATTATTCGGTAAACGTCGCTCATCAATTACCCCAAACTCTTCTTCCCACCGCTGTTGGATTGGTCCGAGACATCAATAGAAAATCCCAAGAAGTTCGTATTTTAATCGATTCTGGCTCCCAGGTTTCTTTTATAACTGAGTCATGTGCTCAGCGATTAGGACTCAAACGAAGAAACGCTAGGATATCGGTCAACGGTATTGGATCTACCAATGCAGGTACATCCAGAGGCCTCACTTCGTTAGCAATTTCGTCACGCTGTGGTTTATTTTGTATCAGAGTTGATACTTATATTTTACCGAGCGTCACTACAAACTTGCCAACATTTTCCTTTTCGATTGAGGACTGGGATCATTTACTCGTATTAGATCTCGCTGATCCTTCATTCAACGAATCTAGGCCAATTGATATTTTGTTAGGAGCAGATAAGTGTTGGGAAATCTTCCATGGAAAGGTAACCAAAAACAGCCAGGGTCACCCAATTGCCCAGCATACCATTTTTGGTTGGATTCTAGCTGGACAACTTTCACCAAATTTAAACCCCGATATTGTTTCGAATCATACTTTGCTAGATACCGATTCCATTTTGCAAGCATTTTGGACAGTCGAGGAGGTGGATCCTAAACTGCTTCCGTCACAGGAAGATGCAGAAATCGAGGAACACTTCCAAAAAACTCATCACCGTGACTCAGAAGGGAAGTACGTCGTCGGTCTCCCATTTAAATCTCCACCACAGTTCGCAGATACCCTATCTGGGGCGATTTCGCGCCTCAAATCGATGGAGAGAAAATTCTCCCAAAATCCTGAGCTTTTTGCTAACTACACCCATTTCCTTGACGAGTATCTTGCACTAGGACACATGGAACCGGTTCCTGCCGCGGAAATAGGAAATCCTAATGTGTACTACCTTCCCCATCACGCCGTGTTAAAGCCTGATAGTGCCACTACAAAATTGCGTGTCGTTTTCGATGGATCATTTAAAGACAAGACGGGAAAGTGTCTTAATGATTCCCTCATGATCGGTCCCCCCATTCAGCGAAATCTTTTCTCTGTCTGCACCAGGTTTCGTCGCTTTGCCTTTGTGTTTACTGCGGACATAGTAAAAATGTTTCGTCAGATATGGGTGTCAGAGAAGGATTCGGACTTCCAACGCATACTTTGGAGAAGATCGACATCCGAAGCAATCCAACATTTTCGACTTCGCACGGTAACATACGGCACATCGTGTGCACCCTATTTATCGGTTAGAACTCTCGAACAGCTCGCCAAGGATTATCAAAATGACTTCCCAATCGCGTCGGAAGTGATCCTTAACGACTTTTACGTGGATGATGTAGCTTCAGGAGCAGACACATTGTCAGAAGCCATATCGAAACAAAACTCGCTTATCGAACTGCTTTCCAAGTGCGGTATGGAACTAAGCAAATGGCAAAGTAATTGCCCCGAACTCCTAACTAATGTAAATAGCTTTGCTCGGGAAAATATTACGTTTCGGGACAACGCGGATCCATGGGTCAAAGTTCTCGGGTTGCGCTGGAACTCTCGAAGTGACGTATTCAGTTTTCACTTGAATTATACCCCAACTGAAATGATAACAAAGCGCCAGATTCTTAGAGACGTAGCGCGAATCTTCGATCCCCTCGGGTTTTTATCCCCCTCAGTCATTCGTTTGAAAATATTATTTCAGGAGCTCTGGCACCAAAAATTGGAGTGGGATGACCAAGTTTCGCTTGCATTCGCTACCCTGTGGAGTTCTTATCGAGATGAACTTTCGTTGCTTACCGAAATCTCGGTTCCGCGAATAATCGGTTTCGGAGATGATTCCTTCGAATTGCATGGATTCTCCGATGCATCAGAGTGTGCATACGCTGCCGTCATTTATGCGCGTTATAAACTCTCAAACGGAAGTTACGTAACAAATATCGTCGCCGCAAAATCTCGTGTAGCTCCGATACAGCAATTAAGTATCCCGCGTCTCGAGCTATGTGGAGCCGTTCTACTCACAAAACTACTCGTCGCGATTCGAAATTCCCTAGATCTGCACGTTGCAAAAGTGTATGCCTGGTGTGACTCAAAAGTGGTACTTTCGTGGTTGTCGTCTCCCCCTCGTCGCTGGAGTGTTTTTGTCGGTAACCGTACCTCAGAGATTCTGGGCACAATACCGCGTAATCGATGGTTCCATGTCTCGGGTAAATCTAACCCTGCGGATTGTGCTTCCCGCGGCATACCACCCTCGCAGCTCGTCGATCATCCACTTTGGTGGACCGGTCCACAGTGGCTTTCCCAAAATTCTACTTTGTGGCCGATTGCAGACACACCTGAAGAAGACTCTACCTGCCTGTTTGAAATAAGAAAAGGCTCATGCCAAACACATCACATCATCAACAAGGAGCATCCGTATGAGCAGCTTTCAACTCGAATTTCATCGTGGAATATCCTCATCCGAACAGTAGCTCGATATCTTGGTTTCATTGCTCGGATTCGCAAACAACTGACGTCGCTATCCGACTATCTCAAACAACCCCAAGCAGTTTACGACGCCAAGATAAGTATAATCAAATGGTTACAGTACCAATACTTTGGTGAATACATAAAATTTTATAAAAAAAATAGTTTCTTTCCCAACCACTGTAAGCTTCTCAATCTTTCTCCTTTAATGGATAGCGATGACATTTTACGAGTCGGAGGACGACTTCAACAAGCTGACCTTTCATTCAACGCAAAACACCCCATAATCATTCCTAAGGGGCATATCATCACTCAACTTATTATCATTGACGCGCACAAACGTTTTTTGCATGCAGGGGTATCGACCCTCTTTGCTCTTATTCGCCAAGAATTTTGGATCATCGGGTGCAGAAATCTCCTTCGCAAAATCGTCCACGACTGTGTCCCCTGCTTTCGTCAACGAAAAGCTACCGCCACTCAGCTGATGGGTAATCTGCCATCAGTACGAAATCAGCCTTGCCGACCATTTACACATGGTGGTTGTGATTACGCAGGCCCCGTAACGCTAAAAGTGAAATCAGGCAGGAAAAGCACATTCACCAAAGGCTATATCGCGTTGTTTGTTTGCCTTGTGACGAAAGCGGTTCACTTAGAGCTTGTTAGCGACCTAACCACAGAAGCTTTCCTTGCCGCTTTCCATCGCTTTGTTTCGCGTCGTGGAAAACCCTCGCACATGTATTCCGACAATGGGACAAACTTTCGCGGATGCAATCGCTTATTATCGGAGATGCATGAACTCGTTCTATCGGAAAATCATAACTCACTGGTAGCGGAATCATTGGCTCGCGACGGTATTACGTGGCATTTCATTCCGCCTTCTGCACCTCACTTCGGAGGTTTGTGGGAGGCGGGGGTAAAGTCGGTGAAACAACACCTTCGTCGAGTCACAGGAGCTGATACTCTTACCTTCGAACAGTATTACACGCTGTTAACGCAAATCGAAGCCTTGCTGAACTCACGACCTCTATGCCAAATATCTGACATCGACTTAGAACCACTAACCCCCGCTCATTTCTTTCTAGGTGAGTCCTTTGCAGCAGTGCCGGAGCCTATGCTTGACATCCCAACTAATCGCTTATCATGCTGGAAAAATCTCCAAGCCAAAATTCAGGGATTTTGGAGGCGTTGGCAAATTGAATATCTGACGTCTTTGCAACAACGTCCACGCTGGCAGCAAGCAGAAACCAACATAAAAGTCAACGATCTGGTTGTCATAAAAGACTCCACCCTCCCACCGGGCAAATGGGCTATGGGACGCATCTGCGAAGTTCACCCCGGCTGCGACGGCCTTTTTCGAGTAGCAACCGTGCGAACGGCTAGCGGCACCTTTAAACGCCCAATTCATAAGTTGGCGGTGCTACCTGTGTGCTGAAACGTTGTTCCAGGGGCGGCGGAATGTTTTGGATTCTTATTAATTTCTTTGTTATGTAACTTGCAATTGTGGTAAAAAAAAAAAAAATGTTTCATGTACATTGTTACTCACTGTACGAGCTATCCACCCAGCAGCACCCACGTTATAATCACTCTCTTAACAGTTCTACTCTCGTCACTTTGTCATGTTATCAAAATCGCTATTAGTTGAACCGATTAAACAGCTGATATTCTCTGAGAGATGCACTTAGATAACTGCGTAAGTCACGGAGGTGCGTAGCTGGTTGCTGGTGAGTGGATTTCTCGTTCACTTTGATCTGGACCAGCGACTTGGTAACATTAAATTATAACGATTTAAGAAAGGCTTTCGTTTTCATTTTCCTCCCCTTTCTCTTTCTCGTTTAATTAATTCAATCGAACTTTTTTCTTTCGCTCGGTGTTAGAACAGAGGAATTGTTTTAGTTGCCTCTTGTGGTATTGACGTGTGGCAAGAGCCTGCCTGAGATGTCATTTGACTAGTCGGGTGTATCAATGTTCATCCCTTGCAGTTGGCATTATAAAAGTGTTGCAGTTGCTAGATATTTGGTAATACATACTTATGGAATAAGTATAACAAATAAATAAATAATAACAATAATAAATAATAATAGTCAAGAACAAAAAACATTATATCCAGATAAATCTAGTAAATCTAAGGTCATATGACAACATAACATAATAAATACTATAACTAAATAAGTAATATATTAATAGTCTATATATAAATAAATAAATATATAAATAAATACTCTATAAAAACTAAAGGTCTATAAATGAATAAAAAAATAAATAATCTATAAATAAATAAATAAATAAATAATCTATGAATAAATAAATAAATAACTAAATAATCTATAAATAAATATCACAGATAAACTAGCAACAGCAGGTATGAGTGCGTCATACAGACTTTTTTCTCTACACATGTAAGTCTTTTGCGTGAAACACGCCAACCTTTTCGCCTCTTAGGTTCCCTACTTCATACAGCGAGTTCCCCACGGGTCTTAAAATTATGGACTGTAGGAATTTTTGGCCAAGCTTGGCGTTGTAATCTTGTGACTTGTCACTTTGTTTAAAATTCCTTCGAAATACAACTTGACCTGGTAGATACTTTATGTCTCTACTCCTAGTGTTGTAGACTTTGGCTGCTTTCTGATGAGCTAGCTTCAGATTGGAGAAAATCTGTTCTCTGATTAGCTTTAGCTTGTCATTTTTGTTCTATCATCTCTAGTCTTCGAAGTAGCTCATAGGTCCGCCCGTCTTGGACCATAGGGTATCCGAATACTGAGTAGTATGGTTCGAACGTTGTCGCGTCGTGAACCACACTCCTCAGCGAAAATGCAGCATTGCTTACATGCATGTCCCAATTCTTCTGGTCGCTTCCAAGGTAGGACCGAATCTTTGTCAAGACTGACCAAAATTTGCTCTTGTCGACATTAATTGTCAACCCTGCTTCCCTGAGACACTAAGCTACTTCCAGAAGCACCCTGGCATGTGACTCAAAATCTGGAGAGCAGACCAGGAGGTCATCGAGGTAGACAAAGACATGCTCTTTCAGACGCGAGGGTATAACTTTGTCCATAAGCCGACACATCCTCTGGGCAGCGTTACACAGTCCAAACGGCATAACCGTGTACTGATATAACGGCCGACCAGTGACTGTGAAAGCTGTCTTCTCCCTCGACTTGCGCTCCAGAGGAATCTGCCAGAATGCGTCTTTCAAGTCAATACCTGAAATAAAATGAGTGTCTTGAAGACGACTCAACAAACCCTCTATGTGTGGAAGCGGGTAGGCATCCTTCTTCGTCACCGCATTCACTTTCCTGGAGTCCAGGCACAATCTATTTTTACCAGGTTTTCGCACCAATACCACTGGCGAACTCCAAGCACTGTTGCTTTCTTCGATGACGCCAAGAGAAATCATCAGGTCAAGTTCATCATATAAGAGCTTTTGTATCGCTGGGGACACTGGGTAGTGTCTCTGCTTTATGGGGATCTGTTCATCTTCCACCTCTATCACGTGCTCTTCTAACTTGGTCTTGCCTAATCCCAACTCTACAAACGAAGGGAACTGCCGTTTAATCTTTTCAAGTTCTTGGGCCTGTGCTGGAGAGAGTGCCTGGACTGGTGACCATTCGGTTGTCGGCGATGGAGTGTCTAGTTCGCTAACTATACCTGGAGCTACTCTGAATGTACTCCAAAAGTCTACCCCTAAATAGAGACACTGTTGCAGGGTGGGTACTACAAATAATTCTAACTGGTGAGACTTCCCACCCCAGGAGATTGTCGTCTTAAATCGTCCTAATATGCGTTGGTGGTTCCCGTCTGCGGTTCTAACGTCTGTTGTCATGTCTGTTAATTCTATGTTGTGTCTTTTTATGAAGTCCATGGCGCCCTTCCCTAAACAGCTGATGGAAGCTCCACTATCTAACAGACCCATAATCTCCTCGTCACCTATTCTAACTTTTGCATAAGGCCTGTTGTCGTCAGTTAAAGATATCACAGTCGCTACTATTCTACTCTTTAATCGTCTAGTCATTGCACATTTCTCCCTTAGCCTCTTTGTTTTATTATGATTTCTTCTCCTACTTGGTGTTTCTAGGCTTGCTACTTCTTCTCCAAAAATTCGTTTTCTCGCCGCCTCGTACTCTTGAATTCGGACGTGCAAGCTTTTGTATTGTGGAGGACCTGTCTTCGTGGGGGTGTCATGACCTTGTAGATCCCTCTTTAAGATTTGGATGTGTTGTCCTGATTTTCCGGGAAACTCTTTTTGATCGGCTGGTTCGTCCCGGGCGTACTGCCGATTCTCATGTTTCCCTGACACTGTGTGCAGCTGAAACTGAAATTATTTTGCCCACAGCTGAAACATGTAAGGTTGTGAAAGGTAGAGGGGCACATTGGACGATTCCCTAAGCTATTTTTGTTCGCCTCGGACCTATCTATGTTGCTTGTATTCGTACGTATGCCCTGGTCATTCTTCCTATAGTTGTTTTGTCTGTCTGGTCGGTGTCGTTGAAGAGTGGCAATCTCCACTTCATCGTCCTCTACTTCCTCTATGTCGTCCCTCGTTCGTATGTTTGCCTGCTCGTCGAGTTCGTTAACTTGCCGTCTAAATTTAGGTTCTCTGGTCGCTAAGTGTTTTTCCGCGCGTCTACATTCCTCCCTCAAGTCTCTTACGGATTTTATCGAACAACCAAAAATTAAGGTCGCTACCCTGTCTTTCACGTTATGTCTTATGATGTCCACTAGGTCTAGTTCACTCGGTCTGTTCCTCATTTGCAGTATCATCGTCCGTATGTCACTATAAAAGTCATCAAATGACTCCTGGGGGGACTGTCTCCTATCCATTATAGCCCTAAGGATTTCGTGGTCTCGTTTAGAGTCCTTAAACTGACGGAAGAGCTCTGCCTTCAAATCATAGTAATTTAGCAATTCATCCCCCTGGTTCTCTTCTAAATACTGCCAGTACCACCTTTCAGCAGGGCCGGCCACCAGATGGTGGAAATTCGTTAGTAGCTGCTCGTGGGACAATCCATTCTTTTTTTGGAGAGTCTCAATCCTGAAGATGAAACTCTCTACCGACATCGACTTTGGGGTCTTGTCGAAACTTCCAGGTGGAGCACTTTCTCATTCAGATCCCTCACACTGTCCTGGAATGATGCCATCATGCCCTTCATATCCTTCATCGTTTCTGCAAACACGGAAAGGATCTCTACCTGGTTTTGTCGAACTGCCTGGGAGACCGCTTTGTCGATTTGTTTCGTGATGTGATTGTTTCCGTCCATCGTCCAGTTCTGTAAGTATGTAAGGTCATCTTCGTCGTCCACTGTTTGTCTCTGTCGTTGATGTTGATGTTATCCTGTACTTTGACGTCCTGTGGCTACGTTTGTTCCTCCTTTTGCGCCTTCTTCGTCACTTGATGAGGTTACCTGTTCGCCATGTCCTGCGTCTTCTCGTCTCCCAGTAGTACGTATAAGCGAGTTCTTTCTTCGCAAATTGTCTTGACAGTTGCGTTGTTCCAGTCCTGTTTGAAAAGTAAGTTGATCGTGTCTTCCGTGGTTGGTCGCCTGGTTGGTCTCCTCTGTATTCAATTCTCTGATTGTCTTCCGTATAGTTGTGTTGTCTTGCGTCATCCGTTGTACGTTGTAAGTTGTCCGATCTTCGCCAAAGCCTTCCGTGTTTACAGGCGTATTGTACTCCTCGGTCGCACGTTCCTTTTCCATTCTCGCCTTGCCGCGGGTTTTACGTCCAGGTTGTACTCCTGAACCGCCTGTTCCCTTGGGGATCGCGCCTTTGTTTGAACCAACCATTGTTGGTTATACCTGATTTCCTGCCCTCAGATAATAATAAGATAAAAAAAAAATTCAAACTATCCTAAAACTCTTTTATTATAGGTAGTATATAATATTATATGTAATGTATCTAGCAATTCAAAAAAATATATATTATATTATTTATAATTACCTATATTCCTATATTATTCAAAGAAAATGTTTGTGTATGTTGGTATATATTTTTTTTTCTGTGTATCGCCTTTTTTTTTTTTTTTTTTTTTCAGTGTACCGCTTTGGAATGTGGGTCTCTGAACCGGTTTTCCAGTGACCATTCGATAGATGTCATTTGTCAGTTGCGTCCATAGTTAGTTGAGTCCGTAGTTGTCAAGTTATTCCCTAGTCTATCAGTCGTGACTGATGCTTCGGATAATTGACGAGTGTCGGAAGTAGTCCCTTCGATCCCTACCACTACTTGCCATCAAAACTACTCAATGGTACGTTGGCCAGGACTTCCGAGAAAACTCCCAACACGGACAATACTTTAAGAGCTTCTGCCCACGCCTCACAAGGAATCTGACTACTAGCCTTGATCCCCTGGCAGCAGCTAGCATTGGCTCTATCCAACTTGTCCCGCTCTTCGTCTTTGCATGGACCTCCAACTACCTCACGAGATCCGCTGGCTTTTGCCTATGGATTGGAGAGCCATCTTCAGTCCATGCAGAAAGAAAGAGCATCGACAGTCTTTGAGCAAAATGGAAAGATAGATGGATAGAATAGAAAAAGGGAAATTTTTATAAGAAAGGAAAGAAAGAAAGAATGAAAAATTTCGGTATAAACCTTTTTCGGGTAAATCACGTTGGGCGCCATTGTTATGAGCCAAGGTAGGGCCACAGAGGCAACTTCGGTGTAGGAGAGGAGGGCGGCGGCATGCTTGCGGTCGCTCGGCTTAAACCCGTCGGACGGGGTGGTTCTTGCCAACCTCTCTTCACACCACCTACTCAATAACAAAAAAAACATGCCATGAAAAGATAGCTAACCTAAGACAGAAGAAGAATCTAAACCCTAATTCCCTAACATGACTTCGGACGGACAGAGTAGAATAGGAAGGAGTTGTGCTCAGAGACCTATGCCACAACCCAGGAGAAAGAGCGGAAAAGGGCACGCGAACTAATCCTAACTAAACCTAAACTAATCCTAAGCTTAACTAAAACAATAAAATAAACCCTAAAACTACCCCTAGCCTACCTTAAAACTAGCCTAACTACGACCTAACACGCAAACACACTTTCCACTGTCTCTCCGGGATAATGGTTCGTCAAGAACCCGAAGCATGCCTGATGTTAATGGCTACAGGTTGGCCAGCCCACCCTTAATGTCTAACGACACTAACCAAAGACATCTTCTTGGCCAGATGTTGTAGAAGATGGCCCCTCTAATTACTCCTACAGTCACGACTTAAGTCCATCGTAAGTAGAAAAGAGTTGGTCTGTCGTCACGTCATGTCGTCGACGTACGTAATTGTCCTGTCACGTCATCGTACATCTATCGAAGGACGGCCGATTCATCCTCCCACACCCCGACGCGTATGTTCGCCTCCTAACCGCACATCCTACTCTGATTGGTACACATAAAAAAATTAATTTTCTTTTCTTAATATACTCTATATATTTCAGTTAATCTACTTCACAAATCTTTTGTTGTTTCCTTTTCTCCTTATTTTTTTTTTGTTTTCTTTGGGGCATAGACAAACTAAACCATAGACAAACTAATATAGACGGTCGTCTTCGGCCGATTTCACCGTTGGTTCCCACAAGAGCAAAAGTACCACGGATTTTGAATTGATTCTGACGTTTCCGTCAAAATCAAATCGGAGCTCACGCACACATTCTCAAACCGCGGTACATTTCATTGGCGCAGCCATTTTCCTGTACATTTGCTGAAAATGTGGTGTGCAAAAGGAAAAAAGAAAAACCACGATAGTTTTTATAGTTACGTCTTGTTCGCACGTTCGATCACATGCATTCACAGATAGGAAAATTCAAATCGGCGTACTTTACAAAATTTTCGGCAGAGGAGGGTGAAGACGACCGTCTATATTAGTTTGTCTATGAACTAAACGAGACAGTCAGCCTTATTTTGAGATTCGAATTCATTCGAAAGTGAGTCGAATTCGCATACATGCTTATTTTGAGATTCGAATGAATAGTCAATTCTTTCGAATGTCTCTATTCATTCGAAAGATTTTCGTGTATTTTGAGATTCGAATGAAAAAGGTTCATTTTCGAATGATAACGCAAAATGAACTTAAATAAATTTAACCCTCAAAGTCAGCTGTTTGACATTTCTTTTAATACAGGTTGACCATGCCTTGCTTTTTTTGCGTTAGAACTCTTCTCTTTCTTTGGAAATATTTTTATTAGTTACACTTTTACGAGTTTAAAGACGAAATTTAAGTAAAACATTTTATGAAACATGTTTTGTATACCTATAATAATATCGAACACGAAAACAAAGCAAAATAAAATAACATACATGTATAAAGTTACTTCATTTAATTTTCTAGAGAATATTAAAAATATCTCACTATATTTACGTGCTTGTTAATCTATGCGCCAGGAAAATTTGTTCGAATGAAAAATGACATTTGTTTCGAATGAATAGAATCTCAAAATACGCACAACCAATGAACTTTCGAATGTTTGGATGAACTTTCTATTCATTCGAAAGTCAAAATACAGTCTATGCGAATTCGACTCACTTTCGAATGAATTCGAATCTCAAAATAAGGCTGATAGACTGTATTTTGACTTTCGAATGAATAGAAAGAATAGAAAGTTCATCCAAACATTCGAAAGTTCATTGGTTGTGCGTATTTTGAGATTCTATTCATTCGAAACAAATGTCATTTTTCATTCGAACAAATTTTCCTGGCGCATAGATTAACAAGCACGTAAATAAAGTGAGATATTTTTAATATTCTCTAGAAAATTAAATGAAGTAACTTTAATTGACAATTTCTGATCCTGTCGGTATAGGTCACGTTCTAATTAGAAAAACTGGTGGCCGGCAATTCGTATAAATAAAATAGTCCCACTCAAGTTCTATGTAAACAAATCTCCAAAGGAAAGACGAGTGAATGCACGAAATTATTTTGCAACTTTATTTTTTACTCTTGTTTTACATTTTCTATGATGTCCTATTCATTTGTACTGTCCACAAAAGAAAGCAGCATTTTATTTTATCTAAAAACAACTCTAATTACTAAAAACAAATCACCGAGCAAATGTTTATTTTACTACTGACAGCACTCAAAGTAAAGGTAGAGTGACCAGATTCGTGCCGAGTGTATGGTGGGAGTGAGTTGTAATTAAATATACATGTATGTTATTTTATTTTGCTTTGTTTTCGTGTTCGATATTATTATAGGTATACAAAACATGTTTCATAAAATGTCTTACTTAAATTTCGTCTTTAAACTCGTAAAAGTGTAACTAATAAAAATATTTCCAAAGAAAGAGAAGAGTTCTAACGCAAAAAAAGCAAGGTATGGTCAACCTGTATTAAAAGAAATGTCAAACAGCTGACTTTGAGGGTTAAATTTATTTAAGTTCATTTTGCGTTATCATTCGAAAATGAACCTTTTTCATTCGAATCTCAAAATACACAAAAATCTTTCGAATGAATAGAGACATTCGAAAGAATTGACTATTCATTCGAATCTCAAAATAAGCATGAGTCAACTCGAACTTCCCCTGCCCCCTTAGTGCTGCAAATAGGTGGAACCTAATTACCATGTTTGTGAATAAATGTGAAGTAGCGTGTGACCAAGACCTAACTATTATTTTGTCGGGTTATCTCTTTGATTCCTTTTGAGCAAACCTTTTTTTTTCCGGTTGGTATTCCAATAACAACAAATTGTATGTACAAAATGGTTGCGGCCATAGATGTGAAACAAATCGCCGGATTTTGTAATTGTATGTGTGAAATTAGTGAGCTCCCATTTGATTTTGCTTGACTGTCAGAATACAATGCCAAAATCTAGCGGATTTTAGCTTGGGAGAGAAAATGTGTCAAACGAATCGAAGTTGTCGATCTAATTTAGATTTGTCTATGGTTGATGGGCAGTGCTATGCAAATATATTATTATCAATATTGATAAAGTGAATAAAATGGGTGAAAATAGTGGTACAAATGATGAATGCTTTGTCTCGACATTCCGGTCTATTTTAGATGGTGCGATTTGCAATTTCATATTTTGTAACGTAATTGATAATTAATTAAATTTCAGAAAATATATCGGATTCGTTTTCGGAGAGGATTGAATTCAATCTAAAAAATTATGATAAAGATATTGAGAAAATATGCAGTCTATTTTACGAAGGTTTTATCGAATCTATTAATGAACTTCTTCAGGTAAAATCCAAAGTTAAATCACTAAACAGTGAAGTCTTACAAGTAGATGACGTTATGTGTGGTATATCAACTAAATTTATGTCCACTGGAGAAGAAATTAATAGATTTCGTGTAGTTGAGAGCAACATATTTAAAGCGATTGAGTGCCTAAAAAAATGTCTGCCCGTTTTTGAGTGTTGCTCAAAATTTGCTTATTATATGTCTCAAAAACAGTACTATGAATCACTTAAGGTTTTGGAAAATTTGGAGAAAGACTGCTTGCCGACTGTAGTAAACTACAGGTTTAGTCATCAAATGAAAGATACCATACCTAAACTTAAAGATAGCATAAGAACATCCTCGGAAGGAGAATTTCGCGAATTCCTTGAAAACATAAGAAAGTTTTCTTCGAAAATTGGGGACGTCTCTATGCGGTACACAAAGCAAATGCAAAAAAAGGATATCAACAATATTATTATAGACTATAAAAATCTAAAGAACTCATCTATTACTATTGAGTCGGATATAAGCGCATATGATTTGATAGACTTTTCTCCAATTTTTAAAACATACCGTATATTTAGTGAATTGGGATATAAAGACTTTTTTGAAAAAGATTATCGCCAACAAAGGAAGGATCAAATAAAACTTGTTCTTCTCTCACCTCATACGATGCACAATGACTTGGAAGTTTATAAACATTATATATCAGCTGTTATCGGTTTTTTTGTTGTGGAGGACCATGTTAGAAATATCGCGAAAGATATTGCCTCAAAACTTTATTTGGAAGAGTTATGGGCGACATCATTGAACACATTTTCTACAAACCTCAACATAAACATATTTCTATGCACAGATCCAAATGTATTACTTAAATTGAAGTCAATGATACTTTTGGCGATTAACAATCTTAAATCATGCGGTTATGTAGCCAATCATCTCTGGGAATTACTTAATGCTATAAGAGATCATTATAACGAAGTTTTATTACAAAGGTGGGTACACATTTTCCAAAACATTTTAGAAAAAGAAAATTTCGTACCGCTCGAACTAAGCTCTGCTGAAGAAATTGATATTTTGTTAGAAAGTTTTCCATTTCATTTTGAAATAATCGAGAAAAATGATTGTACCAAAATTTTTCCGTTTTCTGGAATGGTTCCAAAAGTAATTGAAGAAGCTAGAGAATTTATGTATGCATCTATGAAATTTTGTGAAGATCTACCTTTATTGCCAAATGAAGTGGCTATAACAGTAAGAAAAGCCGCAAATTTACTGTTCACAAGAAGCTTCAGTGGGTGCATTTCGAGTTTGTTTCGCAATCCCAGTTTAACGCTTGCTCAGATAATCCAAGTCATTTTGGATACAATGTACTTAGATAAGGCGCAATCATATTTTAACGATTTCATATGTGAAATGACTCAAACTCAGGAAAATATAAATCAAATGTCAACCAAAATATTTCAAGCTAGCTTTGAGGCTGAAAGGGAAGTTGGAGCAAGAATATGTTCAAAGGTAGATGAGTTTTTTGATATCTCAGAATATAATTGGTTATTAATAGAACCAAGCGGAAATTCTTCCACATATATTACAGATATGATCTCTTATCTTAAAAGTACATTTCAAAGCTTTTCTAATATATTCCCTGAAATTGCTCACAGCACTTGTAAAAGGGCATGTAAACATATATCGGATAATATATTAAATCTTCTGTTAGACATTGAAGTTAAATTAATTACTCCTGCTGCCCTCCAGCAGATAAATTTGGATCTAATGCAATGCGAATTTTTCGCCGCCTCAGAGCCTGTTCCTGGCCTAAGAGAAGGCGAACTAACAAAGCAATTTTTACAAATAAGGCAACTTTTGGACTTGCTTATAATGGAAGAGTGGAGCTCTTATTTACATGACTACGGGAAAGAAGAAAATCGTTACTTTACTGTAGATCCTACATATGTTATCATTATTTTAGACAAAATTAAAGAAGCTGAAAAAAAAACTGTATTTTCCGTCTTAAAAAAATCTGAAAGAGACAAAAAGAAGTTAAGAGATACTGTTCAGAGGCAATTAAAACAATTACTTGATAAATAAAATAAATGTATACTAATATTTTATATGAAGATGAATAATAAAAATGTGTATAAAGTTTTTACATTTGTTGTTTACATTTTGTACCAAAGCAAATTAATAAAACAATTTCGCCAGCCGGCTAAAACCGGATAGTTATTCTTATTCCGAGCTGGGTCGACGACGATTTATAACGTAACAATTGCAATTTACCATTACGATTGGCGCTTGTGCTTCGTTGAACGTCCTGTGGAACCCATTAAAAAAAACTTAAGGTTGAAAACACATGGGATCAATCAAATCTCTCATGACCCAGCACACCAATTTTCAGAACAGCAAAATTAATAAGTTAAAGAAAATGGATTTTAACAGCCGTTATAATAAACATGAGTTATCTGTAAAGGTACATTCACAGCTTTGCGAACCGCGAACAAACCATTTTTAGCACATTTAAAAGCAAACAATTGACAAATTTACTATTAAAAGAGCTAAATTTATCTATCGTTTTATAGAAAAAAAGTTAAATAGTAATTAATTTCTGCGCTGATTTTCCCACGAATAGACGAATAGTTTTTGCGAAATGTCAAATTTTATTCACATTCCACCGATGTAGAACGCAATCCACATTCTCGCGACCAAAACATTCGCGAGAGTTTAACCTCACAAATTTATTTTTCCTTGGCAAATGCAAAATGAAGTTCGCCGATTGTAGCGACTAGATAAAAAAATTGCTGTGAACGAAACGTCAAAACTGGCGAATATTCGCTCGTTCTTGTTCGCAAAACACTGAGCTATGAATGGACCTTAACTCATGGCTTACAAAGTGGATATATTCCAATCCTTATTAATAAAAAAAATAGACTTAACTGACGTTTGTTGACTTATGGTTAACTAACTAGCTGACTTCGGGAGTTAACGAGCTGATAACTTTGCCAAATAGTGTTTGTGTGTAATATTCATACAAAGAAGATACATATAAAAATGGCTTGTTATTTTCATAATTTTATAAATAGTTAGGAAATACTAAATTCATTTCAGAACGACTCAACACCAATTAGGCGGAAGTAAAAGTATAATCAACGTATTAACCGGATGATAGAACTAAACGAGTATGAGTTCAGAAAAAAAATATAGGTTCACAAAGTAAGGGCTGAACTATAATAGTCGAATGGTTTCGTACGACCGCTTCGAAAACAGTGCGGATACACCAAATCAATAAATTTAGTCAAAGAAGATCTATACGGTGAAATAGGGGGCGAATTTCAGTAGATCTTCACGATGGATATCCAAAAGTCCTTTTTTTATTTATTCGTAATTGTGTCTATTCGTTTGTTCTCTATTATATTGATATATTCTTTACATAACTCTTGTTAAACGGTTAAGTAAAGGAGGAAATAGGAGTTGGGATTTGAATTAGGCAGGAAATAAGGATGTAGATAGGACTTTAGGATAGGATGGGACCGGATATGGAAAGAGTGTTGAGAAGTGAGGACGTGGCACGCTTGCGTAGCTCGGCTGAACTCGCCAGATGGGGGGATTTTTGCCCTCACAACCCAGCTTTACCCCTTACAAAACGTAGCACGCTTAGGCCATCAGCCGGAAGTCTTTTAACTTACCCTATTCCACCCCATGAAAAAAAAAAAAAATACCACAATACTAATGAAACACGTGTACTTGAATAGAATTTTCCTGTGCCTAATTTGAGCTCACCTTAGGGGGGATTTCTTTATTGGAGAAAGCGAGTTTAAATTCTTGGTAAAATCGACCGGAGAGGAAAATTTTACTGTAAAAATTATTTAGATAACATGAAAACTGGGGGAGAGTGGGGTAACTAGATACCTAATTTTTTTAAATTTTTCTCAGAAAATATATAAGATACAGTAATTTCCGTACTTTTTCCACAGTTTACACGAAATTTCACGTATCTCAAATTTTTTTCATATTTTTACAATTTATGGTCTGGCCGCTAGGGGGGGGGGGGGGGGGGACCAATTTTTCAAATGTTTGGCAAGCTGTTTTGTTCAACAAATTTTGTCAGAAAATATTTCTTACATATATGGAGTCCTTGCAAAATTCACTTTAATTTGATACGTCACATAATGGGAAACAAAACAATTTTTTTTTTGCCCTTCATACAAGGTGCCCAAAAAAGGGCCCCCAAAATGAAATTATTTGCCGCCATCTTGTGCGGGCTCCCACATAATGTATACATAGCGAAAGTTTCAGCTCTCTCTAACGGTTCAAAAGTTACAGGGCTGTGACAAACTGACGGACAGACAGCCACCGTATCAAACCCATAAGTGTTCCGTCTTTCCTTTTAAGGTCCGGAACACTAAAAGGCACCAGGTTTTGATTTGATTACAGGGGAAATCTTAAAACAATTCCCACAAAAAGGTGTTGGTTAAAAAAACTAGCGCAGATTATAAATGCTGCATTTAAGTTAAGATATGTGCCAAGCATGTGGAAGGTCGCGGAGGTAAAAATGATCCCAAAACCAGGCAAACCACCAAGCGAAGTAACTTCATATTGCCCAATATCGATACAACCAATGTTGTCAAAGCTATTTGAAAAAATGCTGGTAAAACGCCTGCAAAAAATAATTGACGAAAAATCGCTAGTCCCGAATCACCAATTTGGATTTAGAAATAAGCATTCTACAATTGGTCAAGTGCATAGAATCACAGACAAGATCGAAGAAGCATTTAAAGAGAAAAATGTGTGCTCTACAATATTTCTTGATATAGCACAAGCTTTCGATAAAGGACTGATACACAATTTACAAAAACAACTGCCGATGCAGTATTCGACAATTATATATCAGATAGATTTTTTAGAATTAAACAAGATACAGAATACTCAACATTAAGAGAGATTAAAGATGGTGTACCGCAAGGCAGTATTTTAGGGCCAGTGCTATACTTTTTATTCATTAGCGATTTGCCTGAAAGCGGAGAACCCACTATAGCAACTTTTGCAAATGACACTGCTGTACTTGCTGTAGGAGAAACTCTTGAAATAGCAACAAAAAAGCTCCGAATAGCAATAAACCGTATCTCAGAATGGACTAAAAAGTGGCAGATTAGATTAAATGACCTTAAGTCAGTCCATATTAATTTTACGTATAAAAACGTGCCACATATTCCAGTCTATATTAACAACAATGTAGTGGAATATTCAAACACAGCCAAATATCTAGGCATGACTCTAGACGTTAAACTGCGTTAGAAAGCGCATGTAAAGGAATAAAAGATGAGTTGAACATGCGATACAGTAAAATGTATTGGCTTATTGGGAGATATTCTTCCCTGTCCAACTACAATAAGTTATTGCTATACAAACAAATTCTCAAACCGGTATGAACCTATGGTCTCCAGTTGTGGGCATGCACATGCCAAACAAATGTACAAAAAAATCAGGTCTTCCAAAATAAAGTACTAAGGAACATAGTCAATGCACCTTGGTACATACGTAACGCTGATCTTCATAGAGATCTAAATATCGAAATGGTTGAAGACGAAATTAAAAAAGTTGCTCAAATGCACAGACGTAGACTTTTCAACCACGCTAGCTTAGAAATAACCGAATTATTAAATACAGACCATGAAATCAGGAGATTAAGGCGGATAAAACCGCTTGATCTATAAAAATTAGCTAAGAATAGAAATTAGGTTATATTTTCTACCAGAAAAGTTCAGAAACCCGACAACCGCGGATTTCTCTTTTAAATTCTCAAACAATTCAAAAATAAATTGCTGATTAGTTGAATAACTAGGTGCAATCACATTCGGGATGACGAAAGTCAGTCCCCCAGGGAGGTTTTTAGATGGGTTATCTAACTATTGCAGAAGCATCCCTCGCGTTCTAGCTCTGCAATGTCTTTCGATGATTTTCCCTTCCAGCGAACCCGTCTACCAAAGAAAAAACCTGCTGCATTGTAATGGACGTTTAGTTTTTGCTGTCTTCTTTAACTCTGTGAAAGAGCGCGTGATGTCGCCCTTGGCAGGTGTTCGTGCTTAAACTAAAAATTAAAAAAAAGAAGTTAAAATAATTTGAGTTGATTTTTAATATAATTTTATAATAATTTCACATATAAACATGCATAAAATCACAACATTTCTTAAGGTTAAAGTGTAAGAAAACATTAACAGAAATCACTGAGGAAAGAGATATCAAACTGTTACTTCTCTTGGCCCTCAAAACCCATTTGTTTATATTGTTTTTGTTGTAATCCGCTTCTATCTGTGAACACAGATCTTCACATGGTGAAATTTTCTTTTATTTTGACATTTTTCTCTAATTTCTAAGCACATTCCAACTAAGTGTCCGTTACATTGCAAAAATCAATTTAAACATTTTTTTTTAGTCCTTTTTTATAAATATTATAAGATTCAAACAAAAGACTCTACCAATCTTTCGTGCTAATTCCTTAATAGAACAGAAACGTTAACTAATACTTGCTGTGGGTTATTGAGTTACTTATTATTACTTTCGGCATAACCAGAGAGTACTTATTGTTTTTTATATTAGTTGGATTTAACCTTGCGTTGGTCGCGCAGTCTACATTTCTAGACCACGTAAAATTTACCCGTTTTTCATCCTTTCAAAAATTCTGCATAAAAGTAAAAGAAATTCACGGTAAAAACTAGCCTACAAGGTCAAATAAAACTATATTCTTCCATTTACCACATATAAACTATGCATTTCAGACCCAAAACAATGATGTATGATTAAACCACGCGACCAAACACTTAAAAGTTACCCAGCTATTTTTTGCACACAGTTTGTCAATTATCTACACGATATCATTTTATCCAGATCCGTTTATAGCAAAATCTTTGGAAGAAAACAATATTTTTATTCAGTCTCGAAAATGCTATTGATGAAATGAAAAAAAATTTATATGCCGTTATCATATCTGCCAAGAATGAAATTTAATTTTTTTATATATAAAGAAAAATTTTTTAGCAAAATTGTCTTATTCACACCAGATTCAACATAGTAGATTTCCATTTAAAAACAAACACGTTTTTATCAAAACTGTTTTTATTTTCTACTTTTGTACTGCGTGTATCAACAAACGTAACAAACGTACATATTTAAAGACGTGCATATTTAAAAACATAAAAAAATAGCTTAAGTGTGAAAACACCCTTACGTACTTCCTAAAATATTCACCTCGATATATCGATGGCTGTATTCAGTTAAGCTTAGCAAAGGAGAATAATTTTGACAATTAAACAAAATATGGTACTGCTCAGCTCCATTCATAGGCAATTTATTCCCATTGGAACGAAACGTAAATAATATATAAAATGTTAAAGAAATGGGCATTCTTTGTCATTATTATTGTCTAAAAAGTGATAAATTCAACAAAATTAAAGAGATATATGAAAATAAAAATTAAATAAGTTATAAAAATAGAGAAAAGAAAAACGTCAAAAAGAATCGCCACAAAATTTGCCCGCGACTCACTGGTAACTTTGTTTTCCATTTCACTCGAGCTTAACTACTTTCTTGTGTCAGTCGCGACTCATAAGAGTACATGTTATAGCTGACAAATTGTTTGGTAGATAGCGATATATTCAAAATAAATATGAAAACGACGTGCTGCTTACGTTTGATAGGTAGAACTTATTTGAATACTAGAAATTGGATGTATGCCTGCCGATTTGGAGTAGGAAAAATTAAGAACAATTTTGGGACATTCTCACAAAATGCCCAAAAGATATATATATATTTTCTTCTGCTGGGAAGCCCACATTATACGAAATAATATCACAGTGTAAATTTAAAGCGATATTATGGTAATTTTACTTAAAACAATTGTGATTTAGTATGAGAGACATTAACTTTATCTATATATATAAAAATAAGTCGGGTTTTCCTTCCTGACGCTATAACTCCAGAACGCACGAACCGATTTTTGCATTCGTTGGAAAGGTCTCGGGCTCCGTTAGGTTTATAGCAAACAAAATTAAGGAAAAATTTCAACAGAAAAGCAGGAAAACAGGGAAAATCATTTTTCACATACAGCGTCATCTCTGATACATAGCATATACTACAAACCAATATGGTTTTGCATGGTGGTGGAGGAGATGCAGCCAGTACGTGGTGTGTGAGTATCTCTCACGAAAATAAGTACGTTTCATTTTAAGTAGATGGTGCCGGTGCGTGATACATTGTTTGACAGTTACTCATAGCACTCTGCTCAGTTAATTTCATGTGACATTTATTATGCGCACGTTCTTTCAAACGCTAACTTAAAACCGGTATTGTATTCACTGTGAAATTGTGAAATTGAGGTTAAAGTTATTCGTTTCCTAACAGTTCAATTGGAAACCATCAAATCAATCACGCGTATTGTGCAAATTTTTATTCAATTTCAACAGCAGGCATTTGTCCTTAAGGTGGTAAGTTGAATTGTGAAAATAGTGTGGATCGTGCATTTGAGGTTAAATTCACCAGTCGGTCCATAGTCCAAAATGCCTAGAGGACGACGTGCGAACATCGGCCGCCGCACAAGACATACAAGCCAGCAACAAGTGTATTCACAGAATTTAAGCGAAGAAAGACAAAATATAATAAGAGAAAATGCCCGATTGAGACAACGCGTGAGCACACGAAGATCATTGGCATCATACAATCGCTCGGCATTCCAATATGATCCCACTGCGGACTACAGTCATGATGACAATTTAGATATTGGACCAATGACGACTGTATGCCGATATTGCAATGCCTTAAAGTTCAAAAGAGAAACGGCTGGATTGTGCTGCGCAAGTGGAAAAGTCAAACTGGATCCATTAATATACACCACCACAGCCATTGAAACCATTGTTCGATGGAAGTGATGCCTATTGCAACCATTTTCTTCAACGCATCCTTGAATACAATAACTGCTTTCGGATGACTTCCTTTGGAGCTAATATCACACAACCAATCACTCACACCAATCAATCACACCAACACAATCAATTGCAACACATAACAACTACACATACACCACACACTACACCATCGCACGATCAGAAGTCACCCCGTATTCTTCAAGAAATGATTGTTTGCAATTACAGACACAAGGACAAATATATCATTTGCATGGTTCAATGGTGCCAACACCAGATGAACCGCATCAATTTCTGCAAATATATTTCATTTCGTCGATGGTGGATTAGCTGAATGTGCGGTGCAATATACAGGGAACACAACAGTTAAAGAGACGAATTATTGAACAGTTGCAAGCATTTTTTCACGCTAATAACGCTGTGGTTAATATGTTCAAAACTGCATTGGAACGAATGCCATCGGATACGCACAAATTTGTCATAAGAGCGGATCGTACCCCAAAAGGTGAACATGTGCGAAGATTCAAAGCACCTACCGTTGATGATGTTGCTGCAATTATTGTTGGCGATCCAACTAAATCACGAGACATTGTCGTTCAGCGAAGAAGCAATATCATGCATACTTTGTTTGTGTTAACGTCAGACCAAAAAACATAAAATGTGGTTTAACAAAGAGCACTTCAATGAAACGGATATTTGCGGACACGTATAACGTTTCGATTCAGTATTTACTTTGGATTCACTTTTATTTTTTTCTTAGAGAAGTTCAACTAAATTACACTTCATTTTTGTAAATTACTGTTGTGAAATGAAATAAATTTTTTCCTTTTCAAATATATAAAAAAAAAATAATTTTGATGAAGATGAAGATCTTTTAATCCTCAAACGAAATGTTACAAGAAACGAAGCCATCTGGTGGCGAAACGGAGTTCGCCGGGTTTGCTAGTTATTATTATAAGTTTATGTATGTACATACAAGTTTAGTACAAGTGAAAATTCTAAATCCAATTTGTTTTTTTATGAGAACCCTTAACTGTGAATGTCATTGAATAAATTTTGTTGCTATGTCTTGCAGTTTCACGTGTATGAATACAATTTGTTTTAATAAGTTTCAACGCTGGCGCTAAATTAAATTTATTATTCACTCTTTGTGGTAGGTATCTGGTCTTGTATACTTGTAAAAGTGTATGTTTTTTCACCAAAGAGTTAACGCCGTTTTTCGTGTTTGTAGCAACCCTAAAGCTTATGTCAAAATATTCTTTTTTTCAAAAATGTTCACCTCAATCCTTAATTCTTACTGACTCATTATTAATTTTACTAACATTAGGAAAGATGACCTTGTTTTGTTAGAGTTTAATGTATCAAACTATCTGTACATATATACTATGATGTTACACAATTTTATAAACACCTATTATTATTTATTATGTGAAATCAAAATATTTGAACAAAGGCTTTACATATCCCTTTGATATCAACTCCACTTTTTTTTTTTTTTTTTTTTTTATAATCTGCACATGCCAAAGGGGATATGAATACTCTTATACTGCTTAACAGGGCACGGGCGTTAGTTAATTAGGAAGAGAGAAGAAGGGATAGGAAAGAGTTGGTGTAGTGGTATTTGAAACTCAGGTGATATTAGGTTTCAATGTTTATTCTTCATGGGTGGCATCCAATTCGATTGGGAAGAGAGTTGTGTGTGATTTTTGCATTCGTTCGTAATTCACAGTATTTTTTTCGCGTTCATGTTGAAATACACAATGTGCTTTCTGAGCGAATTATTTAATTTTAATACTGTGAAAATTGAATGGACATGGTCGGGAATTGATCGCCAAACCTCTCATTCAATGACCGAATACACTACCACTACACCGTGGCCACCCACTTCCGCTCAAACTACCTTTAACTTTAGTAATACCATTGTATATAAATCTAATAGTATTATCACTTGACGATTTTTTTTATTTATTCCTTGACGTACCCAGGTGGCGCTGCGTCGCCAAAGTAAAGTAATTTCTCTTTCACGAAAGAGAGTATTGAGCGAATGGATAATCGACTGGACTGGATCAGTGTTACCTCTGAGAATTTTCGGAAATGGTCCTGAAAAGGGTCCCTGCCGAAATAAAAGGGGCGCATATAAAATTAAAGAACCAAATTTAGCGAACCAAATAATAATTGCCTTATTTACTTTTTTTTTTTACTTTTCTAAAAAAAAATAAATATCAAAATAAAAAAGAGCAAGAAATATAAAGTTATGATTTCAATTCAGTCAAAATCGGTTTTAAAGACCTTCAAGGGACCGAAGAATTTAGTCGTTATAAGTGATTTTGACTGTGTTTACATTGAATTCTTCGGAATGGAATTCCTAAACTTTCTATTCTATAGGTATGCGAAACAAAAAGCACTTACTACTTGAATGTATGCATCTGTTCAAAGGGCGAGTAAATGTACATTTTTTTGGCGTTGGAACAAATACATCAACACAAATCGGTTAAATGAGAAATGAATGTGTCAATTCTGAGCCAATTCGCAAAAAGGGTCCAAAAAGGGTCGTATATTTCAAAAAGGGTCAAATATCGATGATTTTCGAAAAGGGGGGTCCAAGGGTCCGATGCATTAAAAAGTGGTCAATTTGCCCCTAAAGGGTCCGAAAGGTAACGCTGGACTGGATAGACAACGGCAAAGAATATAAAAAAACTCTCTTTGATTCATGTGCATACATATTCGTTTTGTGTGGGATAGTATCGTTATGTGTATAGTTAGTTATGTCTCATTTTGTTTTTGTATTTTTTGGTGTTTGCCTTACTAATGAATGAATTTATTTGTCTGCAATTTCACGTACAATTACAATGTAATATCGCAGGTTTCGATGTGAATGCAAATTATGATTAATATTTTAATGAGGTTTAGTATTTACATATATGTATATGTAGTATATATAATATATGTGTATGTAATATATATAATATATGTATGTATATGTTTTTCCTAAGAGGCCTCCACCCAGAATTTGAGCAAGAAGCGAAAATTGTGCTTTTCAAAACAACGACATTCGGCCAATAGTTAACCAATTGCAACGTTTATTTTGGCATATTAAAGAATGGGATTTAATCTAAGTTTTGTTCGAGCCCCAATTTAGGAAAATTGTTTTGTTGTTGTTTTATTTAAAATATACTCAGACAACTTTCGTGTGTTTTACGAAAAATAGCAATTTTCAAAACAAAACTTAAGCCAGTAAACAGTATACATAAATTTGATATTTTTTTGGTGTTATTGGAAAGGTAATGAACGAATCGAAGTTCTGTTGAGATAGAATTTTAATTTTTGGCCTCGTTTTGGATATATGTGCGTTTAAAAAACTGTAAAATTCTCCAAATTCAACACTGTTTTTCGTACAGAATTTGCAATATTTAAAAAAAAAAAAAAAATATAGGGACATACCATCCTAGGAGGTATGCAGCGGTGATCTGAAATAATGGCATTAAAATACTGAGTTTAACACAACGCATTTGAACAAAAATAAAATTTTAGTATGGAGTTGCTTTAGTTTTGTCCAGCTGAAAATCGGCATATTTTAGTATTATTTGTTTTTTCTTTGTTTTTGTTATAAATAAATGGATTTTTTTTTATAATCTTATTTTTGAATGTAACCACTATGTTCCTACATACAAATTTTAGGGAATATATTTCCATTTAAGCAATTTTACTCATGTGTTTGTTGTCTGTGTTTAACTTGCTTTAGTTTTGGCCAACACTGTATGTATAGTTAGTTCGATTTTTACTAATGTACCTAAGTACATCTAAGCATTTGTAATATGATGCAAATATTGTTATCGTAAAAAAATCTGCTTTTAAGATTTGATGGATTTTGATCTGTCATTAAAGATAAAACTAAAAAAGTTGATCTGTCAATTAAATCTGTCTGTCAGCTCATATGTGTCCATTTATTGGACTGCCGCTTAAACGGCTAAGCCGATTGTCTTTAAACTTCATACCTGAAGTGTAGGTATTGGGTTTTTTTTGAAATTATTGCTTATGTATGTATCAAGATAGGCCCCACACAACACGCATAGACATTATATGGTAGAAAACTTTACGATACACATTACACATACCTACAACTCTAAGGGAACAGTAGGAAATATGGAAGAAGTGGTGCATTACCCTGTGGAATTCCTACACATCTCAACCCCCAGGTTTTCCTTCGCGCAAACAAAAATCTTCCCAAGATCATTGACTGAGCATTTTATGTGACTGTAATTAACCCTTAACCGCCGCAACATGAAAAAGAAAAGGATGTACATACATAAGTGTATATATAAAGACAAAGCTGCACACACATCATGGCATGGTAGAAACTTCACACGACAGAAGGATCATACAATTTTTTTTTCTCGCTTTCCACTGGCACTACTATTAGATTTATATACAATGGTAATACCATTGTATATGAAACTTATAGTACTATCATCAAGCGAAATTTTTTCTTTTCCGTTTTGACCGCCTAGGTGGCGGGTTCTCATTTCTCTCAAGCAAAGTAAGTTTTTTTTCGCTCTCGGAGAATGGAGTTATAATGACAGTATGAGTGAGTAATGAGTGCAAACTAAGTAAGCAAAACCGGTTTTGGGTTTCCATTCCCACTCTGAATTTTTATCCACATGTTACGCAACTGAGTGAATGACTTTGCTAAGAGAATGAGTAAGGAAACTGATAAAAAAATGATTAGCCTTGAGCAGATTATAACTTTGTATGTATTTTATTTTTCTTGTTCAATAAAAAGATGTAGATTTTTCTAATTAGGTAGTGGCTTGGAGCATGTGTAAAAAAGTGTTTAGTTATGCGTCAGGTTCTTAAATCCCACCATTGGACATTTTCCACACAGAGAAGTGAAATTTCGGTGCAAAGCAAAGAAATGGGCACATTTAGACATTATGAAAATCTATATAAATGCAGTGTTGGCCAAAACTAAAGCAACTAATACAACTCACAATTGTTTTAAGATTTAACAAGTGTTAATTAGCCAGAATATTTTTATATTTATTTTTCCCGATATCTCTGAATAATATAGATTAGTATATAGAATGAATGAACAGTCTTATGAGTAAATTAAAAAAACAATAAATACAGAACTGAATTTAAGCCCAGTTGAGAGTTGAGATACAAATTGAAAATGAATATCCGCACCAGAACGATTCGTCGAAGAGCAGTGAATGGTGGTCTTTCATTTTTCAGGGTCGTGAAGAAACCTTTTATTTCGGTCAAAAACAGAACGGCTAAATTCAAATTTGCAACTGACCACATCAACTGGACGGTGTCTAAATGGAAGACAGCTCTATTCTCTGATGAATACAAATTCAATATTAAGTAATCGGATGGATTTCGACGTCTTTGCCGGCTCAGTAATGAAGCACCTACTTCTTGTATGGTCAAATATGGAGGATGCTCTGTTATGGTCTGGGGATGCTTCTCTGGATATGGAATTGGCCCAATCCATAAAATAGATGGAATTGTGAACCGATTTGTGTGCAAAATTATCCTGTAAGACGTTATACTGCCACATGTCGAAGAGGAGTTGCCTTTGAAATGGATCGTTCCACAGTAAACCGAACCTAAATATCCACAGTAAACCGAGATCTTTAACTTCATCAAGTCGAACAAGCATAAAATCGTTAATAAAATAATCATAAATAAGCGGCATTAAAATATGGTGAGCTGTAAAAATTTTGCATTTAGAAATATTTAACTCTAATGCATTATGCTTACACCACTCCGATAACCGGTATATATCCGACTAAAAACGAATGCAGTCGGTAAAATTATTTATACGTGTAAATAACTTCAAGCCATCCGCGAATGGTAAAACCTGACAGAAATTGAATATTTCGTGAACATAATTTAAAAACAAAATGAATAACAACGGGTCCAGATGACTACCTTGTGGGACTCCAGAGGTTACTTTTATTACCCGAGATGTAAAACCATCAACCTTTACCAATTGCCTTCTGTCACTTAAAGTATTGGAAAACCACTCCAGCATAGAAGAGTGAAAACGCAATGCTTTAAGATTAGCCAAAAGCAAAGTGTGATGCACCCTATCAAAGGCCTTCGTAAAATCAGTGTAGAGTACATTAACTTGTAAACAATTTTCTAAACTGTCAAATATATAATTAGTTAATAATGATAAATTAGTGGCACATGACCTACCTCGACGAAGCCATGTTGTTTAGTGGAAATAATTTCCTTAACCGCGAAAAAAGCTTATCCTTTACAATGCTTTCAAATAATTTTGGTATCGAAGAAAGCTTTGATACAGGCCGATAGTTCTCAACATTTTGTCTCAAACCGCTTTTATAAATTGGTGTAATAAAGGAATATTTCCATTCATTAAGAAACTCTCCAGTTGCAAGCGACTTTCTCTTATCTAAAATTGATAGTCTGCATAAAGAAATTGTTGAACTAAAGAATTTAGTCTCGCGATCGTCATCTGCTATTGAGGCGAAATCTCAAGTAGTTACTCGCTCCCAATCGGCGGGTAAGGTCAGTCTCCCCGCTCGTGACAAGGTGCCCAGCTTGCGGCGAAATACAGCCGCAAAGCAACTGAAGATAAACAGTCCACATACTCCCCGTATTGTGGTTGCTAGCACCGGCGTTAAGCTTGGGCCCACCTCATCATCTAAATTTGCAGAATCTGCTCCACACATCTCCGAATTCGCTGTTTCTTCTAACGAGCCACTGACACCAACTGCTCTTCCTGCCTTGTCTACCTCTGCTGCTGATCTAACTACGCATTCTGATACTGAGTTGGGTAATCTGAATGTAATGCTATCGACACAACCCAAACCGAATGGAGTGAACGTTGAAACCAACCTGGACAACAACTCTGCAAATGGATTAAAATTGGATGTCATAACGCAATTGAAATGGCTACATTTATCATCTTTCAAGACTACTACTACTGTCCAATCAGTACTTGAATATGTCTCATCAACATTTAAAATAGCTGAATCCAAGTTGAAGTGCTTCATGTTAATTAAGGTTGGCTCTGACGTAAACGCACTCAAACATATCAACTTAAAGCTGGGCGTACCAGAAGATATGATAAATAGTCTTCTTAACTCTGATGTCTGGCAAAGTGGAATTCGTGTCCGCAAATTTAAATTCCAGCCAAAAAACGAAATGCGCTCTCTCAGCCCAACTGTTCAAACATAGTGCAACAGTTTCGCACTGCTGCTGCTGCCACCGTTGCTGATTTCCCGTTGCCGAATTCAATTGGCTCTCTCTCTCTCTACTATCATAACGTAGGTGGAATGAGAACCAAAACAAACAAATTCTTTCTCGCTGCTGCTGATTGCTCGTATGCTGTCATAGTCTTAACTGAGACTTGGTTGCATGACAACATATTTTCTGCTGAATTACTGACCAACGAGTTTGATGTATACCGGAATGATCGATGTCATATACAAACTGGCTTTGACAGAGGAGGCGGTGTGCTGCTGGCGGTTCGTTCATGTTTTAGAAGTAGACAAGTTGCATTATCTGATTGTTCGGGTTTGATTGAACAAATTTGCGTATGTGTTGATTTTTTCACGTCTGAAAATGCAAATCTAATTCAAATATATTTTTTTGTTTCTTACATTCCTCCGTATGCAGATAATGCAATTTATAAAGCTCATTTGAATAATATTAAAAGTATTGTCAAGAATTTTGATTACAAATCTTATGCCGTGGTAATTAATGGGTGATTTCAATTTATCTGATGTTAAATGGATGTTCTCTGTAGAAGATAAGCGTGTATTGCCCCTTAATATTATAAAGGAGTATGAGCTCCAAGTTATTGACTCTTTATCCGCTATGAATTTATATAAAGTAAATGAAGTTCGTAATAGCATGGCAAGAATTCTAGATCTAGTGTTTATAAACGAAGAACTTGAGGCGTCTGTAACTGAAGCTGATTATCCATTATTAAATAATAGCATTTTTCATAATGCATTGCATATTTCTTTCAATTTACGTATTTTAAATCCATTTAGCACGGATAAATGTAATAATAACGTAAATGTAAAACTTGATTTTGCTAACGCGGACTATATTGCAATAAATAATTATTTAAGTGCTTTTAATTGGCAATGCCTTCTCGATTGTCCCAACTTAAATATAGCTTTTACTATGTTTAGAAACGTAATTGATTCTACAATTTCAACTTTTGTGTCTGTAAAACGTATAAAAAAATTTAATAAGCCCATCTGGTTTAACAATAGTTTATCTAGATTGAAAAATGTTATGAATAAGGTGTGTAAAAGGAGTAGGTCTAGTGATTCTCTTCGAAGTGAGTTCTGTCAATTGAGAAGGGAGTACGAGTTTTTAAAGAAATTCATATATAGGCAATATGTTTCTTCAATTGAGTCTAATATAAAACATGATTCTAAAAATTTCTGGAAATTCATTAATACTAAGCGTAATTCACTTGGTATACCTTCTACTATGTCTTATAAAGGAGCTACTAGTGATGACTTGAAGCAAATTTGTGACTTGTTTGCGTCATTTTTTCAATCTAATTTCAGTAGCGAATTCATAAATTATAGTGCAACATCTCATAAAGAACCCGTTATCAATTTAGGTTACCTTTCTTTAACGGAAGATGAAATACTTCTTGAGTTGTCGTCTCTCGATTCGAGTGCAATTGTTGCACCTGATAATTTTTCGCCTCTATTCATTAAATCTTGTAGACTTAGTCTGGTTCAACCTTTAAAAATTATTTTTAATATGTCTCTGAGGTATGGTGAATTTTTAGATTGCTGGAAGCACTCTTATATAACACCAATTCATAAATCGGGATCAAAAGGAATAATTGAAAATTATAGACCTATCACTAAGTTGCAATTAATTCCTAAAATATTTGAAGCTATTGTTAAAAAGAAGTTATATTCTGAGCTTCGCAACCACATCTCGGAGTTTCAACATGGCTTTGTAAGCGGTAGGTCCACTTCTACAAATTTGGTAATTTTCACAAATTATTGTCTCCTAAATATGGAAAAACGCATTCAAGTTGATTGCGTATATACTGACTTCTCTAAAGCTTTTGATCAGGTGCAACATAACGTTCTTGTTAAAAAACTGGAGTTGTTTGATTTTCACTCTAGTATCTTGCGTTGGATCAGTAGTTATATGACTAATCGTGAGCAGTATGTAAAGATAGGATCTGTGCGTTCAAATAAGATCTTGAATTATTCGGGTGTTCCCCAGGGAAGTCACTTAGGTCCTCTTCTATTTCTGCTTTTCGTCAATGACTTGCCCTCTGTAGTTTCTAATTCTAAATGTCTTTTATATGCAGATGACTTAAAAATCTTTAGGTCAGTAAATTCTGTAACTGATGCTTTAGAACTGCAAAAAGATATTAACCTTGTATATGACTGGTGTGTTTCAAATGGTTTATACTTCAACGTTAATAAATGCTCGGTTTTAAGTTTTAAAAGGATTAGGTCGCCTATCGTCTATGAGTATAAAATTCAGAATTCAATACTAAAATGAGTTACTGATCAAAAAGACTTAGGTGTGATTTTTGATTCCGAATTCACTTTTTCATTGCACTTAGACTATATAGTCTGCAAGGCGAATCGTATGTTGGGTTTTGTGTTTCGGAATTCGAAAGATTTTCAGGACCCATATACGCTTAAATCCCTTTACAATTCTCTAGTTCTATATTAGAATACTGCTGCGTAGTCTGGAATCCTTATTATTGCAATGCGGAAAATCGTATTGAAAAAATTCAGAAAAGGTTTACGAAATTTGCTCTTCGAAAAATGTCTTGGAATGGCAATATGCCGACATACACAGCTAGGTGTGCTCTAATTGATCTGAAACCTCTTACTTCAAGAAGAATATACTACTCGGTTCTTTTTGCACATGACGTCATAACAGGCCACATTGATTGTCCACTTTTGCTTTCAATGTTCTACGTTTATGCTCCTTCTCGTATTCTGCGACCTAGGGAGAACAAATTTTTTTATGTTTCTAGACATAGTACTAACTATGGGGAGAATGATCCCATATCCATGGCTTGCGTTAATTACAATATTTATGAAAATGTAGTTGATTTTAATGTTAACAGAAGAATTTGTAAATTTGCTATTATGAACTCCGTATAATTATTATAGCGTAACTAATTGTATATATTTATATTTATAAATTATTGTATTTGAATTCAGTAGTCTAGAATAAGTTTGTACTTATAAGATGAATAAAAAAAAAACAAATAAATAAATAAATAAATAAATTGGGGGAATCCAACAAAACATCCCAATCAAAACTATTTATATAATCCTTCAGTGCAACAAAATTGGTTGTAAGAAAACGTAGCAACATTATTATTATTTTTACCGTAACTAAAAAATTTAAATTCTAAAAGTAAAGCTTTATGATGAATCTTATTGGAATCAATAAGATCCAAGGCTTCAGAGATATTAAAGTTAAATTCATTATTTAAAAATATTAAATCTAAAAATCTATTTAAACTATTCCGAATATTATTTATTTGAAATAAGTCCAAAGATAGAAGCCCGTTAATAATCAAACGCTCCCATTCATGATTAACATTAAAAGGGATTAAATTTTCATCACCATCCACATTCCTCCAAGTAACATCACCAATATTGAAGTCTCCCAAAACACAAGGTACTCGTAATTGAGAGCCTTCAAGACGATTAACGACACTACTAATGTTAGCAATGTGTTTTTCATACACACTGGTCACACTATCAGGCGGAACGTAGGAGACAAAAATAAACAATTGATTTTGAACGTCATCAGCAAAATCAACACGTAAACCATTTGATGCTCTAACGCAATCCTCCGGCTGAGAAAACGAGATGAGACAGGTATTAAAACTCCCCCACCTAGCTCCTCACTAGATCTACATCTATCATTCCGGTAAACTACATAATACCGGGCAAAGATCAGCCGATGATTAGTGCAACTCACTTGCCCGTTCGGTATGGCGAGTTTCGAAGATAAATAATCTTTCACCGCACTCTCCGTAGTGTCAACAGGGAAGCCACCAGCATGCAATTCCCTCACTGGAGATGCTACGAAAATAGGGGCTGCCGTGTCATTCCCTACAATTGATTTGTTTTTTTTTTGGTATTATTCCGAGGTTTTTCGCGGGAAACCTTTCTCGGACTCTCACCGACATTGTTATTGGCAACGGGCGCATTTTCACGAATCGGTGTTGGTGCAACCGCTTGTTCGATCACATCAGTTACGGCGGGATTTAATTTAACCCTAGAAATGTTACCGGCACAAGGATTACTAGAAGAACACTTCCTCAGTTCGCGAATTTCGGATTTAATTAAGCTTAATTCATTAGTTAATGAACTAAGCTTAGTTATCAACCCTAAAAATGCCAAATTGTTGCAGATCTTGCGCTTATAGCAAACACCATCTGTGGATCCTATTAGCCGAAGGGCCGCCTCTGACAGATTCACACACTGGGTGTGAAATTTTCTGCAGCAAAACCCTCCGTAGCTCAACCATTGAACCATTTTTAGACTAAAAATAAAATGAATTATTTAATTTGAAGCAAAATAAAATAACTTTTGAACTCGATCGATGTTTATTAATCAACGGACGAATGTCGAATGATAGTATCGACAAAGCAAATGCAGCTGTACGGAATGATAGCATCAAAGACATAGAAGAGGTTCGTCCATCCATATCTAGGTCGGCAGAGGTAAGGCCCCAAAAATGAACGTACCAGTTTTCTCGGGCGAGTCCTGGCGCGCTTTTCGCGATTTGTTTGTTTCCTTGATTCATCACATTGCGGCACTATCTGAAATCCAAAAGATGCATTATTTAAAATCTTCCCAAATTTGCAGCAAGGGTCAAAGTACGATTAGGAAATGTAACAAGTTTTTGAAATTGAGTATCGCCGAAAGGTCAAAGCAAGTAAGTATGGTAGATATTTGTCGAAATTGTCTAGCATACAGCCATTCCTTTAAGCATTGCCCAAGTAATCGACGATGCAATTATTGGATCAGAGGCCAGTTTCATAACAACCGCTGGTCCTCAATTGCTTTGTTTCCCTCTTATGCCAACGTCAGTCAAAGTTTCTGGTTTGGGTTTGGCCTGCAGCTGCGTTTGCTCCAAGATGATGGATATTACCTTGCCCTCTCACCATTCAGCCTTTAGATCGTCCACTCAAGCTCTTGTGCTCAAGTCGCTGTCTGAGCATCTTCCGATTTAGGCTTTGACAAAAACAGGGTGGGATCACTAGAATGGTTTGATCTTAGCGGGTCCCAATTTCAAGCAGTCAGCCAAGGTGAACTTACTGCTGGGTAGTGATGTCCTCGCTGACATCTTGATGCAGGATATAATTAAACCTAACGACAACAATCTACCCATGGCGCAAAAAACAAAATTAGGGTTGATCTTATTTAGTAGGGCTCCAACCGTAACATCTCGAATTCTCTAAACCTGCTACATCGACACTGAGCTGCGCAAATTCTGGGAGTTGGAAGCAGTTCCTTACCAACCATACAAGAAACCAGAGGACGCCGAGTGTGAGATACACTTTACCAAAAATGTTTGACGCTTAGTTGATGGCCGTTTCCAAGTGGCTCTTCCGTTCGAAGGGAATGTATTCCCTCTGCTAGGTCAATCCAAAGAAGGTGCTCTCATTCGTTTCAAGAGTCTAGAAAGGAGACTGGAAAGCTATGTGAATTTGAAACTGCGTACCGTTGTTTTATTGTTTAGAGAACTAAAACCCGGTCATATGAAGGAAGTAAAGGAATGCATTTTTTTGGATCCGCATCGCTACTACTCGTATGTGCCATATCATGTAGTGCTTAAGGAAGGAAGCTCGACTACGAAACTTCGTGTGGCATTCGACGCTGGTATCTCCTTAAATGATCAGCTGATGGTAGGCCCGGCGCTTCAACACAACATTGCAAACATCATTCTCAGATGGAGGCTCTATCGGTACACCTTCACTGGAGACATAGAGAAGATGTATCGCCAAATAAGGGCGCCGGAACGCGATACAAACTACCAATTGATCCTTTGGCTCAAGCAACCATCCCACATTTTGCGAACCTACCGTCTTAAAACGGGCACCTTTGGAAAAGACCCGCAGCTTCGCCACTGAGACTTTGCTTAAGATATTGTAGTCACTTCACAGTTGACAAGTCAACGTCGTTGATTATTAAATTAAATCTTTAAACGATGCCCACTCTGTATATTTTTTTGAGAACTTCGGTACTTCAATGCTGGGCAATGACGGAAGTGTCTTGATAAATTATCCGTGAGAACACGAAAACGTCAAAAAAATTCATGTAGTTATTTGATAAAAAATTAGTTATTAATTTACTAGAATTAATTATAAGTTGCAGCTTAAAACTGGAATAATATCCGTTCTGTAATTGCCAAATTGAGCACAAAGGGGAGATTTTTACAAAAACAAAATCTATTTAGTCAATGTAAGAAAATGTTCAATAAAAAAATTAAATGTATTACAATATATTACCGCTACAATCTTGTAGATTTGCAGCTTGTCTGGCCCTCGTGTTTATTTGTCAATTGTAATAAACGGGAGCAGCATAAAAGAGTTTACCTTTCGGAGAATGGATTTAGTACGCAACTGCATCGTCGCTTTATTTGCTTATATTCACCATGAATGTGTGAATGGGTGAATGGGTGAAGATTTTTATTTGTTTTCCTCTTGTACAACTTATTCCAGCGCGTCAACGACACTGCAACCGTAAAGGTCTATAGTAGCGAAGGGTTGAAGTTAACTTAGAAGACGTACTACTTCCTTATGAAAGATAGTATCTCTTTAGTAGTGCAACCCACTGAAGTAAGAACCTCCTTTTGGAGAATACATTTTCTTTACCAATGAAGTGCTGGACATTCATATAAGATGTGGTCGGATGATTCATCGTCCTCTAGGCAGAACCGAAATTTATTTGTCTCTTTGTCTCGGTTCATCCTATTAAGATTGTATCTCAAGCCACAGTGGCCAGTTAGGAAACTTGTTAGTTTTCTAATGCTTTCCTTATCTAAATTAAGGATATCCTTGTAGGAATAGGGCTTGATTAATTTTTTGGATTGTCTAGGACTCGGCACTTTAGCCCAGTGGTCTAGACGAAGTTTGTTTTCCCATTCGTTAATCAGCATTGTCACTGATGTCCAATTGGGCGCATAGTACGGTTCAGGACCAATCAACGCAGATCCAGAGCCGGCTCTCTACAAGCTCATCCGCAATTATGTTACCCTCAATTGTAGCGAGCTAGGATAGACCACGGGGGCATCTTCGATGCAGGCGAAGTGAACTACGGCACGCTTGTCATTGCACGGCTTCGCTCGTCGGACGGGTAGGTTCTTGTCTACCCCACCATATACATCTTCCTCATGAAGATTGGTAAGGGTGTGAGCCCTACAACAGCTTCTAGAGCTGTCGTCGGGCAGGTGCGAATGGCACCTGTAATACCAAGACAGGCAATTTTTTGCAACTTCTGTATCTTGTTTGCCGTTGTCTGGTCTTGAACTTTAGGCCACAAAACAATGGATGCATACGTGATTATGGGTCTCGCCATCATTACGTATAACCAATGTATCATTTTCGGAGATAGACTCCAAGTTCTGCCGTATAGGCGTCTATTGGCCCAGAGTGCCTTGGTAGCACGCTCAGTGGCTGACTTGATGTGTGAATTCCAATTTAGTCTCTTGTCGAGTGTGACACCAAGAAATTTTATCTCGCTAAAATACTTTACTAGAACGATCTTGCTAGGATTGATGGATAATTTTTCTCTACTACATCATTCTAAAACTTGAAGTAATGCACTTTGCATGCCGTTGGAGACCGTCGTGCCGTGATTCCCACTAATGAAAATCGCCAGGTCATCAGCATAACCTATGTTGATATAGCCCGATGTGTGAAGATCTACTAAAAACTATTGACCATAGCAAAGAAGAGAGAACTCCTCCTTTCGGGCAGTCCCTGGCTGCAGTTATAGACACCGACACTCTTCCTGAAGAGGTAGTAATTGAGCGACTAACTAGCATGGCCATTATCCATTTGTTGGTCGAATCTTCGATTCTGTTAGGTCTGTAGGTTTTAGGCGGCTCACCGGGTATGTTACCTGGTTTGGGTATGAATACCACAATAACCTGTCTCCAGGTGATAGGTATATATCCCCAATTGTAACTGGCTCTAAATATGCGGTCAATTCTGGTAGGATGAAGCTGAAGTCTAAATATTTTTCCATATAAACTATTAACTCTACTATCAACGTAAGCCCTATGGTCAGTTGTGTTGGAGTACACATCGGATGTATTGAGAGACGAACCTGGTATATGTACCTGAAGCCGCGTTTTATTTATTTATTTATTTATTTATTTATTTATTTATTTAATTTCATCAAGCTGGGTAACCTTTATGTGCACCCTGAGGACTACTTAATACAAAATTAATACTTATTATGAACCACCAAGGCTTAAAGTTAAAAATAAACTATTTTTAAATATATTTCGATTAGCTTCGAAATCTATTAAGTGACAAACATTATTTGCTTCACGTAAACATCTACTTAGAGGTTGCCTGTTGCCTGGCGTCGTGGGTGCACGCGTTTTTCCGTCGCTGTCTCCTTTTTATTTATTTACTTTTAACACCCCACACATAAAAAACAAACATATAAAACAATAAAAAAAAAAAACTAACAATAGTTAAACAAATAAATAAACATTCCAAAACTAACTATACACACAATAAACAAAACTAAAAATTGGAAAAAAAAAAAATAAAAAAACCTGTTAAATACAACAATAAAACACTAACCGCGCGCGCCTAACACACCTCAGTGCAAGTGCAGTGCTGTGTAAAAAAAACAAAAAATTAATCAGTGTCGGGCATCCCATCTTTCCCACCCCCACTCACTTGCTGTTGCGCTTCTTCGTCTCCGCAACTGCTGCATGATCTCTTCATGCTTACAGCTGCAGTGATTGAGAGTGCGTAACATCTGATGGATAGCGGGTCGTGAGTGTTTATCCGAATAGCGGACCACAGCTGACTGTCGTTTGGGCATAACACCGGCGGCAGTTTTCTGTGGAAAACAATTCCAGGATCTACACTTCACGGCTGCGCTTAGTAACGTCAGAGTTGTGTCTTTTTGTGTTTTAATGTTTTAATGGTGAGGCAATTTAGGGTTGATTTCACCAACATTCGTGGGCTTAGAAAGATTTTCTTTGACCTGTACGTCCATGCCCATTCCCACAAACCAGCTGTTTTGGCGCTTAGCGAAACACAGGTAGTAGAAGATTTACAGAAGCCCTAGTGCGGACAGCAACTCAACCTTTAATGAGTTTGATGCACTGTCCGATTCCATCACTCGAATTGTCTCCTTATATCCTCATACTGAAATCGTCATTGCGGGCGATTTCAATATACACAATTCGGATTGGCTTCGACACTCTGGCCAGACAACACCCGAAGGAAGGTATGTTGAATTTTTCGCTGAGATTAACAACTTGACTCAGCTTGTAAATGAGCCAACACGTATTCCGGAAATTGTAAGTCATTCCGCCAACACTCTGGACTTGTTTCTTACTTCACACCCTGATAAATACACCATTGATGTATTAGCGCCCTTAGGCCGGTCTGACCATCACATCATATCAGCTACTCTGACCACTCAGTTAAAGAGCAAACTCCCAAAAGAAAAGTATGGCGCTACGAGAAAGCCGACTGGGACGGCCTTAATAACTTCTTTAGGAGTTTTAACTGGTCACTATGCTTCCTCGATAGTGACGTGGATGCCGCCGCTGATATGATCACCGACACGATTCTCTTAGGTATAAATGACTTTATTCCTAAGAGGATAAAAAGCATTAAACCTAAGACAAACTCATGGTTCGACCAGAGATGTAAAGGGGCTATCAGCTTGAAAGAAGTAAGTTTTCTGGATTATAAAGCTAGCAAATCTGAGGATAATCGAAACAAGTTTAAACAAGCCAGAACAGACTGTAATGCCCACATTCAACGTGTAAAATTCCTATATGACCAAAAATTGAGGCAAAAAATTATAAATGGTCCCTAAGATTGTAAGAAATTTTGATCATTCATCTAAAACATTAAAAACTCTGCCTCATCTGCCATCCCAACGCTCATTTACAATGACATTCCACTTGTCAGATATTATAGTCAAAGCCAATCTGCTTGCTGCAAAATTCGCAGCGAACTCCGCACTACAAGATAGTGCTACGACTGTCCCTGTACTTGAGAGCGTCGAATTTTCAATGGGACGAGTCCACTTTCGCACTCTCACAGTCGCAGGAGTCCTTAAAGGGTTAAAAATACACAAATCCGTCCAGACGGTATTTCCCTTATAGTTCTGAAGAGGTGTTCTTCCACGCTGGCAAAACCTCTGCGTAAGCTTTTCTGTCTGTCGTACTATTCTGGCCTCTTTCCGAGTAGATGGAAAAAAGCATTTGTCCAGATTGTCCCTAAAAAAGGCGAATCTTCCTCTCCATCCAATTACCGACCCATTGCACTTACGTCCCTTCTCTCTAAGGTCATGGAAACGCTGATAAATCGTCAGCTTATGAAATATCTTGATTCACGAAAACTCCTCAATGACCGACAGTATGGTTTTCGTAGCAACAGGTCCACTGGTGACTTGATGGCATATCGACGAGTCTCTTCTTCAATGGATTAGAAATTACCTTTCGGGGCGTTCAATACAAGTTGTATTGGATGGCTTCAAATCTGCTATTCACCACATAATTGCTGGCGTCACCCAGGGCTCAGTTCTGTCTCCAACTCTCTTTCTTATTTTTATAAATGACCTTTTGTCTTCTACCTCTAATCCAATTCATTCCTTCGCTGATGACAGTACCCTCAGTTTTTCATATTCGTTCCCCAACTCACGTCCCTGCTCTTCGGCCGTAGAAGAGGAACGGCAACGTATGCTAAACTCATTAAATTCCGATCTTGACAGCATAATCAAATGGGGTTCAACCAACAGAGTAGAATTTAATGCATCCAAAACACAATGCTGTCTCCTGTCACTCAAGCGTAACCAAACCTCCCAACCATTATCCATGAATGGTACTTGCATCGCGGAAACCGAAAGACTTGCCATCCTCGGTATGTGTTATAATAACCATCTCCGATGGAACGATCACATATTCGAGGTCGCCAAAAATGCAGCAAAATGTCTAGGATTCCTTAAACGGTGCAAGAAATACTTTACCCCGACTGATTTGGCCTCAATCTATAAGGCATACATCCGCCCAAAACTAAAGTACAACGCCCACATCTGGTCAGGTGCACCCAAGACCGTTTTGCACTTACTAGATAGGATCCAGAAGCGTGCGTTAAAACTTATAGGTGACAGTAGCATTGTGAACTCCATAGCTTCACTCGAACATCGAAGAAATGTCTCATGTCTCTCACTATTTTATCGCTTTTACCACAAAAAATGCTCCAGCGAAATAGCCAACTGCATTCTCCCCCTTCAAAATTTCACCCGCAATACGCGTCACGCCTTGAATGCACATCAGTTCACCCTCAAGCCCAACTTCGGACGTACTGTCAAGTACAGAGATTCATTCATTAGCCGAACAACACGTTTCCTCACCGTTATGGCCTTCAAGCATTTAAAGAAAACGTGCACAGTTACCTCCTCTGTTCCTCTTCTCCCTTTTCCTAAACGCCCGCGCCCTGAATCATCAGTATAAGGGTATTCATATCCCCTTTGGTGCGCGCAAATTATAAAAAAAAAAAAGTTTCATTAATACCATTGTTTACTCTATGAAAAGGAACATGAAATAGATAACGATTTCTAAGTGCTCTCGCAGGAGCATGAAAACCGATTAAAGCAATCAATGCATAAGATCACGAATAAACAGGATCGAAAAGTATTTCCTTTAAGAAAAACTAAGTGAAGATTTTCCTTCACGCTTTGCATGACCTTCCATGTACTGGCTTTCAAGCACTCATTCTGTGCTTCAAAGGTAGCCAGAATTTTATTTGTCGGGAGTGGAAAGAATCCACGGACAATGTGTGGCTTTTTGAAGGGTCCCTCTTCCACCAGTGTAACGTTCAGCAGTTGCACTGTCTGAACAGATGAAGACAACCCATCCAATCTTATGCTGTGAGCCTGAGAAATGTGGCCACACGTCCCTGTTAATCAGCTAGATAAAAAACATCGATGACTGCCTCTTGGATAAGAGCCAACTGATCTGTGGTTAGAGGCAGGTTTTCTAAGTCCGCCTGGAAAACAACCAACCTGACGAAAGTGGCCACTTGACTGAAAGTGGGAGCGTCAGGTGTAGGTCCTGCCTAAGCTTTCTTGGCAGCTGGTGCTGGTGGGGTGTGGCCCTCTGACCCAACCGTTTTTGCATCCTTTACTGTAGGAGGGGCTTTGGCATAGGCTATCGCGCATCGCCCCTGCGAAGAGCGTATTTAAACCACCTACTTTCGGCAGAATTGAATTTGACGAAACCGCCAATTTGAAAACGCAGCTCACCCAACTTCTTCCCAATGGAAGAACAGCCGGATATTTCGGTAATACCCTGCACGTTTCCATAAGAGTGGAAGGGTCGGAGTCAAAGGTGGCATTATCTGCTTCCCCGGACCTGACACAGGTAGTAAGCAAGGAGTTGGCTCGCTCGGTACCGTCAACCGTCGGAAGATCTGTGGCATCGCGACTAAATACAACTGTTTGCTTAACAGGAGGAACAGAAGCTGGTGTATTTAGAATTTTACCATTCTCATCGTTTATATTTGTTAGTTTTGAAATTTTGGACCCACGATTCATCGAGAATAGTAAATCGCCCATGACAGAGCCCAATCTACTCCTCACGATGGGGTTAACTTATTAAAAAAAAAAAATAAGTAGCCAATTTGCTACACTGATGATACGAAGAACGAAAGCAGGTTACGCAGCCGCTTATGCAGCCGTACTGTATGAGAATGTAAAAGAGACGCGAAAAGGGAAAAGTGTAAAGGTGCATTAAGAAGATGATGCACGCGAAAAAGTGCAATAGTGCAGTACAGTGGTACATCGATTATACATAAGTATGTAAATCGATTCTAATTTTATTTAAGGGTGCCACGTACTCTTTTGGAGAGCAAGGGAGAGCACGAAAAATGTTAATAAATAGAGGGGGAAGGATCAGACTTAGTACTAGCTTCCGTCTTGTGTCAATTGGAGTAAAGCTGGCAGACAACCAGAGTTTGCGAAGACATCCGTTAATACGACCAATGATGAGGTTTGTGTGGTTGTAGCAGGACAAGTTACAACATATTACAAAACCAAGACATCTTACGGAGTCCACAAGTTGCAGTTTGCAGTTAGACAACCAGTCTCGGGTACGAGACTTAGATCAAACGGTCTATTAGAGATCAGAATGACCTGAGACAGACGCATAATTACACACGGACGGCAAGTCATTTATAAACATACAGTATAATATTGGTCCAAGAATTTATCCTTGTGGTAATTGATAATATGGTGAAGATATGAAGGCAGTGAAGGTATCGATGAGTCTTGTACATCGGAGAAATCGAAACTGTTTGCATATACCCCATCATCCAGAAAATATTCGTTAAGACTATCTGGATCAAAATAACATTTAGTCTTACTTTTATTCCCAGAGACTCCAATCTGGCGCAGATTACTCCACAGTGTTTTGGGAGGCAACGCTGTATTAAGTTTCGAAGCATAATAGTTGCGTTTACCACTATGTATAACGACAGTTGCATTATTTCACGCTAGTTTATATGCATTCCATTTAGCACAAGAAGGTTTGTGTTTCCATTTACTGTATAGTTTATTTCGAGCTTTGAGTACATTTATTACCTCCGACGTAAACCAGGGACAGCTACTATTACAAATCCGTACATTTTTTGAAGGCACGCATTGATCATACTAATTTCTAACAATTAGTTTAAAATGTTCTAGTTTTTCATTTGGATCAGCACCAAATCTGTAGCGATGCCATGGAAATAACTGATTAACGGTTTGAAACACATTGAAATGAAAGGAATGAAGATCTTCGAAGGTAAACGACAAAGGAACGGCAGTATGAGCAAACTGGATGTTAAACATACAAAATAGAAGATCGTTGGCAAAGCGTGTAGGATACTGATTATTGACTATTTCTAATCCTAATGATTGAGACAAATCATTGCTTGAAAAAGCACGAAAATTCTTTTTAGCAAGTTGGCATTAAAATCCCCACATATTACAATGTGCTCATATACCGAACAAAATTCAGAAAGAGCTGAGAGTACATACACATACACTTCCACAATTTAATACTCGACGTCTGAATCTGTAGACCGAGCAATTATTTTGCAATTCAATGTGGACTAACAATAAATAGCAATGCCTCCACCTGTCGTGTACGTCACTCTGTCATTTCTGTATAGTGTGCAGTTAGGAATATCGTAGATACAGCCATCTACTGTATGTAGGTTTAAATCAGGTTTCTACTACACAAATGACATCAACGCTTGAGTTCGAAAATATGTAGCGCAAGTAATCAAGTTTCTTTAAGTTCAAGCTACGAGCATTAAGGTGATAGACTTTAAAACCCTGTTGACGTTTAGAAAGCACATTTAACATCGCTCGATATTTCATTCACACCACTATAAGCATTTAATCGAGAGTTACTACCCATTAACAAAACATAAAGAATCGCTACAAACAAAAAACTGCATTCGTATCACACAATATAATAGATGTTGGGGTAGGGCAAGAGAGAAAAGGCTTAATGATTACAACAAATGAAAAAAAGAAATGAACTAATTAGGGAAGAGGAGGATTAAGACAAACGAATAAAAAAATAATAAAAGAATATAAATTCGGATATAAATTATACATAAGAAATAAATATTAAGGAAGAAAAAGAGTAAAATAGAGTATAATTTACAAATACATAAGATATTAATCATGTAACACTCATTAATTAGTTGCAGCAACAGCAAGAAAATCTTTGGAGCTTTCAATAAGGAAGCTTTTTCCAGTTGGAGCAAATCGAGTGGTTGCACCAATAATCAAACTAGTGCCCAATATTGGAGGACCAAAGCAGCCTATAAGAAGCCTACTTGCGACAGTAGCGACAGTTAGCAAGTCAATCCTCATGTATGCAGCCCCCACATGGGAACCGGCTACAGCCATAAACGTCACGTCAGAAAATGGCTGGTGGACCTACAAACAGCTGCCAAATATCGAAGAGTGGACCACAAGAAAACACGGGGAGGTAAACTTCTACCTCACTCAATTCCTAACAGGACATGGAAGTTTTCGGGAATACCTTCACAAATACAATATCGCAGATGATTTTTCTGCCGGCACTGTGAAGGGAAAGCCGCGGAACACGTCCTTGTAGAGTGCGAAGAGTATGAGCCTGCGAGTAACACTCCAGAAAGAGAGATTGGGAATGCTGTAAAGCCCAAGGAGCCTAAAAGGCTTCATGCTCTCAAGAAGAGAAGCTTGTGAAATTGCCGATAACATTATCACAAGCATAATGCAGGAGCTACGGCAGGAAAACCGAACCCAAAGAGCTAAAAAGGAACAGAGCCCTGCAACATAACGAAGAAGACAGGACGTCAAAACCTATGCCTTTATCGGCGGTAATGTAGGCGGCAACAGGACAGTTTTGAGGGGCGATGGTTTAGAACGTAAACATGCTAGAGCAGGGAGTCGGGCATAACTTCGTTGCACGGGCTGCGACGATCCATAAAGAGTTTATCGCCTCCAGTGCATCAAAAATAAAATAAAAATTCAATCAATGCTGGAGTACCCCAGGGCAGCATCTTAGGACCGCTCCTCTATCTACTTTTCACAGCAGATATCCCCTCCCCTGCCAGAGACACAGCCATGCAATATTTGACATAGTTCTACTCAACTCCCGTAACAATCTCCAGACTGCAACCTCCCAACTTCAAAAAATAGTAGACAAAACCAGCGAGTGGTTCTCAAAGTGGCACATAAAGATAAAAGAAGACAAAACAATACAAGTTATCTACACTACTAAAAAAAATCACACCCTTACCATTAAAAATAAATAACGAGCAATTGTCCATCCAACCAGCAGTTAGAAACTTGGGGATTCACCTAGACAACAAATTGACATGGAAGTACCACATTCAACAAAACGCAATCAAATAAAACAACAATTTAGACAACTCTATTGGCTACTACGACCTCAATCTAAATTGTAAGAAGTTACTCATCTACAAGAGTATTATAAAATCAATATGGACGTACGGCATTCAAATATGCAAGGAAATCAAACCTTAACATTATACAAAGACAACAATCTAAAATTCTAAGAATGATCATCAATGCTGAGTGGTATATTTGCAAATAAGACATCCATCGCGATCTACAAATCAACACAATTAGCCAAGAAATACAAAAAATTAGCACAAAATACCTGGGAAGAAATTCTAACACACTGCAACAGTAATATTAACACCAAACTCAACCAGGAAACTTCAAGAAGAAGACGACATAAACGAAGAACACCCACCGATCTAATTTCCTCGAAGCAATTTAGATACATACATAGCTTCTAACATCTAGAATCTTAAATTGCACCTCAATGGCGACAACAACGAGTGGCAAGGGGCGCTCGGAGTGAATAAAATCCCCAATGCTTCGGGTGGATTAATACCCACCTGTGGCACTTTTACAACAAAATAGCGACAGCTTGGTCTTTGTACCGGAGGTTCGGTCTTCTTCGCCGTCTCAAACCTGGGGGCTGGGATTCGAAGATTCTCTTGGTTTGAGCATTGTTGTCCATTCGCTCGATGTGGCCGAGCCAATGTAATCTGCGTATCTTGGCTTTTTGGACTACATCCACATCCTGGTACAGCTCATAGAGTTCGCGGTTGTATCTTCTCCTCCATTGGCCCCCCTCGCATATAGGACCTAATATCCGACGAAGTATTTTTCGCTCAGAGGTGTCCAATATTTGCTAAGCTTTCTTACTTATCGTCCCGCACTCGGCTCCATACAGCATTACTGGTAAGATGAGCGTTCTATAGAGCATTAATTTGGTCCGTCGAGTTAGGAGTTTAGAACCGTTGTTTTGCCAAAACGAAGTAGCAGCGGTTTGATAGGGTTATTCTTCGTCGGATCTCTACAAGGGTGTTATTTGTAGGATTGATATATGTTCCCAGGTAGGTGAACTCCTTAACTACCTCAAAATTATAGTTATCAACGTTCTGCCCAATGTTTTGGACAGATAAATTATTATCTGCTGATAACATATAGTTCGTCTTGTCCTCGTTCACTTCAAGACCAACTCGTTTCGCCTGCTCATCAATGCTGGGATCTTCCGATGATGTCAATATCGTCTGCGTATCCCAGCAGTTGGACGGATTTGTGAAAGTTAGTGGCTTCCGTGTTGACACACGCCCTGCGCACTATCTGCTCCAACACGATATTGAAGAAATCACATGACAGCGCATATCCTTGTCATCAGAGTTGTTTCCAAGTTGCACAGAGCATCACACAAGACGTTGGATAGGATCTTATATGCGACATTTAACAGAGATATGCCTCGGTAGTTCTTACAAGACATAGGATCGCCTTTTTTGAAGATGGGGCATATAGAGCTGATACTCCAGTCATCGGGCATGGGTTCCTCCACCCATACTTGGTTAAAAACTTGATGCATGCACCCTACCAAGACATCACCTCCGTATTTAAAGAGTTCAGCTGGAAGCCCATCAGAGCCAGCGGCTTTGTTGTTCTTCAATTTTGATGGCTACATTAACATCTTCAAGCCAGCTGCTTGGCTTTTCGATAAAACTGCCGGATGTTGTTGCGCTCGCGGGACTCCTCGATATCCTTGAGCCCTTTTTTTTACGCAGGATTCTCTTTTCTTTCCTTCTTCTGGTCCGATACTCCTCTCTCGCTGCTCTTGTTTTGCGCTGCAGCGCTTTCTTGTGTGCATCTTTTGTCACCCTCTTCCACTGTACGCACTCATCATCATAGCAAGGGCTCCTCCTTGGTGGTAGTTGGTAGCCAAGGGTGGCCACGGCTACCTCTTTGATGATGTTGCGGTATTCGGTCCCCTGGTTGTTAGCATTTGTGGTGGGTGAATGCACTGCAGACAGTTTTTCGGCCAGGTGCTCTTTGTAGGCTCTGGCTCCTTCTGACGTGCTAAGGCGTCCAGCGTTAAGCTTTTTTTTCTTGATGGCTAAAAGCCTCTTCTCGTTGGACAGTCGGGCTTTGAATTTAGCTGATGTTGATGATGATCCAAGATGTTGGATGCTTGCCTTGCGTCGATTAGCTCATGGTCGATCTGGTTGCTTGTTTGACTGTCAAAGGAAAGCCAGGTTGCTGTGTGGATTCTTAACCTAGGAAACCTAATGCTACTTATCACCGTATTACGAGCTGCTGCAAAGTCGATTAGTCGGAAACTGTGGTCTGTTGTCGATTTTTACATCGCACTCCGGACAGGCTCCGTAGGCTCCGTCCAGGAGGTCGTAAAATTCCTCCTTGGCAGGGTCTTCAGCTTCTTCGATAGGGGCGTGTGTACATATTAGGCTGATGTTTTAAAATGTGGCTCTGATGCGAATTACAGCCAGACGATCGCTTATCGGCTTAAAATCATTAACTCTTGATCTGAGCCGATTTTCCACGACGAATCCGCATCCTAACATGTGCAGTCTTTTGTGGCAGCTGTAACAAATGTCGCAGCTACGTCTTTTCTGTATACCTGATCCTATCCATCGTATCTCCTGGATCGCAGTAATATCTGCGTTATAATGCGAAAGGACAGATTCAAGTTTTTGAGCAGCACCCGGAGTGTACAGAGTTTGTACATTCCGGGTGCATACTCGTAGGTCATAGTCCGTGGACGTTCCGGGTCGATTTGCCAAATGAGGGGGATCGTTATTGTCTTCCGAGGCAGATGTCTCTCTCATAACTATATTACTTTTTACATGGTAGGGAAGTTACCCCGACGGCACAACCCCCAACCTGGAGGGCCAGTTCCATGGGTTTTAGGCCCTAGGACCCAGGGCCAGTCTGAGAGACCGACATCAGTAGCTCACTTCGGAGGTGCGAGCGCTGCCGTTGACCCATTTAGGGTTTATCCGCCACCATCTCTATTCCATAACCCTGATGAAGTCGTGGCTGACCTGAGCTTCGAATATGTCGAAGTAGCTCATGTAAGGTGTTCGCCAAAACCGTCCATGGATTCCGCCGTTGATTCCATCTAGAGAATTCATCCGCCTTCTATCCTCCTTCTGAGGGCTTTTATTAGACTTCTGAGATGCAGTACTCGTTCAGGCCTCGTCCGGTCCTTCATGAGTGCTTAAGTTCGCCAAGATGTGCTCGCGCAGGTCCGAGTATTCAGCTATAGACGGATTTGGCATACGCTCACCTTTAGTTCACTCATACATATGTAGTTATCCAGAGGGCACCACGTGGAGGTGATGGTGCGACATTTTACCCTCCAAAAAAATTCATAGACGCAGAAATTTAATAAAACGAACATGAGAGCATTAATCATTCAAACATTTCCAAATATAAAATATAAATATACATGAGAGAAAACATTAATGTAAACATATAGGGGGTATTTGTACCAACTGTTAGATTCGCATATGTAATGAGCGGCTGAGAGTGCTCCCTATAATGCTCCCTATAGTCCAGGAAAAATCTGGTGAAGAATTTGTGATTTGTACTAAATCATTAGAACAATTTTATATTGCATAGCGATTGATCAGGAAACTACTGACTGTCAAAAACATTGGATTATGCCTAGACTAGGTAACCTGAGCGAGCAATGCGCTCAGAATCTGGAATCTGAAGATGCTCTTTGACTATCATAGTGAAGGTCTTCAGAAGCCCAGATTCCTTCAATTGGTGCATGAGTTCATATGATATAGGCTGGACATGTTGGGAGTAACCAGATAAGATGGTTAGAAGCGGGTGAGTACCGATCCCCAGCTGGTAACACTGTATTACTCTACTCCGGAAGACCAACCGGAAGCCCCCGTTGATGTGGAGTTGGACTGCTTCTAACGCCAACAACACGCAGATAGAATTGACGACATTGTCATTTTGATGGGAGACCTGAATGCCAAGGTAGGCAGCGACTACGAAAGGCTGAAATATGTTATGGGACGGCACGGATTAGGCAACCGCAAGGACAACGGGGGATGATTTGTTAACTTTTGCAACGCAAATCGTCTTGTCATAGGTGGCACCATGTTTGTTACGAATTTCGTAACATTTGTTAATAATGTTAAAAGTTTTGATATTTTGTATTGTTTCAAACTCATCTATTAGAAAAAGAAGAAATTAGATTTAAGAACTATTCTCCAATTATCAACTAATCTGGTCTCTTGCTATAGAAACCTCGCTTTTTGGAAAAGGCACTGGTGGTACACTGTTTGGTTTTCGCGATGATCCCAAACTTAAAATCGAATACATTTGGTGAAAAAAAAAACACGTCTTTTAAGGAAAATATTTAGGTTACACTCTTTATTGGCTGTCACGTCTATTTCAATTCAGTTTATAAAGAAGGCTAAAAATAAAGTTACAATTTCATGTATATGTACGTATGTTATATGTTTAAAGTAAAGGACATATGTTTGTAAATGAATCGCGTAATAGAATTTACGTTTGTACATGTACTTATATATTGATAATTTATATATATATTATAAAAAAGGAATAGGGTATAAATATGTTTATCCGGTTATTTTTTCAACATACTCGGCCCGAGGGGAATTAGACATCTCCAATGGATACAAGAGTTGAATTGGCCTTCGAAATCTGCTACCGTCAGCGCAGCGTACTTCACACGTTCGTATTTTGCCATCCCTAAAAAAGTCCGCTTTATGATGACCATCTTCTATTGAATGCGGGGTAATGCAGAATAAAACAATAGGACGACGTCACCATCCTTCAGTGGCACTAATGGTTTGACGTTACTGTGATGGAAAGAACGTAGAAGCTGGAGATACTCTGCTCGCCATCTCTTTGCAACCTTTGCGCTATACTTCATCCAATGTATCCATAGCTCCCTTATACTCGAGTCATTGACAGTCTGGTCAGCAGCAGAATGTATTGGCGATGAAAATTCTAAAAGAAACTTGGCTGGTTTGAGAGACCCCAGGTCCAAAGGATCATTGGACACATAAGCTAATGGCCGATCGTTAGCTGCAACTTCTGCTCGCTAAATATAGTTCGCAGCTGTTTAAAATTAAGTTAAGCCTTCCCGATGACGACCTTCAGTGTGATTTTTATAGTCCGTATGAGCCATTCCCAAAAGCCTCCCACCAGGGAGATTGCTCCACAATAGATCTCCACGTTATCCCTTGCTTGACAAAAGGTCTAGGACAACGTCATTCTTGAATACGCATTAAGTTCTGTTTAGCTTTAAGGCTGCTCTTCTGAAGGTCTTCGCATTGTCCGAGAATATGGCTGCTAGGACGCCACGACAAGCTAGTGGTGAGTTTAAAATGAACAGCTCGGATAGCAGCGTAGGTAAATATTAGAATGTAAGCTTTGCCTCCCCGAGGCACATAGTATAATGGCCCAGCAAAATCGATGCCTACATTATCGAGCGGTTTCGTCAAAGTGATCCTTTGATTTTGCAGGGGTGCGAACGGCTGACTGGCTGGTTGTCCAAAAAGTTTCTTACAAACAACGCAGCTTCGTACTCTCTTCTTGATAAGTTGACGCCCTCTGACAATCCAAAAACGTGCTCTCAATTTTGAAAGAACGAGACTTACCCCTCAATGACAGGTCAGCAAATGATGATCATCAAATATAAGGATGGTGATATGATGACGAGCTGGTAGTATGAAGGGATGCTTAAACTCGAATGTCTCATCTAACATTTGGAGTCTCCCAGCCACTCGTAGTAGACCATGTTCATCAAGAAAGGTGGAAAGTTCGCAAATTCTTGATGATGTGTTTAAAACTGCTTTCTTCTGTAAATATTGTACATCATTAGTAAAACTGATAATTTTTACGTATCAAAGCCAATAGTGTTCAGCGAATTCGAGTTCAGGTCCGGACAAACATCGCCCATGCTCTCTCTCCTTTGACCGGCAATGGTTGATAAAGCGTAGAACCCAGCATGTTACTCGCAGCAGTATTGACCAATTATTGAATCGTTCACAAGACAAGATCGACTCTTCCACATGATGTGGTCGATCATCAGCTTCCACCAATAGCGTTGTGTTGAGTTCGAATCCTTCGTTATATTATTGCTTGGCGTCAGTGGCATCGTTAAGCCAATCAGGACCCCCTTCACACAGTACGAATGTTACAAGGTTTTCACCGGGAATTCCTCGCGTTATAAGATCGGTAGGATTGGTTTTCCCTGAGCAGTGGCTCCACTCCGACGTAGCCGTATGGCAACGTATCTCTAGAACGCGACTTTGTACATAAGGTTTCCAACGTTGCATCTGACCATAAATCCAGTTTAGGGTAATCTTCGAATCCGTCCATAATGAATATTGGTGTATGTGAACTCGCAAGGTTCTTTTTAAATAAGCGCATAACCTGGCCGCAACTAAAGCGGCTGTTAGCTCCAGCTTTGGTAGAGTTAGTTTATCCTGGCTATCCACCTTTAACGATGTGACTCGACTTTTAGCTTTCTTTTATATACGTATGTTGGCTACCGCCATCGATGATTATCTGTATTAAAATTTGACTTTTTTCGCTAGGTGCAATGCACCGCTCTGTCTTTTAAAAGACATTTGAAAATTTAAAAACATTTGTGTATTCGCAGAGATTACAACCCGTTTCTTTAGTACTTTGTATTGTTTTAGACAATGGGTCACACATCTGAGTAATATGCTGGCCGCTGCCGTTACTGCACTTTAAGAACTTCACACTTCTGCACTTCCTCGACGAATGACTTACTTTTGCACACCGAAAACATCTGTTCGCTTTAATGAGTATATCTCGTTTTTGTTTCACACTCATCTCCTTTAAACAGTCTTTCGTCAAATGGTTTGTTCCGTTGCAAAGTACACATACTTCGTCGCTATTCACACCTAATAGACTTCCAGCAGTTGTTGGCGCAGCTGAATTTGCATATGTATGGGGAAGGGTAGTTTTGCTTTTTTCCAATGCCTCTAACTCTTTTTTGATGAACCGTAAGATATTTTGTACATACAAATCGCTCTCGTCAGAAGGGGTTTGTGGTGTTTGAGTTTCCTCATGTTCTGCTGTAATCTCTTCGTCTCCTTTTAATTTCCCTTCCATGGCACGATGATAATCTACTCGCAAATCTACCGGCACACAGCGCAGAAGTATGGATTTTAACATTAGCCGATATTGATTTGATGGTATTTGTAATGCTGTCAAAGATCTTATGGAAGTGGTGATGGTGTTATATAGGCTTCTCAGTCCAACAACATCAGATCTTACCGTAACGGGACGCAAATTTAACAATTTCTGCATGTAGGGGTCTATAAGTTTGTCGTTATTACTATACTGTTTCAAGAGCAAGGAAACAGCTGCATCATAACAAGTCGCTGATGGTGTAAGTCCAGTTATAGTGCGTTTTGCTGCTCCATACAATACACCTTCCAAATATTGGAACTTATCTGTCCCAAAAGGGCAGCCAATCGCTCTATTCACCGCCGAAGTTCTTCAGTTCCAATTTCGGTAACTTTACTGCTGATGTTTGCTTTGGAGAAATCGAGTTCTGAAGTTCTTTAGGACACTCGGCGATCTTTAACTTTTCGCGCACTCTTTTCAAACGATTTTTTAGCCGCGCTAGTGTAGACACCGCCGTATCTTCATACGCGATTATTTTCTCGAAATCTATTTCGACCTCGTCCTCTAGTATAAGTTTTTTGTTGTGTACTTGTTGATCAGCGGCTTTGACTCTATCGGACACTGCCGTCAATCTTGCAATTAGAGTAGACAGCTCTTCTTCCACGAACACTAGTACTTCCACGTCCTGATCGATTACGCGTGAGTCTTCTGACTCTATGAATTCTGACGCAGCCTTTGCTATCTTGGTTAGTTATGACCTAAATGCACCACGAGCCGAGACTTCCATTTGGGTTTCGGCACCAAATGTTGAAAAAAAAACACGTCTTTTAAGGAAAATATTTAGGTAACACTCTTTATTGGCTGTCACGTCTATTTGAATTCAGTTTATAAAGAAGACTAAAGGTAAAGTTACAATTTCATGTATATATACGTATGTTATATGTTTAAAATAAAGGATCGCCTGACAATGTGCAAAGTAATGTATGTTATATATGATTTACATGTGTGTGAATGAATCGCGTTATAGAATTTACGTGTGTACATCAACGCATATATTGATAATATATATATTATAAAAAAAGAACAGGGTATGAATATGTTTATGCGGTTATTTTTTCAACAACGTTTAATCTCACCTTGATACCTGTCCATTTAAATTGTAATCATTGGCAGTGTGATTTTTACAAACTCTGCGACTCACTCCTCAGACTTTACTGTTATAATGCTTATTGGCGATTTAAATGAACACAAAATAATTTCGCATCAGGATACAACAGCGATTTTTTTGGAACCTTATCGGAAATCTAAGGACTCAATTTGTGATAACAAAGGAGTAAAAATTCTTGAACTTTCCGATGAGTATGACATGCTTTTGTTGAATGGTAGTTGCAAAGGTGATCTGGAAGGTGAACTGACCTTTATCAGGGGAACACCAAACTCAATAATAGATTACTGCTTTGTCTCGGGAAATTATTATAAACATATTTTTTTTTTTTTTTATAATTTGCACATACCAAAGGGGATATGAATACCCTTTTACTGATTAACAGGGCACGGGCGTTAGTTAATTTGGAAGAGAGAAGAAGGGATAGGAAAGAGTTGGTGTAGTGGTATTTAAAACTCAGGTGATATTAGGTTTCAATTTTTATTCTCCATGGGTGGTTTCCAATTTGACTGGGGAGAGAGTTGTGCGTGATTTTTGCATTCGTTCGTAATTCAGAGTATTTTTTTCGCGTTCATGTTGAAATACTCAAAGTACTTTCTAAGCGAATTATGAATCAGCGAAATATGAATGTAAACCTTATGAATCTGAACGCGCAGCATTATACAGCCGATATTGAAGCTTTAACAGAAATAATATATCAATCCATTGGATTTACACTGCGTTTTTTCTGGAAGAAGTGAAAGAAGTTATAAACAAATCGAAATCAAACCAAGCACCAGGTATTGATCGCATTCCGTTTGAATTTTATAAAAATTCCACGAACGAGTTTATACATTATCTCACAATAGAATATAATCGTATCTTTTATTCTACAAAGGTATCTGATGCATTCAAGAAAGCAATCATTTTCCCACTTCATATAAAAGGTGATTACAAAGACCCGAAGAACTACAGAGGAATCACATTTTTGAACATTTCAGCCAAACTGTTTTCCGCTTTGATATATAAAAGATTATACGAATGGGTTCAAGAAAACAACATTCTTAAAGAATTTTAGAAAAGGTTATTCTGCAATCGGCCAGATATTCTGTCTAACCAAGATTACTAAATCTTACAAGAGCAAGAAAAAAAAGTTGTACGCATTCTTTGTAGATTTTCGAGCAGCTTTCGATACAATTTCCCATGAAGCACTCTTTTACAAGCTTTTCAAAATCGGTGTGTCAAGCAAAATTATTCAAATACTGCGAGCTTTGTATGAGAATAATATCACATACGTGTGGGTTGGATATTTAATATCGGAAGAATTCAAAGCACTTCTTTTTAAATTATACATTAATGATATAACCGATGATGTCAGAGGTGGAATAAAGTTCTGCGATGTAACAATCCCGGCATTGATGTATGCGAATGATATTATCTTTTTGTGTGACACTATCCAAGGTATGCAGTTAATTATAAACCGACTTAGTGCATATTGCAATTGTTGGAATCTCACTGTTAATCTTGCGAAATCAAAAGTCGTGATATTTAGAAATGCAGGAGGTCGCTACTCACGTTTGGAAAAGTGGAAGATGAATGGCGAACAAATTGAAATTGTATCCAGATACAAATATCTAGGCATCCTGTTATCGCCTTCTTTAAGCTTGAAACCGCACTTTGGTGAAAAATTAGCTGATGCGAAAAGGGCCATCTGTACGGAACGTTGCTTCAAAAATAATTATGTGTCACGTTCCACTCAACTGCAGCCTCGATAATGCTCTACGGAGCTCAGGTTACAAATGCTACGATGAGGTGAAAAATTTCTTCGCTGCTTCTTGAAGAGGATATTCCGGCTACCAAATAATACCCCTAATTATATGCTTTACATTGAAACCGGAACTCCTCTCCTGCGCTACTTCAACTATGTCTTAAAATTATTAGAGATGAATGAATCAAGAATACGAAGCGTAATATTAAAAAGCATAATTAGAACTAATGACAGCATTTGCGAGGAATGGCAGCAAATAGCGTCCGAATGCGGAATTAACCTAACAGCTCATGTAAACAAGCAACCTCATCTGTTAAGAGAAAAATTTAACTCATTTTTGGAGAATCTTGGCAGACGTACGTATGATCAATATGTTGAAGAAGTCGAATCGTCACTATTTAGGAACTTATACAGCGAACTCAACCAATTTTTAAATACAAAAACGTATTTCTTAATTTCTTAGCTGAAATAAAGTGCACGACTGGATCATACGTACTTGCACCTATATGCTGTTGTAGTGCTGTTGTAGTATGCTGGGAATGAGTAGATTTTTAATAAAAAATATATAAATAAATTTTTGAAAAAATATTTTTAAAAATTTTGCATTAATTTAAAAGCCACATTTTATTAAACATTAAATCTTGCCCACATTTCGATTTTGATGGAAATCCATTGAGTTTCAGCCGAGAAATAGCTATATTTCTAAAATCAGTAAATAAGAAAAGTACCGTTATACGTAGTACCGCCAAAAACGTGGTACGCCATCTTATAGCATTTGTCTAGACTAACTCGGATATGAAATTTAATCAAAATCGTTAGAACCGTTTTCAAGAAAATCGTCTTTTTCTGAAATTGGGCTTAAGCAAAGTACCGTTAATAACGGGGCTAGAACAAAAATTCCGATTTCGCCTCGAATTGCGACCCTACTAAGCTCAGATATGAAGTTTGAAGCAAATCGGTCCAGCCATTTAGGCTGCAGTCCAGCGTACATACACACAGACAGACAGACAGACAGAATCGGCAGACCCACTTTTTCGAGCTTCTCTATCATCGTAATGTCAGAATTCATTATCTCGAGTTCGAATTTTTTCACAAATCCAATACTAAAATAGTATAAAATAAGTATTGTCTTCAAAATGAGAGGTGAACTTCTATCTAAATTTTATGCCACATCGACCAGATCTACCAACACTTTGTGACCGCTGCAACATGAAAAAGAGAGAAGATGTCTTTCATTTTCTTAGCTTTTGTCCAATTCTAAAAGAATTTCGGCTATCAATGTTTGGAAAACATATCTTAGAGGAAGATGAAGAAATAAATATCTTAAATGGAGAAAAAGGATGCGATGTACTATATAATTACTCAGTTGCAGCACTTCGTTTTAGAAAGCCTGTAATAGAAGGAGATTTTTAATATAAGAACCTTAGTTTTTATTTTGTGAACCTGGTAGACGGCCATAGGCCAAACCCATTATGACTTAGACTAATCCTCAATTGTAACATATTTATTGAAATGAAAGTCAATTTAACTAACTACTAGCTAGAATCCTGAAAACAGCTTTAAAACACACTCGACGCCAAACAAGCAGGTTTCCAATCTGGATCCCCCTGTGTCGACCTCATCAACACCTTGCGGATCATCATCGATCAGCGTGTTGAGTATCGATCACCACTTCACCTGCTGTCCATCAATTTTGAAAAGGCGTTTGGTAGTGTCAATAGGGAATTTATTTGGCGTGCCTTGCACAGGAGAGGCATTCCTGATAAATTTACAGCAATTATCAAGGCTACATATGATGAGTCCACATGTCACGTCTTACACAGCGGAAGGCTGTCTGCAGAATTTAAAGTCCAAAGTGGTATTTTTATTGGTGATTGGCGATGTGCTGAATGCGGCGTTCGATAGATTCTTACAGCTGAGCTGAATAATGGACCTTTAGCGATGCAATTGGGTTGTAATTTCAAGATCCCAGCTCCTTCAAGCGTTGATAAAGTCGTCGTGTCCTTGCATGCTATGTTTAACGATGTTCTCGAAGTTACAGCGAATATACATTGATTGGAATGTAAATATTTGGTCCAAATTGAGTTGTTATGAATTAGCGTCATTTGACATGATGATAAGTCCTCCATTTTATTGAGAATATGCATTTCGCATTTGCTTACTGCAGCACCTCTACGATAAATCGGATGTATTTGCGTGCAGAGATGCCTTGTTTTTTCCACAATGATGCAAGTTGATAGTTCAGAGTCCGTTAATGGGTAATACTGGTCATTATAACGGTTGACTGCTAAGAATGTGGATGATGGTTGTATTAGTAGTATTGTTTCGTTTAATACTGCTGGAATTGGAACTAGTCTGTATAATTCCATATCTTCTGAACTTATTAACGGTATTTTAATTTGAAATATCACATAGTTATTTGTTATTTGGCCAACAGTCACCATAATTCTATAAGGTTCCAGCACATTGTTAACCGGTATTGGCAGGCGGTATGTAGATGACAAGCTGTTCCTTATTATGATGATTTGTTGTTTCATCTGGTGCGGAGTAATTAGCAAATTATTTATTTTTGCTTGATGAATATCTGACAAAGCATTTGTTATTGCTGATTGTGTGCGTTGAACATTTGATATAAGCAGTGTTGTGTATAAAGACCATGAAGAAAAAAGTTGTTGAATCTTGAGTTGATATGATTCGTCCGTATTGTTGTTAGTTCGGTTGATCACTTCTTTCAACTGGGTTTGCAATATCGCATGTCGATGGTCCAAGCTCTCTTGGTTTTGCTTGATTATGTTGATTGTTGACTCTACTATCGATGTGTGATTTTTGGAGAGTGCTAGCAAGTAGTCTTCATTGGTTTGTATCCCTTCAATTATCTTAGACATCTCTTCTGCATACTGAGAGTCAAGTACTCCAAATAATGAGTTCGCTATATTTCCGATTATATTGAATGCTCCTCTCCTCGATCGTCGTAGGTTTGTGTCGCGAAAGGTAGTGCAATCTTCATATAATTCCTGATGAGTGTGGTGAATCAGATTGGTCAGGTGGGTACACAGCGTTTTCTGCCGTAAACTTTCACATAGATGCTGCAATATTCTGGTGCTGTTTTCAATTGCCTCTAGTTTGCTCCAATATGGCGTTAGATCATAATATATAACTTAATTCCATGTATGAGTTACTAGATTCCATGTTCCAACATTGTCAAAATATATTCCAGGTCGAGAGTCAAATGTGCTGAGCACGCGATGAACAAGGTGACCAATGCTGCACCAAGAGACATACCGCCCTTCCGTTTGCGGGGTGTGGGGGCATCCTCATGAGGTTTCCTGCTTACAGATGGTTCAACTGAATTATCCTCATCGATGACGCGGCGCTGTAAAAATTGTCAGTTCAAATTTCATTAGATGATTGTAATTGTTGCTGTATTAGAAGAGGTGCTAACCTATGTATGGTTCGGCGGAACACGCCAGTTGCTGTTTGTACATCGGCTACTCTTACCAGCCCATCTGGTCCCTTGATGGCATTAATAATTCGACCCATGGGCCATTTGAGACTAGGTTGGTTATCTTCCTTCATTATGACCATCATTCCTGGTTCCACATTTTGCACCTTTCCTTCCATTTATATCTATGTTGAAGTTGATTCAGATATTCACTTGACCAACGTCGACAGATTTCGTTCTTGACATGAGGTACGAGCTTCCATCGAATAAGTAGTGACAATTCTTCTGGTCGTGCAGTACGGTCAATGTTATTGGTGATTGGTTCTTCTATGAGACGCTGATATTGGTGTTATTGGTCGAGAATTTAGTATAGCCTCAATCTCAATTATTGCGGTTTCAAGCTCTTCATAGGTTAATGATGCTGATGCCAAGGTATGTTGGAAGAGATGCTTAGCCGACTTGACAGCAGCTTCCCACAATCCCCCGAAGTGCGGTGATCGTGCAGGTATGAAATTGAAGTCGCATCCCTTCCTTGTACATGAGGCCATGATCTTCTCTCTGTCTCTTGATGAGTCCATGATTTGGGCGAGCTCAGATAATTGATTTTTGGCTCCTACGAAATTGGTAGCGTTGTCACAATAGATGTTATTACAATGGCCTCGTCTTGCCATAAATCTCCTTAGCGCGCCAATAAATCCTTCTCTTGTCAGATCCGTTACCAACTCAAGATGACAAGCCTTTGTTGCGAAGCAGCAAAAAACTGAAATGTAAGACTTTTGTGGTCGTTTTCTCCTAAGCTTGTAGTGAGTATAGACTGGTCCACAAAAATCAATTCCTGTATTCAAGAAAGGCCGTTCAGGTTGGACTCTGTCCACTGTAAGATAACCCATCATTTGTGATAATAGTTTGGGTCTTGCCCGTGAGCAGAAAACACAACTATGAACGATAGATCGAGCGAGTGTTTTTCACCTTATTGGCCAGTATTCTTGTCGAGCGATAGCCAAGATAGTTTGAGGTCCGGCATGCTTGTTTTCCTGGTGTATTTCCATCAGCAATAGTTTTGTTAATGGATGGGAGTAGGGTAACAGTATCGGATGTCTGGCGTTATATTGTAATGCAGATGATTCCAATCGTCCACCAACGCGGATGATTCCTTCTTGATCGAGGAATGGTGTTAGAGTTGTTAGGAGACTCTTCTTGGATACTTCATTGTGTTTTTGAAGATGGTTATGTCATCTTGGAACTCTACCTTTTGCATTAGTCTAATTACAGTTTTCCGAGCTTGATCAAGTTCGCTGCTATTGAGAAATGTATCCTGTGTCTTGCCCTTACCAGCATCAGATTGTGTGGCCTTGGATCGTTTGAGTCGCAGCATGTATGAGACAATGCGTATTGCCCTTTGAAATGAGTTCTTGTGGCGAATTGTGTCCAAGATGTTGTATTTGAAAGACTGACTATGTTCAGTTGTTGCTGATAAAGAGATGTTGGATTTTGTTTGATCTGTTGATCTTTCGAACTTGGGGGCCCATATAGCTTAGTCTCTCTGTCGTCGAGAGGTATGTTCCTGATGAGAGATTCATGATTAGTACACCACTTTCGGAGAGTATAAAACCAGCACTTGACAACAGTTCTTGTAACTCCGATTGCATTGCTTGGGCTGTAGAGAGACTATCCGATCCAGTCATTACATCATCAACATAGAAATTTTTTGATAATGCCTTGGAGCCTAGGGGAAATTTTTGTTGAATTGTTTGAAGGCATTTTGTTGCGAGATATGGTGCTGATCGTGTTCCATACGTGACAGTATTTAGTTTGAAGCCTTTTAGTGATTCGCTAGGACTGTCTCTCCACCAGATAAATTGATATATTGTGTCATTTTCATGTATGAGAACTTGACGATACATTTTTTCTATATCTGCTGTGAAGTCGAACCTTGGCATGCGGAATCTCACTAGAATGGAAAATATGTCATCGTGAATTGTTGGGCCTGATGCAATAGTGTATTGTGCCTTTTTGAACAGGTTCGGCACCCTCCAGAAGGACATTTACTTGAGGAATGTCCATCCTTCAAACAATTTATGCATATCTTAAGACCCCCTGACTATTTTGAGTCGTTGAGAGGGAGATAATTGCAAAAATTTCGGGCAAAAGAATAACTGGTGATTATCATTGCAACAGAGGCAATGAATTGTTGCCTGTGATTTGTGTACACTTACCGTTCAACGATGATTATTGACTTCAGTGGAGGTTAACTTTTTGCCTAATGCCTCTAGTAATTGAAATCTGGTTTCAATATACTTGATGAAGGCATCCAATGATTGGAGTAGTCTTGGATCGTGGAGTGATTGTTCCCATGCAGTTTTTGATGGGGATGTGCAGGAGTAACGGATCCCAATTGCTTGTGTCAATACCAAGACTTTTGGAGGGCAAGACTTTTGGAGGCCGAAAATTGAGGTTGAGCTAACAGCTTTTCAACGAATGAGGCTTCTAATAGTGGCTTATTTTCAAAGCGCGCCCTTAGAATATTTCAATCTGAGTCATAGTTGTCGTTTTTGATTGAAAGGTGGCTAATCAGTTGATGTGCTTTGCCAGTAATGTTTGTTTTTAAGTACCACATTTTTTGTGCAGCTCCAATGTGTTGGGAGTGAATCATTTGCACAAACAAATCGTGGAACTGCTTCCAATTTGAATAGGTACCGTTTAACTTGGGCAGCGTTATTTTGGGCAACTGAATGGCTGTTGCTGGATTTGTTGAAACTTCAGTGTCAGAGCAGGAGTGGATTAATTCTTGTATCATCGCTAACCCGTTCTGAGCACTGACTTCAATTTCAATAAATTGTTGCATGTTGTAATTTATTTCAATTGGGTCATCGCAGCTCTCGCATGTTGCATGATGCAGGCTCTCTATCTCCTGCCAGTGTTTTTCCAAGGTGGAAAACTGTATCTGGTAATATTGTTTGGATTGCTTGTCCTGTAGATTGGACAGAATCCTCTGGATCGTGGCTATTATTGCCTGTTGTCTTCTGAGTTGTCTCAGAATGTGATCTGTGACTACACTCTTATCTGACTTCGTTTTAACCTCGGAATTATTTTTTTCTTCTTGTTTATTCCTAGAGGCGGGCAATGGCCTAGCAGCATCTGATAGTGCCCCTTCTTCATACTCATCTGTTACTGCGACTGTTAGCAGTAATGCCTTTAAACTCTCGTAGCTGTCTTTCACCCTTCTGAACATGTCTCCTTGCATGTTAGGAGTGTCGGGCTTGATGGTGCCTAGAGGCGATTTTGGTTTTTTGGGACTTCTTCCAAAATTTGTTCAATGGTCTCCAACCTATCCACCTTATATTTTTCGGTTTTTCTTGATGGGCCATCCTTCTTTGTGTTTGTTGTTAACCTGGTAAGCTCATCCGCTAGTAATTTTGGCCTGGCTACAAGGGCAAATACCTCCATCTCGTCCATGATGTGCTTCGGTCACCTGGTTACGGATACGATGTGTTATATTAAAAAATGTATGTTGCGAACAGTGTATGGCCCTGTCGACGCCCTTGTTAAATTGAATTTAAGACCTTGATGGCCTCGCCAGTGTTTAGCCCTGGCGAACGCTGTTTTTGAGTGTTGAGTTGAATTGGTTTGTGAATTTGCTCCTTACCTCTGGTGGGGGGAAACAAATCACGTCGGGATCACCAAAAATGATACAGTTCTTTTACTGTATGTGGTCATAGCAGATCACGGTTCTTGTACCGTGTCTACAAGTGATATTCCTAGTACATAAACTGGAATACCACAATGCGACAGCTTCCAAGCAGACTCACGTGGAAAAATGAAATTAATAAGTCTTGAGTTGACTGTTGAAAAGCAAGTAACAAATAAAATTTATTTCGTCTTATTTATACATATAAATTGCTGCATTAGCACTAATTAACAAATATGATTAATAAAGGTAAAAACATGAAATACAAATTATTGATGACAACACATTGCTAAGAAAAAGTAAAGTACAAAATATTGCTTACATGAAGTAAAAAGGTAAAGTGCAACATATATTGTGACATAGAGTAAAAAATAAAGTGAACGATTCAGCATAAAGTGCTGACGCCACATAAATAACATAAATGAATTGAAGAATACAAATGAATACGCTGAGGCCGTTGACTTAATGATATCGTTGCTCGTGATTGGAGCTGACCTATCTTAACATACAGTTTTATGACTTAGAGGATATAAAAAAAATTAACCAAAAAAAAAGAAATCATGCATAGAAGCGTTATAATTTTTAATAGTACTATAAATATTACAGCGATTCTTATTTAGGCATAATTTTTCACAGTAAAAAGCACAATTTCGGAGATTCCAGTTGGCAACACTGGGCTCACAGTTGTACCGAACCAAGTCACAAAAAGAGAATTCGGAGATATTAAGAGTTAAACTAAATGAACTTCTTTAAAAATCTATGGAAAATGCGAATCACTGTCTTGGTATTTTCAGCGTAACTTAGGAACGAAACACTCTTTAACTTAGTTCATCACAGACCTGAATAGAAATAAGCTTTGTAAAAAAATTTAGCACTGGCTGAGTTCCAAATCGCAGTAACCCCGCAGTACTGCAACGTCAAACGTTCCAAATCGTCAATATATAGCAGTGATGCGATGTATCGCGTTCTTAAATGCATCATGAAAGAAATCGCTGCGCAAACAAAAGCAACCAACGCATCATAAGTTATTGTGATGCGTTGTAATTTGACAGCAATTTTTTTTATTCCGTAAAAAAAAGAAATTGTTTCTGTTATATGCCGAAAACATTCTTAATATACTGCCACTATATGAGCCAAAATTATTCATTAAAACGTTTGAAAATATCACCGCCGCTAATTCTTAGACATTTTTATTGTTTGCACAAGCCGTTCCAAAACGTCATTTTAAAGCACCGTGATGCATCGCAAAATGAAAACTGCGTATCAACGCATCACAAAGGCAGTGATGCTTTCACGATGCGCATTTTTTTGACGTTTTGGAACTCAGCCACTATTACAGTTTTGGATTTTTTTTGTTCTATGACTTGGTTCATTGGAGCCCTTCAATTTGTATGTCTAAAAAAGTCGAGGGGGAAGTGTTTAGATATGTATAAAATCCGTGAGAACACGACAACATCAAAAAAATCTACAGCAGTCATTCTTTCCTTTTTTCCTCTTCGTGGTTTTGCATAAACTACATGCGTCCAAAAATTGCAAACCCTAATTTTTAACTTTTTACTTTACTCCACACAACATCTGTTCACAAAGAAACACGAAAGAAACCAGTGAAAAATGCTACAATCCGCCTGGAGCGGATCATATGATACCCTATCCCTATCTTATTTGATCGTTTCAGTGGGCGGTGGAAAATTTATTCACAAAATTTTCTATTTTGCCCTATAAACTTATATTTTTATTCGAAAAATAAAGCAAGTAAGTTTTTTCGAGTTTCATATGAAAATAGTGAAAAAATTGATTTTTTTGAAAAGTGGGCGTGACAGTGGGCGGATTTTAAAAAATTTTACACTTGTTCTGTCCCGATATACAAGGACTTCGTATACAAAATTTCATTGCCCTAGCTCAAAATTTAAGGCCTAAAAACAGGTGACAGACGGACGGACGGACGGACGGACATAGCTCAATCGACTCGGCTAGTGATGCTGATCATTTATATATATACTTTATGTGGTCTATCTTCAATATTTATCTATGTTACAAACTATGTATCAAACTTAATATACCCTTAGGATAGGGTATAAAAATAAATTTGTTTACCTTATATATTTTTTTTCCCCAATCTGCCAAACTCTATTTTCGATCTGTGTTTATATGGAAAAGCTCAACTCGATTTGAAAAAATCTTGTGATCGGATTGTGTCATTCCTATTTCAATAAAAAATTATTTTTCTTTCTTTCCTTTTGCAGTCCACATTTTCAGCTGACTGTCAATCAATCACCAACAACAAAATGTACAGAACGACTCTACAAAATGGCTACGCCCATATAACCGCCGATTAAGAATATGGGAGTGAGCTCCTATTTGATTTTGTTGAAACATCAGAAACATTCAAAATCGGTGTTAGTTTTGCTCATAGACAAACTAATATAGAATTTTTCCCTCCTCTGCCGAAAATTTTGTAAAGTACACCGATTTGAATTTTCCTATCTGTGAATACAAGTTACCGAACGTGCGAACAAGATGTAACTATAAAAACAATCATGGTGTCTCTTTATTCCTTTTGCAGACTACATTTTCAGCAGACTGTCATTCAATTAACAACAACAAAATGTACAGGAAAATGGCTGCACGCATCAAATGTACCGCGGTTTGAGAATGTGTGCGTGAGCTCCGATTCGATTTTGACGGAAACGTCAGAATACATTCAAAATCCGTGGTACTTTGCTCTTGTAGGAACCAACGGTCAAATCGGCCGAAGACGACCGTCTATATTAGTTTGTCTATGGTTTTGCTTTTGGTGGAGCTAAAGGATAAATCGACGGAAGACGATCTTCTATATTAGTTTGGCTATGGTTAGAATGTTTTGATGTACAAGTAGTACCTACGTGATTTTGTAATATATTTCGTGCTCTATAGTCTTGTACTTTGTAATGCCTCCTGATGAACATATTATTGTGCACTACCAAAAAGTAATAAAAAAGACCCGTAATGACGAAGCAAAGGTTCGTAGAAGATTTATTTTTGTTCAGTATTAAAACAGATATTACCATTTGTGTTCGTGTCATCCGAAAGGCGACAATATTTTGGCAACATTGCAACTTATATAGAAACATCTTTAACAAGATTGATTTGAGGGCTAGATTCTACTTCATGGAAACATTCTCAAATATATTTTTGCTTGTTTAATTGTATAGATTTGGGTGTGCTGAGCTCAAATCTGCAAGAAAATGTTGGCGCTTTCTCACCGTTTGGGCATAATCCATCCTGTTCTGAGAGAGTCATATGAAATGGTACCAAAATTTCTAAATGGCGATTAAATATTTTTTTTAAATATTTTAATTTTATTCACAAAAAGTGTAAATACTTAATAAAAAAATTTCATCGAACTAGGTTCATAAAAACATTCGAACTTGAAATACACCAAACGTGCGTTCAGGTTCCTGCCTGACAGTCGTCACGGGGCGACGAAGTCGAGAAAACCAACCGCTGCAGCCCTGCAGAAAATAGAGTTAAAATCCGGGTAGTGAGCCACACTCTCCAACACCAAACTTACTTGATGACGCCTGCCTGATAGTTGACATAAAAGTCCTTTATCTCCTATTTTTATGAACCGATTTCCTAGAAAATTAGCTTAATAACTAAATGCATATTTTGTAAATTAAATAAAAAATATATTGAAAAATATATGACTCACCATTTAAGGAATTTTGGTACTATTTCATACGACTCTCAGATCTTTGCGGTCGGGATACGCAAATTTATTATCTATATAATTAAACCGCTAACTCGAAAGTTTGTAATCCCTCTTGAGACTTAATTTCTGTACCGATTATAATGATTCCAACACTGATCGAAAGCTTATCTTCTGCAAATGTGCAAATAAAATCCTTGAAAAAGTACAAATAAGTAAAGTTATTACTAAGAAACATTATCCCTAATGGAAGTGTGCGGTTTGAATTATTATTTTTTTTTTTTTTTTTTACATTCAATTCGATTAGGCACACTGTATTTGAAAAAATAAGTTATGATACAGTAGTTATGTACGTGTTTTGCAATGAAGGTTATGTATATTAAACATCTTAAGAGCGCATGGAAAGAGTTATAATTTGATCGTTATTGAATAGAACAAGGATGTACATCATCATCAAGGATGTATAGCATCTATTGTGCTTTTATTTTTCTCACTTATGATACAATAGAAGTATTTAGAAATATTTATGTACAGGGTACAAATTTCTTCTTTGATGCTATACCTAGGCCCTTTCGTACACTTCACATCATTTACAATATGTTGAATAAGCATACGTATGTTGAAAAATGTGTCCCAAACACAACAAATCGTCTAATAGCGAAAATTCTGACATCATATGTATGTTAAAAGTTGTTTGTTGATAAATTTGTTCGCTATTCAGCATATGTATATTGGCGACCTGAACATATCGTCTAATACCCCTTTTGGGACTGTATGCTAATATTCTAACAAATTTTCAGTGTATGCTCACTCGTACGATGTATGCTGAAGCTATTAGTTCATTCATTCACCCTATTCAATGCTTCTTGCAATTCTTCGGTTGTTTTTTCGATAGTTTTGCCTATTCCTAAATCGGCAAAGGTACCTAAAGTGGTGCCATCTGTTTGTTTGGCTATTGTATTTTAAAATATATGGAAATGCTACACTCCGCCTAGAGCGAATCGTGTGATACCCTATCCTTGTAGCCTTTTCCACTAAAAACTTGCCTAAATTTTTGTATAATTTTTTTTATAAAATTACTCCAAAAGAATATTATTTCAAAAAGTGGCCGAATTTTTCAAAAGTTTCTAAGGATTGATATTATTTGATTGAAATCTGCGAAAAAATGTTTTTTAGAAAACCGCCCCTAAGAAGTGGCGGGTCGTAGGCTTTTTCCACAAAAAACTTGTCTAAATTTATGTATAATTTTTTTTATAAAATTACTCCAAAAGAATTTTATTTCAAAAAAAAAATGGGCGAATTTTTTCAAAAATTTTAACACATGCTCAAGTCTGCTTCTAAGGATTGATATGATTTGATTGAAATCTGCGAAAAAATGTTTTTTTTAGAAAACCACCCCTAAAAAGTGGGCGGGGCCATATATGGAAAATTTGTAGAGTAAGTGAATATCTACATACATATTTGCTTAAGTAAGTTTTTTTCGAGTTTCATATAAAAGTACTGAAAATAGTGATTTTTTCGAAAAGTGGGCGGTTCAGTAGGCGGATTTTAAAATTTTTGTTCACTTGTATTGCGTACTTTTCCAAGGACCTCGTACACAAATTTTCATCAACCCAGCTCAAAATTTAAGTCCCAAAAACTGGTGAAATACTGGAGCTCATTTTTATATATACTTTCTCGGATCCATCTTCTTTTATATATATAATTACTTCGGGGTGAAGCTCGATGACGTTATAACTCGATAACCGCTGGACCGATTTTCATTATTCTTTTTTTGTTTTGCTGTACTCTAAGTTTGTAGAGAAGGAAAATTTACTTGAAATGGGGTGAGAACAGACCTCCCCCTGTCATACAATTTTTTGTTCGGCGGAACTTCAGAAATCTCCCCTTAAAGGATTATACTGCTTAACTGGGACACCCTGTATATGTTTTTTTTTCAATATTTACTCTTATTACATGTCTACTTAGAGAATGATGTTTATTTTCATAGACTTAGATTCGAAAATATAATATCAATTTTATTTTTATTCAATTCATATATGTAGTTCAAGTATTTATTAAGTTATATAGGAAAAAATAATACTAATAGTTTTAATTCATTAATTTCATATAATTTAAGTTTTTGGTTTTATCTAATGGCTTTGTCAATATATCGACAACAATTTCACAAGTGGGTGTATACGTGACTTCAATTTCTTTATTCTGCTGTGCCACACGTGTAAATTGGTATCGGATATCTATATGTTGACAGGCAGGAATTTTCAACCACTTGACCGTTATCCAAAGGTGTTGAAACTGCCTTAGCATCTGACATACCAAATATCTCAAGCAACTTTTCAGTGTCTCCTTCTCTGGTGACATTTAAACCAAGAATGCTTCGTAGCTTGCCCATGCCCTTAATTTCAAATTTTCTCGACAAGGCTGCTTTCGTTGATTGTAACTGCTGTAGATTGTCTGAAGCGAATAATAAATCGTCAACATATATGACCATAATAAATTTTCCGAATTCGTGGCATTGTCGACCTGATTGTTTTAAACCACAAAGTGGGCGCAGGAGTTTACATACCTTTTATGTTTTATTGTTATTTTCTGGATGTTGGGGCTGTTCCATATACATGTATTCTAACGGTGTGATGACATCCATTTGATGAAAGTGTAGATTCATATTCGCACTTACAGCAAAGAGTGTACGAATGGTTTCGTACCTTGCAACAGGAGCAAAAACTTCGTTAAAGTCCACGCCTGCCCCCTGCTCGCAACCTCTTGCAAAGAGCCTAGCCTAATGAGAGAAAATTAAAAAAAATGGGGTATATAGTTACCTCATTCTATCTCCCCCAGTTTTCAAGTTATCTAAATAATTTTTACAGTAGGTCATTTCGATACTAGGATTGGCTGAAATTTTAAGTTTCATCCAAATCCGCCAAGTAGTTCCCGAGTTACACATTTTAGAAGAGCGCAAGGCCTTCCCTATATTCTCATCTCTTCTCTTGCTGCTACCTCATTCGATCTCGATTTTTCAAAAACTAAGTCATTTGCACGAATGGTTCGTATATGTTAGCTCTATGCTGCTATTGAAAACTAAATAAGTTTAAAAAACTATTATTGTTTTTAATTTTGGTTTTTTTTTTTTAAATATTTTTTTCTTAAATTTTTAAACTCTAAATGCTGTACTCCATCGCATGTCAAGTATTGCCAGTGTTTTACTTTACTTAAACCAATTAACAAGCATAGTACCGTTACATGCATTTTTAGCCAACAGCTTGGTATGTCTAAACTAACTGAAATATGAAATTTTATAAAAATCGTTTAAAACCATTTTCGAGAAAACTCCGTGTTTTTGGAAATGGCGCTACGTGAAGTAACTATAAGAGTAGGTCTAGAACAAAAATTTCAATGTCCCGTTTAGTGGCCATGTAATAGCTCCCTAACATAAATTTTGAAGTAAATCGACTCACTCATTTAGTCATACAGACAGACAAATAGAATCGGCAGACACACTATAACTAGCTTCTCTATCAACGTAATTTCAGAATTGTTTAATATCTTGAGTTCTAATTTTTTCACGATATAATACGTTCTATGGAATCTGAGCACAGTATTATTAGGACATACCTACGTACTTTTAGTTTTACCATTTGATTAGACATTACATTGCTCATATCAAAACCTGTATTAGGTGTGTCTATGCAGGATATGAATAATAATATTGCCTTCTATTTAATGACAATATAAAATGTCCGGAACACTTTTGCACGAGGCCCTCCTCGCACTTGCCCAATTTTTTTTTTTTTTTTTGGAAGCTTAGTTAACATGTTTTAAAGAAAAAAAAGTTTTAACAAACAGCTATAAAAAGGATACTTTTCACGCCAAGATGTTATTGCAAGAAAAGGTAACTTTAGGGCGCTGTATCTCGCATATTCCTTGACATAAATTTCCCAAATTTTGGGAAAACATAGAACAGTTATATAAAAAAAGTAAATGAAACAACTCCATATTACAAATTTCATTTTTGGTATTTATTTCCGCCTTAGCACCACTATGTGCCGTCTCTATATTTTATTCTTTTACCGGTTTCACGCTCTGTTCGCAATTTATAATTTCTGAAGGCATAGGCATAGCACGATTCGTCGTCAAGCCGTCAATAAATATCGCACGCCTCATAGTGACCTTACATTCATCGGTCCACAGATATCCGTGTGCACAATTTCCAAAATCTCAGTGATTATTTTATGTGAAGATCTAAATTGTAGTTGGCAAATTTTTCCTTTTTCACATATTGCACAGTTTACTTGTCTATTAAGAAACCGACCAACGTTATCGAGGTAAGACGCTTTCTGGGACTCACGGGATTTTTTAGAAAATTTGTTCCGCTGACAAAATTGTTGCACAAAAATGAAATTTTCAATTGGGGTACCGAGCAAGAAAACTCTTGCTAATCTTGTTAACGTTTTAAAAAGCACCCCGCTACTTGCTTTATATGACTCATCAGCGCAACACGAAGTTCACACGGACGCTAGTAGCGTAGGACTGGCAGGAGTAATGTTACAATCCACCGACGGGAAGAAGTGGCAACCAGTTTTCTACTTCAGCCGACATTGTACCGAGGCCGAAAGTAGGTACCACAGCTACGAGCTCCAAGTCCTCGCCGTGGTTGAATCATTGGCACTTTTCCGCATCTACCTCCTGGCTAAAAACTTTCAGCTCGGCCATGACAATATGGGTCATTTTAGTGTCGATAAAACGCTTCAACGCATGCAACATATATTCTGGTTTCCGAAAATGCGTAAGTACGTGAAGGACTAAATTCCCGCCTGTATTCAATGCTGATACAATAAATGTCGTTGAGGTAAGCCTGAAGGTCGATTACATTTCGATGACGCGAAACCGATTCCATTTCGCTTACTATATCTTGATCATCTGGGACCTTTCTTACGATCTCGAAAGGGAAATACTTATACTTACGTTCTCGCCTTATCAGATGCTTTTAGCAAATTCCTAGTAGTTAAAGCTGTTAAAAATACAAAAACCGCATCCGTAATTACAGTTTTAAGTGAACTCACCAGCTATGAATACCCTTAAACTGATGATTCAGGGCGGGGGGTCACCAGAATTTATGTGGAGAATCGAAGACTTGAAGCCATCCAATACAAGTTGTATTGAACGCCCCGAACGGGGAACTCGTCGATACCATATGCACGCATTTTCAACAAACGAACCTGATGCCAAACTCTGTCAAATGCTTTTGAAATATCAAGCGCAACTATCTTCTCTATATCTATATCACTTCTCGGTGAGATATGTCATCAAATCACCAGTGGACCTATTGCTACGAAAATGAGCTGACGATTTACCTGCGTTTCCATGAACTTGGAAAAAAGGGACTTAAGTGCAATGGGTCGGTAATTGGTTGGAGAGGAGGATTCACCTTTTTTAGGGACAGGCTGGACAAATGCTGCTTTCCATCTACTCAGAAAGAGGTCAGAATAGTAGAACAGACAGAAAAGCTTACGCAGATGTTTTGCCAGCGTGGAAGAACACCTCTTCAGAACTATAAGGGAAATACCGTCTGGACGGATTTGTGTATTTTTAAACCTTTAAGGACTCCTGCGACTGTGAGAGTGCGAAAGTGGATTCGTCCCATTGAAAATTCGACGCTCTCAAGTACAGGGACAGTCGTAGCACTATCTTGTAGTGTGGAGTTCGCTGCGAATTTTGCAGCAAGCAGATTGGCTTTGACTATAATATCTGACAAGTGGAATGTCATTGTAAATGAGCGTTGGGATGGCAGATGAGGCAGAGTTTTTAATGTTTTAGATGAATGATCAAAATTTCTTACAATCTTAGGGACCATTTATAATTTTTTGCCTCAATTTTTGGTCATATAGGAATTTTACACGTTGAATGTGGGCATTACAGTCTGTTCTGGCTTGTTTAAACTTGTTTCGATTATCCTCAGATTTGCTAGCTTTATAATCCAGAAAACTTACTTCTTTCAAGCTGATAGCCCCTTTACAGCTCTGGTCGAACCATGAGTTTGTCTTAGGTTTAATGCTTTTTATCCTCTTAGGAATAAAGTCATTTATACCTAAGAGAATCGTGTCGGTGATCATATCAGCGGCGGCATCCACGTCACTATCGAGGAAGCATGACCAGTGCCCAGTTAAAACTCCTAAAGAAGTTATAAACGCCGTACCAGTCGGCTTTCTCGTAGCACCATACTTTTCTTTTGGGAGTTTGCTCTTTAACTGTGTGGTCGGAGCACGAGAATTTAGCTGATATGATGTGATAGCGGCGCTAATACACCAATGGTGTATTTATCAGGGTGTGAAGTAAGAAACAAGTCCACGATGTTGGCGGAGTGACTTACAATGTTCGGTATTCAAACTCATTAAAGGTTGAGTTACTGTCCGCACTAGGGCTTCTGTAAATGAAACAGTAGTGGATAATTTGCTTACGGACGGTGAATTTTAGCAATTTGAAGTTGAATTCCGGATTTGAACAGTGGCCATACTGTGATGGAATTTGGTAAGCAACATAACTACGGGACAGGATGCCCGACACTGATTGATTTTTTTTTATAACACAGCAATGCACTTGCACTGAGGTGTGTTAGGCGAGCGCGTTTGGTGTTTTATTGTTGTTAAATTATTTTATGGCTGTTTTTTTTTTCTATATTTCGTTTTGTTTCTTGCGTGTATGGTTTTGGTTATTTATTTTTTTGTTTAGCTATTATTTGTTAACTGTTTCTTTTTTGGGTCTGCCGATTCTGTCTGTCTGTCTATCTGTCTGTCTGTGTGTATGTACGCTGGACTGAAGCCAAAATGTCGGGGCCGATTTGCTTTAAACTTCATATCTGAGGTCTGTAGGGTGGCGGAATCGGAATTTTTGTTCTTGCCCCGTTAATAACGGTACTTTACTTAAGGCCAATTTCACAAAAAGACGAATTTCTCAAAAACGGCTTTAACGATTTTGATCAAATTTCATATTTGAGTTAGTCTAGATAAATGCTGTAAGATGGTATACCACGTTTTTAGCTAAAAATACGTATAACAGTACTTTTCTTAGTAACTGGTTTTAGAAATATGACTATTTCTCGGCTAAAACTCAATGGATTTCCATCAAAATCGAAAATACAAGATTGAATGTTTAATAATATTTATATATAATAATAATATGGCATTTAATTTTATACAAAATTTTTAAACAATATTTTTTCAAAAGTCTAAATTTTTTTTTTGTTAAAAATTCATTTCCTACCAGCATATAGATGCAAGTACATACGATCCAGTCGTGCACTTTTTTTCTCATTCGGTGGTTTACCGGGTTTTGGGACCATTATAACTTGCTTTACTTTTCACTGACTTGGAACACACTTTAGTCTTAGGGCGTCGTTTATAATGTGCAGAAATTTAGTTAATGTTTTCGTGGGACATTTTTAAAGAAGCTCACCTGTAATTAAGTCGTATGCAGAAGCTTTTTTAGGCTTCAATTTCTTTATTTCTTTATTTCTAAAGTCTAAGTTCAGTTGTTTTCAATAAGCGGTTGCCCATCAAACGGGTGAAACATTTCTTCTAGGTGGGCTGCAAACACCTCTGCTTTCTCCTTATCATCTCTGGCCCATTCCCCATTATTTGTTGCGATTGGCCTTGATGGGATTTGCGGTTTTTTTTTGCCACTTTCCAAAGTGAATAATCTAATATATAAAAATCTCGTGTCACAAAAAGGTCGAGCTTTTGGGTGATATAGACGTGCTTTAAATTTGGTCAGTGGAAATACATACATATATTCAAAGAAAATTGAAATAAAATAATGGAGAGAGTAGGAGCGGATCAATTGAGCCGCGTAGATGGATATCAATCAGTCTTTCCAGGGTCTTTAGTAGAAAAGATGACAGACTGATAGGTCGGAGATCCTTAGGACTAGTATGAGAGACCCTACCCGCCTTGGGAATGAAGACTACATTGACCTCGGCCCATAATCGAGGAATATAGACAAGCCTCAAGCAGCCCTGTAAGATGGAATACAGCCAGGGCTGAATGATGTCGAAGGACTGCTGAAGCTCGGCCGGGGTGATGTCATCAGGACCAGGCGATTTGTAGGGTTTGAAACTAAAAACTTGATGGTCTAAAGAGAGACGCTGATAATTCCTGGATAGCTCAAGGGTCACATCATGTTGGCTCATCTCAGTCCGTACTTCCGTAAAACAACATAACGGTGTCAGTATTACTGCCCTAGTGGCCCAAACATCTATGAACCGATCGTTCCTCATTACCGTGAGAAAGAATGTAAGAATGTATAATGCCCATTAAGATGCAGTTTGTCGACACTTGGAACAAAATTCGACTTTAAAATATCTAGATACATATGCCGATCCATTATACCTTCTATGAACTTAAGTTCTCCCACTCCATTTGGCGCCATGCAGCCCCATACCATGACAGAACCTCCGCCATGTTTCACAGTGGGGCACAGATTTTTCCTATTAAGAGCTGTATTTCGTTTTCTCCAAACCTTCACTTTTCCATCTCGTCCGAAAACATTAAATTTACACCAACTTCGTTGAAGCGAATAATGAAATCCGGACAAAAAATGTCGCAGGACTTTTGGAAGATTTGGTCAACTGAATATCTTTCACAACTACAACAACGAAACAAGTGGAAACGGAAGCAAGTTAATGTACGCATTGGTGCTGTTGTGTTAATAAAAGAAGGTCGATTACCACCAACTACTTGGATGATAGGCATCATTACTAAAGTACATTCTGCGAGGGATAACGAGGTACGCACGGCTACAGGGTTCAGCAACAGAAAATATGTTAATATACCAATTACCAAACTGTGTCCTTTACCAATTGAAACTAATGACGTAAAAGATCAAGCGCATCAGGTATCAATATCAATACGTCAACTGCACCAGTTCAGCAAGTCAACACTGCAGTAGCTGAAGATAAATTTGATGAAGCATCGAATAAGAACCCACAGGAGATAATCTCATCTAGAGAGAACTCACGACGAAAAAACAAACAACGGATTAACCCCTTGACTTGAATTTGGATGATGTTTGTTCTCATTAATTCAGTTCGATCAATGCCAGTTAACAAGCAACTAGAAGTCACACAATTCAGCAGTCAGCCCGGTATTTACTTTGAAGACGTGGGCAGTGCGAACTTCATATTCAGCTCATGAAAAACAATTGTATTCTTTAATATGAGCAATTACTGGTAAGGATTTTACACATACAAGGAATGCGTTACTCAAATGAAGAAAATCTGCGCATCCACGAATACAACAGGTTAAGGCAATATTGTGTGAAGGAACGCTAAGCCAGTTTGAACGCCAACTTTTACAAATCGAGCTGAATATTGACAGTGAATCAATAAGGAGAGCAAGGCCTTCACCCTTTGATTTTATTGGAACAGTGGCAAACGAGTTGTTTGGAAAATTGGACCAACGACTTTCCCAATTTTATGAAAAGGCCATCGAAAATATACAAGCAAACGAAAATCATGTAATCCAGTTATTAGAAAACCAAACGACAATAATTGACTCTACAATACACATATTTAAGGAAAAACAATCATCAACACAGAAACAACTAACGTTATTAACCGTTGCATTAAACCGAATAGAAAAGGAAGTAGACATATACAACACTTACAAAATGTTTACTTCCACTGCTCTAAATGCAATACTGATTATAATAAATTATCAAAACACGCAGTATGTATTACTAGATTTCGTGTTGTCAACACACAGTGGAAAAATACATCCACTTATACTAACCGTCCAGCAGTTTAAAGATGAGCCGAAAACAATTCACGACAATATACCACGTTTAATTATGATACCTGTAGAACGACATCATGAGTCCATCTTACAGCTATACAAAACCCTTAGACCGCGAGGAAGAGTAACCGGCAGTAATATTATTATAGCAATAACACTTCCACTGTTATACAATGAAGAGTTTAAGATATATAAACTGCTAACAGTACCTACTTGGTATAATGGAAAATTTAGCATAATTCCATCGATCGGCTATCTACTAGTCAATCTTCAAGGAAACCATTTCTATCCCATCAACAAGAACGAATTTTCAACATGTGTACAAAACCCATCCAACAATTATTGGTGCAAACTTCAGCATCCAATATATATATATGGTTCTGCCTTTGACTCTTGTGAAATGAGCATATTACAACATAGTCATCAGTTGGCAGATTCATGTATTACTCCCATCATTCCTGCAAAAACATATTGGATAGAGATGCACCACTTAAATACGTGGATTTTTAGCGTGCCAAGAGAAACAACCATAAACATCATTTGCGATTCAACTTCAATGCCAACCACTCTGAAGGATAGAAGCATTCTAAAGTTTCCGTCGAACTGTCACACAACCTCTGAGCAGTTAACTAAGTTTAACTACAACGGAGAACAAATGCCAGTTTTGAAAACAGATATTCCTTGGAGATTTCGAGAGTGGAACATGCAGTAGAGCTACAGAAAAATCAGGAGCACGTTCTAAAGGAAATCTGAATTCACGGGATTCAACAGTACTCACTTCTGGCATCAACTGGATTCTTGGTATTAATCGTCATTATTGCTGTTATCGTGCTAAAAAGGAAAAGAAACCAGAAACCTAGAAGAAGAGAACCTACTATACCCAAGCCTAAGATTAGAAAGAAGGCAAAGAAGAACCAGGCTTCCTTTGATGATTATGCCTTCTGCTTCGCATCGAGGAGGCCCCAGCATGTTACGATAACAAGGATAAAATAACAATAAGGAATAAATTGTAAAACAAGAGTGTTGCTACGCAACATGCATTTATGATCATATATATCTAATGTAAGAAATGATCATCAGATTTGCATTTTTGTCAGCAAATGAAAAAAGCCGTCGGCAAATCACCAAAAGCGATGCCAGCACGTAAAGCAAGTACAGGAAAAGGCGTTCTATGTTTTACTCTCTCCGTCGCCTACATTAGACAACAACACCAAATGCATAGACAAAAAAATTCTATGTTTTTGTCATCTCCATTTCCCACTGATGACGAGACAATCGAGATCGCATATGGATTTTTTGTTGGTACCTTTGGTCAACACTGTAAGAGGCGGAGAGAACAAGTGCAAGTCGGGGTGGATGTGCTGATACGTAAAGGAACTGAGCGATGAACAACTAGAGGGCGATGACCGATTGCAGTACCGAAGATGTAGCAGTTCATGAACCTGGATGGGATGCGGGATTTGGAGGTGAACGAACGTGAAGCAGTGCCAAGGCCAATGAATCAGCTGCTTTCATGGTAGGCAGCAGTACGAGAAAGATTCACTCCGCAAGTTACCATCACTACAGTCGGTCAAATAAAAGAAATAGATCAAAGTCGAAGAAGTTTTTTTTTTATTTTCTCTCTTGTTCATATTGGTTTTAGTTGATATAAGTTTGAAAACAGTTTGCTACGAGTCTTAACTTTGCTAGTATCCTCACGATACAAAGAGCAAATTGTACGCGACATTTTTGAAAAGTGTAACTCTTGCGGTCCTTGTGAGGCTCGAAGTGGAAGTAGTGCTATTATACAGCACTATGCAGTGGTGGATGGTGAAAGCTTTGCAAAAGTCATGGACGTAGGAAGAGTAAATATTGGGTTGGATAGATGTATTGTTTGAATCAATTATAGTGAAAAGGTGTTATAAATGCTTGGGTTTTAACGGTCTTTTTGGAGTGTTGTCCCGTTGAGTTGTAACTCCCGGTGAGGACTTGGCTTTGCGTTTTTTGCCAGGTTATTTTTTAAGAATCCAATCGGTTTTTCGACTTAATTCTTCTTCGTCTGTTCTATAGTCAATGTTAGAATCATTGTTTTCACTCCTAACAATCTCCTTACCAGGTTTTTCTTTAATAGCTTTGTTTTCTGCCTTAAGTTCATATATTTATTTTTTGACCTCACGCAGAGGAGCTCCATTTTATTCAGCCTAACTCGGAGTTCAATATTTTCCTCATTGAAACTATTTATTTTCACTGAAGTCCGCTGATTATGCGCCGACATTTGAGATGTCGTCGGATTTTTATTTCCGCACGTACGAGTAATTGGTAAAGATCTTGATGGTGACGAACTTACTACACTTCTACCTTTTTTAAAAGGGTCGCATAAAAGCAATAAATGGCTCTCCCCAGAATCCGTAGAGCCAGCCTCGGAAGAGAGTGAATTTCCCTTTGAACCTGGACTGCCACCTATCTTTTTTTTTATTGCATGTTTGCTTTGTTTATTAGTTAAACTAACGATGGATATTAGTCGCCTTTTACGACAGACATGCCTACCTCAGGTAAATTCTGACCCCTACTGAATAGGATAACAGCTCTAGTCGTCGGCCACCTATTTTTTTTCACTTTGCTCTTTTCCGGTTACTAAAGCATTTGATGGAAAACGTTTAAAAAAATGTTATTGAATGCCGAAACAAATATTAATAGTAACAAAAGAGAATTTTTAATTAAAACCTCACTGTTTTCTAGAAACTACTAAACTAAAGAAAAAAGTCATATTGAGCTAGTGGTCGGCCGCCAAATTTTAGTGATCGGCCATAAAAGATTTAGTAGTTGGGCAGGTCAAATCATACTATACAAATCATACACGCTAGGCCGAGGACTGAAATTCGCATTAAATTGGGTGCTAGTATTCGGCCATCCCACTATTTACACTGATATTAATATTCTGTAGTCTTTGCACCACTAAATACGTACCTTATGCTTTAAAGAACAATACAAATTCATTAAAATGTTATCTTCCAAACAAATTGTAACATAAATCAACACTTTTTTATAAATCTTTCATTAAAAAAAAACAAGTAATCACCATGATCTTACACTTTCGCAAATGCGCACTCACTGATGTGTATCTACCAGCTCCAGTATTTGCGTAATAATATCAAATTTGAAAGTAGATATGTAGGACATGTATCTGCTTCTATCCTGCATCTTCCTAACGGTATTTATATTACATGAAGAAAAGGGCTGATCACTAGAGAGTGCCGTTACCCTATGTATTTTTTACTTTTGAAAAGGTAGCTCTAAATGAATCATTCTTTAAATACGAAATCATATCAAAAACTTGTATTTTTATTCACAAAATGTTTAATAGATTAATTTTTACTATTTTTAGTTACTTCATTGCATTGGAAAACTTTTTGATTTTCCAATTACGATTGAGCATTTACAAAGGACTGGTGTGGGAAAAACAGTTAATTCTCTTCGCAAATATAACGGAGAGGTAGGAAATGCAGCGAAAAATCTCATAGCTAAATGGAAAGCCATGGTTGCAACCGGAGAAGTGGGGGATAAATGTGAGAAAATCAATGTAATGGGGGATATAAATAATGGGTTAGCCCATACGAAATCCCCTAATAGAAAGCGTGAATCTAATTTCATTGATAGCAATAGTCCTATAAATAACCAAGATGGCTTATATAATGACGATAAGACTATCAGTATTACACCACATAGTTCTATTATGTTGAATAAACACAATCATCGACTAAAAAAGTGTAATAAAGAATCGAGGCAGGAAAAAAGGAAAAAGTCATTTCAATATGAAAGGTATAATTTCTAACAGAAGTCCATACATAATAATAATTTAAAAATACATTTTCAGTGAATTTCATATTGCTGATGAGTCAAGGAAAATGAAAGAGGGATCGGACATTTTGCTTACATGTAATATTTTTATAATAATAGTTTAAAATGGTTAATGTTTTTTTTAGACATGCATGTGCTTAATTAAATGGATGTAATCGTTCGAATCTAAATATAGTTAAATACGCTACTACTCCACACCGGAGTATAATGCATTGCTTTAATATAGCATTGAAAAAATTCAAACCAAATTTATTACCGCTTTGCTTTTCAAAGATAATGAAATTTAATGGTAATAAAATTTAACTTTCATTTGCATTTAAAATTAGAATAATCATAGTTTTGGTAATACTTTTTTATACTGCTACTTCCATCGTCTATGCATAGGGGAAGTTTTCGAGCAGACTATTTTTCCTACACTGGTATATTTTTGAACTACTTTAAGCGATGGGAATCAAACTCTGAAAAACAATTTGAAACATATTTTGTCTAATTTTTTTTAAAGGAAATTCAGTGAATAAACCATCAGCCGCGTGGCAATTATATAAATGCATGTGTATAAAATACATTTATCTATATAAATGTATATGTATAGAATACATATATATGTATATGGAAAACCAAGTTACTCAAGAGTAATGCAAAATGCCATGCAACTTTTTCTACTATTTACTTATTTTATCAATACATAAATCCATACCTACATACATATATATTTACATAGCCTGCCAAATATATTTCAAAGGCTATTGCGGACTTGTGTGACAGCATTTAAGTTCGATTGATATTAACCCGGTTTTTTCAGAAGTTGGGTTTTAAAAGAAAAGCAGTTGATCGCGCAACGCCTATGTAAAGGCCAACGTTTTGCCTCTTGAGTGACTTCACCTTCTTCAATTTCTGTAGAAAAAATAGTATTTGCAAAATAAAAAAATGAGGTTTTCCAAGGCATTTGTTAATTTTTTTAAGCACACATAATTAAAAACATCAAAAACATATTTATTTCTTTTAGCAGTTATTATATTACCCAAGCATAATGTACATATCTCTTTATCTTAAAGGGCTCCCGACCCTTGTAGAGTCCCTGCCTGAGACATCGTTGCCTTCCAACCTCTGCGGTCCCGGGCATGCTGCTTCCAGTTGTGAAGACCAAGCTTTCTGGCATCCGCGACAGCTAGGTCTTTGTACCGGAGGTTCGGTCTTCTTCGCCGTCTCGAACCTGGGGGCTGGAATTCGAAGATTCTCTTGGCTGGAGCATTGTTGTCCATTCGCTCGATGTGGCCGAGCCAATGTAGTCTGCGTATCTTGGCTTTTTGGACTACATTCACATCCTGGTACAACGGTACCATCTTCTACTTCATTCACCCTCCTCGCATAAAGGACCTAATATCCGACGGAGTATTTTTCGCTCGAAGATGCCCAATATTTGCTAAGCTTTCTTACTTATCGTCCAGCACTCAGATCCATACAGCAGGACTGGTAAGATGAGCGTTCTATAGAGTATTAATTTGTTCCTTCGAGTTAGGAGTTTTGAACCCAGTTGTCTTGCCAAACCATGGTAGCAGCGGTTTGCTAGGGTCTTTGTCGGATCTCTACAAAGGTGTCATTTGTAGGATTAATATTCATTCCGAGGTGGACAGATAAATTTTTGCTTTTTGATATGATGATACTTCGTCTTGTCTTCGTCCACTGCAAGACCAACTCGTTTCGCCATAAACGCCTCGACAGCTTGCCGGGATCTTCCGATGATATCAATATCGTCTGCGTATCCCAGTTCTTGGACGGATTTGTGAAAGATAGTGCCTTCCGTGTTGACTCCTGCCATGCGCACTATCTGCTCCAACATGATATTGAAGAAATCACATGACGCGCATCTCCTTGCCTGAATCCGGTGCACATTTGGAAGAGCTCCGAAGGGTTGTTTCCAAGTTGCACAGAGCATCGCGTGTTTTCCAGCGTTACGTGACACATCTGGTTAAGTTTTGTCGGTATCCTGAATTGGGTCATCGCCTGGTAGAGCTCAAGACGATGAATGCTGTCATAGGTGGCTTTAAAGTCGATGAAAAGGTGGTGGGTTTCGACTTGATATTCATTTGTCTTTTCCTATTGCTATCATTGCTTATCATTGTATTACGAGCTGCTGCAAACTCGATTAGTCAGAAACCGTTGTCTGTTGTCGATTTTTACATCTTACTCCGGACAGGCTCCATAGGCTCCGTCCAGGAGGTCGTAAAATTCCTCCTTGACAGGGTCTTCAGCTTCTTCGGCCATTACATAGAGAGCCCACACCAACACGATTATTTGATGCCGCGACAGCGGTTTTGCAGCGATTTTTTTGCGTGTCGCGGGTTCGTCGCAGTTGAAGAATATAGCGTATACGCAAATACTGCGACAAAACTATCGCTTTGGTGTGTGTATACTCGCGAATTTCTTTTTCGCTGTCGCCGCGAATTAATCGCCGTCGCAGGGAAATTCAAATTCAATTCATACGAGGTCGGAGGAGGAAAAGGAAGCAGTAAAAGTGTAATTATTTTTAAAATCAGCCAACTGACAGTATTTTTATAAAAAACTCGAAAAACCTACTTAAGAAAATGTATAGATATATTTTTACTCTACTTTTTTAAGTGTTCCATACATTATATCCGGCCACGCCTACATTTTAGGGGTGTTTTTATAAAAAAAAGTTTTTCGACGTGTTTATTAGAACAATATTACTTCTAAGACACAAACTACAATATATATATATTGGAAAAAATAAAAATCCGCCCACTACCATGCCCACTTATGGAGAAAAGTGGTGATTTTGGATTTTTTTTTTTCAAAAAAAATGTATACAGGAAAGGAATAGGATCAGCTAGACGGACTGTAGTATTGGAATGTAGCAGGTACATTTATTGGTTTGTCATTGAGTGATTGCAATTATTCAAGCTTCATTAGACTAAAGGCTGAACTATGAATATGAACAAGAATGGTTTGGTGCGACAACTTTCGAAACAGTGCGAATACAAAGGTATTGTATTTTGCGACCATTAAGCTGTTCGCTTCGATTCGTTAAGTTTTCAGTTACTTTTGTTCACTTCCGAAAGTGCGAATCCATTCGCTCTAAATATACATGGGACGATATGCTGTTCTTGTTTTTTCTGTCGCAGATCGTTTGTTGTGATAAAAAGAGTTCAAAATTAGCACCTGCAACTTCTGCAATTTTATTTCAATGCGTGCTACTATGAATGGTGTTGTTTAATAAGTGATATCGAGGTGTTGTGATAGAAAATTAAAAAAATTTAAACGCAGAATTCTGCTTCAGATACGTATTTACAATTTCAATTGAGTTTTGGAAATATTAGGCGGTGTTTTTTACTTCAATGTGGGCTTAGAACTTTTGTATCAACACATATTTTTTTAAGTTTTAATGGATTTGGTTTAGTATTCCCTGTTATATGAATTGAATAGAATAGTATATATGAATTGAAATTTATAAGATAATTTGAATATTTCTTAAGTCAATGCAATAAAAATGTTTTGCTCCTAAGTGCTCTTTTCAGAACTGTGGGTGAAAGAATTATTCACATTTGTGTAAAAAAGCACTCACACACACAGTGTGTGCTCACAGTGAGCAGAAACATTTTAGCAGGTGGATGTAGGCCATTTAACAAATTTAGACATTTAGAGGAGATTGTTAAACTATGTTCCCAACATGGTTTCGTCAAATTTCTCCAAACATCTAAGGTTTGCCCTACATTTTCGAGGTTCCAAACTTTTATCTATTAGAAATCCCTTTAAGTTCATTCGTCTGTGAGAGGTTGTCAAATTGAACAAGGCTACAGCGTGAACTTCAGTTTATTGTGGTGTTTTTTTAGTTGTCAACATAGCTTTTGTTTCCCTTATGTTAAAGAAGATATTCTCATTCTTTCAAAGCGGCAATATTTATTTTTCAGAACTGAAAATTACAAAAACTCTAAATGGTTTTGACTTGGTAGGGATGGCTTACCAAAGTTTCGGTAAAAGTTCATTCAAATCTCGATCTCGGTGGGATCACAATATTATGTGAATGTTTATGTTAAAAAATATTTATGTACACATAGCTTATCAATACATATAAATTGTTTGCTCGAATCAGACTCTTCGAAAGTCTTCTGCATATTGCTTACAAGCTCCCAATAAAATAAAGTGCACGACTGGATCGTACGTACTTGCACCTATATGCTGTTAGTTGGAAATGAATAAATTTTTCATAAAAATAATAATAAAAAAAAATTTTGTAAAAATATTTTTAAAAATTTTGCATAAGTTTAAATGCCACATTTTATTAAACATCTTGCCCACATTTCGATTTTAATGAAAATCCATTGAGTTTTAGCCGAGGAATAGCCATATTTCTAAAATCAGTAAATAAGAAAAGTACCGTTATACGTATTTTAAGCCAAAAACGTCTTACGCCATCTTATAGTATTTGTCTAGACTAACTCGGATATGAAATTTAAACAAAATCGTTAGAGCCATTTTCGAGAAAATTGACCCTAAGTAAAGTACCGTTAATAACAGGGCTAGAATAAAAATTCCGATTTCGCCTCGAATTGCGACCCTACAGAGCTCAGATATGAAGTTTGAAGCAAAGTGGTTCAGCCGTTTATGCTGCAGTCCAGCGTACATACACACAGACAGACAGACAGAATCGGCAGACCCACTTTTTCGAGCTTCTCTATCATCGTAATGTCAGAATTCATTGTTATCTCGAGTTCGAATTTTTGCACGAATCCAATACTTGCCCTATATTATAGGTGCAAGTAAAAATTGAAATTACGAATACGATTTGAAAAATTCAAATTCAGAGAGAATTTAAGCATAAACTTGCTCTTATTGTGAATTTTCCACAGGGTGGTTTTGGCAACACAAATGACGGAACTACAAGTTGAATCATCCGATTTAGTTTATTTTCCACTTAAAAAGTATTTAAGAGACTATTTCAAGTGGATTTAAAATTGATGCTGGCAAATTTGGGTTATACACTATGGATTCAGCTAGGCTTTATATCGAGCTCTACCCATGGTACTATATGACTCCAGCCATGAAAAAAATCTTATTGCATGGATCATCAGAAACTATCAGAAACGTAAGATAATTTTAAGCGACAATAAGTATGTAATTAAATAATGAAAAAACTAGGATACATATATGTGTTACGTACTAATAAAATTTAAACTCAGAGACTCTTACCCCTTAATTAGGCTACAAAGTTCTCTAAAAAGGATTGTAATATAGACATCCCCAACATATTTATTCTTAATTCTGATCCACTCATAAGTTGTCTCAAAAAGTAGCGATCGAAACCAAGACTGATTGTCTTTCCAAGAAGACCCTAGAATTGCTCCTTGCAGAAGTTTCAAATACCATCAATGAGAAATTGATAGGCTTTGTGACGATGAAATTAGCTAATTTTCATGGGCAGAATCCATCGATTAGTTTCAGTATTATAAAAAAGACATCAATTTCCCTAATATGCTAACCATAACAGTTTTTTTGGTGTTTATTTTCATTAAAACATTTCTAAAACAAAAAAAAAGTACTAATATTGTATTTTAATGTATGAATATTCATTTTCAACAAAAATAAGAACAAACATATGAATACCCTATCCCTTTCCTGTATACAAACTTTTTTTTTTAATATCTTATCAAATTACTCCAAAATACGAATTTTCTCAATAAGTGGGTGTGGTAGTGGGCGGATTTTTTTTTTTTTTAATATATATTGTAATTTTTTCCTTAGAAGTGCAATTGTACGAATAAAAACGTAGAAAACAGATTTTTGATAAAAACGCCCCTGAAATGTAGGCGTGGTCGAATAAAATGTATGGAAGAATTGTGGAGTAAAAATTTATCTACCTATTTGCTTAAGTAAGTTTTTTCGAGTTTCATCTGAAAATGCTGAAAAAAGTGAATTTATTGAAAAGTGGGCGTGTCGGTGGGCGGATTTTAAAAAAAATTACTTGTATTGCTTACTTCTGCAAGGACCTCGTATACAAAATTTCATCAACCTAGCTCAAAATTTAAGGCCCAAAAACTGGTGACACACAGACGGACGGACATAGCTCTATCGAATCAGCTACTGATGCTGATCATTTATATATATACTTTTTTGGGTCTATCTGTAATATTTCTCTATGGTACAAACTATGTATCAAACTTAATATACCCTTAGGATAGTGTATAAAAACAACGAAAAATAATGTTGGCCATGTTTTTGATGCAAATACTCTATGTGCGCCCGTGGAAAAATTCCAATAAAAATGACAACTTTCGCAAACTATTTTCAGTTTCAATTCAACATTCACAAAGTATTGTTTTTGTCAAAGTTGGAAACTTGAAAGGCCTACTAATTTAAATGAGGGTAACTATTATTGATCTTGTGAAAGCTAGACATTAGCGATTATGAGTATGTACCAAGAATTATATAAGATATTCTGTTCATGGGAAAGAAAATACTAAGAGCAAACAATAAACTTATGTATTCTGCCTGGACTATAGCGCATCGCAAATACAAAACACACTCAGGGAGGAAAAACGGGGCTAGTATACGTGGACAACGCCCTTGTTAAGGTCTCATAATAAAACTTACTACTAGTACATGCTTTGCTTATTGCATTTGCGTCAAGCAAATACAAAGTCGCCAGTCCTTTTGTTTTGCTTTTATGCAAATTGTATCGTAAATAAGGTGCTCAGTGTAGGAGGAAGTAGTATTATTAGTGGCGCACTGAAAACATAAACAAGTCAAATATTTACATATATACGAAGAGGATAGTGTTCCAAACAAAAACATACAAATGCCAGATGTCACGCACAAGTTTTTTTTTCTAACTTATCGCGTAGAATACATTAGGCAGGTAATAAAAGTCTCTATTGCTGCTTCATTGACGGTCTTGTGTCTTTTGTATGATCGTAAATTTGTATTCAAATTACTTTGTAAAAATGCACGACAGACAGTGTTGCACTCTGGGGTAATGAGGGATGGGTATAACTATGCCCTTGTAAAGTACCTGCTTGTGTTTAGAGGGTTAAGTTTATGTTTATACCCTAGCCTAAGGGTAAAAATTTGTAAAATCCGTCCACTGACACGCCCACTTTTAAAAAAAAAATCATTTTTTTCAGTATTTTTATATGAAACTCAAAAAAACTTACTAAAGCTGATAGGTAAGATATTTTGGTACCCGACATATCTTCCATATATGGTATACAGCCACGCCTACGTTTTAGGGGCGTTTTTGTTAAAAAACTAATTTTCGACAGTTTAATCAAAATAAAAGCACCTTTTAGAAACAAAATATAGTATATGTTGAAACATTTTTGAAATCTGCCCACTTATTGAAACAATTCGTATTTTGGAGTAATTTTATGAGATATTTGGAAAAAGTTGCTTAAGCACCAATATACGGTGGAAGAAGAAGCTATGTGTATAGGAAAGCGATAGGGTATCAAACGCATTTGTAGCATTTTCATATGATTTAATTATGACTCTAAGTACTCTGGTCAACATGATTTATATAACAAAAATGCCGAATACGTCTGTTGTGTCAATCTACCTTTTTTATTTGAAGGCTATTGCTAATTCACAGTAGCAAAATTTTATTAAATTTAACAGTTATTAATAATAACGTTAGATTTGACTTATTAGTTAAAGTGAAAATTCACTGAACTTTCGCTAGTTTAGTGAGGCAAGAATTGCAAACTAGCCGAAATATGAAATTTAAAAAAAATCGTAGAAGCAAGAACAAAGTTCATCTGATGGTCTTAATCAAATAAAGCACCAACATTGGTACCAACTACGCGGACCAAGAAAACAAGGTGGTAAGAACAGCTTTATTGGATATAACTGTGGCATTTGTGTATCGTCAAATCATTTGGAAAGCTCCTTCCGGTTTAATATCGAAATAAGCGATATAAGAACAGAGGACATATGCAACGTCTTTGTCCAAATAAATTAATAATTATAACAAGAGTTATCAAGGTGATTTGAAATATATTGAAAATTCTGAATTGTCTCTGTTTAATATTTCACATTTTTTTTTTTCTGCGATTTCTTTGAAAACGTTCCGCTATCACTTTGGTTTACTTACTTATGTCCTGTATCCCCTTGTGGGTCCTAGAGCCTCTACAACGCCTACGCGCCATCGTGTGGGATTTCTGGAAATGTGCCTCAGCTCTCCCCAACTCTTTCCCAGTTGCCGTACTTCCTTCTCCACTGTTCTGCGCCAGCCAGAGACCGAACCCAATTGACCCATTTTTTTAAAAGGCGGATAAAACAGGTATTTGTAGCCCAATTTAATTAGTGGTGCAAAGAGCTTGTTTTTCTCTACAATCTATCTTTTTTTTTTGGCCAAAGTAAATGGTTTCATTCGACCCAATATTTTTTTTTTGGGCCAATGAAACGTGATACATAAAATATAATTTACATTTTTGCGGAGCAAATGGTTTAGTTTACCCAATATTTTTTTGGGCCTAAAATATTGGGTCCAATCAACACTATTTTTTTGGGTAAATAAAAATTAGTAGAAAAAACCCTTTACTTTTAAAGCTCCGAGTTGTAATATTCGTTCATCAAGTATGTTAATTTGTACACAAGTACAAAGCTTCGAAAAACCAGACAAGGGTACTTGACAAACAAGTGGTGGCTTGACAAACTATTGCGTCGGCCGCCTATTTTTAACCACCGCCTATAAACACCCTCCGAAAAATATCCCTCGGGAACATTCAAAAAAATAAAAATCCCATTATAGTCACCGCGATTGAACTAAAGACTTTGGCTGTCAATTTACATCAATACCAATAGGCAAGCGCGAAAACACCAAGTGCGTTGAAACGGGTGAACTCGTGTTCAATGGGGAGAAGCATAATTTAATCATTTTTTTATACCCTATCCTAAGGGTATATTAAGTTTGATACATAGTTTGTAACATAGAGGAATATTAAAGATAGACCACATAAAGTATAAATATAAATGATCGGGAACACTAGCCGAGTTGATACATAGTTTGTAACATAGAGGAATATTAAGGATAGACCACATAAAATATAAATATAAATGATCGGGAACACTAGCCGAGTCATTGAGCAATGTCCGTCCGTCCGTGTGTCACCTGTTTTTGGGCCTTAAATTTTGAGCTAGGTTGATGAAATTTTGTATACGAGGTCCTTGGAAAAGTAAGCAATACAAGTGTAAAATTTTTTTTAAATCCTCCCACTGACACCTCCACTTTTCGAAAAAAATACTTTTTTCAGCACTTTTATATGAAACTCGAAAAAAAATTATATAAGTAAATATGTAGATATTCACTTACTCTACAAATCTTTCATATATTGTATATGGCCACGCCCAATTTTTAGGGCCGGTTTCTAAAAACCCGCTTTATTCGATTTCAATCAAATAATATCAATGCTAAGGCGCAGACTTGTGTACACGTTCAAATATTTTTGAAATCAGCCCACCACCACGCTCACTTTTTGAAAAAATAATTGTATCATTTGGTGTGATTTTATAAAAAATATTTAAGCACAAATTTATGAGAGTTTCTGGTGGAAGTGGCAAAATATGTATGTATGTCTATATATAGGAAAGGGATAGGGTATCACACGATCCGCTCCAGGCGGATTGTAGCATTTCCATATGTTTTTTTAATTTTTAATTTAACGTAAATGATTAAAGAAAGATTCGCCTGATTTATTTAGTTTCAAATATAGTTTTTTTTTTATTTCTAACGTAAAAGAAAGTAAAAGAATTTTTATATAGATATAGCTTTATATATCTCTGGCCCCTTAAAGGAGTTTGGTTTGGCGAAAGTTAATATTTTATATACAGGGTGTCCCAGTTAAGCAGTATAATCCTTTAAGGGAAGATTCCTGAAGTTCCGCCGAACAATAAATTGTATGATCGGGGGGGAGGGGGGGTCTATTCGCCACTTTAAACGCTATAACTTCTAAACTATTATAGGTACAAAAAATTCTTTGTCTGACAAAAAATGCCTTTTACTACAACTTCTGTTGATCGTACGTAAAAAAGTTGCTTCACATAATTTTTAGGAAATTTTTCAGGGATAAAAATTTCATAAAAAGAAACATTTATTAAGTAACAATTTTGAGAAAAATGCATTTTAAGTAAAAAAATGGAACAACGAATTTTTATAATTTTGAGTTTAAGACGCCATAACTTTTTTGTAGGTGCAAAGATGTACCCGAAGTGTTCAAGACTCGTATGCGCTACTAAATTGTCTTTCCTAAATGTACAAAACCTTTTTTGTATTATAGGTACAGTGCAGAAGTTATAGCGTTTAAACTTGAAAGGGGGGTGAGAATAGACCCCCCTGCCATACAATTTTCTATTTGGCGGAACTTCAGGAATCTCCCCTTAAAGGATTATACTGCTTAACTGGGACACCCTGTATATGTAGGCTTATATTGTTATAAAAAGTGCTTAGAATTCCCAAGGAGCAACCTGGATGCTGTGGCCACTTCATCGCCAGTTGCGGAGAAAGAGGGGTAAGTCCTAGAAAATAAGTTTAAGGCATACATACATACATACATATATAAAGTGAAACAATTGATTATAGTTTTTATACCCTATCCTAAGGGTATATTAAGTTTGATACATAGTTTGTAACATAGAGAAATATTACAGATAGACCCAATAAAGTATATATATAAATGATCAGCATCACTAGCCGAGTCGATTAAGCTATGTCCGTCCGTCCGTCCGTCTGTCCGTCTGTCCGTCCGTCCGTCTGTGTGTCACCAGTTTTCGGGCCTTAAATTTTGAGTTAGGTTGATGAAATTTTGTATACGAGGTCCTTGGAAAAGTAAGCAATACAAGTGTAAAAATTTTTAAAATCCGCCCACTGACACGCCCACTTTTAAAAAAAATCACTTTTTTTCACTATTTTCATATGAAACTCGAAAAAACTTACTTGGGCAAATATGTAGATATCCACTCAGTCTACAAATCGTCTATACATTGTATATGGCCACGCCCACTTTTTAGGGGCGTTTACTTCAAAAATTAATTTTCGAGTAAAAATATTAGTTTATAGGGCAAAATAGAAAATTTTGTGAATAATTTTTCCACCGCCCACTGAAACGACCAAATAAGATAGGGATAGGGTATCATACGATTCGCTCCAGGCGGATTGTAGCATTTTTCACTGGTTTTTTTTTGAAAATGCTATAAAAAAAAAAAACTACTGAATATTTTCTCAAATTTTTTTTTTTTATTTGAAAGTACAATCCTTTCGGTTAATAATGGAAAATAATTTCATTTAAATGGCTGCCTCGGTCCAATTTTTAAGCACATTATCGATCGTGTGCAGCTGTATTTCACCAATGGCTTCACGAATATTGTCCTTTAACCTTTGTGTCTACACCAGTACACCCGGGTGTGCTTGCTGTGTAAGAGTGTATCATAACATATACTTCTTCACATTTCTGCCCGCTGTAGAGCTCAGTACCTCTCGGCTACTATATTTCGAAAATATTGCGCATGTATGCGTGTGTTTCGGGCCAATACGATTTGAGTTAGAAGGTGTTCAAGCCTAATTTCATTATAATATACACTTGGCACACCCGGGTGTACGCACTTTTTACGCAGCAGTTACCACAGTACAGATCATACTACCTGCGCTAAGTGTTAGAAAATTTTGTTTGCTGTTTATTTTTCCCCTTCATTAGTATTTTTCATAATATACGTACAATAAATAAAAGAAATTGAACAATAACAAAAGCCAAATGTGTCATACTCTTTTTTTGCATGTATATTCGTTGTTAACTTTCGCCCTATTTCAGTCATCTCCATACGACCATGCATTTTGTATGTGTACACCCGGGTGTGCCGGGTGTGGACAAGACGAATTTTAATTAGGTGGAGACACAAGGGTTAAAGCGTCAATTGTCTCTGGCTTGTCGGCGTAACACTTATCTTTCTTTTGTTTTCATTAATATACAAGGAAGATTTTAATAAATTGTAACAAAAGAATAGAATGATAATGGCATTTTAAATTGAAGAGGCGTAAGAGGATGAGGAGGTAGTTTGGAAAGGGAAGGATGAAGTTAAATTAAAGAAGAGAAGATGCCAACTTAAGGGTTCTTGAGGCGAGTAAAACAACCATGGTAGGGTGGGGAGAGAAAATTCCTCGCAGCGGCAGAACAGCAGCGCGCTTCAAAGACTGGCATGATAATTTTTTTTTTTTTTTGTAATTGAACAGGGTCAAGTTCCCTCGGCCTCCGACGAGCAGATAACCGAAACAAGCATGCCAGCAACGACTCTTATTCACCACAATAGTTCATTACAAAAATGGCGCCCAACGTGTTAGCTTACCGATTGGGTAGGTGAGCACGAGAATAGTGATAGAGCCAATTTATTTTTATACCCTATCCTAAGGGTAACAGTATATATTGACAAATGTTTTATTCTTTAGTGTCTGTTTACAATTTTAATAGTTTTTTTTTTCTGCTTGGCTTGGTTTCATCTTCCTTCATAAGTCCCGATGATTGGGTGAGTTGCCCTCGATATCGCGTAGCGATAAGGGAGGACGGAACCAAATAATATAAAAAATTGTGGGAACTGGTTGCTTAGGTTCGCAGATGCCCAGACATGATCTACCACAATGTGATTTAATTTTTTTATATGAGTGCTAAGAGACTCGCAAGTGAAGAAGATTCCTTGAAGTCTTTAGCACAAATTAGTAGATCCCGGGTTCCAGAGCCGTTGATAACTGCGGGGTGGTTTCTTTATTCAGTAAATACAAAGTGAAATACCTTAGCAATAGTCAATAGTTTGTTTTTAGTTGCGGCTCGTAGAACTTTGGCATCTTTTTTTTCCTTCAGCTTAGTCCTTTCTCAGCTGAATCCTCATCCTTAGCCATTATGAATGTAAGGTTTTTTTATTACAAAAAGTTTTTGATTTTGTAGATTAGTCTTTTATTATTATTACTTTTATTATTCTTATTATTATTTTATTTATTGATTTAGTTATTAGTATTAGTTATTTTAGTTTCTTATGCTTATTTTTTTATCTATTATTTTTTTGTTTACATATTTTGAAATTTGAAATTTAATCATTTGCAATTTTATTTCTTTTTTATACCCTATCCTAAGGGTATATTAATTTTAATACATAGTTTGCAACATAGAGAAATATTAAAGATAGACCACATACATATACTACATATATAAATGATCAGCATCACTAGCCAAGTCGATTGAGTTATGTCCGTCTCTCCATCCGACCGTCTGTGTGTCACCAGTTTTTGGGCCGTAAATTTTTGAGATAAGTCGATGAAATTTTGTGTTCCAAAAGTAAGAATACAAGTGTGAACATTTTAAAAATCCGCCCACTTTTCAAAAAAATTAATTTTTTAGTATTTTTGTATGAAATCGAGAAAAAACTTACTTAAGCAAATAGGTAGATATATTTTTGCTCTATAAATCTTCCATACATTATATTGGGCCTACATTTTCAAGACGTTTTTTTTTATCAAAAAAATGTTTTCGTCGCTCTTAGTACAATATCACATAAAGGAGCAAAATACAGTATGTAGTGAAACAAAAATTAAGATCCGCCCACTTCCACGCCCACTTATTGACAAAATTCGTGTTTTGGAGTTATTTGATAAGATATGTATAAAAAAAACTTTTGTACACAGGAAAGGGATAGGGTATCATACGATCTCTAGATGGATTGTAACATTTTCATATGCTTTTATACATTTATCAGTTGTTAAATTTTTTTTTTTTTTTTTGCGTTTGTGCGAAACTTTTTATACCCTATCCTAAGGGTATATTAAGTTTGATACATAGTTTGTAACATAGAGAAATATTGCAGATAGACCCCATAAAGTATATATATAAATGATCAGCATCACTAGCCGAGTCGATTGAGCTATGTCCGTCCGTCCGTCCGTCTGTGTGTTACCAGTTTTTGGGCCTTAAATTTTGAGCTAGGTTGATGAAATTTTGTATACGAGGTCTTTGGAAAAGTAAGCAATACAAGTGTAAACATTTTTAAAAACCCCCCAATGACACGCCCACTTTTCAAAAAAAATTTTCATATGAAACTCGAAAAAACTTCCTTGAGCAAATATGTAGATATCCACTTAGTCTACAAATCGTCTATACATTGTATATGGCCACACCCACTGTTTAGGGGCGTTTACTTCAAAAATTAATTTTCGACTAAAAATATTAGTTTATAGGGCAAAATAGAAAGTTTTCTGAATACATTTTCCACCGCCCACTGACACGCCCAAATAAGATAGGGATAGGGTATCATACGATCCGCTCCAAGCGGATTGTAGCATTTTTCACTGGTTTTTAGTTTCTTTCATCGTTAAATTATTCATCGAAGTGTTTCCTAATTATTTGTTTTTTTTTGTTTTTTATAATTTTGTCTGGTTTTTATTTTCTTGGTCTGTTTAAATTTCTTGTGGTTCCTTTTTTTATCTTTATTTTCTTTGTACTAGTTTGTACGATTCTTGTTTTTGGGTTATCTTTTTTTTATTTACATTCGTCTTTTCGCATCCGTCTGTGTCAGTACAGTCCCATATTTTTTAGCTAAGCTCAAAAAACATGAGCAGAGATAGCCATCCCCGCAAATCTTTATACGACGATTTAGCGGTTATCCAAGCCGACACTGAAGAAGAGTTTGAGAGGTTTAACGCCGGTTTTTGAGCAACAATTGATAGGTTCAACCTGAATAATTCCGTGGACTTTTCGCGTGAATTAAACTCTAGTGTCGGGAGCTCAGCAACCATGCTAGACAGAGAGGAGCGAGAGATGGCAGAAAGGAATCCGGGCTTTTCAGGTTCTCAGGCGACCAATCAAATGGAGGCGTAAGTAGGTAGAGTAGAGAGAAGTCTGATGGTAAATCAGATTAGGTTTTTTGAGCAAATGGATGTTTTCATGGGTAGAGTGTTGCAGAGGTTAGACGCCGGAGCGAGTTCTACTTCAGGTCGAGCTCATCCTGGTTTCGAAGCCAGCAATCCGCAAGGTGCTTCACCGAACATCCCGACCCGAAATAGCTGTCCACCTGTCCCTGCAGTAAGGCATTCCATCTCGCCATCCTTTTCGAATGCGCAACCCGCATCCAACAGTAGCGCATCCGATGTGTGCAGACTGGATCGATGGAATATAATGTATGACGGAACAGACTGCATAGGAGACTTTCTTTTTAAGGTAGATCGTCTGCAAACTTCTTCGGCCTCCACTGACGAGCAGCTCACGGCAAATTTTCACACGTTGGTGTCAGGAAGGGCAAACAAATGGTTGTGGGCCTTCCTTAGGAAGAATCCATATGCGAAGTTTGCAGACAGAATTCTGCCGAAAAGGAAGCGATGTAGACATTTACAAGCGATTGCTGACGAGAAAACATGGGAGCAAGGAGTCGTTCGATGAGTTCTATTCATCTATTGTAGATCTCAAAGACCGCCTACATGAGCCGCTCGATAGTCGGAAATTGATTGATGTCATGCGAAGCAACGGAAAAGACAAAATCGGCGAAGTGCTTCTGGCTGCTGACATCAAATCTCTAGAGCAGCTGAAAAATAAAGCCAGGGACGCAGAGCGGTTCATGACAAAGCGGCTTAGTTCACAGCGTGTGATTCATGAGATCGCGGTGGATTCATCAGCGACCTATGAAGAAGAGGTAGCATTTAAGAAGCGGACTCCTGTGGCAAATTTAGTGTGCTGGAACTGCGATTTGGCAGGACACTCTTTTTATGAGCGTCCTTCACACGAGCGCAAGTTGTTCTGCTTTTTATGCGGGAACAAAGGCGTTTCAACTCCTGAATGCCCAAAACATCCGGGAAACTCCCAGGGGAACGAAAAGAGCGGGAAAATTCGTTCCTTAAAGAACAATCCCGACACATCACACCCGTAAACTTGACTCCTCTCGGTTCACATCTAGAAAATTCGTCTGGAAATATTCAAATTTCGAAAAGATCGGAAAATTACTTAATGTGCGAACACCCTATTGTTAGATACAATCTAAAGTCTCTTCATGAACGCAATCTGAATTACGATAAGGTTCGTTCTCGTATTATGGGAACTTATAGTAATCCAGCTAGCGAGAGAATAAAAAAATGTAGGCATCGCTTTCGTAATCGGCAAAAATATCGCAGACTTATTTTGGAATCTGTAATTTCAGCAGACACAGATGGACGGATGTATGTTCATGCTGAATGTTGAATCAGTCTTTGGTTTACTGGACAGCGGGGCATCTGTCTCTGTGTTAGGTAGTGGTTGTTGGGAATTGGTAGAAGCAAACGGTATTAAGGTTAAGCCTTATAAAAACGTTGTGCGTACTGCTGACGGCATGACATTGTTTGTAATTGCGAAATACCAACCACGCTAACCGCGGTAACAAAACTTATTACCTTCTACCTTATTCCCAACTTAACTCAAAAGGTTTACCTAGGGATTCCACAAGTCAGCGAAATTCGGGCCGATGCTTTACCTCTTGATGAAGAGGGCGATTTCAAACAAGATGCTGATCTTATAGTTTTTACTCCCGAACAAAACCGTCTTAAGGCCAAAAAAAGCTGTTTCCCAATTTTGTTGAGATAGGTCTTGGTTGAACCCATCTGGAAACCCACATCGTTGATGTTGGGGACGCAACACCAATAAAATCGCGTCATTATCCTTTGTCTCCAGTTCGTCAGGAAGAAGTTAATAAAGAGTTGGACCGTATGTTAGAACTTGGGGTGATTGAGGAGAGCAATTCACCTTGGCGTTCCCATACAGTTTTGGTTAGGAAGCCTGGCAAAGTTCGTCTCTGCCTCGATTTTCGCAATGTCAATGTGGTTACAGTCAAAGACGCATATCCGCTACCACATGTCGACGGTCTCCTAAGTCGATTGCAGAACACATTCTTTATAACGGGTCTGGATCTTAAAGATGAGTTTGGGCATATCCCATTAGAAAAAGAATCGAAACAAAAAACGGCATTTGCAGTACCTGGTCGACCTCTGTATCAATTTACAGTGATGCCTTTTGGCTTATGCAATGCCGCCCAGGGAATGTGTCGGTTCATGGATCGCGTCATCCCGTCACGCTTGCGAGAACATGTTTTCGTTTATTTGGATAACCTGTTAATATGCTCAGCGGATTTTGACTCTCACATCCGTGTGTAGGACAAACCTAACCATCAATCTCGATAAAAGTAAGTTCTGCATGCGGGGGATAAAGTATCTCGGGTATATTGTTGGCCAAGGTACTTTCAAACCCAACCCTAACAAAATTGAGGCAATTGTAAATTTTCCTGTTCCCAAGACTCCTCAACAGGTTCGCAGGTTCATAGGCTTAACCGGTTAGTACAAACGATTCATTAAAAATTATTCAGATGTAGCAGCCCATCAAACAGATTGTATAAAAAAACGAAAAGGTTTCGAGCTATCACCGCAAGCATTAGGAGTATTTAACGCGCTTAAAACCGCCCTAACATCTGCCCCAGTGTTGTCTCAACCACACTTTGGTAAACCATTTACCATACAATGCGATGCGTCTTCTGAAGGTGTCGGTGGTGTTCTCTTTCAACTCGATGAGTGTTCAAATGAAAATCCGATCGCCTTCATGTCCAAAAAACTTAACAAGGTTAAGAAAAACTACACGGTCACTGAGCTGGAATGTCTTGACATACGGAAGTTTCGGGCCTATGTTAAGGGATCACCTTTTAGAGTAGTAACTGACCATTCAAGTCTTAAATGGCTGATGTCACTAATAGATTTGAATAGCAGATTAGCGTGGTGGATTTTGGAGCTACAAGCTATTGACTTCACTGTCGAACATCGCAAGGGATCTCTGAACGTGGTACAGGATGCTCTGTTTGGTGGGGACATGGAAGAAATCTCGGCAAAGACGTTCGGCGTAGAAGTGGACCTTGAATCGGATTAGTTTGACTCGAAGCAATATTCCGAGTTGCTAAAAAGTTGGTTTCGCTAAAACCTATGTCAGAATACGGGAAAAATACTACTGGCAATCGCCATCGTACTGGTATTTCGTTCCGGAAATGAGATTTTCCGAAAACGAATATTTTGCACCCTCTATTTCGAAATCGGAATAAAAATCTACTACTTTTGAAATTACAATTCCGAAAGTGCAATTTCGTTCTTCTGTATTTGTTTTGGTTTGTTTATTTGACAGATCACAAAAGAAATAAATCGAGACTCGGCAAAAAAGAATCCTTATGTGGAAATAGTACCTAGTAGTATTTTTCATACTTCGAAAGTGTTCCAGAGTACCAATTCAAAAACGAAACGAAAAGAAATTTCGAATAGGATTGTGTATTCACCGCAAGCCAATATTTCAGAACGGGTAAACCGCAGTGGCTTAAGTAAGTTGCGAGTATTGATAGAAGAAGAGCAAAATACCTGGGATTTGTATCTTTCGTGCATCGCATGTGCGCTGCGTTCAGATACTCATGAATCTTTGGGCTGTCAACCGTATTTTGCTCTTTTCGGCCAAAACATGATCAACCACGGATCATCCTATCAAATGCTTCGCCTTTTACAAGCACTTTCTGACCCTTTCCACCCCTAGGTGGTCGGCAACTGCATGTATGAGCTTGGAACCAAAAATAGCAAATTAGTTGGGGTGTTCCACGCCAAAGATATCCGCCAGTAGTAAGCTAGAAGACAAGAAAATTCACAAAGTATCACGATCACCACAGGTAAGCGCACACTTATCTGACACAGCCCGGCGTGATGTAGGGTTCGGCACCCACGTTTTGATATAATTATATTCTCTAAGACACGTCGCATGGGTTCTATTTTGCAGTTTCGGGTAGGCAAATTCCCAAAGACGCCAAGCCCTGTGTTGCAAATTTATAAAATTAATCAGCTGGTGTATGTGCTGGGGTGACAGTTGTCAAATCCTTGACAAACACCGATTGTATTATCGGTATAATTGTAGACACACCGATTGTCACTAAGGGTTAAGTGTGTGCTGAATGTGGTGAGGATGGGCTAGTTGAGTAGTACTACTCAATTACGATACTCGGAAGAATATTTATGAAAAACAGTAAGACCCTGCTCTGAGCGAGTACTGGAAAACTCGAAATGAAATTGAAACTCCATAGGATTTGTTCAATAATTTGAACAAAGGAATTATTTTCCATTTGGAACTCCTAAGCGACGGTTACCCGAGTCCACGGTTGTTATATATACAATTTTTGCTTGCACCTATAATATAGGGCAAGTATTGGATTCGTGCAAAAATTCCAACTCGAGATGACAATGAATTCTGACATAACGATGATATGTACGCTGAACTGCAGCCTAAACGGCTGGACCGATTTGCTTCAAACTTCATATCTGAGCTCTGTAGGGTCGCAATTCGAGGAGAAATCGGAATTTTTGTTTTAGCCCTGTTATTAACGGTACTTTACTTAGGGCCAATTTTACAAAAAGACTATTTTCTCGATAACGGCTCTAACGATTTTAATTAAATTTCATATCCGAGTTATTCTAGACAAATGCTATAAATGCGTACCACATTTTTGGCTAAAAATACGTATAACGGTACTTTTCTTATTTACTGATTTTAGAAATATAGCTATTTCTCGGCTAAAACTCATTGGATTTTCATCAAAATCGAAATGTGGGCAGGATTAAATGTTTAATAAAATGTAGCATTTAAACTTATGCAAAATTTTGAAAAATATATGTAATTTTTTTTTTATTATTTTTATTAAAAATTTATTCATTTCCAACTAACAGCATATAGGTGCAAGTACGTACGATCCAGTCGTGCACTTTATTTTTTATTGTGAGTGCAATTCGTACGTAGATATATTTTGTAAAAGAATAATCACGGAGTTAATTTGTACTTGCGAACAAAGCTTGGAAAAACCAGACAAGGGCACAGTGGCGGCCTGACACTATTGCGTCGGCCGCCTATTTTTAAACACCCCCCTAAATATACATTCAAAAAAATAAAAATCCCATCATAGTCATCGGGATTGAACTAAAGACTTTGGCTGTCAATTTACATCACTACCGATAGCCCAGCGGAAAACACAGTCCGTTGAAACGGGTGAACTCCGGTTCGAGTCCAGTGGGTGGCCTCGGTTTAGTGGTAGTGTATTCGGTCTTTGAATGAGAGGTTTGGTGATCAATTCCCGACCAAGTCCATTCAATTTTCACAGTACTTATTAAAGTTAAATAATTCGCTCAGAAAGTACTTTGTGTATTTCAACATGAACGCGAAAAAAATACTGTGAATTACGAACGAATGCAAAAATCACACACAACTCTCTCCCCAGTCAAATTGGAATCCACCCATGGAGAATGAAAATTGAAATTTCTTCTCTCTTCCAAATTAACTAACGCCCGTGCCCTGTTAATCAGTAAAAGGGTATTCATATCCCCTTTGGCATGTGCAAATTATAAAAAAAAAGTGGGGAGAAGCATAATTCAATCATCTCTTTTTTTATTATTATTATTTTTTTTTTTTTAATTTTTAATTTAACGTAAATGATTAAAGAAAGTTTCGCCTGATTTATTTAGTTTCAAATATAGTTTTTTATTTTTTATTTCTAACGTAAAAGAAAGTACATAAAAGAATTTTTATATGTATAAAGCTTTATATATCTCTCTGGCGAAAGTTAATATTTTATATATATGTATATATTGTAATAAAAAGTGCTTAGAATTCCCAAGGAGCAACCTGGATGCTGTGGCCACTTCATCACCAGTTGCGGAGAAAGAGGGGTGAGTCCTAGAAAATAAGTTTAAGGCATACATACACACATACATATATAAAGTGAAAATTTTTGCCAAAGCGAGGGGAACAATTGATCATAGTTTTTTTTTTTTAATTTTAAATTACATTTGGGGCTAAAGTTTATTTGTATATATATAGAGATTGTTTGGGTTTTTTTTTGTTACTGAGAAATTTTAATTTGCTTTTTATTGTTTTGATTAGTTAGTAAAAATTCGATTAGAGATTTTCTTTTGTTTTCATTAATATACAAGGAAGATTTTAATAAATTGTAAAAAAAGAATAGAATGATAATGGCATTTTAAATTGAAGGGGCTTAAGAGAATGAGGAGGTAGTTTGTAAAGGGAAAGATGAAGTTAAATTAGGGAAGAGAAGATGCCAACTTAAGAGGTTATTATTGCAGCGGCAGAATAGCAGCGCGCTTTAAAGACTGGCATGATTATTTTTCTGTAATTGAACAGGGTCAAGTTCCCTCGCACGTTATTCCCTTATTCACCACAATAGTTCATTACATCTCGAGCTTGAATTTAGATTGGTCGGAAAAGAGAGTAGTGCTACAATTTTGTAGCATCGTAGAAAAGTCATTATATATTTTTGAAATTGAGAGAATTCTCTCTCAATTTATGAGATTTCACGTTATTCATTTTTCTTTCAGAAAAGTACACGAGCGGACCTTTAATAAATCAAAAGTCTGAAGGTAATAATTTTTTATTCAACAGCAAAAAAAGCCAAAATCTTGGTGGATGAGGGAATAGATAGTTCTATGGGTGCTAGTTTCTCTGATGCTCTTGGGATGTGTAACGTTGGTAAAAAGAAAAAGTGCAAGAAACTTCAAAAACATTCTTTGGGATCGAATACTTTTGGACAAGCATGTGATATGAAGGCGATAAGCAACGACTCTAACAAGGTAAATATGAAATTGAAACTTTTAGTCAAGTTTTGCTATTATATTTTATTATTTATTGTATTATTTAAGATTCCTGAGGCTTTAAAAGCGTTGCCACAAAGCAAACTTGACATTTCGTTGAATCTACCACTGTCCACTTCAATACTTAAAATAACTGAAAACTACAAACCATCTCCAATTAATCAAAATGTAATGAATTGCATTTATCCTTCAACACATATTGAAAGAACAAGTTTAACAAATGGAAACTCACTTAGCATTGGAATTTCTTCTAAAACTATGCGGTATTTAAAACAAATTTTAATGTAAAATAGTAGTCTATTTAAGATATGTCGATAGGACCAAGGTGTATTCTGGCGTGAAAACTGGCGCTATCCTCATAGTTCCGACATTGTTTGATATTTGTATACGTGTCTTGCAGAAAAATGTTGATGGTAATTTAAGTTTACTTTATTTTTTATACTAACCACAATATTATGCTTTCCAATTAGCTCTTGAATATACTGGTGGCGTGCCATTTGACGTATTGCGACCTGTTCTTGAGCGAACCACGCCTCAGCAGTTATTGTCTTTCGAGAATTATAATTCTTATTTGCTGGAAGATACAGACGTTTTGTGGGAATTCCATGTGAAACGCCATTTTCGGGGAGTAAAAAAGCAGGATGGAGAAACTTGGCGCGAAATGTTTTTGGTACTACATTTATTACTTTGATAATTACTTACAAAAAAGAACACACCACAACCTGTCTAGTTTTCTTATACGGTATTCTACTTTCAGTCAATCATACAATGATATGTAATGGTTATTATTGTTTACTCTATTTTAGTCAATCATTCTACTTTGTGTACCTATAGATCGTTAGTACTACGGGAATCAAAGGGGAATAAAAGCTTTTTATTTTCAAGTCTATGCAAGGCGAAAAGATATGATAACAACAATGTAGTATACTAACATTATAACTCAACTTGTTATTAAAAGAGACACAGAAACAGAAGTAATCAAGAGCTATTCATTTAAAGGCATTTTTACAAAAGTAAGAAAATATTTAAAAAAAATCTTATCGAATTATCTTTGTTATCAAAATAAATAACAAAATATAGGCCGTAATTTCGATTAACATGGTCCATTCTAAATGTTCAATTTTCGATAATGCGTCCAAGCATTTCGCATGGTATTTGGCATTGCATTCCTCAATTTTAGAAAAAAATAACAGGTATCGAATAACTTATCAGTAGAAATGAAAATACAAATAGTATTAAATACATAACTATAATAATAACAGATACCATTAAACCCACACCTATAAAATGAAGAAATAGATGCGGAAGTCTTAAACGAATTGATTCAACAGACCATAGATAGGAAAATTAACAAGCTCAAATATATATTTTAAAATGTAATCAAATTTTTTTTAATCAAGCTTTAAGTTAAATAAATAATATTAGTAATTACTGCGATTTCTTAAAGCTTGGATATAACCCTCATACGCAAATGGACTTGCCCCCTATTTGATGCAATTGTATTTAAGGGTCCTGCACTCTTACTTAGCTTAGGTGAGAATAGTTCCCAGTTTCTTTCCCTTTTCTGTTTCCGTCCTCCTAAATTTTTCGCGTATAGTGTGATCGCCTATTCCGCGGAATTGTGTAGGTCCGGTGAAGGACTTTGCGGCTCCTTGTCTATACATATGTTTATATATAGGAAACGGATAGGGTATCACACGATCCACTCAAGACCGATCGTAGCATTTTTTTTTAAATAATATCTTAGAACTAAAAAGATCTTCAAAATCCGCCCACTACCAGGCTCACTTTTTAATATAGTTAGAGTTTTGGAGGGTTATAAAATATAAGAAAATTAAAAAAAAAACTTTTGAAACAAGTTTATTGGTAGTAAAAGGAACTATGTATACATATAGGAGAGGGTATCATTATTATTTCTTGTCTTGTTCTGGACGGCTTGTAAGTTTTCCCCATATTTTTTTTTTCATTTTTATTGAAATTTGTTTGTATTTGTGTACGGGAGCGTCGAATAATTCCTTAGAATAATAAAGAGAACATGTTTTTTCAGAAAATATCAGTCTCATATACATATATCGAAAAATTTTTAAAATAAGCTCACTACCATGTCTAATTTGTGTATTGTCTTTCAAATTTATTAAAGTTGGAGGTGTGGTGTAAGTAATTATCTCTTTTTAAAATATATATTTATACGTAGTAATCAAATAATTTATAACAGAGGTGTGAAGATGAAAAAGAACAGCGACTTAATATTTTAACAAAAAATATCAAAATATCACAGAAACAAAGTGCGCTACCTGTACGTAAAACACGGTTGGCATATGTAGATAATATGGTGAAACCCCCGCGGAGTATTCAGCGTAAACAAGAGCAATTCGGGACGAATAGTAAACTAACAGCTTCTCCTGCTGCTAGAGTCGCTGCTCTTTCATCTATGTCACATAATGCGGTTAGAGCCGGGGATCCACGGCTAAAAATTTCAAGGGACTTGGTACAACCATCAGGTAAATATATTTAATTAATAATCAATTTGATGTCTATAAAGTGCTCCATATTTTCAGGTAACAACCAAATTCGAACAAAAAAAGCACCTTTAATGGCTAAAACGCTTCAGTTTATTAAAAAACGGTATAAAAAATAAATGATTTGCATTTGGTAGTGATGTATGGAAATTTATAATTTATTAAAATAAAATTATATGTGTGTACTACATTTATGAATGAATTTCTTTTATAAACTTTACGACTCAATCTTCGTGTACAAAAAGAAATTGAAAAGTGTTTTGCAGTTATGTTCTATTATTATAACCTTTATTAAAGATGTGATTCAGTTTACAAAAAATCGTTTGTGATTGCGGTGCTAATGCCCTCTACCAAGATTCTAGCTCCTGATAGTGTGCTGGAGCCTTAATATTATCAACGTGGTCCAGATTTTTGTCTAGAGTTTCACTGAAAACTTCCCAATTTTTTTCCTTGGGTTTCTCACTGGATTTCTTATGATACATGAACTGTCGTCTAGATCAAACAGTATAATTCTATGATCAGATAGTGATGGCTTTCTTGGACAGTTTTAAACACGAAGGAAATTGGACTACTCCCAAAGTTAATATGAGAGATACATTTCAGACTACTTATCAAAATAATTTAGACCAGAAAGTTGCTAAACGACGGTTTTTGAATAATGTTCCACCAAGCACTACAGGCAAATGTAGGGTTACTCCAAAGCAGATTTGGTCTGTTGTGGATTGTCTTAAAACCAGGAAAGTCCTTTTCGCTTCTAATGCTATTAAAGAAATACAATACGTCTTTGTTCAAAAATATGTATGTAATTGCCAATAGGGACTTTAAACTCCTCTATTTTGCCAAAGGGAAACATCTGGAGCAACTATCCGTATCCGTCTTAAATTTATCGAGGTCCTCAGCAGAATTTTGGAAAGCCGCCAAAACTATCAACGAAAGAAATAATTTAATTGCTTCATCCTTATAAGCATCTGAACTTTAAGAATCAGCTTAACGCTCCTCAATTTTCACTTCTACCACAGTATGCGGCACCACTTTTTGAAGATAAGCTCTTAGATACTGCATTTACAGATTTTGAAGTACAGGAGGTAGTCGAAAAATCGAAAGTTGGTAAGCAGCAGGGGCCTTACCCTATATTGCGATTCTAAAGTAAAATTCTTCGGAAACGGAAAAACAATACTCTATATTTCGAATAGCAAATCCCACTAACCGAGAATCGAATAAATATTAGTTGCCAACTTCATTTCGATTCTCTTTCGGAGAATTCGCACCCTGTAACTCGAAAGTAAATGTCAAATCCATTTTATTTTGTTCGATAACTATTTTGATTGCGACACAGAGGCAAAGAAGTGCGTTTGTTTTAAACATGTAAGTATTTTTTAATTTAACAATTATTAACAGCTAAAAACAAGTTTAAGTAACCATTGTTAATGTTATTTTCATAATTTGAAGTACGTGTTTTGTTATTTTGTTGTAATATACTTCGATTTATCTTAGGGAATCCACAAAAAATATAAATACGAAGCTAAGTCAATTTGAGATTATGGTGGAGTATATGGTGGCGAATCCTGATCTATCCAAGGGATATCTAAAAACTCCTGAGGCAAGAAGGAAGTCTACACGGTTATGGCAAAACTTAGCCATTGATTTAAATGCACACGGACCCCCTATACGTGATGGAAATGGATGGAAAAAAGTATAATCAGTACGAGTATCAGAAAATGTCTTGCAAATTGCTCAAAGAGATTAATGATAATTTAAGCGGAATTTTGAAGTATCTAAGAAGAGCACGTGAACTAAAAGAAAAAAAAAATTCGATTCCAAAAAGAGAAATTTAAGTTTAAAAAGGAGAACTCTGAACAAAGAAACAAAATAAGAATTGCAACATTGGAATTGAAGCAGAAAGTTTTCGAACTCAATCAGCAAATTAACTCCTTGCAATGATTTCAAGATAGTTTTGTTTTTAATCAATAATGCTGTGTTATTAATTTAGTGTTTAGTATCGATGTATTTAATTTTTTTTCTTTAATATACGTATAATACTTAGAGTGAATTTACCTTTTTGTTATGAAGTGCAAATGAAATACAAATATTATGTTGTTAATAAATTGTTTTTAATTTTATTCCTAATTGCCTTAGCAGTATTTGATAATTCAACATTTTGTGGAATATCATGTTGGTTCAAGTCATAGCACGTGGATGAGTCCTCTGCATCGATTTGAATTTGAGCTGGCATCTCAACATTGTATTTTAAACAAATATTGTGGAGAGCACAGCACACATTTAAATATTGCGCTGCTTTTTCTGGCGAGTAATGCAGTTCCCTTGCGGAAAGTAGGCACCGAAATCTTGCTTTCATAACTCCAAAAGTACGTTCGATTTATGACCTTGCTATCGTAAATCGGTCATTAAAATTGGATTCCAAGGAGTTGTCGGGTGGGCTTCGAAAAGGTGTTAAAAGCCACGGTTCTAGTGGATACCCTGAGTCACCTAAGATTAATATAAACTTTAATTTTTATATTTATATGCATACCAATAACCCAAGACGATTTGTCTCCATTCTCAAAGTTTCCTTTAAGATATTTTCGTTCTTCACTTAGGCTCCAAACATGTGAGTCATGAGACGCTGCTCCATACCGTCCATTTACAGCTCTAATGAACATAGCGTGATCGCAAATCTAATGTGAAATATTTTGTTATATTAGTGTATACATTCGAAATTTGTTTACTTACCGCCATAGCATTAATGCTGTGCTTTAGCTTTCTATTAAAAAATAGATGCTCGTTTTTTTTTGGCCTTATTATGGATATGAGTACCGTCTACTAATCCAATTACTCCTGGAATGCCAGACTTTTCAAAAAATTGTTTCTTAGCAGCTTTCTTTTCTTCCTCTGTCATTACAAAATTTATATGTTTTGGGCACAAGACTTTTTCTATTGCCCTGCAGACCTCAGATATAACCGTGGACATGGTCTGTTGTGCAAGTCCCAAGTGTCTGTCTTGTCCAATTTGGTGTTGATACCCTCCTTGCGCTAAGAATTTTAAAGTCGCAGAAACTTTTATAATATTAGGAACTGCTGTTTGCCTGCAAGGAGTATGCAGTTCGCCATCAATGCAATTGAAAACATAGGAAAAGGCGTCTTTAGACACTGAAGATTTTTACAAAGCTGTGAACAAAGAACAAAGTCTTTCAGAGAACAAAAATCAAAAATGTTATTACCTCTTATCGCTAAGTTCCATGATATTGGATTTATCCCTTATTCTCCTCCTTTCAATCCATTCTTCCATTCTATCGTCATCCAAAACCAAACACTGTCCATTAGTAATTGTTTTAAATTTATAGCTTCTTCCACCAAATTAAATAAAAAGCAAAAAAAAAAATAAACCACAAAAATGATTTTGATAGAATTGTTTGTTGACAGTTGACATGCGATACTCGAACGATATGCGCAAATTTTGAAAGAAAAGTTGGCACAGAACCCTTCGATTCTGTTTTCTTATAGAGCGCCTAATCTAATTAGAATCGGAAAGCATATTCGCATTTATATGACTATAGAATCGCAATACAGGGTATGGCCCCAGGAGATGACCAAATACCTATAGAATTCTATAAAAAATGTTCATCTGAATTTCTATCGGCATTCACCAACGAATACAATAGAATATTTGAAACAGCGAGTGTTCCAGAATGCTTTAAAAGAGCAATAAGTTTCCATCTACACAAGAAAAGATCATACGACAACCCTGAAAATTATCGAGGCATTTATTTCCTGAATAGTTCGGTCAAGTTATTTAGTACTCTAAGATTCAATAGGCTTACGCAGTGGGTTGACAACAAGAAAGTATTGAATGAATTTCAAGCTGGATATAGGAGAAACTATTCAACCTTAGACTAAATATTCATCCTGACAGATATTGTCGAGAGCTTCAAAAGAAGAAGTTATATGCTTTCTTTGTCGACTTCGTGCTGCCTTTGATTCTATCGCACGTGAAGCACTTTTTAATAAGCTGTGTGATGTGTCAACTATTGGAGAGGCAGTCTGAGTGTGAGCGGCACAGCATGCGGACGTGCACGGATACGACCTAAGTTTTCTCTTTTTATACCCTATCCTAATTATACCCTATCCTAAGGGTATATTAAGTTTGATACATAGTTTGTAACATAGAGAAATATTACAGATAGACCCAATAAAGTATATATATAAATGATCAGCACCACTAGCCGAGTCGATTGAGCTATGTCCGTCCGTCCGTCCGTCCGTCTGTCCGTCCGTCCGTCCGTCTGTGTGTCACCAGTTTTTGGGCCTTAAATTTTAAGCTAGGTTGATGAAATTTTGTATACGAGGTCTTTGGAAAAGTAAGCAATACAAGTGTAAACATTTTTAAAATTCGCCCACTGACACGCCCACTTTTCAAAAAAATCACTTTTTTTCCCTATTTTCATATGAAACTCGAAAAAACTTACTTGAGCAAATATGTAGATATTCACTTAATCTACAAATCGTCTATACATTGTTTATGGCCACGCCCACTTTTTGGGGGCGTTTACTCCAAAAATTAATTTTATAGTAAAACAATTAGTTTATAGGGCAAGATAGAAAATTTTGTGAATACATTTTCCACCACCCACTGACACGACCAAATAAGATAGGGATAGGGTATCATACGATCCGCTCCAAGCGGATTGTAGCATTTTTGTTTATTTATTTCTAATATACCTATGTATTCTGTAATCTTGACGCTTTTTGATCGGAAAAGGGGAATCTGTCTTAAAAAAAGGGGAAAATGCATATTTGAAATATGACATTCGATATCACAAAATGTCTCCATGTTCTGTATTTATGGCTATGCTCTATCATGTGATGTTATTAATGTTTTCTTACATGTTTAATGAATCCCTGTAGTCTTATTGACATATGTATGCAAAACGATCAATTTGTGTTTGTTATATTTTTGTTTAAAAAGGGGAATATTGCGGGGAAAATAGACAAAAGAAAAGAGAGGGGGAAAAAAACAAAAAGAACAACACAGTAAGGTGTGAATTGCGGAGAGACGTACACGAAAGTAGTTCGAGGATGAAGGAAAAATGTAGCACGCTTACGGTACCGAAGCTAAATCAACTATTGCGGAATTATAATTTGGCGGTCGTTGGGAAAAAGGGCAGAAAGTTGCTGCTCTAAGGGAAGCGATTGGTGAAGACAAAGTAGACGCAGAAGAGTTGAGCGAAATGGCGACAACGGAACCGTGGCAGACACAGTTGGAGGAGTTGAAGAACATGGTGGCAAGCTTGGCACGTACGGTGGGACAAATAAGATTGGGCGTACAACGAGAGGATCAATCCACGATTCCACAGCCAGCTACGTAAAACCTCAACGAGTCATTTGGAAGTCGGTCAACAACACCGCCACGACATTGACATCGTCCCCAGGATATTATTGGAATACTACCAGACTTCGATCCGTTGAAGAGAACTATGTCATCTCAGCAAATTATAGTCTGATCTACGTTTTCTCTTTTTATTTAATTATTTCTAATATACCTATGTAGTCTGTAATAAGTAATGACCTGTGAAAATAACAATAACCATCTTTAAAGTTAATCTTCAAGCCATTTTGTCAGATGTATGAAAGCACCGTCGTTTATGTATGGGATGGTGAACATGTATCTGAGGACTTTGAAACCCAAATGGGAGTCAAGCAAGGCTGTATCCTAAGTACACTACTTTTATTTATAAATGATATTGTAGATTCAATTGGAGGAGGAATTCTGTTTGGAAGTATGCAGATACCAGGACTACTTTCCGCCGATGATATAGTTTATCTTTCTGAATCAGTTGAAGGAATGCAGCGTATGATAAACCGAATTAATAGTATCTGTGGACTTTGGAATTTGTCTGTTAACTTAGACAAGTCTACAATTATGATATTCAGAGCTTGTAGTGGTAGACATGCTTGTAACGAAAAATTGACCTACAAAGAAGAAAATGTTATCTAGGTGTATTAATTGCGGCGAATCTCAGCATGAAAAAGCATTTTCAATGTAAATTAACGGATGCAAAATAAGCTGTTTGTTTTGTTTGGGACCGATGTATTCACAATAAAGATATCGCGCACAGCTCAAAGGTTATACTATTTCGTGCAACTGCTGGCTCAATATTACTGTATGGCGCTAAATTTTGGGGTTACGGTCAGTTTGAAGAGGTTGAAAGATTTCTGAGATATTTTCTGAAACGCATTTTTCGGTTACCAAAATCCACTCCTAATTATATGTTGCATTTGGAAACAAAAGTGCCCCCTCTATTTTTATAAATGCCTAAACTCCACTTCAAATACGTCATTCAGCCTTGGCCAAAAGTATGAGGCACCGTTTAAAAAGCGTTATATCTTTAAAAAATAAAAAGTTTATTGAAACAAAAGTAACCAGATATGAATAATAAATACATAGTTTTATTAGAGATAATTAATATTTTGTTGGACAGTCTTCGGTATTTATGACTGTATAGCAAGTTTGTTTAGTGCTACTGTGTGTACGACACTCTTTAAAGGAAATATCACTACAAACTTGCTGTAACACATTTTTAAGTACTTATTTTGATGTAATCATGTGCTCCTTGAACATAAGCTTTAGAATATACCTACCATAGAAGTTCTATAAGGTAAAGATCTGGGCACGGGGGAGGCCAGATAAGCAAGTCTATTTTATTTTCCTCAAATCACTTCATATTTATGGCGGATTTGTTGAAAAATGATTTGCCTTGGTGGAATTTGACATTTTCCATGTTGGTGTCCCTAAAAATGTTTAAAAAAAGACAATTGAAGCACATCTTTCAACACATTTATGTACTTTCGGAAGTCCCTCCCACCATCATCGATATGCATTACACCCACGCCACTGGCAGCCATGCATTCCCAAATCATTATACTCAGCCTTATTTTGACATTCGAATTCATTCGAAAGTGAGTCGAATTCGCATTGACTGTATTTTGACTTTCGAATGAATAGAAAGAATAGAAAATTTATCCAAACTTTCGAAAGTTCATAGGTTGTGCGTATTTTGAGATTCTATTCATTCGAAACAAATGTCATTTTTCATTCGAACACATTTTCCTGACCCATAGATTCAGAAACACGTAAATATAGTAACATATTTTGAATATTCTGTAGAAAATTAAATGATGTAATTTTAACTGACAATTCCTGATCCTGTCGGTATAGTTCACGTTCTAATTAGAAAAACTGGTGGCCGGCAGTTCGTATACATAAAATAGTCCCACTCAAGTTCTATGTAAACAAAAGTCCAAAGGAAAGACGAGTGAATGCACAAAATTATTTTTCAACTTTATTTTTTTACTCTTATTTTAATATTTCTATGATGTCCTATTCATTCGCACTGTCCACAAAAGAAAGCAGCATTTTATTTTATCTAAAAACAACTCTAATTATTAAAAACAAATCACCAAGCAAATGTTTATTTTACTACTGACAGCACTCAAAATAAAGGTAGAGTGACCAGATTCATGCCGAGTATATGGTCGGAGATACTTGCAATTAAATATATATGTATGTTATTTTATTTTGCTTCGTTTTCGTGCTCGATATTATTATAGGTATATAAAACATGTTTCATAAAATGCATTACTCAAATTTCGTCTTTAAACGCATCAAAGTGTAACTAATAAAACTATTTCAATAAGAAGAAGAAGAGTTCTAACGCAAAAAAAGCAAGGTATGGTCAATCTGGATTAAAAGAAATGTCAAACAGCTGACGTTGAGGGTTAAATTTATTTAAGTTTATTTTGCATTATCATTCGAAAATGAACCTTTTTCATTCGAATCTCAAAATACACAAAAATCTTTCGAATGAATAGAGACATTCGAAAGAATTGACTATTCATTCGAATCTCAAAATAAGCATGACTGTCTTCATCGTGCTTAGGTTAGGTTAGGTATGAGGGTTGGCAGAGGAAACAAAAATACCTCCGCCGCACTCAGGTCAGCACTGACCCATTGTGTTACCCATAGGGGGCTTACAAAAAGTACCCCTTGCCCATTTAACCCATAAATGTCTGCAACAAACTTCCCATGGTTGTACTTACTCGTTATCCTTGTATTCAAACCATCATGATGTTCTGATGAAGTTCAGTAACATGTCGGTGTTGACTTTAGAGAGTTCTCTTAAATCCTGAAAGAAGTGCTTGCCGAGGAATTTGTGCCTGGAATGTTGGAGTCCAGGACATTGGCAGAGATGTGGGTAGTGTCCTCTATAACCTCCTCATCGCCGCATCCTCTACAGAGTTCTTCCGTCCGACGTATTTTCCTTAGGTGGTACCGCAAAGTGTTGTGTCCTGTGAGTATCCCCACGAGTAAGGACAGTGAACGTCTGTCCTTGCGGATAATTCTCTCGGTCCTTGCTTTGTCAAAAGTTGGCCATAGTTGTTTTGCAGTTTTGCAAGTGGACTTCCATCTCAGGTTCGCCTCTCTCATAGCCAGCCTCGAGCCTGAGAGCGCAGGGCGGGGTGCTTATGGAGAGGTCAGTCAGTTTGAGTGGGTCCGATGAAGCTTTCCTTGCCAGTTCATCTGCCCTTTCATTTCCCGGGACGCCCTCGTGCCCAGGGACCCAGCAGAGTAGAATCTTGTGCTGTGTTCCAAGAGCCTTAAGCTCTTCGCGACAGCACTTCACAAGCTTGGATTTTATTTCTATGGCAGTAATTGCTTTGATAGCTGCCTGGCTGTCGATAAAGAAAGTGATACCTTCTGGCGGTATTGTTCTTACGGCAGACTCACGGGCCGCTGTTGTCACTGCCAGGACCTCCGCTTGGAATACACTGCTGTGGTCTGGGAGTCGTATAGATCTGGATATACACAGTGATTCGGAGAAAATTCCGGATCCTACACCGGTGTCCATTTTCGATCCATCAGTGTAAACAGCTATGGATTCGGCGGCATAGGGTATGCGGCTGTCTTTCTATTCATCTCTGCTTGGGTAAGCTGAGGTAAATGGTGTTTTGAAGTCAAGGTAAGGCGTAGTGTAGTCTGTTTTGGGTGTATGGCCGAAAAATCTGCCGAGGATGGATGCGTGCCCTATCGTACTTGACTTCCAGCACGCGGTCTGACTTATTCTTAAGGCACTGATGGCTGCTGTTGATCTCGTGTAGATGTCTAGCGGAGGCAGGTTGAGAATAGCCTCAAGACCCGCCGTTGGAGTAGTTCTCATCGCACTGGTGGAACCAATGCACGCTAGTCTTTGTACTTTAGTGAGATCCTTCAGGTAGGTGGATTTGTTTAACGCTGGCCACCATACTAGGCTGCCATATGTCAGGATGGGCCTTATGATAGCCGTATACATCCAGAGAATTGTTTTTGGAGAAGGTCCCCAGGTCTTCCCAAAAATTCTGCTGCACGTGTAGAAGGCTATGTTGGCCTTTTTGATTCTTTCATTTATGTTAGGTCTCCAGGTGAGTTTTCTATCTAAAATGATACCCAGGTATTTTGCGCTGTCGGATAGGCTGAGGGGAATGCCTCCCACAGAGGGTGTGCTAAACCGAGGGATTTTCCTTCTGTTGGTAAATAAAACCAATTCAGTTTTCTGGGGGTTGACGGTAAGGCCGCATGTCTTAGACCACTTAACCAGGATCTTGAGGGCACCGTCGACTTGCTCACTGAGCGTAGGGAGAAATTTGCCCGTACCCATCAGTACTACATCGTCTGCATAGGCGACGACTTTGACTCCAGATGTTTCAAGTAGCTTCTGAGCTTCATTTAAAACAATGACCCAGATAAGCGGGGAGATAACCCAGCCCTGTGGGGTGCCTCTGGAGGCGTAGACATCTAGTTGGGTGTCGCCGATCTCTGTGATTGTATGTCTGTTTTCGAGCATACTGACTATACAGTTTATTAAGATGCCTTCAATGTTGAGCATACTCAATGTTCTCCTTACCGCCTTTGTATTGACATAATTAAAAGCTCCTTCAATGTCGAGGAAAGCGGCGAGCGTGTATTCTTTTTCTTTGAGTGATTTCTCAATTGAGCTGACGACACTGTGTAGCGCTGTCTCTACGCTTTTCCCTCTGGTGTAGGCGTGTTGTGTTGGGGAGAGGTCCCCTTGATACATGTATCAAGGGGATGTCTATTTGTTTATCACCTAAAAGATATAACAGGTTAGCGCTAGCTGCAATGCTGTGGTGAAGGTTTATTTGTATTATCTTAAGATTCATGATTTATTTATCTTAACACCCGCCGTCCTGCTATTCTTAGCGGTTCCTTCCGTAAAGGGACGAACTTTGCATCTTGTAATACCAGTGCGAACCTTATGGTTGAACCTTTTTAGTATGGGCATGGACTTGGACATCCTTTGGGATGTGCGGGCCAGGGATGAGAATTCGGCCTTTTGGTCTGGTGAACTCCAGCAGGTCCTTCTTTTCGACAAGTCGAATGTCGGCATTCGCCCATGGAGCCTGTGTCTTTTCGACGAAGTTCTTCAGCCAGTTCAGCGTGAAGCTGTTGTCGCACGAAAGGATTTTAAAGCCTTTGTATGTGGAGAGTTGCTCAAAGAAGGGGGATTGTCCCTCATTATTAACAATGGAATCGTTAATTTTTTCTAGGATACGTAGTTCCATGAGCCTCCATTGGTCTACGCTAAGCCTTCGTTCCGGCTTGCTGAAGTCCACTATAGCCACTTGGAGATTCGCGTTGGCAGCGATAGCTAGTCTAGCTTTCTTGCACGATTTTCTCGACGGTGGGGATATCGTGTCCTCGTTCCTTCTTCTTTTTGAACTTCCTGCAGTCGGCTCAGGAGCATGCCTCGCGACAGCCTCCATACCAGTGGCAGGAAGTTTTAGCTTGTCGGAGAGCGAGGTGGAGGCCACGTTGCCCGTCCTCTTCGACCCTGACCCTACATTAGCCATACGTTTCGTTCCTATCTTGCGTCCTACTAGTGTCCTTGTACTTTGCACCTTTTTGGAGCAGGAACTGCCCACGGCTGGAGAGGAGAGCTGGTGGCTCTCCGCCTTCTTCCCAGACAGTCCACTTTCCCCAGATCCTTCTACCCTATTGGACCCTTTGGCTTTCAGCGTTTCGCGAGCTCTATCCAGAGCCGCTCTTTCCCTTTCCGTAAAGGACGCCTGATTAACCTTATAGCGTTACGCTTACGGTTCCTAAGGGTAGTCGTCGCGTCCCTGGTCTTCCCTGTCTTATCTGCCGGAGAGATTGTTCCCGATCCGATCTTACCGGTACTAACTACCGTCGCGAAGCTGCTGTTTGTGGTGTTCCCGTTCTCGGTGATACCACTCACATCAGGCCGGAAAGACTCTGATGGAATCTCCTTCGGAGACGAGCTAAGACTCGTTTCTTTAGGTTCAACCACCCTAGCCTCACCAACCACCTGCGATCCCTCCCCGGTCAGCTGCGGGACTACCCCTGCTTTAGCTGACGAGGGCGGGGCCCCAGTCGATGAGCGCGGCACCCTCGAGAGGGAGTCGGCTCAGGGTTCGCCGGTGTGATCGCCCCCGTTCCAGACAGGCAAGTGCTCGTCGCAGAGAAGGGCGGTCCCGCCGGCAACCCCCTGCAAAGGTCACCCTTAAGTGCAGACGACTTTGGAATGCTAGCTGGAGGCTTGCATGCTTCAGACGCCCGCTCCTGCAGATAAGCCCTTGCATTGTGGAGCCGTTTACGTTCGTTGTCCGTCAGTTCCTCCCATTTCTTAGTCTCTAATCTCCTCACGGTCAGCTTGCAGTTCTTCGTTCGTTTGGAACTGGTCGACGCATGGGAGAGGGATGAGCTGGCGATGGAGCAAGTGTCACTTGATTCCAGAAAGAGCCTTTCCAGATTCAAGTCAATTACCCCAACGCTTTCCTCATTAGAAGTGAGAAGAAGCGCTTTTCTTCCTTGGTCTGGCCTATGTTTCGGTCGGTTTTTATAGAGCTAGGAGTGCCCGACCGGTTTACACTCTTCGCTTTAGGTACTTGAAAATTAAAATTTGACATTTGGGTCCCACGATTAAGGGGGAAGAAAAAGTCCGCCTGCACTCACCCCCTGTATGCAGGTAAGGTGAATTTAATTTAAACTGGAGGTCCCCAAGGTTTCCAGAGTTCACCGTTATAAGACACCGTAACGTGATGCCATTCATCCACAATAAGCACGGTAGTTACACACCCGGGATTACGGGTTTTTTCAAGTTTTCCTCTTTAGATCCGCCGTATTCAGCTAACAACATGGACACCTCGTGAAGGATGTGGTTCTACACCACGTACGGACGGTCATTCGGGGAGACTAAATCTACCCACTGGCCCCTTTACCTGGAGACCTTGCCCACTATCGTGCTTAAGAGTAGGTACCACGCATTCAGGGTTGTACTTTTTACAAATCCTTCGTCTCACAGAAGTCACACCAGGGTTGGCAAATATCTGAAATTTGCTTAAAGAATTGATATTTAAAAAATGCAAATTCATCTAAAGAAAATCAAAGTTAGTTAAAATTTCTAAAGCTAATATTAAAAGCGATACATAAATGAAACGTACCTCATAGTTAGATTCATCTGACCACAGTGATTGTGTTCATCCTTGCCTATGTATAAGGTTGTAAAAGCTTTCATGTTTATATACTCTGCTCTTGAAATTAGAGTTTAGTTCTTATTAACATTAACATGAATTAACTTCGCTTTGCCAAATCACCTTTTTTTTTCAAATATTTGTAATTAATATGAACTTATTTCATTAAATTAAACTATCTCATTCTATATTAAATTGTGTTTTCTTTGGCAACCTGGGATCGTTTTGTGATTATGGTAATATCTTCCACACCAATATTATACAGTGAAATTCACATATTTTTTCATTCACACTAGGTGTGACTTCTTGCTTGTTGAAAAGAGCCACGGCTTCTTTTTACTTTGAATCTTTTAAATCCAACTTCACTATGTCTTCTTCTAAAAGTTTATCAAGAATTTTTTTTCCTTCGATAGTTCGACAGCTCAGAAATTAGCCCAGATGACGATTTTCATCGAAGATCCTATTAAAAATAGGTCCCTTCAAGGTGTGGTAATCGGTTTTCCCCCGGATCTTTCGCGGTTTATATAGGAACCAGTCTGGTTGGTCAATTTAATGGCATTTTGTACTGCAAAACGCGAACAATCCACTTCTTTTGCTATTTTAGTTTGTTTTCTGCCTTCCTCAAATAAAAGCTGTAAACACGTTTCGCCGGAGTAAGTTCACTTGTTTTTAGTATATATTTTTAAAGCAAAATTAACAAATTTTATTATAATGCGCAATAGAAAGCAATTTGGAAACTCGTTATTGCACCATAACGGTGCATTCTGACAATGGATTTGGCAGCAAAGCGAAAAAGAAGGGAATGCCTCATACTCATACAAGGCTGTAAAAGTACTTGTAAGAAAGAGGAACGGCTGTCTAGAATAGTGCTCAGGACAGCTATATCGACAAGGGGAAATCTCATCAGAAAGTGCGAGGAGTTGGGAGTTAGTTTCCGCGAAAATGTGTGCATTGCCACAGATATTAGCACAGCTGACTTAAAGAAGATTTTTAAGAAACTATTGGAGAGTGCAAGCTCCACTTTATACGAACATTGCAAAACGGAAGCGGAATCTTTACAACGTAGAGTACCAACTGAATTATAATCTTCAAGAACACACGTACTTCCTCAATCGCTTTCCGCTGAAGATGACTAATCTAATATTTAAAGTAAGAGGGGAAATAATAAATCTTAATTACATTCCACATTGACCTAACCTGCCAATTCTATGTGACCTGTGTAATCTACAAGAAAGGGTGGATGTATACCACTTTATTGCTAGATGTCCTATCTTAAGTGAATTCCGTGTGAAATACTTTGGCATAACCACGATAGACATAAATGGTGTCCTGAACATTCTGAATGGTAAACTTGGCTGGGAAGGTTTCTATAATTAGATTTTAGATTTATTTATCACTTAATGATACAATATTCATAATAATAAATTTTACAATTATTAAAAGATTTCATTTGGCACTCTATATTTGTTTATACATAAGTAGTAAAATAGAGTTGAGTGCCAATACAATTTGTAATTCAGACATTTCAAAAAAAGATAATTCAATTTGGGTAGGGTGACCCTTAAGTAAAGTAATTTAAGAGATTACATGAAGATTATTTAATAGAAAAGTTATACTTTATAACATCAAATATTGAAGCTAATTGGAAGAACTCAAGATACAAATTAAACCAGATAGTCAGTAAGAATAGTTTCTACTTCATTGAAATTAAGACTAAGAAGCCAATTTTTTAATAATTTTAGAAATGTTCCAGGTATAGTTATTGTTCTAATGGACATAGGAATTTTATTGAATATATAGTGAGACGAAATATGATAAAAATTACGATAAGCAGTTGTGTGAAAAACAGGCAAAGATACAGTGTTAGAAAAGTTTCCACGTAGATTATAATTTGATTTTAAACGGAAATTACGATTACCAGAATTCATAAAAAAACACTTTAATACTTTAAAACAATACAAATGACGAACAGGAAGAATTTTAAGGTCACAGAATAGAGGGTAACTAGGATGTCTCACTGGTTTACGGCATAATTTACGTAGGAAATACTTCTGCAAGATCAATAGAGAGTTTACTTTATTCTTAAAAGTACCACCCCAGCAGGTAATACCATATTGCAATTTTGAGTGGAAAATACCATAATCAATAGTTTTTAATAATATATTTGAACAGACGGTACGTAAATAGAAAAAATGCCTTAGTGTAGAACGAAAATAAGACCTTAGAGTTTCTATATGTTTTGAGAAGAACATTTTTGAGTCAATGATAAGGCCCAGATATTTAAATTCATTCACGCTCTCGATCAAGAAGCAATTGTCACCAGTGTTGCCGCAAGAGTTCGAAAAAAAGTATCTCCGCAGAAAGAAAAAAAGTATCAACAGGTATCATAATAGAAATTATGTGTCAAACTGTCATTAAACATTAAAAAATGACAGAACAATGACTGACAATTCAGTGGATAAACGGATTGGCTGGGCTTTTATAGTGTTTTATTGTCGGAATTAAAAAGTATCAACCTAGGTATTTTAAAGAAAACGAAGTATCACGTCGAAATAAGGACTAAAAAGTATCACTTTTGATACTTTGGTATCATTGTGGCAACACTGATTGTCACTACAGTTTTGGTTGTCATTGTAGGTAGGAGAAGTTGAACTGGACCTACATTTGCAAATATTTAGTTTGAATTTCTGGCATTCCTGTGAATGAAAGTATAGATTAACTTCAGGATCAGGTGAAGTCGACAAACTAAAAAACATAATACTTGTTTTGGCACTTAAGACCAAGTTGTGTTGAGAGAACCAGATTCTTAGGAGATTAAGATCCTTATTTATGTCTGCAAGCAAGTTAAGACGACTTTGTGAACCATACGAGAAGGCAACATCATCCGCAAAAGCAGTTGGCGTGCCTTTAAAATCAAGTGAAAAAAGAGAGTTAATATATATAAGGAAGAGAATTGGACCTAAGATAGAGCCTTTAGGTACCCCTAAGTTTAAAGTCAACAGATCGCTTCTAACTTCCTCAATCTTTACTCTTTGTGCCCTATCTTTTAGATATGATCTAAACCATTCTAACATGAAACCGCGAATTTCTGCTTTATTCAGTTTATCGAGAAGAATGTTGTGATCGACCATATCGAACGCTTTAGTAATATCAATAAACAGACTTGCGGTAGTCTTCTTATTATCAAGATTAGACATCACTTTACTGCAAAAGTTTAGAAGTGCATCCTCGGTTGATTTACCTTTCAGGAAGCCAAATTGTGCTGAATTAAAAAACTTATTTTTTAAAAGATGACTCATTAACCTATTTTTAATAAGTTTCTCAAAAATTTTGCTTATAGTTGGGAGAAGAGAAATAGGTCTATAGTTACATAATTCTTTAGTAGAACCCTTTTTGAATATCGGTATAACATCTGCACACTTAAGCTCTTCTGGGAAAACCCCCTCAAAAAGCACGTCAATTAAGTAGCATGCTACATTTTTAATAGACTTACTGGAAATACCATCAGGACCACATGAGTTAGTATTTTTTAGAGTAGGTACCAATTTCTTTTAAGACTTCAAGTGGAGTTATTGGTATAAAAACAAAACTGTTACAAAGAATTGGGTCCCCAGTTGACACACAGGTGCGACAAGAAGGCAGTATAGGTTCTTGTTGTAAGATGGTAGCTATATTAGTAAAATATTCATTAAAAGCATCCGCAATTAGAAGCTTGTCGGAAACAACACAGTCATCAACACGAATAATACTAGGTTTTTTTAAGGTTACATTTTTATTAAGAATAGTGTTGACTAGTTGCCATTCATTTTTTAAGTTACCTTTAGCAAAGCTGAATGGATTCCGGTAGTAATTATCCCGACAAATTGGTATATCTCTTTTTAGTTCTGCGCACATTTTTTGTATTTGTTTTTTAACCTTAGATTACCAGGGCTCTTATGGCATTTAATTCTAAGTTTGTTCTTAGCCTTGACTTTATTCAAAAAGGACCTAGAAATCCAAGGTTTAAGTCTCCTAAGCGAACTTTTAGGACATACAGCTGAAGAACAAGATAACATATGGTTCTTTAAAGAATTGATGAACAATTTATAGGATGTTAAAGCATCAGTGCACAAATAAACATCGTCCCAAATTTCAACAGAAAGTTTATGTTTAAGTCTGTTATAGTCAATCTTCACTATCCTGCTTGCATTCTTGCAATTAGTACTATTTGACTTGGTATTGGAATAGCCAAATAGGAACCCTGTCATAGTGTGATCAGTAATCATAAAATCTAAGACGCATTTTTTACAATTACTGATGGTACCATTTTTAAACCGGCCATAAATTTGATCTAAACAACTACCTGAGACAAGTCTAGTGGGTTCATTGACAAAGCTCATCAGGCCATGTGAAGCTAATAATGCCATGTAACTCGAAACAGTTTCACTATTTTCAAGAATATTGATATTGAAATCTCCTAATATAATTAATTTTTTTGATTTTTCATTATCTAAAAAACAAGCAAATTCTTCTATAAACTTAACAACATTAAATGCATGCAATCTATAAACACATATAAAGACATAGATCTCACTGTTAATATTAATGGAAACTTTTAATACATCAGCACACAAAAAATCAACGCAGACGACTTCGTGAATGAAATACTCTTCTTTTTCTTTAATAAAACAACCCACACCTCCTGCAGCGTAATTTTCATTAGTGTTAGCATAAAACTTAAAGCCAGGCATATAATAATCATCCTTTTCATTCCCATAAATCCAAATTTCGGACACAAAAACAATATCTGGAACACACAAAAAAGAATCAACATGGGTAACAAGAGCAGTAAAATTTTCTCTTAGACTTCTGACATTCTGGTGTACAATAAAGAATTTGCTTTTGGTACAAGAAGCATCAGTAACATCAATATCACAGTTGGAGCTACTAAGATTAAGAGAGGGAAAGTCATCGAAAAGATCATTGACATCTATCATTGTAAATAGAAATAAAGAATGTAAAAGAGAAGCACTAAATCAGTGCAAGATCACTAAAAGATTTAAGCGAGATGACTTTTCCTCCTTCAACCTTCTTAGTCCGGTATTACACGCCGACTTATGAGTCTAGACTTTTTTGAAATTCCATAAGTGGAAGAGAGAAAGGAGATGAGATGGAAGAACACCAGCCCTGTGAGTCGCGGGTAGAATTTCATCGACTCTTTTTCTTGTTTCTCTTTGTTCTTCTTCGTAGTTTTTCAATTCAACTTTATTTTCGTTCCGTGTGTGCAGTGATAAGATAGACGGATAATGAGTTTAATGCCAAATTGAGCACACTGAAAAGAGTCGACGTGTAATAACACAAGACTTACAGGATGACTCTTCAAAAGAGAATTCACGATTAACGCGACGCAAAGTAAGTCGGCGTGTAATACCGGACTTAATAAGAATTCTATTGTCTTTGAACCAGACGTATTTCACACCTTTCTGCTTTGCTACTTCTTTCGCCTTTATGAAGAGAGCTTTCGAGTACTTTGTAAGAGAGTCATTTATGTAAATACTCTTTTTGCTGCTCTTCGAACTGCTGCTGCCGTTGTCACTGATACTGCTGCCAGTCGCTCGGGTGTCGAGTTTACTTTTATTTACCTTTTTGGCATTCATTATTTCCTGCTTTGTGAGTGAATCAGTGAATTTTACGCAGATAATAGGTTGCGATACTACATCGGTCCTTGATTTGGCATAAATTTTTTTGATGAAGCATTTTTCGATTTTTATATCAGGAACATCAATGTAAAGAGCTTTATTGAATATCTGTTTCGCCTTGGGCAAAACATTCTTGTCGTTGACGTCTGTCACTCCAACAATTCGAATAGTATTGTTGAGTAAATTCTGCTGTTGCCAGTTTAATTTACTCTCCAAAATGTCGACTTTCTTCTTCAGCTCCGTGTTTTCTGTTTGAAGCAGATTAAGTTGCTGAAGGAAACGATGGTTAGTTTCTTCTAAGTTAGAAACCTTCTGGAGAATCAACTGAAGGGTGTCTCCATTTTCACTGTCATCGCATTTATTTGGCAAAGAAGCTGATGCTTTTGTAATGTGTCTTCCAGCTTGGTTTCTATTGTCGTCAGTGGGAAGCAGTGAGTTGTTATTGTTGGTATTAGACATTGTTGGTATTATAGATATCTTCTGTCACACGGGTACATATATCTTATACTAGCGTAGCGTCGTCGTCGCCGTCGATTTTGCCATTTTATTTGAGTTGTTGTACTTAAACGTGGTTCATATACATATATTCGTAAAATAAAATAAATAAAATGGAAAACGCTAATTTTTTATAAACAACTCTTGTCGAAGAAAACGCTCAAAACAGATTAGTTGCAATAAACAGGAAGAGGAAAAAACAAAATTATAGAAACATGGCTTTGTTGAAACACATGAAGCTCGCAGTGTCGAGGAAGATACCTAAAATTGAAAATTATTTGGAGACAATAAAACAATATCCCGACGATGGTTTTAAGCCTCACTTCCGTATGAATCGAAGAACATTTGAGGTACATTGTATTAATTTTATTAATTTTAAAAACAAATAGGAAACCTAAAATTGAAACTTTCAGGCATTAAGACATCAAATTAGAAATGAATGGAAAAGTTCATGGACTGGGAGGCCAAAAGTTGAGTTAGAGAAAGCCCTTGATATTTCTCTTTGGAGGTTGGCGAATGGGGCTAAATACCGTGTGGTATTTGATAGGTTTCACGTTACACAGGGAACAGTTCTTATCACATTTAAAAAAATAAACTGTATAACAGCTAACCTCGTTAAAAAATCCGATGATGATGAATTTCAGCAAATAATGCTTGATTTTCAAAACATTCGTCAGGAAAGGCCATTTCCAAATGTTATCGGATGTTTAGATTCCACACACATTCAAATTCCAACACCGAAAAACAGTGGCGCTAGTTACTACAACAGAAAAGGAACTCATTCAATCATTTTACAGGTTTATTTTGAAAAGAGAAGTATCCGAATATGCATTTAAAAAAAATTTAATCTCAGGCTGTTTGTGATTCAAAATTCCACTTCACGGACATATTTTTTGGGAGGCCAGGTCGATCAATTGATGCTGCTGTTTGGAATAACAGTCCACTGAAACGCGATCTCGGGTAATTTCCTTACCGGAAGATAGTCATTTACTGGGAGACTCTGCTTTTCCCTTAAGCATATACCTTATGGTGCCATTAAGATATAATGGATATTTAACAACCACAGAACGCAGATTCAATTTTTACCACAGCACGACCAGGGTCTGTATTGAGCAATCGTTTGGAATATTTAAAAAAAATTTCGAATCTTACAATATTTGCATATTTACGATATGTCGAAAGCAAAAAAATATCGTTTTGTCGTGCGTTGTTCTTCACAATTTAATTATTGAACAAGAGGGCCTTCATTTGGCTAATACATCCGATGAGGACTCTAGTGACGAAGCAAATATCAACAATTTTTACGATCCGGATATATCAACTAACGAAGCCAGAATAAAACGCAATGCAATTGCACATCTATTTCAATGTTGAAAGATCAAAAGCAACTTAACTGTTTTATGACTTTTATTTTTAATCAATTCACTTATTTTTAAACAAAACAATAAATACTTAATTTAAGAGTAAAAAACATAGCCTCTATTTTATGGATTGTAAGGAAAAATAATAAAATAAATACTTTGCTTGCACTTTAATTTAACTTTTCAAGAAGATTCTGCAAGATTTCGAATATCCTTAAGAATATTAATCCTTTGCCTTTCTATCTCAATGCTCTCTTGGTACCTTCTTTCAGTATTCTGCGCCTCTTCATTTAAAAAGTCCAGAACTTCATCAAGTTTCCTCTTTCTCGCTGGCGTTTGCTGCGCAGACTGTTGTTCCATATTTATTGCTTCCAATGGTGGGAATCCATCTTAACTCGACGCCAACAAGTAAGTTGGAGGTGCGATGAAATGTGAAGAACCGTATGCAGAATCAAATTCTGCAAAGTACTCCCATAGAGAAGCACTACGACTTCTCAAGCCATTTCTCTTTTTAATTCTTTTGTAGGTGTAGATTAGTAAATTAGTAGGCAAAGATTAGTAAATTTAGTTTTACATATTTCGACTGAATGAGGAAAATGTTGATTTGCACTTCGTATCTCGCGAAGAATAAATTTCCATATTGTGCTCCTTTCCTTTTTCCGTCGTTGAATTCGTTTTCATGCTTTATTCTGACCGTAATCAGGCATTTTATGTCATTTCGGGACCAAACGTGTATTTCACTTAAATAAAGTAACCAAAGTTGGTATAAAAGAAAACAAAATAAAACATTAAATGGTACTTACGGCTCTTCCAAAATGCCATGTTCGTCTTCTGTCTCCATTTTTATTGCGAATAAAATAAAAACAAATACAAACGTCATCCCAAAGCATTCAGCTGAGATCAAATGCGTTGTTGCACGATTTTTCGCGATCAGTTGCAGTAGCAATAGGTTTTCGAATTGTTGACAGAAATGTCAAAAGGTTTTTAAATTCTTGATCGTGATCATCGTCATGCAATTGACGTATACGAATTCAGCCTACCACTCTAAGCTAAAAAATCGACCATGTTTTTTATTTCGTCTTTATCGAGCACTTTTAGATACAAATAGGACGAATACTCGAATACTTTCGACGTTCTCTTTTGATGTCCCTGTGTTACTTTTAAATATCGAGACACCACACAAGAGATATTTGACATTTCTGTATAATTTTATGCTTTGAATGATTTACTTTTGTGTGTATTATTTAAAATTGAAATATATTTGTTTATTTTTTGAATATTAAGTTTTTTTCCTTATATTTTCCACTTTAGAATAGAAATTTTAAATCTACCATCTTTTTCAAAAAAAGGTGGTAGTTTTTTTCTCAACCTACCACACTTTTAAATTGGCGCGTTACCTAGAACCTGTTTAGATGATGACTCTCGACTACGTAGTAAAGAGTAATGTTGTGCCTACATGCTATAGTGCTGACTCCTGCACTACTTCGATAAAGTTTAGGGGAGGGAATGAGTAAATTGAAACACTTCTGTATTTTGAAGTATATGGTGTTAAGTCTATTCTTAACATCGTGGTCAAAATCGAACCTATGCGTAAGAACTCCAGGTCGATCCCGCAGTGTAAGCGTTGCCAAGGATTCAACCATACGCAGACTTACTGCCAGAAAGAACCGCGTCGCGTGAAATGCGCAGGTAAATATTTATCGGAAGAGTGTAAAACAAATAAGCAGACGCCAGCACTTTGTATAAACTGCCAAGGAAGGATCCAGCGAACTATCGGTGTTGCGAAGTAGCGAAAGAGCTCCAAAAAAGACGCGATACGCTTTAAAATTCCATGCGAAATACGAAACAAAGTATATCCAAAACTGCTACCAAAAAAGCGGAGAAAAATATAAAATCCACCAATACTGACTTAAAGCCGGTAAATGAAAATAAACCTAAAACTAGCACAGAAAATGTGTCAGAATCAAGTTCATCGAACACTGGCGTGCAGTCTTATGCCCAAGCGGTGACATACATGACTGAGAACTCACGGGTAGTGATGGGAAACATCGAATAAAAACAATCAGTTTATTCGATGGTTGCAAAATGTTCATTTATTCGATAGCTATCGATCTGTTACTATTTTTCAGAAATTCATTCGTTCAAATCAATAAATGAAAAAAGAAACATTCAAATGGGTTGGAAATCCGATAGTTTACTTCGACTTTGATTGATTTTTTTGTATGTGCTATGTACACTTTGAATGATATTTGTGTATGCAGATGTACGGTACATATACTGTCTAGCTCTGGCAATAAGGTGCCTCTGCTAAAATTTGTTGTTGTCTTGCATTGATATTTTGGTTCAACTTGCTGTTGGACTTTGGACTATCGGTGAAAAAACATTCGAATAAATGATTTTTGCATCTGTTTGGACTTTGAACTATCGATTGGAAAAATTGTTCGGCTATTTTTGCACATTTGAAGAATGAATGATTATTTTGTTTACAATTTACATATTTGAGTAAATTTGTTTGTTTAATAGGTGATGTGGAAACGGAGCGTGCATAAATTTGTATTAACGTGTATAAGTTTTGCAAACTGTTAAATAAATATTCCTCCCCCCCCCCTTATAAAAATTTAGTGAAATGCATGAATGAATGAATGAATAAAACTATTCGATAGTTGAAATCATTCAGTTACTAACTATCGATACTCGAATTCATTCAATAGTTCCCATCACTACTCACGGGTACCCAGCGCGAAAAACCATCGTAACAGTAACGTAAATACTTCCAGTCGAGTTGTGACATTGGAAAACAATGAAAGGGACAGTACACAAGACCCTGTATCCCACGTGCTTTCCATAATTCTTGCAAAGCTCGAAGAGCAATGCAAAACTAATAAATTAGTTTTCGAAAGAATAGTTGCTCTTGAAAACAGCTTACAGAACACGCGTAATCATAACAGAATATGAAAGAACCGCTTAAAATTGTTACATGGAACGCCAACGGGCTCATTCAAAGACTCGACGAGTTAGAAATATTTATACGAGAAAAAAATATTGATATTTGCCTGGTCTGTGAAACCCATCTGACAAAATTATCGTGCGTCAATATAAGGGGATATAACGTGTACCACGCTTTCCACCCATCGGAAAGGGCCAGAGGCGGATCATCTTTGTTTATAAAAGAATGTATTGAACACTCAGCAGAAGTAAAAATTGAATTAGAATCAATGCAAGTAAGCACGGTTCGCGTTAGAAATAGACATTGTACATTCACTGTTTCGCCTATATATTGCCCACTGCGTTGTAAGGTTGAAAAAAGGAATTTTATTATTGGTTGCGACTTTAATGCGAAACATCCTTTCTGGGGTTCAAGGCACGTCTCTCAGAAAGGTAGGGTACTCCTTATATTATCCTACATATTGGCCGACTGATAGAAATAAGATACCGGATCTGATCGATTTCTTTGTTTTTAAAGGAATATCAGGCAACTTTATAAAAGTTGAAGAAAGCTTTTACCTCTCCTCTGATCATTCTCCAATCATTATGAACGTAAGCGAAGCTCTAATTAAAAAAGAAAGAATGGCCAGATTAACCAGCGCGAGAACTAATTGGAGTAACTTCAAAAAAGATATAGAAGTAAATATCGATCTGAGGGTATCTCTTAAAACACCGTATGAACTTGAAATAGAAGTTGATCGGTTCGTTGAAATTTTACAAAGTGCCGCGTGGTAAAATACTCCAAAGCAAAAGAAAACGCCGGTCAGTAATGTTCAAACTTATCCCGTGGAAATACAAGAGATGATTAAAGAAAAGAGAAAAGCGCGTAAGAAATGGCAACAAAGTCGGGCTCCGCAGCATAAATCACACCTTAATCGGTTGTGCAACTCACTAAAAAAGGCTATTAAAGATCTAAAAAATAAAGAAATAGAAACTCACCTTGAAAGTTTATCGGCAGAAAAAGATTCGAATTATTCGCTTTGGAAAGCTATTAAAGGTATTAAAAAGCCTATAATACAAACCGCACCAATCAGGAAAAATCAATACGAACAAATACAAGTTTTTGCAACGCATTTGAAAGATACTTTTAAGTCATTTGATGGACAAGCTCTTGTTCAGGATGCAAATACGTCGGATATATACTCGTACAATATTACAATAAGAAATGCAACACTAACCGAACTTAAGGAAGAAATGAAGAAACTCAAACCCAAGAAAGCTCCTGGATACGACTTAATCACGGGAGAGGTTCTTAAGGCACTGCCAAGAAAAGCTTTAATTAAGCTTCTCTTTATTATAAACGCCGCGTTTAGACTTGAACATATTCGCAGCCAATGGAAAGTTGCGGAAGGGACAATGGTTCTTAAGCCCGGTAAACCACCAACTGAAAAATCGTCATATAGACCAATTTCACTTCTTCCAATTATATCTTAAGTATTCGAGAGAATTTTGATTAGAAGAATACAGCCGATAATAGAAGGAATGCATCTCATCCCGGATCATCAATTCGGATTCAGAAGTAAGCATTCTACAGTTGAACAAGTTCATAGAATAACAGATGTAATCGAAAGATCTCTTGAAGAAAAAAAGATTTGTTCAAGCGTATTTCTTGACGTTTCTCAAGCTTTTGACAAGGTCTGGCACGAAGGCTTAACATTTAAATTACGACAAGTTTTGCCAGAACACTTATATAATATTCTAAGAAACTACCTTACGAATAGAGTATTCCGTGTCAAATGTGGAAATGAATATTCGGATTTTAAGGAAATAATGGCTGGGGTGCCGCAAGGAAGTGTTCTTGGTCCACTTTTATATCTACTATACACTCGTGATATACCACAAGTGGAAGGAACGAAGTTAGCCACTTTCGCCGACGATACTGCTATACTGGCAGTAGGTAAAACGGTCGAAGAGACTACCGAAAAATTGCAAGAGGCATTGGATAGAGTAAATGAATGGACAAAGGTTTGGCGAATCGCACTTAATGAGACCAAATCTGTGCATGTAAATTTTACTAATAAGAAAATCAATTATTTGCCGATTTTTTCAAATTCCGTTCGCAAACGAGGCTAAATACCTTGGAATGACACTTGATGCAAAGCTTAAATGGAAATCGCATGTAAAGAAAAAACGCAAAGAACTAGAAAATAAATATAGAGATATATATTGGTTACTTGGAAAATATTCCAAACTTAATATAGAGAACAAACTGCTTTTGTACAAGCAAGTGCTAAAACCAGTATGGACTTATGGTATACAACTCTGGGGTTGTACCAAAATAAGTAATATAAACATTCTAAAAACCTTTGAAAACAAAGTGCTAAGAGGAATTGTTAATGCGCCATGGTATATTAGAAATAACGATATCCACAGAGATCTCGGCATTAAAACAATCGTAGATGAAATTAGAAACTACGCGAGAAAGCATAAAATTCGACTAGAAAGTCACGTTAATATCACAGTCCTTCAATTTTTTGATGAAAGTAATCTACTGCGCCGTCTTCAAAGAACTAAACCTCTAGACCTGGCGCGATAAGCAACGGCGTCTAAACTGCGGAACTAGCAGGAGTTTCTAATGGGAAGCTAACCTGCCAAATGTTCTTATTTCGTGAGAAGAAAACTGCTTGATAAGTCGAACACTTAGTTGTAGTAACAATAAAAACCAACAAATACAATAGTTTGTTGAAGGGAGGTTTTTTAGTGGGTAAGAATCCCACGCTACTATGAGCACGCGCTGGCGATCCTCATAGTGTCTTTTTGAAGATTTTCCAAAAAAAAAAAAAAAAAAAACTTCTGTATTTTTGTTTGTTCTCACATCCAAGTACTCATTTTAATGCGCGAACTACCCTGCTCAACGATCGAACTAGTAATGATAAAATGGAATAGGGACGGAACATTTCGGATGTAGAACGCGACTCTCCTCGATTTTTATATTTTCTTCATGACTCTCAGGGGTCTTTACCCCTCACTCTTCTTACCCACAAACTACCGACATAGCCGAGTTTTAAGTCATCATCTAAACAGGCTCTTACGCCTGGAATTCGCTAGATGCTAGAGTGGTAAAACATGCTAGAAGATGAAATGTACAGCTAGAGTTAGAAAGTAATAAATATATACGCCACATGCCCTGTTTATATGAGCAGATTGTGAGATTGGATTGGGAACAAATTGGGTTTCAATCTGGGTTCGAAATCGATTGAAATCCTTTAATATACCGCACTTTTCCTTTATGTGCAGAGGTGCTTTTGCCAAACAATTAATCCTTATTAGCTGTATTAGTTTTATGATTTTACAGTATATCTCATTCTTGTGGAAATACAACCCCTTAATGTTTTCTGACGCCACCCTGAGTAATTTCACTCTCTTCGTTCTTTACTTGCCAAACTCGATCTTTCTATCCTTCGATCCTCCATTTTCATGGAAAGTTTTAATCCGATCCAAAAACATTTTGTAATCAGATCGATTCAATCCTGATTCAATTAAGTTCGAAATCGATTCGTACATATAAACGGGGCAATGCATACTCTTTTACTTTTCTGTCAAATTGAAAACATACAACATACATAAATTGCCACACACATAAAAATCACCACTTTCCCCACACTTTACAGTTTAAAAAACCACATAAAATAAAGAAATACACATTGCGATTTACAAATTCAGAAACTTTTTACAACAAAAGGAAATGAAGACAGCTGTTGTTTGTTTTGACTTCCTTTGTTGATTTACTACGTTTTATGCAAGTACTAATTGGGCTTACTACTTTACAGCGAAGGTCTTCGTCGCTAGGATCTGCTGAAATCTATCTTGGTCCTAGAGGCCGCTAGATTCTCTGGGACATAATCTGTCATCCCGGTGCAAAAGTATTCTAGCGAGTTGTTGGAAACTCGGCCATTCTTAGGTCCCAACACTGGATTCGATTTTAATGCAATTACAAAAAAACGCTTATTTATCTTTTTTTTTTGTTTTTAAGTATTATAATTCATTACTATTATTATTTACTTTCTCCTTTCTTTGTCATCCGGCTATCGGTATTGTTTTCCGGGTTGCTTGTCGGAGCGTAGAATTTTTGTAAATTTTTGGAAGGATGGTTAAATTTTTGACACATGCACGAGAAGTTTCCGGCCACGAATCACCCTGCTTGTCGGTCAAAAGTAATCCTCTTTTTCCGAAGTAATCCGTTTTCTAGGAGACAATTTATAATTATTGGAGGTGATCCTGTCCACAGCGCCAAATTAGACGCCGAATATATTCAGCGCTAAGTGAAAGAAAAAAGAATTTAACCGAACTTTTAAAGTCTTTTATTTTAGGGTTACTTAAGACACGTCCCTACGAGGTGGCGGCCAAATTTAGAAGAAGTTTAGTAGGAAAAACGAAACGTCATTTCACTCCCTTTACATTTCAACTAACGCCCTCTAGTGCCTCTAATGAGTTTTTATAAGATGGCATACCACATTTTTTTTACGAAAATGTTTAGTAATGGTACTTTGCCTATAGGGTCATTCCACGGAGTTCTGAACGACCCCCCTACATTTTCTATAAACGGCTCAGACGATTTCTCATTTGTTTCAGAAGTCCTATAAGATGGCATACCACGTTAAATCGTTATTACCACGGCTTAAATTGAAAATAACGATATTTTAATACAAACTTTACAAAGCTTTACATATTAAGGTAGTTCGTTTTTTGGATCCCTACTGCACACAAATCTTATAGATATGGATGCAAGTTTGTACGACCCAGTCGTGCACTTTTTTTTTTTTGGAACAGGTCTCAACTAAACGACCATGCTTCTAGCATGAGGTTAATAGCTTCTGCGAAATTTTTACGTCAGGTATGGCTCTGTAAAATAAAGCCGAGTGAATTTAGACCAATCGAAAAATGAAATTAGGCTGAGCGGTGTTATTTAATTTCTTAATCGTCTAAATTAGATCCCCTGCTTATGGAATCTATGTACATCCGATTTTACAAATTCTTTTTGAAGGAAAAATTCACAGATCTTTTTTGTGAATATTTATGGCGACGTAAAGTTATAAAATCAGAAGATAATACTATAAACAGTTATAAGCCCTGATAACTGCGCTTCGAAGGACTAAAAATGGTATGTTAAACAAGTGAAAATGATTAGTTGTCAATCATAGTTCTAGTGTTGCGACTCACAACAAACAAATACCCTGCACTATGGTTTATCACCGAATAAAAAAGTATTTTATATCTAAACTATTTGTATACAATATTTATAAGGGAAATGAAAATCATAAACTGTCTAGACACACAGGTGTTGGATGATCACCACTCAGACGGTGATATACTGCTGCTTAAATACAGTGTATACTGCTGAAATCGTCGAAAATTAAAAACAAAAATCATTTTAGTGGAATGATTTTTAGTGGCTACATGTTGTCACTGTTGTGTAAAAAAAGGAAACACATTTTCATTATATGATCTTTTATTTAACCCTTTAGTCCATATTAGTTTGCGCTGTTTGAACCAATTTGTTCTAGTAAGACGCATTTAAATATATTTTAATCCCATACAATTTAATAGCAGTCTGCGGGAAAAGGCTTTTTGGGAGTACTCGACACTATCATATCATCCAAAAGAGAGTTCAGGTTTTCTGAACAGTTGAACCAATTATTTCGTTTTTGAACCAAATCGTCAAAATTTATACATTTCAGCTGATTTACGAATTCTCTTGGAGTAATAACAATTATATTTTTTGGTTGCTTTGCAACAGAGCTGAATTTAATCTCACTTTCAACATTTAGTTGCTTATTGTAAGAATTAATAAGCAGTTGTATATCAGTGGAACAAACAATATCGTTTATGACATTACTTTTCATAGTCTCGTAGTTTTGGGGGTTAGAAATTTTTTCCAAGGTAATTAAATCATTTTCATTATTCACTGTTGCTGTATAATTTTCGGTATTAGTAGTAGAATCGTTTTCATCGAGTGCCTTTTCGTAATCATACTTCTGCAGTTTTTCAAATAATTTTTTTATCACTCTTACAGAGACTTTCACTGCTTCCAAATCACAATCATCGTTAACACATTTCAAAAGTACATCTAGGCAGCCAATTTGAGATAATTCATTCAAAATTTTTTTAATTCTCAGTATTATTTCCGATTCAGTTAACATAACAATTTTTTTATTTTCTTTCGAAAACGTGACAGTAGGAAATGTTCCATCTATCATGCCTTGGTTCTTAAATTGTAGGCATATTTCAATTTCCCAAAAATTTAGCGCTGCAACTTTCACTTCCCAGTATAAGTCATATACAGCACAATGTGCTAATGCTCTGTATAGGATAGCATTGTTCGAAGTACGGCGATGCACATACATTTGTGTAATGCAAGCTACCGCTTCTTTTCTAATTATGCCTTCGCTCTCATTGCATAATATCCATAAAAGATGTTCCTAAAAGTAAAAGAAAATATGTTAAGTTCTCTATTCGTTCTTAAACTATAATGAATTTAGTTTGCGTTTATTATTATATTACAGTTTTATCTTTCATATAAACCAATTGATAGATGTAGAAGAATAGGGTGAAGTGAAATAACGCCCTACGAAATAAGGAATTTTTACCAGTAAATAAGGCCATATGTGTCTTGCGGCTTTATTTCAATTACTGTTGCGAAATCAAACCCAGCGGGTCTTTTTTCGTTTTTGGAAATTTTTGCAGATTTACACTTTTAATATTTTGTTTATGTATGTATGTACACATGTACGTGTGCAAAGTTTCCTTGTATGCATGTCTCGCATGGATATAAAGTAACTTTTAATACCCAGTATCCGGCCCCTAATCCAAATCTAATAGTGACTCCAAGCAGGAGAGTTGCAGGGGCGCAGCATGCTTTCCCATACATATCCCTTTGTTTACGCATTATGAACTTCATATGTATGAGAAATATGCAATATACATATTTGATTTTTATTTTCCCATAAATATGGCTTTGTTTCCACATTTCTTATTTCCAATTTGTAGTGAAGTCTGTAGTTACTTCACTTCACCGAAGAATAGGAAGGGGAGAATTATCGTTTGGACTCAAGTGACTCAATAATTTTTATTTGCACCGATACGTAGTATGGGCAGGTATTGGATTCGTCAAAGAATTGAAACTCGAGATAAGAATGAATTCGGACATTACGATGATGCTGGAAAAAGTGGGTCTGCCGATTCTGTCTGTCTGTCTGTACGTGTGCATATACGCTGGACAGCAGCCCAAACGGCTGGCGCGATTTGCTTTAAACTTCATATCTGAGCTCTGTAGTGTTATCATTCGAGGTGACATCTGAATTTTTGTTCTAGCCCCGTTATTAACGGTACTTTACTTAAGGCCAATTTCACAAAAGTATGATTTTCTCGAAAATAGCTTTAACGATTTTGATTAAATTTCATATTTGTGTTAGTCTAGACAAATACTGTACTAGATGGTGTACAACGTTTTTTGCTAAAAATTCGTACAACGGTACTATTCTTATTAAGTGGATTTAAAAATATGGCTATATCTCGGCTAAAACTCAATGGTTTTCCAACAAAATCAAAATGTGGGCAAGGCTTAATGTTCTTAATCAAAATTAAAAAAAAAAATTGTATTATTTCTTTTTGTTTTATTAAAAATCTATTCAGTTACCAGCATACAAGGTACAAGTACGCACTTGCATGCACTTTATTTTTTAATAGACTCGTAATAAATTTTGAATATATATGTATGCATTCTATATTATTATCTAAGTAAGCCTCATATACATAGCAGATATAGCAATTGTAACATTATATTAGAGATGCCAAGAATAGTGATTATGCCGAATACCGAATATAATAGCTAAGCTCTCGGCCGAAGCGAATGACATTAAGGGCTGAACTATGCATAATCAAAGATAATATAATACCAAGATAGCGCACGCCATACAAACAAAATGTTCGGACATTTTTGTAAACGAGTTTCTGCCTATCTTATTTCCTTCCTTTCTATAGTTTTGCGAAAGGGTATTCCAAAAGATAACATATGCATAAAAAAGAAAACAAAAAATAAATATAGTAAAGCTCTGAGAGCGAATGAGTTTTTGCGAGCGAAGACATTCTGAAAAGCTTGGGGGTCGTGTTATACGACCCATAACACTGGACAAAAAATTTGAAATTATATTTTTTTATTTTTGATGAAAATTTGTTAATTATTATATTTTTGTGTGTTTTATACGAATATAATAAAAAGAAAATCAATATTGGTTACCGTTTTTGAAAAATATATACATTTGAAGATTCAACAAAGTACAAGAAATACTATAGAAATAGTACTGTGTAAACCAAAAAGAAATCAGGAACCCGCTTGTAAATTGACTTGCATTGTCCCGCAATAATCCTCCAACATCGAAGAGTTGCACTTCCCCTGATATCCTTTTTTTTCCATTTTAGAAACATCCTGGTGGAGAAGTTCACCGTATTCGTAGCTGACGCACCTTACTCTAAAAGACTTCATTGATGCATTCGCGATCTAAGTAGTTCAGCTTTGGATTTTGATAAATTTCGACCTTTAACGAGATTATCTAATTTCTCTTGCATTATTAAATTGGTAGGAAATCTGGATCCTGAGATTAGATGGAGTGCTGGTCAGAGGTCTGGGAATTTGATATTATTCACTATTGGGTATTGGAAATATGACGGATTGTATGTTTAGGTAGTAAGGAACTGATTTTTTCTTTATTCGTAATTCCCGAACCATGTCAAAGGAGTAGTACCTACCATACAAAAATAACAATCAGTTAAATTACTCTTTTGTTCGAATTCGAGTCAAATTTCGAGTTCAAGAATATGGGTGAATGTAACAACAACTAACGCTGTAATAGATCATTTCTGAGAGGTCAAAGTCACTTCGCCACGCATGCAACAGCTAAAATCTTGTTTATTTAGAAAAACACGAGACATTTTCACTAAACTTATTAACCAATTGAATATAGTAATGTTAACTGACTCATACTTTTGATAAATGCAAATATTTGAGGGTAACTGTAAAACTGAGACAAGCAGAAACTAAACAATTGCAAGAAAAGTTATAAAAATATGGAATTTATATTACCACATGTGTCTATCTTAAAAATGGTAACCAATCGAGAAAATTTATTTTCATTTTCGAATTCAGCACACGACTGGGTCGTACGTACTTGCACCTTTGTGCTGTTAGTTGCAAATGAATGAACTCTTAAAAAAATTATATGGAACCTATTTTCTAATTCTTCATAAAATTGAATGCCATATTTTTATTTTCATTAAATTTTGCTTACATTTGGAATTTGACCAAAATCCATTGAATATTAATTAATTATTATATTATCGTTAGAGCCGTTTTTGAGCAAATTGGCTAAAACCTCTTGACCCTAAGAAAAGTACTGATATTATCACTCTTAGCCAGAAATGTGGAACGCCATCTTATAGCATTAGCCCAGTTTTATACACACTGTAAATTTGAATGAAATCGGTTGAACCGTTTATTAACAAACCGGCTTTTAAGTTGGCTATAAGTAAAGTACCGTTCTAAGCAATTTTGACCAAAAACGTGACACGCTGTTTTATTAGGCTTCACAAGGCTAGCATAAATATTAAATTTTAACAAAATCGTCGAGCGAATTGGCTAAAACCGCTTGATCCAAAGAAAAGTACTGTTATTATCACTCTTAGCCAAGAATGTGGAACGCCATCTTATAGCATTAGCCCAGTTTTAATATATATACCGAAATCGGTTGACCCGTTTTTTTACAAGCTGGCTTCTAACCAAATTGGCCTTATGTGCCGTTATAACAAATTTTGGCCCAAATTTTGTAAACCATTTTGTAGCATGTATGTATATAAACTCGATTCAATATAAAGTTTAAACAAAATCGGCGTAGCCATTTTCCAGCAAATCAGTTTTTTACCAATTTTGCTATAAGTAAAGTACGGTGGGTGCCGTGGCTCAGTGGTTAGTGCGTTGGACTACTGCGCAAAGGGTTCTAAGTTCGAATCCAGAAAAATACCATCGAAAGTTTTTTTCACGGCCTCACCTCTTCCGAGTGTCTGACAAACATTCAAGAGTATTACTGTCATGAGAAAGCTTCTCAAAACCCCTCTGCCCTTCGGATACGGCATAAAACTGTAGGTCCCTTCTGTATGTGCCGAAATGTATACCACGCACAACATGTACAATTGTTAGAAGCTAGCCCTTGGCCCTCTATGGGCTGCTTACGGGCTAATATTTATTTATTTATTTTTAAAGTACGGTTATTGACACTTTTGGCTTAAAATGTGGTACGCAATCTTATAGCACTTTGCCAAAGCCGAAATAAGCAAAACTGTTTTTTGTTAAACTGGCCTTAAGTAAAGTACCGTTAATATTAGGGATAGAACAAACATTTGAATTCAGAATTTACCAAAATCTCGAGTTCGAACATTTTCATGAATCCAAAACTTGCCCTATACATACTACGTATCGGTGCAAGTAACGAGGTTCAGCAAAAGGCAATTTTCTTAGCATGTGATGTGTGTGTTTTCACAAGCCTTGACACATGAGACCGCTTTCAAAAATGTATCAAGTATAAGTGCATGCAGTAATGAGGTTGTGGCTGTCACCGCAAAAGGTCAGAATCAAAAATCAAGGACGTAGGGAAAATGTTTACAGTGTTGGATATCACCAACAAGAAAAACGTATTCTTAAAGAAAAAAAACAGCGACTACTGTCACAAAAAGGGTCATGCAAGCAGGGCATGCTTTAAAAAGAACGCGATCAAAATTAGGCGAAAACACATGAAAATGCTACAATCCGCTGGAGCGGATCGTATGGTACCCTATTTTTCCACCATGCACATAGCTGCTTTTTCCACCAATATACTTGCTTAAGCAACTTTTTTCAAATATTTTACAAAACACGAGTTTCTTCAATAAGTGGGCGTGGTAGTAGGCGGATTTTTTTTTTTAATATATACCGTCGAAAAACTTTTTTTTTATAAAAACGCCCCTAAAATGTAGGCGTGGCCGAATATATTGTATTTGTAGATCAAAAGGATATCTACCTATGTATTTGCTTAAGTAAGTTTTTTCGAGTAAAAACACTGAAAAAAGTGAATTTGTTAAAAAGTGGGCGTGTCAGTGGACGGTTTTAAAATGACACTTGTATTGCTTACTTTTGCAAGGACCTCGCATACGAAATTTTATCGACCTAGCTCAAAATTTAAGGCCCAAAAACTGGAGACGCACAGACGGACGGACAGACCTCAATCGACGCAGCTAGTGATGCTGATCATTTATATATATACTTTATTGGGTCTATCTGTAATATTTCTCTATGTTACAAACTATGTATCAAACTTAATATACCCCTAGGGTTGGGTGTAAAAATAATTATCGCGAAATTAAGGTTTGCGAGTAGGGTTGCCACAATGATACCAAAGTATCAAAACTGATACTTTTTAGTTTTTATTTTGACGTGATACTTCGTTTTCCTTAAAATGCCTTTATTCATAATCTTTAATTGCGACAACAAGACACTATAAAAGCCCAGCCAATCCCCTTATCCACTGAATTGTGAGTTATTGTTCCGTCATTAATTTAATGGTGGCATTGAATGTTTTAATAATTTTTCCATTCCTTTCAAAACTTTCTTCTTTTCTTATCCACTCGTACCACTCGATCATATTATAGCAATCTTCCATTCTTAGAAGTAGACGTTGATTATACATGCAGTCCTTTTGGTCTAAAAAAACACACTATAAATTTTACAATTAGACACCGCATGGATTTTTTGTAAGGCCTTAATTTGCAGTCCTATGTTGCAGTGTTTTTTGCATGTTTTCGAAACATTTCAAGAGCCGAGATTGATGGATTAATGACATAAAACGGGCGGTTTCGTGTAAAATAAGAGTATGAGCAATTATTAGCATCAGCAGCATACTATATCTTATATAGGGATAGTTGTGTGTCCAACAGATATCTTTTTTGCATTTTATTTTTATACATTGTCACAGTTTCTCTTTTACCTGTGTTAGCTCTGTTTCCATCATCTCGAAGAAAAAATGTTTTTATCAACTCCCTCATTTTTATGTACTTCTTTGTCCTTTAAATGCACTGTGTTAAACGTGGAATTTACTTAGCCTAATTAATCGCATCCTGATGATTAAGAAATTCTGTACTTTTTCATGATATGTCGAAGGTAAATGGATTTAATTTCTTGTTGTGATGATCGTTTAGCCCTAGTTTTATATTTTTTTTATTGCATCACATAGTATTTAAGCAAAGTCGGTCTTAGGCATTTGGCTCCTAACGACGTGAACGACTTACAACCTGTACTGATTAATGAGTCGGCTTTCCTCTGTATTGGGTCTTCATTTTTAGTTTTTCGCTTAAGCCTTTGAAAATGTTTTTTTTTTTATTTATTTTCTCTCCCTAAGCCAACCCTGTAAAGTTTTGCTCTGTAACGACGTATTTTTTATTGCCCATGAGCTGAACTTTGTCCTGCTTTTGGTTCATGCTGCAAATTGAACGAAGATGGCGACGGCGTGTTATTTAAAAGACTCTTAATTTTTTGCCTAACATTAGATTGAAAATTTCTCCACTTCTCCCTAGTAAGTCTTTGTTCCCTTTGGGTTTGTTTATTAATAGGCCTTTTTGTTTTAAGCTACCTTGTCCGTGTAAGCTTTAAAAGTCTATTTCGAATGGCAGTAATGCCCGTGGGCCTCATTCCTTTTTTGTCGCGGGCGTTAACGAAATAAAGACCGCGGGTGTTATTTCCCATTTTTCGGGAAATAATTCTTTGTTATAATTTTTGGTAATAAAATCTATTGGTTTTAATTTTGTACTTAAGTGTATAGCCCGATTATATATGATGATCTCCTGATGCATTAAGTATACGTAAATGTTAATTTACGAGTATATACTCATGCAGTCTTTCAAAATCTGCATTACCTATTTTTAGACTGGCTGTAGTTTTATGGAATATTATTAGTGTCATGAAGGTTCTTGCGGCCTGATGCTGTATAAACCGAAAATTGAGGTTGAGCTAACAGGTTTTCCACGAATGAGGCTACAAATAGTCGCTTATTCTCAACGCGCAAATAGAATATTAGAATATCCTACGCTGAGGCATAATTGTCGTTGTTTATCGAAAGGTGGCTAATCAGTTGATGTGCTTCGCCAGTAATGTTTGTTTTTAAATACCACATCTTTGTTGCAGCTCCAATGTGTTGGGAGTGAATCATTTGCACAAACAAATAGTGGAACTGCTTCCAATTTGAATTTGTTCCATCAAACTTGGGCAGCATTATTTGGGGCAACTGAATGGCTGTTGCTGAATTTGTTGAACCTTCAGTGTCAGAGCAGGAGTGGATTAATTCTTCTATCATCGCTAGTTCCTTCTGAGCACTGACTTCAATTTCAATAAATTGTTGCATGTTGTAATTTATTTCGATTGGGTAGCTCTCACATATTGCATGATGCAAGCTGTCTATTTCTCGCCAGTGTTTTTCCATTGTGGAAAACTGTATCTGGTAATATTGTTTGGATTGCTTGTCCTGTAGATTGGACAGAATCCTGGCTATTAATGTCTGTTGTCTTCTGAGTTGTCTCAGAATGTGATCTGTGACTACACTCTTATCTGACTTCGTTTTAAACTCGGAATTATTTTTTTCTGCTTGTATATTCCTAGAGACGGGCAATGGCCTAGCAGCATCTGATAGTGCCACTTCTTCATACTCATCTGTTACTGCGACTGTTAGCAGTAATACCTTTAAACTCTCGTAGCTGTCTTTCACCCTTCTGAACATGTCTCCTTGCATGTTAGGAGTGTCGGGCTTGATGGTGCCTATGAGGCGATTGTGGTTTTTTAGGACTTCTTCCAAAATTTTTTCAATGGTCTCTAACCTATCCACCTTATATCTTTCGGTTTTTCTTGATGGGCCATCCTTCTTTGTGTTTGTTGTTAACCTGGTAAGCTCATCCGATAGTAATTTTTGCCTTGCTACTAGGGCAAATACTTCCATCTCGTCCATGATGTACTGCGATCACCTGGATACGGATACGTTGTACTATATTGAAAAATTTATGTTGCATGACCCTGTCGACGCCCTTATTAATCTGAAGTTAAGACCTTGTTGGCCTCGTCAGTGTTTATCACTGGCGAACGCTGTTTTTGAATGTTGAGTTTGAATTGGTTCGTGATTTGCTCCTTACCTCTGGCGGGGGAAAACAAATCACGTCGGGGTCACCAAAAAATGATACAGGAAGGAAAAACCCCAAGTTTAATGATCTTCACTGGTGAATGTAAAATAAAATGAAAAATAATTTAATTTGGGAGCTGTTGTTATTTCAGGTAGCGGAAGGAGTTTTTGGATCGCGATTGGTTTGAGCCATTGGGAACATCGATCAGAGGGGTGAATGAAATTGAAATTCGTGGAAACAGGAATTGGATTGTGGAAAAGTATCGAAGGGTATTTAGAGAGGATTAAGGGGCACATGTGAGACAACCAGTCAACATCGAATTAGTGCCAGAAGTGAAGCCAATTTTCTTAAAATATTGACAATTTCCGTTCGCTTTGCGATAGCTGGTGGAGGACGAAATTCATAAATTAATGAACCAAAGGATACGGGGGCCAATTAAATTCTCACATATCGTTCCAGTTATAAAAAAAGACGGCTCAATGAGAATATGTGGGAATTACCGGAGTACGGTAAACATGGTAATAAAAGCAAATGCATATCCTCTACTATTGTATGCTTAAATTATGGCTGCCATGTCTAATGGAAAGGTGTTTACGAAACTTGATCTATAACTGCCATATGGTAGTGGAAGATAAATCAGCTGATGTTTTAACAACACGCACCTGGGATTATTCAAGGTAAGAAGATTGGTCCTCAAAATAAAGAAATGCTTCAGGCTTTCTTGGGAATGCTTAATTTTTACTATAAGTGCCTTCAAACAAAGCTACAAAAACTTCAGCGCTTACTCAATAAAAATGTAACATGATAGCGGACTAACGAGCATACAGCTGTTTTCAATGTTATAATATAATATTGGCGATAATATTTGGAACTAAACATTTTCAGCAATATATAGGGGAGAAAGGTGTTAATTACGACGGATCATAAGCCATTACTAGGCATTTTCAACAAGCGAAAACCTATTCCCACCATTCCCACGTATTTTGAGATGGTGTTTGCTGCTTTCAGCCTATGATTATGAATAAGAGTATTGACCCTGTAAATTAAACGCCAATGCTGATTGTTTAAGAAGATTGCCATTTCATCAATAGATTGCCCTTCTGACTTGGGAGATGTATTATGACTTGAAGAACTAGAACATATAACCATATGAGCCGAAGATGTCGCTGCAGAAACATCTTGAGACATCGATCATGCGAAGATTATGCATTGGATACTCCGTGGATGGCCAGAAAAAAATGAGTTAGAGTTATCAACGAATAAGGGTTATATGTTATGGGGACGCGTGTAGTTAGTCCTCCGGCATTAAAACCAAAAGTTTCGAATTTATTACATGCAAATCATCCAGGAATGACACTCATGAAATCGTTGGCTCGTAGTTACGTGTGGTGGCCACAACTTAATCAACAAATTGAGGAAAAAGTGCTACGCTGCGAACAGTGTCAAAGCAACTGCTCAAATCCACTGAGTGCTCCCCGACAGTTTATAACGCACGAAACGAATCCATGATTAACGTTACACGTTGTTTTTGCAGAAGCGTTTTAGAGCCATAGCTTCTTAAACCGTTTTGACGCAATGTCTAAATGGCTGAAAGTGAAAATTGTTGCAAATCAATCAACGGCAGAAGTAATACGAAAATTACGAGATATTCTTGCGACACATGGTTTGCCCAAGAAAATAATTTTAGATAATGGTATTGCATTCGTTTTTGAGGAGTTAAAAGAATTTTATCAAAACAACGGAATTAAGTTCCACACAACGGCCAAGCTGAACGGATGATTCGGTACACCAAATTATCCCTCACAGCCCTACGCTGAGGCATAATTGTCGTTGTTTATCGAAAGATGGCTAATCAGTTGATGTGCTTCGCCAGTAATGTTTGTTTTTAAATACCACATCTTTGTTGCAGCTCCAATGTGTTGGGCGTGAATCATTTGCACAAACAAATAGTGGAACTGCTTCCAATTTGAATTTGTTCCATCAAACTTGGGCAGCATTATTTGGGGCAACTGAATGGCTGTTGCTGAATTTGTTGAACCTTCAGTGTCAGAGCAGGAGTGGATTAATTCTTCTATCATCGCTAGTTCCTTCTGAGCACTGATTTCAATTTCAATAAATTGTTGCATGTTGTAATTTATTTCGATTGGGTCATCGTAGCTCTCACATATTGCATGATGCAAGCTGTCTATTTCTCGCCAGTGTTTTTCCATTGTGGAAAACTGTATCTGGTAATATTGTTTGGATTGCTTGTCCTGTAGTTTGGACAGAATCCTGGCTATTAATGTCTGTTGTCTTCTGAGTTGTCTCAGAATGTGATCTGTGACTACACTCTTATCTGACTTCGTTTTAAACTCGGAATTATTTTTTTCTGCTTGTATATTCCTAGAGACGGGCAATGGCCTAGCAGCATCTGATAGTGCCACTTCTTCATACTCATCTGTTACTGCGACTGTTAGCAGTAATACCTTTAAAATCTCGTAGCTGTCTTTCACCCTTCTGAACATGTCTCCTTGCATGTTAGGAGTGTCGGGCTTGATGGTGCCTATGAGGCGATTGTGGTTTTTTAGGACTTCTTCCAAAATTTTTTCAATGGTCTCTAACCTATCCACCTTATATTTTTCGGTTTTTCTTGATGGGCCATCCTTCTTTGTGTTTGTTGTTAACCTGGTAAGCTCATCCGATAGTAATTTTTGCCTTGCTACTAGGGCAAATACTTCCATCTCGTCCATGATGTACTGCGATCACCTGGATACGGATACGTTGTACTATATTGAAAAATTTATGTTGCATGACCCTGTCGACGCCCTTATTAATCTGAAGTTAAGACCTTGTTGGCCTCGTCAGTGTTTATCACTGGCGAACGCTGTTTTTGAATGTTGAGTTTGAATTGGTTCGTGATTTGCTCCTTACCTCTGGCGGGGGAAAACAAATCACGTCGGGGTCACCAAAAAATGATACAGGAAGGAAAAACCCCAAGTTTAAGGATCTTCACTGGTGAATGTAAAATAAAATGAAAAATAATTTAATTTGGGAGCTGTTGTTATTTCAGGTAGCGGAAGGAGTTTTTGGATCGCGATTGGTTTGAGCCATTGGGAACATCGATGAGAGGGGTGAATGAAATTGAAATTCGTGGAAACAGGAATTGGATTGTGGAAAAGTATCGAAGGGTATTTAGAGAGGATTAAGGGGCACATGTGAGACAACCAGTCAACATCGAATTAGTGCCAGAAGTGAAGCCAATTTTCTTAAAATATTGACAATTTCCGTTCGCTTTGCGATAGCTGGTGGAGGACGAAATTCATAAATTAATGAACCAAAGGATACGGGGGCCAATTAAATTCTCACATATCGTTCCAGTTATAAAAAAAGACGGCTCAATGAGAATATGTGGGAATTACCGGAGTACGGTAAACATGGTAATAAAAGCAAATGCATATCCTCTACTATTGTATGCTTAAATTATGGCTGCCATGTCTAATGGAAAGGTGTTTACGAAACTTGATCTATAACTGCCATATGGTAGTGGAAGATAAATCAGCTGATGTTTTAACAACACGCACCTGGGATTATTCAAGGTAAGAAGATTGGTCCTCAAAATAAAGAAATGCTTCAGGCTTTCTTGGGAATGCTTAATTTTTACTATAAGTGCCTTCAAACAAAGCTACAAAAACTTCAGCGCTTACTCAATAAAAATGTAACATGATAGCGGACTAACGAGCATACAGCTGTTTTCAATGTTATAATATAATATTGGCGATAATATTTGGAACTAAACATTTTCAGCAATATATAGGGGAGAAAGGTGTTAATTACGACGGATCATAAGCCATTACTAGGCATTTTCAACAAGCGAAAACCTATTCCCACCATTCCCACGTATTTTGAGATGGTGTTTGCTGCTTTCAGCCTATGATTATGAATAAGAGTATTGACCCTGTAAATTAAACGCCAATGCTGATTGTTTAAGAAGATTGCCATTTCATCAATAGATTGCCCTTCTGACTTGGGAGATGTATTATGACTTGAAGAACTAGAACATATAACCATATGAGCCGAAGATGTCGCTGCAGAAACATCTTGAGACATCGATTATGCGAAGATTATGCATTGGATACTCCGTGGATGGCCAGAAAAAAATGAGTTAGAGTTATCAACGAATAAGGGTTATATGTTATGGGGACGCGTGTAGTTAGTCCTCCGGCATTAAAACCAAAAGTTTCGAATTTATTACATGCAAATCATCCAGGAATGACACTCATGAAATCGTTGGCTCGTAGTTACGTGTGGTGGCCACAACTTAATCAACAAATTGAGGAAAAAGTGCTACGCTGCGAACAGTGTCAAAGCAACTGCTCAAATCCACTGAGTGCTCCCCGACAGTTTATAACGCACGAAACGAATCCATGATTAACGTTACACGTTGTTTTTGCAGAAGCGTTTTAGAGCCATAGCTTCTTAAACCGTTTTGACGCAATGTCTAAATGGCTGAAAGTGAAAATTGTTGCAAATCAATCAACGGCAGAAGTAATACGAAAATTACGAGATATTTTTGCGACACATGGTTTGCCCAAGAAAATAATTTTAGATAATGGTATTGCATTCGTTTTTGAGGAGTTAAAAGAATTTTATCAAAACAACGGAATTAAGTTCCACACAACGGCCAAGCTGAACGGATGATTCGGTACACCAAATTATCCCTCACAGCCCTGGCAGAAGGGGAAATTCATCATAAATTACAAAGATTTTTATTTAAACAGCATCCTACCCCGCACAGCACAACTGGAAGAACCCCGTCGGAGTTACTTATGGAAAGGAAGATGAGAACAATGTTGGATATGCTGCACCCCGATAACATCACTTTGAAAAATGAAATGTCGCAATTCAATGAAACCGTAAGATCATTTAAAATTGGAGCTCCTGTATTCTTAAAAAAATTATTCAACTGGTTGAAAGGTATTATTTCCGAAATCACAAGACCGGTGTCTTTTGTCATAAAATCCACTGACGATCGGATCTTTAGACGCCATGTAGACCAAATTATTCAGAGAATCATTGACGAGGTCTACGGTCGAACTGAATTACGGAAAAACAATACCTCAGTCACAAACCTAATCACAGTTATACATGCTCAAGTACCAACACCACCAGTTTCACCTGCTTCACCGGTTACACATGCGTCACCTGCTGACACAGAACCATAGTCACTTCCAACCGACCCGCAAACTCCAACCAATACTAGTGACAACCAAACAACAACTTCGTGTGACTTATCAAGCCGCCGAATCGCTAAAGATAATAAACATCATCTTGAAAGGGAGGGCAACACTCTTTGTAAACCTGCCAACGACAAATCACCTGGCTGAAATGTATAAGAATAGCACTTATTTATATTCATATTTTTGCAATGTGCTATTTCCACTTTATATTGATGATGAGAAATAAAATGTTTAGCTAATAGTTATGGTTAGATAAATAGTGTATATTTTACTACGGACCAGGTCGTTTCATTTCATCATAGCTGCGCTACATACATAACGAAACGGCGACGGGGATATGTTTTGTGTACAGATAGGCATCACGTGTTTGTGGCCTTACATTAGTTATTAATTAGCAGAGTTTTTTTTTTTCTTTGAGCTCATGGATGTCTGATTCCGATAGCAGCACTTCCACCATTGTATCCGTTAAAGTAAAAAACTAAGGTGATCCTCATCACGCTAAAATGAGTTCGATACTGGTGCTATTGAATTCTTTAGTCTGAGCATTGATGAAATAGACATTTTTATGGAGCGATTTGAAAATCTAGTATCGCTTAATAAAATTACCGATCAAAAGGAAAAGAAGGTGTTTTTGATGAACGGTGGCAAGGAGATGTACAGAATTATACGTAATGTGTCGAGGCCAGATGGCATTGAAGCAGTGGACTATAGCGGTTTATTAATAAAATTGGATTTTGTGGGTTCCTTAATGACGCTCTAAGAGACAGTTTTGTCTTAGGTATATAAGATAATCGTGTGCGAGCTAAGCTACTTGAGGTATCAAATTTGAAGTTTCAAAAAGCTGTGGAACTAGCAAGAGGTGATGAAATGGTAAAAAAATCAGTTAAGGGTGGTTCAACCAAGCATATCAAGCGCATGATAATCAACGTAGTAAATCTTCGACGAGATCACATGGTAACAAATCTGGTCCAATAGAGCAGCGTGGTGACTCCAGGAGAAAATTTCCCATTCAAAGCAGCCATGTGAGAGATATTGTGTGCTATTACTGTAAAAAGTTGGGGCATATGAAGAGGGACTGCTTCAAGTTGCGGAATCGAGGTGGCAAATCTAAGGTTCATTCAGTAGAAGACAGCTAGAAAGAGCAAGATGGCTATGGTTCTGATGATGGAGTATGGCTGGGTAAACTTAATTACGTAGACGAAACGAAATCAGTAGCACTTAGAGTAAAATTATTGGTTAATGATAAGTATGTAGTTTTTGAGCTAGATAAAGGTGCATGTACAGCTGTGTTGTCTGAAAAAGATTATTTATCTTTGTAAAGCTTAATAAATTTACTAAATCTTTAGAGGTGCTGACTGATACTAGGTGGTACTAGGAAGTATAGAGGTTATGGTAAAATCAAGATTTCACGAAAGGCCCAAGCCATCATCAATACTTGTGATAGAAAGCAATAAGCGATTTACACCTTTGCTGGGTCGTGTTTGGTTATATTCTTTGTATCCTAACTTGAGATCATTCTTTACGTCCGTGGGTGAGTCATTGAAAATTAATTAAATTTCAAATGTTCATCCCAGAATAGATTATGATGATAAGATTAGCATGATTAAAACTAGATTTTCGCAAGTTTTTGATCAGAATTAAGAAAATCTAATCGTTAGATTCGAAACCGACGTTATCTTGGATGAAAGTGCAAAATCGTATTTAAAGCATATTGTTCCTTTTGGGCTACCAGAAAAATACAATTTAGAGTTAGAAAGGTTAATAAGGGTCGGAATTTTGGAGAAAATCAGGCAGAGTGAGTGGACAAGTCCGGTGGTATGTGTGTTAAAGAAAAATGGCGATGTCAGACCTCCATACAGCAAAGTATCTATTAACAAATTTATGAAAACCGAGCATTATCCTTTGCCTCCTTATCAGATGACATCTTTTCAAATTTAGTCCGGTATACACACTTTACCATTTTAAATTTAACAGATGCTTTTCAGCAATTGCAACTGACGGAGAAGTATTTCACGATAAATACCTTAGCGAACTAGGTTTACGAGATTAGTTTTCGGAGCTAAGGCTTCTAGTGACATTTTTCAAAGTGTTATTTATTCAATCTTGAGTGATTTAGATTTTTTGGGACTGTTATTGATTCAATCTTGAGTGATTTAGATTTTGCAGTGGGATATATTGATGATTTATTGATTAAAGGAAAAGAGTTTGACGATTGCGTTGAAAATACCAAAACTGTTTTAACGAGACTGCAGAAGTTTAATGTCAAAGCCAATATAGAAAAATTTAAATTTGTTAAAGAAAAGGTTGAAAATCTAGGGTACGTCAAAGCGCTGAGTGACGCCATCCCAGTAAAGTAAAAATTGCAGCTATTCTTAATGCTCCTGCACCAATAGACATAACGCAACTCCGGTCATATTTGGGACTTATCAATTATTATTCTAGTTTTCTGCCAAATCTTTCATTAGAATTGTATGTTTTATATAATTTGCTACGTAAGGGCACTTGCTTTAATTGGACAGATGAATGTAAGAAGGTATTTGAGCATACCAAGAGTTTGCTCTCTGGAAAAAGTGTACTTACACATTTCGATCCTTCTAAAGAAATTGTGATTTCGTGTGATGCTAGTCCTTATAGTATCAGCTGCGTTCTTTCCATTGTTTAGGACAATGTAGAAAAATCTTGTTAGCTACTACTTGTATTTGATTAACTTCTAACATAATACCGACGTAATTGGCAATATCGAGATTTATCAGACTCAGCTTTTTTGTTTAATACAACTTGAATGCCTTATTTTTAACATATTTTGATTGAAACAAGGCGCTTTTATAACTGACCGATTTCGTTTACGCGGAACAAAAAGACTAAGACCCCGAAATAACCAATTTAAAAAGTTTTGTAAACATTTTCAATGTGCAAATCAGAAAGAAAACTCGAACAATAAATTGAAAGAAAATCTACATAACTAGCATTTGCAAAATTAAATTAAGTTAAAAAACGGAATTTTAGTGAATACAATACAAACTTAACAGCTGAATACAATTTAAATTGAACAGATATAGCTTTATGAAATATAGAACTTTTTAACAATGGATATAATACTTCATGAACTTCAAAATTTAAACTATTACATGTAAAGTCTAACTCAAGAACTCTGTTTATCGTATTTGGAATTGAATATATCTACATAAGAATATTTGAATACATTGAATCGATAACAATAAATTCACGTTCAGAATTAATATTACAAAGCACTAGCTGAACCCGGCATAACTACGTTTTGCCCGTAACCTTTGGACACCAGACCGCAAATATGTCGTGCGGTTTGCCGTAGTTGAATTTAATGTAACGCAGGCTTGACTGAACATTTAAACTTTGAGATTTAATACCTAATTATTAATCGAAACGAATTCTTTGATAGATATTTATATACAAATATCGCGCATACAAATCAAGTGTCGACATCGACACCCCAAACGCCAACTATGTTTTGTAAAATGTGAAAAATGCAAATAATGCGAATTTCATAAATTTTCTTTCTCTATAATAATAAATAATAATAAATAAAGTACAGCATAGAAATAAAATAAAAAATTATCATGAAAATCGGTCCAGCTAACCGCGAGTTATGTATAACGTCATCGAGCTTCACCCGAAGGAATTGTACACAGTGTGACCTAAAGAATGATAAAAGCAACAACTAAAAATCAATCTAAAACCAGTGAAAAAATGCTACAATCCGCCTGGAGCGGATCGTATGATACCCCTAAAAAGTCGCATGGCCATATACAATGTATAGACGATTTGTAGATTTAGTGGATATCTACATATTTGCTCAAGTAAGTTTTTTCGAGTTTCATATGAAAATAGTGAAAAAGGTGATTTTTTTGGAAAGTGGGCGTGTCAGTGGGCGGATTTTAAAAATGTATTGCTTACTTTTCCAAAGACCTCGTATACAAAATTTCATCAACCTAGCTCAAAATTTAAGGTCTAAAAACTGGTGACACACAGACGGACGGACAGACAGACGGACGGACGGACGGACAAACGGACGGACGGACAGACGGACGGACGGCCCCTAATATTTTTTGACCCGGTTATTGCAACAACCTCAATTAATGCAACTACTCGAATTTATATTAGTTGCTTTTATTGAGGTCGCACTGTACATACATTTCAACAGCCCGTCTTTTTCGCTTTGCTGCCAAATCCTTTGTCAAAAGTAATAAGTTTGAATTTTCTGATTAATGGCATCATTATATGAGGTTGTGGACAACTTTTATTTTTTAAGAAAGGTCACCAATGCACCGTTATAGTGCAATAACGAGTTTATGTTTTTTTCCGGTGTGCGATCATTGCTCCAAATCGACAGACGCGTGACTGATTTACTTTCTATTGTGCAATGTAGTGAAATTTCTTTATTGTTCTTTAAAAATACCAAAAATAAGTGAACTTAAACCGGCGAAACGTTTTAAAGTACAGCTTTTACTTGAAGAAGGCAGATAACAAACTAAAATAGCAAATAAAGTGTATTGTTCACGTTTTGCAGTACAAAAAGCCATTAAATTGGTCAATCGCGAAAAATCCGAGTGAAAACATATTACCACACTCCCGGAGAACCTATTTTTGTAAGGATCTTCGTTTGAATTTTTTATTTTTTATTTTCATAATTTGCGCGCACCAATGGGGATATGAATACCCTTGTACTGATGATTCAGGGCGCGGGCATTAAGGAAAAGGGAGAAGAGGAACAGAGGAGGTACCCCTGTACGTTGGCTTTAAATAATTTAAGGCTGTAATGATGAGGAAACAGAGCCTAGAAGTTCGTTCCACATATGTACGTGTTGTTCGGCTAATGAATCTCTGTACTCGACAGTACCTCCGAAGTTGGGCTTGAGGGTAAACTGATCTGCATTCAAAGCGTGACGCGTATTGCGGGTTAAATTTTCAAGGGTGGATTTTTTTTTTTACCGAGGGTAGGTGAAAAATCTTCAAAAAGACACTATGCACCGTAGACATCGTAAAACGCGTGCTCATAGTAGTGTGGGATTTTTACCGACTAAAAAAACCTCCCTTCAATTTATTTCTTATTACTGCAACTAAGTATTGACTTACTAAATTGTTTTTATTTAACGAGATTAAAACGTTTGACAGGTAATCTTCCATCAAGAGTTCCTGCAACGCGGTTGTAGTTTATCGATCTAGGTCAAAAGGCTTTGTTCTTTGTAGACAGCGTAATAAATGTTGCTCATCTAATAGTTGTAGAACCGTATTATTCATGTGACCTTCTAACCGGTTCTTGTGTTTTCGAGCAAAGGTTTTGATTTCGTCTTCCACGGTAGCTATTCCGAGATCTCTATGGATATCGTTGTTTTTTATGTACCACGGTGCATTCAAAATTTCTCTTTACACGTTATTTTCAAAAGTTTGTAAAATATTGCAATTGGTTCTCTTGGTACAACCCGAGAGTTGTATACCATACGTCCAGACCGGTTTAAGCACTTGCTTTTATAAAAGCAGTTTGTTCTCTATACTAAATTTGGCACACTTTCCAAATAACCATTTAAAGTTCATATGGCGTCTGAAGTGATGCATTTAGTTCTATATTTTTTTCTATATATTTTTTTAGGCATTCCCAATTGGTTTTACCGTTAGTTAGTCTGGCTGGTATTTCTTTTCTAATCGAGGTTTCGCTTATTGTTAAAATTACTGGCGAATGATCAGAGGACAAGTCATAACTCTCTTCAATTTGTATACAAATGCGAGGCATGCCTTTCACAACGAAGAATTCTATCAGATCGGGTATTTTGTTGCTGTCTGTTAGCCAGAGTAAAAATCACATCCATATCTCATGCCTTCTCGTGAAGCACTCTACCTTTTTGTGAGGTACATCTCGAACCCCAAAAGGTGAGTTTGGCGTTTAAGTCACCACCGATTATAAAACGTGGCGCAAGTGAGTTAAAAATATTAATGAAATCACTTTTTTGAAGCACGATTCTATTTAAACAATAAATAGACGAGATATTAAATGAATAATGTCTATTTCTTACGCGTACAGTGCAAACTTACATAGAATTAAGCTTGACTTTTGGTTCTGGTGTATGTTCGATAGTGTCTTTTATGAAAAGTGATGAACCACCTCTTGCTCTTTCCGATGGATGGAAAGCGTGATACCCACAATAGCCTTTAATGTTAGCATACAATTGTTTCGTCATATGCGTTTCATATATTAAACATATATCAATATTATTTTCGCGTATACATAAGCGGGGAAATGCTATTGGCTCTTTCGCTGGAGCGATAAAAAAAAGGGATAAAACATGGAAAGACATTAAATATTCCTTCGATGTTCTAGTAAGACTATGGTGCTCACAATGTCACTATCACCTATAAGTTTTAACGCACGCTTCTGGATCTTATCCAGTAAGTGCAAAACCGTCTTGGGTGCACCTGACCAGATGTGGGCGTTGTACTCCAGTTTAGGGCGGATGTATACCTTATAGATTGGGACCAAAGCAGTCCGGGTAATTCTTGCACCGATTAAGGAATCCTAGACATTTGGCTGCGTTTTTGGCGATCTTGAATATGTGATCGTTCCACTCTATTGGTTGAACCCATTGGTTGATTATGCTGTCATGATCGGAATTTAATGAGTTAAACATACATTGCCGTTCCTCTTCTACTGCCGAAGAGCAGGGACGTGAGTTGGGGAACGAATATGAAAAACTGAGGGTACTGTCATCAGCGAAGGAGGTCATTTATAAGAATAAGAAAGAGAGTCGGAGACAGAACTGAGCATTGGGGGACACCAGCATTTATGTGGTGAATAGCAGAGTTGAAGCCATCCAATACAACTTGTATTGAACGAACGAAGCTGCGAATTGTGCAGCTAGGAGATTGGCTTTGTCTGAGGAGCTGACAGCTGGAATGTCATTTTAAATTAGCTTTGGGATGGCAGATGAGGCAGAGTTTTTAATGTTTTTAATGAATGACCAAACATTTTTACTACCTTTGGGACACTGTAGAATTTTTTGCCTCAATTTTTGGTCGTATAAGAATTTTACACGTAGAATATGGGCATTGCAGTCTTATCTGGCTTGTACTTTTTTCGGGTTTCCTCAGACTTGTTGGCTTTATAAGCCCGAAAACTTATTTCTTTCGATAAAATACAGATCTGATCAAACCATGAGTTTGTCTTAGGTTTAATGCTCTTTATTCTGTTAGAAATAGTCATTTGTACCTAAGAGAATCGTGTCGGTGATCATAACAGCGGCGGCATCCACGTCACTATCGAGGAAGCATAGCGACCAGTTAAAACTCCTAAAGAACGTATTAAGGCCGTCCCAGTTGGTTTTCTTTTAGCGCCATACTCTCTTTTTCATTTTTTTTTGTTGTTGTCTATTTTAATTTTTGCGGTGGAAAAAAAGACTGCGACGGGAAACACGTGCACCCACGACGGCAGGCAACAGGCATAACAGCTGTTTATGAGCTGTCGAACGATCGAGGAAAAAAAGTTCTTCATGAACTTTTAGAAGAAGATCTAGGGAGGTTGGATTTAAAAAAGATTCAAAGCAAAAAAGAAGCCGTGGCTCGGCAAAAAACAAGAAGTCACGCTTAGAGTGGGTGAAAAAACAGGTGATTTTCACAGTGAAGTATTGGTACTGTACTGTGGTCAGATACATCTAACGTTGAGGTATGTTGCCTTTATGTATCCCTTTTAGTTTTAGCATAAGACATTTTACCTAATTTAGACGTTCTCTAAATGAATTTGCACTTTTTAAATACCAATTTTTTATAAAAAAAACTTCAGATTGCCAACCCTGGTGTGACTTTTGTGAGACGAAGGGTAGGTAAAAAGTACAACCCAGAATGCGTGGTACTGACTCTTAAGCACGATAGAGGCAGTATAATAATCTGGGGATGCATGGCTTGAAGCGGTGTGGTTGTAATGCATGTAAATGATGGTGGGAGGGGCCCGCGAATATTCATAAATGTGCTTCAACTGTCTTTTTCCAACATTTTTAGGGACATCAACATGAAAAATGCCAAGTTTCAACAAGGTAATCCACTTTTCCACAAATCAGCCCTAAATATGAAGTGAATTAAGGAAAATAAAAAAAACCTGCTTATCTGGCCTCCCCCGTCCCCAGGTGTCTACCCTATAGAACTTCGTTCGTATATTCTAAAGCGTATGATCCAGGAGCACACAATTACATCAAAAGAAGTACTTACAGCAAGTTGGGAGTGATATTTCCTTCTAAGAGTTTCGTACACATAGTAAGCACTATGATTTAAAATTATTTTTATTAAATATCTCTATTTATAAATCATATTTGCTTACTTTAGTTTCATTAAACTTTTTAAGATATAAAGATTTTTAAAGGTTGCCTCATACTTTTGGCCAAGGCTGTAGATCATTTATCATCTTCTGAAAGACCATTTTATATCATTATATATTAAAATCACAGGCGTATTGATAATCATTTAACCCATCAATAACATACTCTATGTTTTTCATATGTAAGTCATATTAATTAAGGATACACTATGAGATGAAGTATATCAATAAAAACGAGTTGATCACGAGCATCAGCAACTTCGCAGACATTAATCTGAACACAAAAGTTAACGATGAACGGACAACAATGCCCACACCACCACCGCGATGACGTCCAGGGCTCTCATCGCGTAAAACGACGTAGTTTCGACGATTGTATTGCTTCTGTAACACTAGAATCGTTGAATCGTCTAAACGACGTCATATTTATATAACTTATAGAACTGTCAAATACCGACGATTAAACGAATACAATCGTTTGGACGATGATCCTTCTAAAAGTTACGCGATGACAGCGCAGTATTTAAAGAGCAATCCAAACGGTAAACGTTGTAAAATACATTAAACATTTCAACTGATAAAATATGCATATGCAGTAACGTCTCAGTCAAGATGGTTACGTCATACTCATGCAGTGATGCAGCCAGAAATAATTCTCTTGTCTTTGTTCTCATTCCGCTGGTATTTTGGTAATATACAGTAAGCGAATGAGATTGGGCAGATTGCAGCTGATGGTTATGCTGAAGATAATGGCGAAGAGAGCATTATATTATTAAACATTACATTTTTGTTATTTGAATTTATTTGTTGATCTGGTCTCCCGCTGAACTGATGTTTTTTTTAATAAATCGGAAATTTTTTTACACGGACATTAAGAGGTCAATTCATTCCATTTAAAGCATCATCGATGATTGATATATTTCAGTTTAGAGATATCTGAATCCAATGTGCATAGGTGAAAGAAAGAAAGCTGATTAGCTGGAATATTCAGCTTATTGAACACATAAAGGGCCAAACAAAATCAACATTGAGAACCATAAGCTTATGTCATAACTGACCGAAATGCTTCCTTATGTTCTTTCAACTCCAACCGCTGACCATAATACTTTTGCTCGCATAGCGGCTGAGAGCGCTCATTGACCGAAAACTAAACTAATCGACGCTGGGCATAGTATGTGTTCGTGGGTTAACATCTGCGTGCATATGCAGCCAAATGTTGATTATGTTCCTCACTTAAGAAAGGATTGCATCCGACTTGGTAATAGGAGAGAAACGGGAGGGATGTAACCATTCCCTAGAGCGAACCATCTCAATCTTTCTTGTTGCCTGGTCATCCCAACAATAAGAGGAACTTCAGTACTTCGCCTCGGTTTTATTCTGCTAGTGCGAGGACGCTACTCCTTTACTGGTGGTTAAACGTTATTACGTATACGTCCCAAGGTCCCATGAACTAATATATATACACTCCATTTCATAACTATATCATCGTAATGCTCCCGCTGAAGAAAAACCGCCCACACCATAAGACTCCACCGCCATGAACTGTGACTGAAACATGGTAATAATCCTTCTTTTTCTCCTTTGCATATGTTGATTATTAATGCTTTTTTGGACAAAAGAATATTATTCTAACGAAAAAAGAATCAACCTCGATGGTTCAGATGGTTTTCAACACTACTCGAGGGCTTTTTGGAAAAAGTCCCGTGTACGCTTAAACAATGATTTTTTCCGATGAAAGTCTTATGGTGTGGGCGGTTTTTATTCAGCGGGAGCATTACGATGATATAGTTATGAAATGGAGTGTATATATATTATTTAGCCTTGCCATCCACTGGAATGAATAGCGATGAGTATGTTGGTGTCTTGAAACTCAAGTTCTACCATTTTTGGTGAATAATCAAAACACGGAATTGGGTTTTCAGCGGGATTTGCTCCAGCAATGCAACCAAATCGTGGTCAATCAATGTTTTTCAATGGCTTCCTTGCTCACCAGTTTAAAACCCAATAGAAAATCTGTAAGACATACTGACGCGAAAAGTTTACGCTAAAAATAGGCAGTTTAGCAGCGTGGCTAACCTAAAATAAGCCATAAATGCTTCTTGGGCCACAACCCCTCATGATGTGTTAAAAAACTTAGGTGATAATACGCCAAATTGAATTTTGACTTTATTGGAAAACAAAGGAAGTCCCAATAATCACTAATCATTCAAAAATTATATGTTATTAAGGTCTAACAAAATTTTATCCAATTAAAACCAAAATGGTGATATAGTTATGAAAAATTAAAAAAACAGTTTTTTTGTCTTTCCTCTTAGAAATGATGACGAAACTTTTCTAATTTTCATAAAATTGTTTGCATTCCGGTTACCTTTTCAGGTGATAACCGTTATTTACAAAAAAAAATTATTTTAATCCTAAAGAAATACAAAAACAGGGGTGGTGATATAGTTATGAAATGAAGTGTATTAATAAACAATATGCCACAAAAACAGCATTAATTTTGTTTAATGCACCTTTAAACCATAATTAAATTTAACTCTTCATGCATTGAATTAAAAATATGGTGCAAATACAAAAAAAAATTAATTCCATATCCAAATTCAACTATATTCTCCAAAACATTTGTGTACATATGTGAAAGAAATTTATATACACTCCTATTTCCAGACTACGCAAATGATTTGACATGCACAAACGATACATATGATAAATAGCGATTTGACTAAATAGTACACATATGATACAAAAACCATTGGTGTATGTCATTTGTGGTTCAGACGGTTGTGTATTTTTCTGACAATAATACACGAATTTATACACTAATTTTTGTGTATTCACAAATCGTGTGATCTAAGCTTTAGGAACAAAGCTAGGTTGATGTACGTTAAGAAGTTTTCAAAATCAAATCACTATCACTATTCGTGCTTTGGAGGAATTTTATGACTTACTTACTTAAAGGGCTCCCGACCCTTGTAGAGTCCCTGCCTGAGACATCGTTGCGTTCCATCCTCTGCGGTCCCGAGCACGCTGCTTCCAGTTGTGAGGACCAAGCTTTCTGGCATCCGCGACAGCTTGTTCTTTGTACCGGAGGTTTGGTCTTTTTCGCCGTCTCGAACCTGGGGGCTGGGATTGGAAGATCTTCTTGGCTGTAGCATTGTGATCCATTCGCTCGATGTGGCTGCTCCTGGTACAGCTCATAGAGATCGCGGTTGTCCTCGCATAAGGGACCTAATATCCGACGGAGTATTTTTCGCTCGAAGGTGCCCAATATTTGCTCAGCTTTCTTACTTATCGTCCAGCACTCGGCTCCATACAGCAGGACTGGTAAGATGAACGTTCTGTAGAGAATTAATTTGGTCCGTCGAGTTAGGAGTTTTGAACCCAGTTGTTTCGCCAAACCGAAGTAGCAGCGGTTTGCTAGGGTTATTCTTCGTGGGATCTCTACAAAGGTGTCATTTGTAGGATTAATATTTGTTCCGAGGCAGGTGAACTCCTTAACTACCCCGAAATTGTAGTTATCAACAGTGATGTTCTGCCCAATGTTTTGGATAGATAAATTTTTGTTTGTTGATAACATATACTTTGTCTTGTCCTCATTCCCTTCAAGATCAACTCGTTTCGCCTGCTCACCAATAGCCGTAAATGCCTCTACGACGGCTTGCCGGGATCTTCCGTTGATGTCAATATCGTCTGCGTATCCTAGCAGTTGGACGGATTTGTGAAAGATAGTGCCTTCCGTGTTGACACCTGCCCTGCGCACTATCTGCTCCAACACGATATTGAAGAAATCACATGACAGCGCATCTCCTTTCCTGAATCCGGTGCACGTTTGGAAGAGCTCCGAAGAGTTGTTTCCAAATTGCACAGAGCATCGCGTGTTTTCCAGCGTTACGCGACACATCTGGATAAGTTTTGTCGGTATCCCGAATTGGGTCATCGCCTGGTAGAGCTCAAGACGATGAATGCTGTCATAGGCGGTTTTAAAGTCGATGAAAAGGTGGTGGGTTTCGACTTGAAATTCGTTGGTCTTGTTTGTTTTTCTTGAAGGCTCGCAGCTTCTTCTCCTTGGACAGTTGAGCTCTAAATTTAGCTACAGCAAGATAGTGGTCAGAGTCAACGTTTGCCCCTCGAAAGGTACGAACATCCAAGATGTTGAATGCGTGTCTTGCGTCGATTAGCACGTGGTTGATCTGGTTGCGTTCGACCGTCAAAGGAAAGCCAGGTTGCTGTGTGGATTCCTAGCCTAGGAAACCTAGTGCTACTTATCACCGTATTACGAGCTGCTGCAAAGTCGATTAGTCGGAAACCGTTGTCTGTTGTCGAATCGTGGAGGCTGTTATTACCGACTATACCGCCAAAGGTGTTTTCCTTACCGATTTTGGCATTGAAGTCCCCGAGTACGATTTTTACATCGTACTCCGGACAGGCTCCGTAGGCTCCGTCCAGGAGGTCGTAAAATTCCTCCTTGACAGGGTCTTCAGCTTCTTCGGTAGGGGCGTGTGCACATATTAGGCTGATGTTTTGAAATGTGGCTCTGATGCGAATTACAGCCAGGCGATCGCTTATCGGCTTAAAATCAATGACTCTTGATCTGAGCCGATTTCCCACGACGAATCCGCATCCTAACATGTGCAGTCTTTTGTGGCAGCTGTAATAAATGTCGCAGCTACATCTTTTCTGCATACCTGATCCTATTCATCGTATCTCCTGGATCGCAGTAGAGTTTGTACATTCCAGGTGCATACTCGTAGTTCGTGGACGTTCCGGGTCAATTTACCACATGAGGGGGATCGTTATTGTTATCCGAGGCGGATGTCTCTCTCATAACTATAGTACATGAGTGCTAAAGTTCACCCAGATGTGCTCGCGCAGGTCCGAGTGTTCAGCTACACATGCGTAGACAGATTTGGCATACGCTCATCGTTAGTTCACTACTATGTAGCTATCCAGAGGGCACCAGGAGGAGGTGATGATGCGACATTTTGCCCTCCGGAATTTTATGAGGTACTTTGAAATAACAAAAGAAAGTATAAAGACCGGATTTCCATATTTTTTTTATTTGGGCAGTTTTACTTAACTGTTAGGTAAATATAAGAATAGTGTTTATATTATATGCATATATTTGTTTGTCGTTGTATGAAGGGAATTATTATTCAACTCATTAATAATTTTTAATAATTATTAAAGCTCCATTTAATTAACGGTAACTTTATACTTTTGCGTGAACGGGGCAATAAGATCGAGCTATTTGCGAATTAACTTTGATTTTGTAGTCCACGAAGCAAGGCTCCGGACAATCAGCTAGTACCTACAATATCCTAAATATCATTTTTGTTATTTGCTCAAGGTAAAATATTTCTTCTTTATTTTTTAATATAAAAGCGATTAAAAACTTAGCTCGTTGGCTGTAATGACAGTCAAGCTGCGCTTAAGGCCTTGCTCAACCCTTTAACCTCATCCAAAATAGTTGGTGAAGGCAAGAAGCTTTGAACTATGTCGCATGATTCAATTTACTGACTTCACACTGGTACCGCGGGAAATGAAATATCCGATGAGATTGTTAGATAAGGCTCAGAGGAGATTTTTTCAGGACCCGAACCTGCGTCTTCCTGCATCTACAGTCAGCGCTTCCATAGATGATTGGGTTTCTTATGAACACAATTGTGGGTGACAGGACTCTCCTGGATGAAGCCTGACTAAACGAAAGCTCCCAGACGTCAGTGAAAAATCCGCGGCATTCTTTCTGTCTCTTAGCTGAAAGCTACAGACAACTAATTAGCGTTCTTACAGGACACTTCGCTTCGATGCTAAGCATCTTAATATGATTTCCTTAAGTGAAACATCTCTCTGCGACGCTTGTGGAGAGGATGACGGCACTTTCTATGTAATTGTCCTGGCTTTGTTCGTATCATGCGGCAGATTCTATGACCGGATGTGGTGAGTGCAGCCAATGTAAGCTCTTCATCACTGAAGCGCCTACTCGAATTCATTAAGAAGACGAGAAAATTTATACAGTAAAAGGGGGCGTAAAGGAATGCTTTCTGGTAGTACAATGGACCAGTTGATTGCTGACTGCTGCAGTGAAGCTTTTCCTTTAAAAAAAAAAACATATGAAAAGGCTATAATCCGTTCGGAGCGGATCGTATTATACCCTATCCCTTTCCTATGCACATACTAGCTCCTTCCATCAATATACTACTTCCTTACTTCCAACTTTTTTTCAAATATCTTATAAAGCTTCTCCAAAACACAAGTTTTCTCAATAAGTGAGCGTGGTAGTGGGCGGATTTTGTAAATTTTTCAACATATACTGTATTTTGCTCACAAGAAGTGCTATTATTTCGATAAAACGTTCAAAAATATTTTTTTTTATAAAAACGCCTTTAAAAACTGGGCGTGGCCATACACAATGTACTGAAGATATGTAGTGTAAGCGAATATCTACATATTACCTTAAGTAAGTTTTATCGAGTTTCATGTAAAATTACTGAAAAAAGTGATTTTTTCGCAAAGTGGGTGTGGCAGTGGGCGGATTTTAAAAATGTTTACACTTGTATTGCTTACTTTTCCAAGGACCTCGTATACAAAATTTCATCATTCTACGGACGGACATGGCTCAATCGACTCGGCTACTGATGCTGATCATTTATATATACTTTATGTAGTCTATCTTCAATATTTCTCTATGTTATAAACTATGTATCAAACTTAATATACCCTTAGAATAGGGTATAACTACTTAGCTCTGATAGAAAAGTAAATTGATCCGCACTGAGTCAAAATATATATACAGTGAAATCCGGATATAACGACGGTGAAGGGACCGGACTGAAATGGTCGTTATAGCCGAATGTCGCTATAACCGGGGTAAGAAAATTAAAACGATTTTGTTACCAGTAAGTACGAACACATGTATTTAATTTTAATTATTCACTTGCACCTACATATATGCTGTTAGTTGGAAATGAATTTAAAAAAAAAAATTACAATAGATTTTTGATTTTTTTTTTTTTTTAATTTTGTATAAGTTTAAATGGCATATATTATTAAACATTTAATCTTGCCCACATTTCAATTTTGATGGAAATCCATTGAGTTTTAGCCGAGAAATAGCCATATTTCTAAAACCAGTTAATAAGAAAAGTACCGTTATACGTATTTTTAGCCAAAAACGTGGTACGCCATCTTATAGCATTTGCCCAGACTAACTCGAATATGAAATTTAATCAAAATCGTTAGAGCCGTTTTCGAGAAAATCATGTTTTTGTAAAATTGGCCTTAAGTAAAGTACCGTTAATAATAGGGCTAGAACGAAAATTCCAATTTCCCCTCTGGAGAATACACAACAGACCCCAGATATGAAGTTTGAAGGAAATCGGTCCACCCGTTTGGGCTGTAGTCGAGCGTACATACATACAGAGTGACGGACAGACAGACAGACAGACAGAATCGGCAGACCTACTTTTTCGAGCTTCTCTATCATCGTAATGTCAGAATTCATTGTTATCTCGAGTTCGAATTTTTGCACGAATCCAATACTTGCCCTATATTATAGGTGCAAGTAAAAATCAACGAAGCAGAACAAGCAAAAGAAACAAACGGTAATTTGTTTCATTGCTAGGTTTCAATTTCACACAGGCAACTACTACAGATATAATTTTCTATTTCGTCGCTATATCCGAAAGAAAAAATGTATATTCTTGGGAAAACGGACGCTATATCCGGAATCGTCTTTATATCCGAAGTCGCTATATCAGGATGAATTTGTATGGAAAGTATGTTGTAAAATGATGGGACTCAGAATTTACGTCGTTATATCCGCATTGTCGTTATAACCGAGGTCGCTATAGGCGAATTTCACTGTATATTGAGCACATGGTGATTCATTTTCACCATTTTGGACTTTCGTTGTGATTTTCTTAGTTAGTGTTGGCTGAATTTTAAATGTATTTTAAGTAACGGCAAAAAGAGGTATGCTATTGCTGAGGATTTTTCACAATTGGTGATTAAAATAAAAAAATCTTCAATCTCAAAGAGTGATTGATTATTCCAAAAACCGAACATTCTAAAACCATGATTTTTACGTCATTTGACGCAAGTATTTACGTTTTACACTTCTCATGATATATGATCTTATCAGCATATAAACGCACCAAAATCATTAAAAAAATCCTTCCATAATACAAACTTCACACAAGAAAGTCTTAAAATACAACATACGATTTTTATATAACTTCACAGATTTAATGAACTAATGCTTAGTTTTATTTTAATACCAGTTTTATTGATGTATGCTCTTGGCCCAAAAGTGCCCCATCTCCTTCTAAAACAAGAATAGAAAATTATATTTAATCCGAACTATGTAGATACAAATGCATCAGATTTAAAATTTCAAACAAATCGCCACCTGGGGTTTAAGAAACATCTTATTTGGAGTTTGTCGGTACAAGCTCACTACAGAATCTAAGGGAACGAAGAGCATTTGAAACAAATATTGCATTGTACTTATTCTGCCTATTTTTCTTGTAAGGGGTTCATGACAATACATACATATTTGCAGTCCTTGCTCGTTGCCCAATATGGCCAATCGAATCCTTGAATAAGTACCTCGTAAAAAGTCACAGGTATATACTTAGTACCATGGGTAAATAGTTACATACAATTTATCGGCTTTTTGCAATAGTTACTAGCTATTACCTTTCAATGTTGATCTCAAAGCTGTTAAACTTTGTAGGCATAATACTTGAAAAAGCTCTGATAAGCTAAATATTCAACGCTGTTTGGGAAGCTATAGGGAATTCAGAAGCATTTCGGAAAAAAGCGGCGAGCAGTGTTTTCATCATTTGTAGCATCATCGACAAGCAATCAAATCACAGATTACAGAGAACATAACTTATTTATATTTAAATGTACATAAATATATATTGATATCAGGGACGAAGCCTCCATATAATGAGTAGAATGAGTAATTAAAAAAAATTTTCATAGCAAATAATTATTAATTCCAAATTCCAAATCGTATTTACATTGTAATATACATTTCTAATCGAATGTTCTCTTAGTCCCTAATGTAGATTAATTGAATCCCAACATCATGATAGGAACATTATTATCTTTTATCAAAATCACTCATGAAAAATAACACTAAGATCCGCACATCATCCCTTTGCTAACTACAACTCAAAATCTTCCTCCTACTCCAACTGAGAATGCACAACATCACTCCATTACATGTATGTTTAATGCTTACAGGAAAGCGTTTGCTAAAAAAAATGCCTACAATGCATAAAATCCAAGCATTCTTGTATTTCGCCTTCTTAACTCAAATCCCATCCCAAAGTCAGATTAAAATGGTTTCATTTTTCACCGTTTGACCAAGGTGTTAAGAATGAGTTGAGTGCACTTATTACGAAAATTCAACTAAAGAAAAGACCAGATTAAGAAATATCATATTGAGTTTTTTTCTGCGTCTTACTCACACTAGTGCAATCAAAAAGCAAAGCAAAAATAGGTATACAAAATTATTTTTTTTACACTTCTATATATGTGACTGTGTGAAAAATATAGTGTCATTCACTCCATCAGAAAAAAAAGTGCGTTGATCTGAAGGGTGGCGTTTTGCTTTTAAATTTTTATGAACTATGGACTGCAACTGCATAATAGAAAGTTTTTCGGATAAACCATTTTCGGCTAGAGGATTTGACGAAAAAAAACATAATAAATGGTGGGAGGCCAAAGCCATTTGCAAACATCAACACCGTTACAAAGCGATGTACTAGGCATATTTAGTACTGATTTGGATCAAAGTTTCACAGAATACTGTAAGCTTTGTAAACTAATGTTAACTTTTCCAGTGACAACGGTATCTGTAGAGAGATCAATAAATCTGAGAAATAAATTTGGGCAGAAAAGATTAACAAGTTTAGCTTAAGTACAAGGCTTAGTAACCTTTTGATAATTAACTAAATAAATATTACAAATTAAAGGGGTATTGTCTCAAATAAAGGACTTTTTTCTTCGTTTTACGTCGGGTTTTACGTCGGGTGCTTCCGCTTCCGAAAAAGTCACGCCTCGTGCCTGATTGATATGTATACTTACATCCATATTAAACTGATTCAGGTGTTTTTCCCATAGTACATTAACTGCAATCATTTGAGTTAAGCATTTCAAACCTGATGCACGCACATATGATTCTTGATCATTTTTTACCATGGAGTAAACTAATGTGCAAATATCATTCTCTAAAATATACTGTTGAAATGCCGGAAATTCTGTGAAAAGATAAAAAATAAATAATTAAGTATACTACAATTAAAATTATGTTGGTTGGAAATAATACTAAAAACCTATAGAAATGCTATAATACGCCTGGATCAGAAAGTACGATACCATATTTTGTTATACATATGTATCTATGTATATAAAATTCCATAGACCTAGCACATAAAATAAGACCTAAGAACTAGACCAAAGAGACGGCATTATCGAATCGGGTGATGCTAATCACTTACATATATATCTGTGGCCACAAGGAATAACCGCATAAGTCGACTTACGCAAGAATTGAGCTAAGAACGTCAAAATTGTCAGCACATGCTTTAAATATTGGGAAATATTGCGGTATACTTAAATAATTTTCTTCTTAAGTCGACTTAGGCGGGTCAGCCTTGTTTTTTCACTAGAGATCTAAATAAATGTAATAACATAGTTGAAAGGCAGTATTTTTCGACGTTTAATACAGAGAAATAAAATCGTATTGAATTCGATAAGAATTTATGTTTTCCTAACTTCATTAGAATCATTCATTAGTTAAATCATTACACTAGTTTGAAATTGTTAAGTTTTTCTGTCCTTTGAGTGAATTGTATATTTTTGAATACAGTTAGAATAAGTAAATGTAAAAACATTGTTTCTGTTACGTCTGTGATGAAATCCCAGGTGCCATACCAGGCATACTGGAGACTCCACACTCTATGGATTTCGGTCCTACGGATTCTGGGGAGGACCAATTATTACATCTAATCAACCCATTCACAAGAAAGGTGAGAGTATCTAGATAACCGCTAGTGGAATTTTGTAGAAGCAGTACTACACCATCGGGTGCAAAGAATTGCACAGTAGCGCTGTTAGCGGAGATGAAAAAAAATGCAGGCTGAAAATGAAGAACACCGGAAAAAAAATTAGCAATATAGAATTGATCATAAGGCATTTACAAAATGTAGTAAAAAAGCAATATCATCACCAGTCATAAGTCCAGACAAATCGAACACAAAAGCCAAAGAGGAAGTTATTAAAAATAAGGTAAGGTTAAATAAGGTTTTTAAGAAGGAAAAACCACCTCGACTAGTCAATATACATGGTTTGAATAGCTAGCTTCACTGAGGTTAAGAAGCTACTGAGCTCAGTATCAAACAAGAATCATAAAACAGTAGCTTAAAACAATGATGTTTGGAAAATTTACGCGCCTAATACAGATACTTATAGAGCTCGCGAAGATGCTTAGTGAATCTGAAATTCAATGGTTTACCTATAAGCATAAAAATAACTGGCCGATCAAAGTTATAGCTAGATGCCGCCATCCAATACTCAACAGAAAGGCATGCACTTGCTCGATGCAGTCAACGTCCTAAAAAAGGAGAAAAAAACAGATAAAAAACGAAAGCCAGTAGTATCCAATAGAGCACTTCCACTATTTATGCTGACATTTCACAGCAAAAAAAAAAAAAAAAACAGAAAACATACACAAACTATGCTCGATACTAAACATGAATGTTAAAATTGAACCACTGCGGAAAACAACAACAACAACAACAACAGAAATATTGCTCTGTTGAAGCAAGATGTATCAGATGTGCTGCAAAACACTAACTGCATAAACTGCGTCACACACATTTGATTGAGCTTGATTGGCGAAAATCAAAGAAATTTTGATTTTTAACGACGAGTGTCATGCTGATTGATGTGTATAAGGGTTTGATTGACCTGCTTACTTCATTCTATCCTGTATCGCGGAAGTAGAAACATGTCTGAGAGCAAAAATAAATTGCTTTATAAACTCATAAAAAGGGTTATGAGTACAAAATATTTGTTTTGGAATTCATTGGGATATATAGGTTACTACGAAGTTAATGAGACGTAAAATGCAAGAAAATTGCGACCGAACTAAAAAAAATGGAAGAATATGAGGCTTCATTAGAAAAATATAGAGAAAAATGTTCTAATGCGCCAAAAGTGGATGTCACCGGAATCGCTTCACGCATAAATGTATCTTGCTTCTTAATAAAAAGAGAAATTATTTTAAGCAACTCATTATAAGTGGAGCTATCTATTGTTATAAAGTTTTTATAATCATCCTGTGCAGATATTTCCCATTCGTTCAAACGATTTTCGTGTGTGAACTGATTCCTTTTTAGGGAATATTAAGTTTGATACATAGTTTGTAACATAGTGAAATATTGCAGACAGACCCCATAAAGTATATATGTATATAAATGATCAGTATCAATAGCCGATTTGATTGAGACATGTCCGTCCGTCTGTCACCAGTTTTTGGGCCTTAAATTTTGAGCTAGGGCAATGAAATTTTGTATACGAAGTCTTTGGATATCAGGACAGAACAAGTGTAAAAATTTTCACAATCCTCCCACTGACACTCCCACTTTTCGAAAAATTAATTTTCTTCAGTATTTTTGTATGAAACTCGGAAAAACTTACTTAACCAAATATATAGAGATTTCTTTACTCTACAAATCTTCCATACATTGTATATGAACACGCCTACTTTTTAGGGGCGGTTTTCTTTAAAAAACAGTTTTTCGGCGTTTTCGTTGGACAAATATCACTTCTTAGCAACAATATTTAATACATGTTGAACAAATTTCAAAATCCGCCTACTACCATGCCCAGTTTTTGATAAAACTCATGTTTAGGAATAATTTGAAAAAAAACACTTAGAAAAAGGATAGGGTATCACACGATCCGCTCCAGACGGATTGTAGCAGTTTCATATGTTTTCTTGACATTTTTTTTCTTATTTCTTTTTATCAAAAGTGCTAGAGCAGCAAAGGAAATACAATCATCCGCATCGTACGTCCGCATGCTATGAAAACTCAAATTAAATAAATTTAACTTCAACTGATTGAACTGTGTAAGGGCTAGCGTTAATTCACACGTACACGATGATTGATATCAATCGATTGGCGCTTAAGAAAAGAGGACTTACCCACGATGCCTCATATTCCAAGCCGGTGTCAACGGCCGTCTGCTCTGTGGCGGAGTCGTGGGATGGAACATGTATCCGCGCTCCGCATCGTAGGCAACCAATTTGTAGAAAATGCTGCCATTTTCCTTCATTTTTTTTAAAGAGTATACAGACATGTAGAAAATAAAAATAAACCAGTGAAAAATGCTACAATCCGCCTGGAGCGGATCATATGATACCCTATCCCTATCTTATTTGGTCGTTTCAGTGGGCGGTGGAAAATGTATTCACAAAATTTTCTATTTTGCCCTATAAACTTATATTTTTACTCGAAAAATAATTTTTGAAGTAAACGCCGCTAAAAAGTAGGCGTGGCCATATACAATGTATAGACAATTTGTAGATTTAGTGGATATCTACATATTTGCTCAAGTAAGTTTTTTCGAGTTTCATATGAAAATAGTGAAAAAAGGTGATTTTTTTGAAAAGTGGGCGTGTCAGTGGGCGGATTTTAAAAATGTTTACACTTGTTCTGTCCCGATATCCAAAGACTTCGTATACAAAATTTCATTGTCCTAGCTCAAAATTTAAGGCCCAAAAACAGGTGACAAACGGACGGACGGACATGTCTCAATCGAATCGGCTATTGATACTGATCATTTATATATATACTTTATGGGGTCTGTCTGCAATATTTCTCTATGTTACAAACTATGTATCAAACTTAATATACCCTTAGGATAGGGTATAAAAACAAAAACAAAATTGATGAATGACAGATGTGACAGAAGGCTGTCATGGGGTAGTACGATCTTAATTTACTACAAAAAGTAAAGAAATATCCCATGGTGTACGTATAAGATAAAGGGTTAAGTACGCGATATGTGTGTAAACTACCATACTGATATGTATAAGTAAAAGAGTAGTTTGGTAAAGTGAGATTAGAATCATGATTGTGTAGACTCAACGAGAACGGTCAATGGCTGGAAGACTTCCCCAACCAACCGAACTGAAAGAAAAGTGCATTGACCGGAGAAAGGTGTATAGGTACATGCAATTTCCACTGTTAATCAGGGAACAAAAGAACATCCGACACTACATAGTGAGAGTACGAAGCAGGCAGTTGACATTTGAAAAAAAATCATATAAAGGCTCAAATACCAATACAAAAAAGTGCACGACTGGATCGTACGTACTTGCACCTACATATATGCTGGTAGTTGAAAATGAATAAATTTTTAATATCAAATTTAATCAAAATCGTTAGAGCCGTTTTCGAGAAATACGTCTTTTTGTGAAATTAGCCTTAAGTAAAGTACCGTTAATAAAGGGGCTAGAATAAAAATTCCGATTTCGCCTCGAATGGTGACCCTACAGAGCTCAGATATGAAGTTTGAAGCAAATCGCCCCAGCAGTTTAGGCTTCAGTCCAGCGTACATACACACAGTAGGACAGACAGACAGATAGACAGAATTGGCAGACCCACTTTTTCGAGCTTCTCTATCATCGTAATGTCAGAATTCATTGTTATCTCGAGTTCAAATTTTTTCACGAATCCAATACCTGCTCTATATTATAGGTGCACGACTGGGTCGTACGTACTTGTACCCTTGGGCTGTTAGTTGGAAATGAATGAACTTTTAAAAATATGTATGAGCAAATTTTTTTTTTTTTTAATTTTTATAAAATTGAATGCCACATTTTTGTTTTCATTAAATTTTGTTCACATTTTGATTTGGACCAAAATCCATTGAATATTAACTGCGATATGGCCATATTTCTAAAATCAGTTAATAAGCAAAGTACCATTCTACGTTTCCAAAAGCGTGGTACGCCAATTTATGGCATTTGTCTAGACTAGCTCATATATGAAATCTAATCAAAATCTTTAGAGCCGTTTTCGAGATATTTTGTTGTTGGCTATATGTAAAGTACCGTTCTAAGCAATTTTGGCCAAAAACGTGGTACGCTATTTTATTATGCTTCGGACGGACGGATTACACATTTTCATTTTTCAGTTTCGGTTCATTAAACATGAAAGACGGAATACCTGTTGAATAAACACAATGTTTCAGTGAGAACCGTTTGATATGTTACAATTATGGTACACATAGAAACACATTTCGTACAAAAACAATGCCGACCAATTTATGACTTTCAGAAAAGAATGAACGAGTTCAAACAAATATAAGTCCGTTTGTCAGATACTGACATTTGTTGATATTAATACTAACAGTAGTGTCAGTCATGTAAACCCTGCGTTAAGCCTACATAAGTTGATTTCGGGACTCGTAAAGAAAATTGTATATTTTTCACGTGGAATTAAAATGGGGGAAAAAATCCACAATGGGCCTCTCTAAATGGGAAACACTAAAGTTGAGAAATCCATAAACTATCAACAGGTGAGGTAGTGAGCAACATGTTTTCATTAGGCCTAACGAAAACAATGTTTCACTTAAACTACATACACTGCTTGTATTTACAAAAAACCAGTGAAAAATGCTACAATCCGCTTGGAGCGGATCGTATGATACCCTATCCCTATCTTATTTGGTCGTGTCAGTGGGCGGTGGAAAATGTATTCACAAAATTTTTTATTTTGCCCTATAAACTAATATTTTTACTCGAAAATTAATTTTTGAAGTAAACGCCGCTAAAAAGTAGGCGTGGCCATATACAACGTATAGACGATTTGTAGATTAAGTGGATATCTACATATTTGCTCAAGTAACTTTTTTCGAGTTTCATATGAAAATAGTGAAAAAAAGTGATTTTTTTGAAAAGTGGGCCAGTCAGTGGGCGGATTTTAAAAATGTTTACACTTGTTCTGTCCCGATGTCCAAAGACCTCGCATGCAAAGTTTCATTGACCTAGCTTAAAATTTAAGGCCCAAAAACTGGTGACAGACAGACGGACAGACGGACGGACATGGCTCAATCGAATTGGCTATTGATACTGATCATTTATATATATACTTTATTGAGTCTGTCTGCAATATTTCTCTATGTTACAAACTATGTATCAAACTTAATATACCCTTAGGATAGGGTATAAAAAAAAGAACAGTGAAAACACTTAAGACTGAACTATAATAGTCGGAAGCTTATGTCAATTTTAACGCTCAGTTGAGATAATTAATAATATAATTATTCATTCAAAACCGTTTGAAAATTTAAATTTAATACATTTTGTGGATTATAAAATAATTCTTCATACGAAAGAGCAAATGTTTTCGCAGTTTCGGAAGCACGCAAAAGTGACTGAAAGCTTAACGAATCGAAGCCAAAATCTATTATGGTCCACAATATAAGTCCTTTGTATTCGGAAGTGGTTGTACGAATACTTTTTTCTATAATAGTTCAGCCTGAAAACTAATAACAAAACTCGTTCAATACTATGCAAGATTTTAGATTTGATGAATTTTGTACATTACAAAATAATTTTAGAATTCTCCCCAGTTGTCTATGAAATTAACTTACGAAAGAGCGAATGGATTCGCGAATGAAGTGTGAAGAAAGAAACGGGATAAATCTTAAACATTGATCTTTCAAGCGGTTGAACAGCTAGATAAAACTAATGGCAGAAGTCGGAAGCAACAGGAAGCTCATTTCAAAATTCTACGTTATAGAAGTATGTATTCGGAAATATCTGTCAGGTAGGTTCGCTGGTTAATTTTGCATTTTTCCATAAAAAAATCAATTGTTTTGAAAAAAATAATAATATAACTCATTGAAAATTAAAATTGGATGCATTTTGAACGTTATAAAATCACATTTTAGAATTTTCCCCAGATGACTGCCGAATTTTCATAAGTGAGAGGGAATGAATTTTCACTATCAGAAGTGAGCAAAAGTGACCGAAAACTGAACGAATCGAAGCCAAAAGCATTAGTATAACACTACATTTTTTGTATTTTTAATGCTATTGATATTAAATCAGAGCAGTACGAAAAATTCACCACTGAAATTGTCAGTAGGTGTGAGTGTATACGCACTAAGCCCATAAACGTGAAAATGACAAAAAATATACTTTAAAAATGTACTTCTTACCACATTCTTCAGCCGCTGGCAACTTTTTTTTTTACATGTCTGCATTGAGCTTAGACTTCGTTGCTTGTTGTTTTTGCTTTCCAGCGAAATTAAGTGTGTATTAATTATGTAAAAAATACGAAAAAAATGTAGCATCATACAGGCTTTACGGTCGCGCAGTACTAATCATGTGTATTCGCACTGTTTTAGAAGTGGTCGTATGAAACCATTCGACTATTATATGCACATTTTATTTTTAGTTTGGCAGTTGTGAAAATAAGAATTTTAAAAATGTCATGGATCATTCAAAAAAACTATAGTTTTTATTTATTTTCGTAAAACTTAAACCAATTAATTTTTTTTGCGAACTGTCAAATTGCATAATGTGCTTTCGATGTGCACCCCCCAGAGCTGCAATAAGGAGCAATTGTTGATAACTTCTTTTGATTTGAAAAAATAAAATAAGTTTGATCATGTAACATTTTGGTCAATACATAGAGCTATGCTCTTAGAGTAAGCAGAAAGCTGATGGAAAGTTTAAAATATTTGAGGAAGTTTTGGCATTTACGAGAGTAATAGCATGTTAAAGGCTCCCAAAGTAGACTGGACAAAAAACTTAAAAGTATATGCGCATCCCGGAGTCTTAAGAAACGCTTCAAAAATTGAATTTCATCAATCACGCAATATGAAAAATTGCATTGCTTTATTTGTTAATTGATCGAATATTGTATTTAGCGCATATGAAGGGAGTGTAATAAAGAGCCAATTGTTCAGTTGATATCGAAAAAACCAATACGTTGATTTCTGCTTTGTATCCCGCGGAACACGTAACTTAAAAAGTAAACCGAAGCAGAAGCAGAAGAAAACACGAAGAGTTTGTACACATTAAATTTTACTCCCATTTTGATTTTGACTAACATCCATTGAGTATTAATCGAGATATGGCCATATTGATAAAACCAGTTAATAAGCAAAGTTTTGACAGTTGTCGTGTTTGGTTCGGTATCTGATCGGTGCTAAAGATTTGCAAAGAAAAGTGGTTAAGAAGAAGAAAATTCGAAAGAGACGAATGTGAAAAAGTGTCATCAATAGAAAGCAAAAATAACGTTTTTACATAATAATTATCCTTTTAAGCTTATTTTTCGACTAATTGTAATGACGGAAAACAAAGAAGAATTCAGTTCTCTGGATCTCTATAAGCTGTTGCAGAAAGAAATTCACGGTGCATCTGAAAATCTTTCTAAGCAAATAGGAGAAGTTAAAGAAGTAAATAAAGAATTAAAGGAAGAAATCTGCAAAATCAACGAATCACTTAATAACAAAATCATAAAATTAGAAAAAAGAATCGAGTTGCTTGAAGAGACGGTAGGGTCGCAAAACCAAATTATTACAAAACATGAAAAGGAGTTGAAAAAAATAATCTAGTAATTTTTAATTGTCAAGAATCCGAGATAGAAAAAGTAACTGACGTAGTGAGAGCAATTGTAGTCGGTAAACTAGGAGTGGAATGCAGCAAGCCTGATATAACATTCACCAAAAGGATTGGACAGAAGAACACTGGAAAACCCAGGCCTGTCGTAGGCAAAGTTAACTCTAAAATTCCAAAATCTGAGATTTTAAAAAATAAGAACAAGTTGAAAGGCAAACAGTGGTCCATAAATCAAGATTTCTCTATTGAAGAAAGAAAACTACGATTCGAAATAAAAAAGGAAGCAAATAAAGGGAAGAGGGTAAAACTGTGCAGATTCATGGTAATCACATGTTAGTTGATGGTCAAAAAACTAGTATTGTATATAACACGTCCAATAGTGAGAAAAGTGGAAAAGAGAAGAGACAAAGACGAAGATCACGTGAAAACCCAATCGCCCAACCCACCTAAAAAATAGAAACCCACTTATAGAGTTCGCAAAAATTTGACGAATAGCAAAAACGATAGGGAAATTCGCTCACGTATCAATTCCGAGTTGGTCCCTATTAACAGCATAGCGGATCAACCAACTACAAAAAACATCAGAAGGCAATGACAAAGGCAAACGATCAAGGATTTCGCAACGAACAACAACATAGAATGAAAATATAGAAAGGAATTGTACGAAGTATATGAAACAACGAGAGGAAGGCAACGAGAAACCACATCATATAAAACTATTCCCTAGTAATAATATTCGTAATCAATAAACAAACAGTAAATTAAAGTTAAAAATATCATCGTTCAAACATATCAACAAATTAAAAACAACAAAAAAAATATGAATCGACTAGATACTGAGTCATTAATATTGGTGCGTGGAACGATAGGAGCTTATTTAGCGATGGAAAATTAGAAAACGTAATAGAAGAAGTGAAGAGGTTAAAAATAGACATCCTTGGGATTAGCGATCCCAATGTCAATGGAGAGGAAATGAAACAAAAACTAAAACCGAATTCACATTCTTCTATTCATGCGCCGACAGGAACAGAACAGATATGGTGTTGGAGTCTTAGTATCTGAAAAGATAAAAAAAAAAGCTATTATAGTAGAGGGTGATAATGATACAGGTTAAGGCAAAAGATACGCTTTTAAATATCACACAAGCATATGCCCCAACAACGGACTGCGAAGATTCTTAAATCAAGCCATGCTAATGACAAAAGAAAAAGAAGTCGTAATGATAATGGGAGACTTTAATGCCAAAGTCGGGAATAAAAAAATAGAGGATATTGTGGGTGGATACGGTCTGGGTATGTAAAATCAAAGAGATCAACGTCTCGTGGAGTCATGTCAACTAAATGGGCTTGCCATAATGAATACATGGTTTAAACTCCCTCCAAGGAGACTATATACTTGGACCTCACCAAGGCATACGACAGAATCAATAGTAAGAAACCAAATTGATTACATAGTCGTCAATAACCGGTTTAGAAATGCTATAAAGGCGGTGAAAACTTATCCAGGAGCTGATGTAGGATCAGACCACAATCCCATCGTTGCAAAAATAAAAATTAAAATGAAGAAGATAGAGAAAAAATATATCGGAAAAGACTGGATCTGAGGCTCTTAAAGGATCAAACAATCAAACAAAAAAATAAATGAAAAGCTAGCATTATTAAATAGAGATCGACCAATACCTTCAAACATTAACTCCAAATGGGCGGAACTCAGAGAAGTTTTAGTGGAAACGGGAAAAAAATATCTCAGTACCAATAACCGACGGCCAAGAAAGGGTTGAATGACAGCAGAAGTCCTCTTACTTATGGAAGAGAAAAGGCAGAACAAACTGAATCTTACCGATACAAAGAGAGGCCAAAAATGAGCATCTACGTCAAGAGTGTGAAGAACTAGAGAGCTTTGACAGAATTCATGACAGTTTCAACCTGAATAAGAAAGTAAAAGAGATCTCCGGTACGGAAAGAAAGAAGCAAGTCGGATAGTTAAAAGATAAAAATGGCAATATTCTTTGGAGCACGAAAGACAAACTAATAAGATGGAAACATCAAGGAACTTTTCATTGATAAGCGTGAACAAATCCAACCATATGACGGGCCGATTGGACCTGAAATCTTAAAAGAAAAAATAATTAAAAAGACAAATGAAACCAAAAACAGAAAAGCAGTAGGCCCAGATGGAGTACCAAATGAATTATTAAAACTCATAGAGGAGGAGAACTTGAACGTAGTCATAGATCTATTTAACGAGATATACAGACAAGGTTGTATTTCGAACGAATGGTTAAAGTCTACATTCATAGCAATGCCTAAAAAAAAATAAGGCGTCGCAGTGCAGCAAATACAGAACAATCAGCCTGATGAGTCATGCACTTAAGATATTTTCTAAAATTATCCACAGAAGAATTTATAACAAACTGGAATAGAAGAAAGCATTTGATAAAGTACAGCACATGAAAATAGCAGAGATCTTTAAAAGCAAAAACATCGACAGGAGTGACAGTGGAATAATCCGGAAGAAGCCAAAATATCTACAGAAGGAGAAGAATCGGAAAGCATGATAATACAAAGAGGAGTTCGACAAGGATGTATTCTTTCGCCGTTATTATTTAACATGTATTCGGAGCAGATATTCAAAGAAGCATTGGCTGACTATGACGGTGGGCATCATCAGCATTAACGGCTATAAAATTAACAATATTAGATATGCAGATGATACGATTGTGATGACAAATGGTATCAATGAACTCAATGACATGATGAATAAGCTGGACTAAATAAGTCGGAAATATGGGCTAAAAATTAACGCGGCGAAAACAAAATTCATGTTATTCACAAAGAATCAACAACCACAGAATTAAAAATAGGAGATATCATAGTGAAAAGTTTACTAGCAACAAATACCTCGGAACTATGATAAACCGCAAAGCAGATCCCAAGAAAGAAATAAAATGTATGGTGTTGAAACCTGGACGCTGCATAAAATTATGATTAAAAAACTGGGAGCGTTCGAACTGTGGCTATACCGAAGGAAACTGCGAGTCTCGAGGGTGGACAGGATCACTAATACGGAAGTCCTAAGAAGAATGAGATGCGGTAGAGAGCTTATATTCCAAATCAAAAGACGTAAAATAGAATACTTAGGCCATGTACTACGGAATAACAAATACAACTACTCCATGTCATCATTCAAGGAATGTTAGAGGGAAGAGGAACTGTATTATACTCGAATGAAAGAGAGTTGTGGTTATTCTCAGTGCTTTATTGCAACTGATCATATGCTTACAGATAAGTGACAATTAGGAATCTCACACTGATAGAGTGGAGAGTATAGGGTGTGCCTAACATAATCTCTACATCTCCCCTTTTAACTTTTTAACTTAATAACCTAAATGTTTTTATGTTTTATATGATTTATATGAACTCAAGCAAATGATTTTATTTTCAAATGATTCAGTACTAATTTAACTCAAAAAGTAACGTGAACTATGAAATAGCTTCAATTCAATTTTTTTTTTTTTTTACATAGGTTAATACATATGTATATACATAATGTATGAAAACAAATTTTCCTACTTGCACCTTCTCTGTTCAGTTTCTCAATTTGTTGTTTATTTTCGCGGTCTAAGAAACAACGAATTTCTTCGGAGAGTTCGTCCGTCTACAAGTTCAATCCAATACGATCGTGGCATCTTTAAATGTTTGTATTTTACTTTTCCTGGTACCCAAGATTTATCTTCCTTAACCCACACTGCCTCACCACTTTCAAACTCACTTTTAGTTGCTGTAGTTTTATCATAATTCAGTTTATTCTGCCTATTATTTTCAATTAAGACTGGTTTTATTTGTTGGCTTAGCATTTCATTTTTATAAATATCCATTTTTCCTGGTACTTGACTTCTTGTTTTCCTTCCCATTATCAATTCAGCTGGAGAAAGCGATGAATTTTTTAGAGGAGTATTCCTATATTCAAGCAATGCCATCCATAAACTACTTTTGTCTTCTCTACATTTTAAAATTAAGTTTTTAGCTACCTGTACCATGCGCTCAGCAAACCCGTTAGACCGTGGATACCTTGGGGTGGTTGTTATGATTGAAATATCATAAGTATTACAAAATTTTTAAAATTCATAAGACCCGAAGGGTACATTGTCAGCAATTATATATCTGGGGATTCCGTGAGTCGCAAATAGAGGTAATAAATTATGTATAACAGTTTGACTGGTTTTCTTTATAACTGGCAAAATTTCTAAATAATTCGTATAATAATCAGCTACAATCAAAAAGTTTTTCCTTCGACCTCCATAAAATCCATTCCAATTTTAAAAAAAAGGTATGTCTGGAATCTCATGTGAAATCATCATCATCATTCTTTTTTACTGTTTGAACTATATTTTTGACATATTGTAAACTTTTGTATCATGTTTTCTATGTCATTATGGAGAGAAGGCCAGTAAACTAGTGTGCGTGCACGGGCTTTTGTCTTCTCAATGCCGAGATGAGCACTATGCAGTTTATTTAGCACCTCACCCCTCAATACCTTAGGAAAAAGGTCGTCATAGACTTACATGGCTGACTAATGTGCGTGAATGGCTTAACTAGTCAATACCAGATTTAATAAGAGACGTGAAAGATAAACGGAAAATTAAAACAATGATTTTTCAACGTCCGAAGCGGAGAGGAACCTTAAGAAGAAGAAGCAAAGTACCGTTATACGCAGTTTTAGCCAAAAACGTGGTATGCCATCTTATAGAAATTTGCATAGATTAAATCAAATATGAAATTTAATCAGAATCGTTATAGCCGTTTTCGAGAAAACCGATTTATTAAGTTTGCAATAAGTAAAGTACCGTTATTAGTGCTCTTGGCCAAAAACCTAGTATGCCATCTGGTGTGAATTTAGAACATTAGTCTAAATATGAAATTAAAACAAAACCGTTAGAGCCATTTTCAAGCAAAAGGCAATTTCTTAAGTTGGCTATAAATAAAGTGTCGTGACTTAGGAAAAGTAGTTAGAATGTGAAAGTTAGACGAAATCGTTTGAGTTGTTTACGAGAAAAAAGACATTTTGTTAAGTTGGTTCTAAGCAAAATACCATTACTAACAAATTTGGCCAAAAATTTGGTACGCCATTTTATAAACTAAGCTAGTTTAAATAGGAAGTTTAAGTAAAATCGTTAGAGCGGTTTTCGCGCAATTGGCTAAAGCCTCTTAATCCTTGAAAAATTACCGTTATTACCACTTTTGGGCAACATTTTTTCCAAGCCATTTTATAGAATTTGCGATCTGTAATCTAATGCGAAAAGTTTAATAAAATCGTTTAATCCGTTTTCAATAAAATCCTCTTTTAGCCAAATCGGCCATAAGTACCGTTGCAACCAATTTTAGCTAAAATTTGGTAGGTCATCTTATTGCATATCTCTGTACTAGCCTTAGTGCGGAGTTTAAAGGAAATCGTTGAAGCCGTTTTAGCGTAAATAGGCTTTTGCAAAAAAAAATGTTATGTATATATGATTGGAATTTTCCAATATAAATCGAATATTAAATTTAGTCAAAATCGTTTAAGCCGTTTTCGAGAAAATCCCATTTTTGCCAAACTGGCCATAAGTAAATTACCGTTAATATAAGGCCTAAAGAAAAATTTCAATTTCGCCTCTAGGGATTATCTCACAGACCATAGATATGAAGTTTGATCGAAATCCGTCCACCCGTTTAGGCTGTAGCCTCAGGGACACACAGACAGACAGACAGAGAGACGGACAGACAGAATTCGCAGACCTACTTTTTTGGGCTTCTCTATCGTCGTAAAGTCAGAATTGATTAATTTTTGCACGAATCCAATACTTGCCCTATATTATAGGTGCAAGTAAAAAATATCAACACTGAGTGACGAATCGATACTATATACATAGATAAAAAAATATGAAAATGCTACAATCCGTCTGGAGCGGATCGTTTGATACCCTATCCCTTTCCTTTACACATAGCTTCTTCTTCCACCATATATTGGTGCTTAAGCAACTTTTTTCAAATATCTTTACTTTTTTCAATATCAATAAGTGGGCGTGGAAGTGGGCGGATTTCAAAAATTTTTCAACTTACACTGTATCTTGTTCTTAAAAATGCTACTATTTTGATAAAAATCAGTCTTTGGATAAAAACGCCCCTAAAACATAGGCATGGCCATACACTATGTATGGAAGATATGTTGCGTAAAAAAATATGTACATATTTGCTTAAGTAAGTTTTATCGAGTTTCATGTAAGATTACTGAAAAAAGTGCATTTTTCCAAAAGTGGGCGGATTTTGAAAATTTTTACACTTGCACTGCTTCTTTTTCCAAGGATCTGGTATACAAAGTTTCATCGATCTAGCTCAAAATTTAAGGCCCAAAAACTGGTGACAGACAGACGGACGAACGGACAGACGGACAGACGGACAGACGGACGGACGGACATGGCTAAATCGACTCGGCTAGTGATGCTGATCATTTATATATATACTTTATGTGGTGTATCTTTAATATTTTTCTATGTTACAAACTATGTATCGAACCTAATATACCCCTTAGGATAGGGTATAATAAGGATAGGGTATAAATAGAGTAAAAGAAGTTATGAATTTTGTGATAAATTTTTTTTTGCTATTTCTTAGCTTCAAGACAATGCAAAAGTATGATATATACATATATGTATACATCAAAAGATATGTTAAGGAAACCAAAGAAATATATACCTGCATAAATTTAATTTAAATCTTTTTGGTGGCAATTAAGAAAAATTCACCGAAAAAATAAAAAATAAGTTACTTTTGTTTATATAATGGAGATATGTTAAGAAAATTAATTTTGTGACATAGAAAAACTGCGTGAATTGAGTAGTGATTTTAGGGTAATACACATTAAAAAACAAGTAAATTATGATAGCTCCTTTGAATGTTAACCCTTCTGATAATTCTTCAAATGAAAAAAAAAATATTATGTAAGAAATTTTTGGCAATCGTACTTAAGCGTGATATTGAAACAACAGAAGTTATCAGTTCCAGAGTACTATCTCGCACTTCCCATTCTGTACTATGAACATTTTTAATAATAATCGGTCCAAGATTTTGCAGTCCAGATCCCTTTAAATTATCCACTAGTAGGGCCATATTTGGTGAGAGAAAATGTTCGATCGATAGTTGAGTTAATTTAATTGCTTGTACCATCATCTATAAAAAAAAATTATAATAATAGAAAGAAAACTACAATAATTATTTACCAATGGTGACAAGTTCGGGTTCTTTAAAATTAATAAAACGATGTCCATCAAACACATGGTTTCAATAGACTCTTTCCAAGTTATATTATATCCTTCAACCAACGTTTGCAGACAAACCAGGGTAGCATACAAAACTTGTGGTATGGTCGAGATTAAATCTTCTTGAAAATGGTTTTTTTCTGCAACAATGTTGCTTACGCTTTCAATTGAAAATTCTTTTAGTGCATATACTAGTGCTTGAAAAATCACAATCGCCTGGTCTTTATTTAAAATTGTTTTCATAGATAAAATGCCATGGATTGACTTATAGGCTAAGTGCGCAGCGAGCTCGGGACAATCTAGTAAAATATCTCGAAACGAATAACAAATTCTGATAGTAAATTCACTCGAAATAGAAAAGAGTTTCATTACGTATTGATCGAATATACTTTCTTCTTCATGCTGAGTTTTAACGATGCATAACACTGGCATAACATGGAACATAGTTAGCTGGTTTTCGAATTGAATGCTCTCATTTTCAATGAATATTTCTGATGGAGCTCTTGAACCTAATTGTTTCCAGAGATAATGATTAAGTTTTGCAAGCTTTAAGAAATTTACACAACCCCTTCGGGCTATACAAAATTTCATTGTGTTAAAGAAATTAACCCCGAAACGATTAAAATCTAGCGGATCAATTTTATTATTCCTCCACTTGTCATATACCAACATGGCGAAATTGTAACTAGTTTGAGCTTTCAAAATTTTTCCTAAAAAAAAATCATTATGTGTCATTTCGGCTAATTTCCAGATATTCATTTCAAGCTTGTGATGAACTTCGCATAGATGCGGAATAGATGTTTTCTCGTTACTTGCTAACGTTTTTTGAAAAATCGTAGATATTAAGTCCAAAGTTGAACAAAGATCCTTTTGAATTTCAGGATCGTCTACGTTCACTATCATTGAAGTATCTGCATAAACGTTCTGATCAATGGGTTTTAAGATTTCACTCAGCATTTCTAGACATAATTCTTCATCATAAGTTTTTGCCGAAAATTTATACAGAATATCGTATATTAGGCTTGATGCTTCTCGCACTAAATAAAGAGTGTGATCCCGACTACAGTATTTTATTAAATAACGCCATGATTTGCTGGCTCTTATCCACCGAAGTCCAAGACTATAGTTAGAAATCGCCGCCAATAATCGAATATGTCCCAGCTTAATTGATGGTGTAAACTTTTGTAAGTTATCCTGAGCAATAGTCTCAATTCTGAAAAAATAAAAGATTAGATCTTTAGCTATTTGAAAAGTGAGAAATAATTAATATACAAGTTAACATTTCAAGGAATAATATGAATAAAGTTTCAATAATCATAAAAATCTCTCGCCGGGAAAATGTATGCAGAGAATTGCATGAATCCATTAATTTGCCGCTGTGAATTACCCGCTAGTCCTTCTCAGTTTCATACACACAGAAAACAAGCGAGTATGAGTCAATTAGGAAACGATAACGAAGTTCTCTTTCCGAAACGAAATGAAAACGAACCATCATGGTGTTGGTATTCATGAATTCAAAGCATTCGAATCAAACTATTCTCAAAGTCAGTGAAATATACAACTGATTCACGTACCTTACTTGGGTTCAAAAAGTAGTAACACGCATACTACTGCAAAAACAAAGAACAAACGTGACCTTTTTTATGACACGGAAAAGGCAAAAACAAAAAGCAGTGCATGCACCAATCACTGCCTTTTTCCAAATACAGTGCCTGGTAGAAAAGTGTAAGGGTAGATAATCATTTCTTTGAATGAATGTGAACAGGAGCTCGTTTTAGATTCGTTTTACGAGAGGCAATGAAATATGAACGCAGCGAATATTTCTTGTGAAGGAATACGAGAGTGCGTGAATACAGTTTTTAAATAATAAAAGTAATAGCTTTCTCTGCTTGATGTTCAGATTAAACAAGTCAAAGTACATATTTGCCAAAAATCTTTGAGCACCTGTTAAATTATTCGGAAGAGGCATATTTTGGTCTTTTACTTTAAAAGTCTGGTATGTCTTAAAGTGCGAGCATTTGAATTTACGGATTTAAAAGATATTTAAAAGATCAAATGGAAATAAAGCATCCGACTATGTATATTTTTTAATGAGCTCCACCCAAGACCACTCAAGTCACAAACAACAAAAAATGGTTTTGTTTCTCAATATCAGAATCACAAAACACTACAATACTCTAGCAAATCCAAGGGATAAAAGATAGGTTTGTTGATGTAACGATCGTCAAATTATTTCTATCTTCATTTAATAAATTTGATCATGCACATGCTTACGGTGTTTAAAAGACATTTTTTTGTCACTTATAATTTCCGAATATTTTATTAAGTCCTTTATTACTAAGTTGTGTACTAGTATTTTCAAAATGTGTTGTATTTTTTTAAGAATGAAATAAATTTCACCAGCTTACAAGAGCTGGGAGATCCACCCTTAAAGAAGCCACACAGATGCTAACTTGTGTACATTTTTAATATATATTTTTTTAATTCAGCCAGGATTCGACAAAACAACTTTTTAACTGAAAGTTAGCTCTAAATTTAAAATGAGATAAACGTCATTTTAAATATTTACATCCATATATAATGTCGGCTTGAAGCGATCGTTAGATTTACATGGAGCCCAAGTTAAGACATTTTATTCACCAACTTAGCTTAGCAATTTAGAAAGGGTATTCCAAAGATAACATAAACATAAGAAAAAAAAAGAAAAATAAATACGTTAGAGCTCTGTGAACGAATGAGCTTTTGCGAGCGAACATATTCTGAAAACCTTGGCGGTCGTGTTATACGACCGCCTATACAACATTTTTTTGCATAGCTTGCACTATCTAGGTATTATATTGTCTTTGGTCGTACGTACTTGCACCTTTGTGCTCTTAGTTGAAAATCAATGAATTTGTGTAATTGTATATGAAAAAATAATGCTCTTTTTTTGTATACATTAAATTTTGTTCACATTTTGATTTTGGCGAAAATCCATTGAATATCAGAGAAACGGGGATATTGCAAAAATTAGTTATAAATATTATACGTTTTTTTAGCATTTAATTAGAAAAACTCAAATATGAAATTTAGTCAAAATCGTTATAGCCGTTGTCGAGTAAACCGATTTTTTGTTAAGTTGGCTAAAAGTTAAGTACCGTTCTAAGAATTTTTAGCCAAAAACCTGGTACGCTAGTTTATTAGACTTAACAAAACTAGCATATACATAAAAACGTGAAACGCCATCTTATAGCACTAGCCCAGTTTTACATTGAAATCGGTTGACCCGATTTTTAACAAACCGGCGGCTTTTAACAAAATTAGCCTTAAGTGCTAATTTCAGTATAGAGTTTAAATAAAATCAGTATCGCCGTTTTCTAGCAAATCGAGATTTTACCAATTTGGCTATAAGTAAAGTACCGTTATTAATTCTTTTAACTTAAAATGTAGTACGCCATCTTATAGCACCTTGCCAAACTATCTAAAATATGAAATTTAAAAAAATCTAAGGAACCGCCTTCCAGCAAGTCTGTTTAACTTTACCGTTAATATTAGAACTAGAGAAATATTAATGTTCGCCTCTAGGTATTATCCTAGATACGAAGTTTGGTCAAAACCGTTTACCCGTTTAGGCTGTAGCCTCGTAGCCAGAGAGACAGATAGAATTTTCAGACCCACTTTTTTCGACTTCTATATAAAGGTCATATAAGAATTAATAAAAATCCTGAGATCGAAAATTTTCACGAATCCAAAACTGAGCCTATACTACGTATCGGTGCAAGTAAAAATGAACGAGTTATACTACTTTTTCTAAATAAACGATTAAAAATGAGTAGTTATAAACTCAAATATTCAAAATGCTCCAATGCTTAAAACCTAAAAAACCACTAAAAACCTTAATTAAATATGAATACAATCCAAAATTATTTCGATTTGTTTCTTTATTGCACTGAATTTTTGTTTAAATATATAAGCGATATTTTGACTTATCCCTGTATTGCATTAAAATTTTTGTTTTTTTTTTTCTTGAAAATACATTTTTTTTATATAAAATTTAGAATCTAATACGCGTTTTCACAGTGCGAGCTTAAGTGTAGATCCTAGGATAAACTCAGGTTCAACAAAAAATTTGATTTCACAGTGAAGGTTTAGTAGCTTTACTTTAGCCCCCGAATGTCGATTCGGAGAAAACATGATTGTTGTTATAGTACTTAAATAATATAAAAAAAGCAGTGCATTTCCAAAGCAAAATCAGATTTCGGAGTGTTGTCCAAGGCAAGGCTAAGTAATCCAACCAGCTAATATTATCGTATTACAACAGACAAAGTATAATCTCAAAGATTTTGAGTCCATTGCGAAGCCAGCTCGGACAAAATTTAATACAACCTCTGAAAAAAGAGCTGAATCGTCTTAAAGAGTGGACCTCCAACATAATTAAATTATCGTCGAGAAACCAAATAATGCCATCCGGATATGTGTTGACCCAAAAGAACTGAATAGTGCTCTTGTTGTAGAACAATTTTCCATTCCGACGTTCAAAAAGTTAAGAGCATTGTTAACAGACATGATGGTGTTTTCGGTTCTCGATTTAAAGGATGGGTTCTTCCACATTGTGTTAGATGAGAAGTCTAGTTATACTTGCACTTTCAGTACAGTGCATGGCATATGGAGTTTTGGGTTAAAACCGGCACCAATGGTTTTTCAGAAGCCATATTTATGGAGTATTTGTATATTTCGATGATTTACTTATCTTCGCAAGATCATATAAGGAGAATGGCGAAATATTAAAGGAGGTATTTGAAACGCCTATTGCAAATAACGTCACGTTCAATAAGGAGAAGTTTCAGTACATGTCAGGCTAGGTAAAATACATGGGGTTTATTTTATCCAACAAAGGGTTATCTATTGACGAAACTAGGATTGAGTCTATAGTTAAGTTAAAAAATCCGGATTCTAAAGTAGGACTACAAGAACTTCTAGCGATGACTAATTATCTTAGAGACTTTTTGCCCGATTTGGTAAAAGAAACTGAGCTACTTAGGGAACTGTTACGGAAGAATGTAAATTTTACTTCGCTGCATAAGCATTCTGCATGCATGGCTAGGATTAAAAATCTTTTAGTTAATACAACGTCTCTACAAAGTTTTGATCCTTTGAAAAATATAGTGCTTCTCCTTGAGAAAAACATTGTCAAAATCTCATTAATGAGACTCCAACGGAGGCGTCTTAAGTTAGAAGTTTATCATCTAAAGCTTATTTACATACCGCGTAAATACTTACATTTAGCAGATATTATGTCGCGGTATGGTGATGATACATTTAATGAGGACGATAGTTTCAATTTAGAGGGGTGCGTTCATGAAATTAATATGTCGCATGAAAAACAAAACAATTTTGAGAACGCTGAAATACAGAATGTGGATTTAAAACAAGTGTTAAAATTTTACAGAGATGGTAAGTAAAAGTAAAAAAAAATGTATCACCTTGTGTCAAATACTTAAGTAAATTTAGAAATAATTTTATTTGTGAAAATAATTTGGTTTTATTATGTGACCGAATTATAGTTCCCACAGTGTTACAAAACGAATTACTGCAGTAGTTACATGTGTCACACTCAGGCTGTGAAAAAATGAAAAACAGGGTGCGTATGATATTTTATTGGGTTTGCACTACCAATGACATAGACAATTTTTTAGCAAGGTGTAAAATATGTCAAAAATATTCTAATGCTTCCCAAAAAGAACCTCGTCTTCATAATAAGATACCTAACTACCCATTTGAAAAAAAATTTCTGTGACATAGCCACCAACTCGGGTAAGGACTACCTAATTCTGGAAATTCTAATTCAAAGTGGATTGAGATCCTCAGTTTGAAGAATAAGTAGACTTCAGATGTCATATTGGTACTTAAACCAATTTTTTTTTTTCCTTTGGTATTCCCAAAGATTTTGTCTCTGACAATGTACCGTTTTACAGTTTTGCTCTCAAAACTATCCGCAAAAAAGAGCTTTTGCTGAGAAAGGAGTTAATATCGCAAAAAATCTATTTAAAAAATGTGCCCAGAGGGGGCCTGATATGCACTTAGCTCTTTTGGTTTACAGAAATAGCCCAGTGAAAGGTATGAATGTTTCACCTGCACAGTTGTTATTGTCTAGAGTAACACGTACTCTAATGCCTGTTTGAGTAAGTTGATAAAGCCTAAAGTTGTTGAAATGGTTCCGGACAAAATCAAGACACAAAATTTCAAAAATAAACGATACCATGATATGCTTATCAGGCCAAAAGAAAGTTTTAAAGAAGGGTAAAGAGTGTTAAAGGAAAAATACTGGAAAAGTTAGAAGCTATTAGGTCTTATTTGGTGCAGTTAAGGTTAGGGGAAATCTTTCGTAGAACAACATTTCATCTTAAACATTCCAGTAAAGCATACGGCACCTTACCTGTGTTACCTAACGTTACTGATGGTATGGTAAAAGAGAAAGAGTCTTTAAATATAGAAACTAGAGAAGTATTAGAAAGGTCACCCTATAACTTGAGATCAAAAACACGCCACAAGTCTATCACCAATAAGTAGTAAACTTAATATCTAATGAAATAAAAGACGAAAAGAAAAATGGAAATGTTGATTTAAATTAAAGTTACATTAAGACGAATAAATGTACCTTGTATAAAGTAAGTATTAAATTTTCGAATGAATTGTAAAAATAAGTAAAAAACAATCATAAGAACTTAAATTAATAATCATTATTCTTAGAAGGGAGGTATAAGAAGTATTGACTATAAGTTTAATATCACTCTATAATTATTTCTACATACAGTCAATGCTAACTGCATCTCTCTCTCTAAATCATATTTACGAGTAACATTAATGTATTAGCTTAAAGAAGTTAGTTAATAAAGATTACTCAAAGTGATTACCTTGCCTTCTTATATTATATAACAGTTCTTATATTATATAACAGTTGACTGAAGAAAGAAGTAAAGTAAAACATATTGCTGTTATAAATAAAAGTAAGTAAAAAGGTGATTCAGCATGAAGTACTGACGCCAATATTAGTCTGTATAAATCACAGCCGAGGAAGAAATGACGTAGCCCTTCAAGAAGCAACTGGAACAGCAAAAGCCAATACTAGAAATTGCAATAAAATTTATAAATAAGAACTATGCGGAGACGCAGGGGGCAGTGATAAACCTGCCAGCAAATATCCGCAACAAAGCGCTAGCGATCGGGAAAATTACGATCGGTAGAGTAAACTGCCGTTTAAGAAGGAACCAGGACCCAAAAAGATGAAACCGCCCAAACACTACTACCGATGCGGTGTAAAGGGCCACAAGGCAAAGCATAGTAATGGAAGCATAAAATGCCCTGCATTCAAGCTGACGGTGAACGCTTCTCAGAAGCGGACATAAAGGTTATTGAATTAAACCTTACATCATTGAAATGCCATATTCAGACACCACAGGCAAAATGCATATAAATATGCAGCCAACGAGTATGCAACGAAAAGAACATAGTGAGCATTTACTTCTTTAGCTGCTATGCCGCTGCAGTCTAACACAGGAGGATTTCGACAACATCGCAGCCACTGAGAGAGACCACCAGGCAATCGATACCCTATCCTTTTCCTATTTCTCTACATAGCTCCTTCTTCCACCACTATACAGGGTGTCCCAGTTAAGCGGTATAATCCTTTAAGGGGAGATTCCTGAAGTTCCGCCGAACAAAAAATTGTATGGCAGGGGGGTCTATTCTCACCCCATTTCAAGTTATAGCCCCTAAAGTGGGTGACCTCTAATTTGGAGGTGTAGCCACTTTAAACGCTATAACTTCTAAACTATTATAGGTACAAAAAAGGTTTTGTATTTTTTTTAATTTTTAATTTTTTCGTTTTTTTATAAAATTGTTATCCCTGGAAAATTTCCTGAAAATTATGTAAAGTAACTTTTTTACTTACGATCAACAGAAGTTGCAGTTGCAGTTTTTTGTCACACAAAAATGGTCAAAAAGCTGTGATAATTCTTTATTACGCTCTTTTCTCCTATTCGACAATTAACTGTTAACTGCATTGCTCATGGGTACGCTAGTTTATTATTCTCATTTAATTGTATTTGAAAAATGCATTTTAAGTAAAAAAATGGAACAACAAATTTTCATAATTTTGAGTTTACGAAGCCATAACTTTTTTGAAGCTGCACAGATGTACTCAAAGTGTTTGGGACTTGTATGCGCTACTAAATTGTCTTTCCAAAATGTACAAAACCTTTTTTGTACCTACACCTCCAAATTAGAGGTCACCCACTTTGGGGGGCTATAACTTGAAATGGGGTGAGAATAGACCCCCCCCTGCCATACAATTTTTTGTTCGGCGGAACTTCAGGAATCTCCCCTTAAAGGATTATACCGCTTAACTGGGACACCCTGTATATTTACTAAAGCAAGTTTTTTTTAAAGATCTTATAAAACTACTCCAAAACACGAATTTTGTCAGTAAGTGGGCGTGGTAGTGGGCGGATTTTGAAATTTGTTCACTATTTACTGTATTTTGTTCCTAACATGTGATATTATTTAGATAAACTGTTGAAAAGCAGTTTTTTTAGAATAACGCCTCTAAAACTTAGGCGTGGTCATACACAATGTATGGGAGATATGTAGAATAGCGGAGTATCGACATATGTGCTTAGATAAGTTTTATCAAGTTTCAGGTAAAATTACTGAAAAAACATATATAAAAATGCTACAATCCGGCTACAGCGGATTGTGTGATACCCTATCCCTTGACTTCAGTACATATCGCCTTCTTCTATCATTACAATTGCTTGAAAAAGTTCATCGATCTAAGTAGCTCAAATTATGAGGTGAAACTTTGACTGTGTGGTTGTTCCGCTGATGTACGAGTAAACAAACTATTTTGCTGGCCTTGCTTGCTTTTTGCAAGTAACCAAGATAGGAGTGTATGGTGTTTAGGTTACTCCGATCTCAATCACATGGTATCCCAGGCCAAATTAATTGTTGCGTTCCATTTAAAACACCCGTATTGACTTGTTGCTTGATGACAAAAAAATACAATTGTGTCTCGTCACAACGAGCAAAAAAACAGAAAAGGGGAAACGATGAGCCCGAAGAGTCAGAAATAAGGACAATTATGTTGAGCTTCTAAATCATATATCCAAATATGACAAGAAATTGGAATATCATTTAAAAGCATCAACTATTTTTAAAGGAACGTCAAACAATATACAAAATGATTTAATAAATGCAATATCAAATGTTATCTCTGATAACATCGATAAGGAGATTGAGAAGGCAAATTTCGTTTCTGTTATGTTGGATGAAACCACAGATATAACAAAGAAGTCACAATTGTCTGTAGTCTCCCTAAATGTTGATGAAAGCGCTGCTTCAATAGAGCGAATTTATAAATATCTGGGATGTCAGTGACAATCGAACAACCACAGCTATTTTAACAAAAAATTTAGTTTAGATAAAATCAAAAAACCGAGGTGAGAAAGTGGTAGATATACGATGGTGTCGCGGTTATGTCCGTTAAGCTTAATAGAACCCAGGCTCAAGTAAAAAAATAATCTAAGCACGCAATATTTGCATTGCAATGCTCATGTTCTCAATTTGGTCTTATCACAATCCGTAAATTTTTTTCAGGAGGTTAATTTTTTTTTCTAAGCTTGTCCGGTCTGTCCGCAAAAAAATCTTATTTTTACTTTAATACCTACCGTTGCCACAACCAGATGGAATTATTCTTCACGTCTTGTAAATGTTGCTCAAACACGATTAAATGATTTAGTCACATTATTTGACGAAATTAGTGATGATCCAGATACTTGGGGAGGTGACGCGATCCAAGCGGAGGTTTACTTCCATTTTAAGAAATCTTTCAATACAATTTTTTTGCTTAATACTTTAACCGATGTCTTCACTCATACAGATATTTTGTTTAAAGTTTAACGAAACAAACTATTCGACATTCATTTCTGTTGTGAACAAATTGACAGCGTTAGACTGGAAGTAAATAACTAAGGATCGAGGTATTAAAATATTTTTGGTACCAAAAATACAATTCAACCTGTTCCGAAACGAGGCGAAAGTCTAGAAAGTTTTGAACTGCGATATCGGCAATCATTTTTTGAGATAATCGATACATTGTCTCAACAAATGGAAACCAGGTATGATTCGTTGAAGAAATTTAAATTCCTAGCTTTACTTTCTACAAAAAAGTTTTTTTAGTATAAACAAATTTCCAACTGACGCTTTAGAAAAAAAAATTGTATAAACGACCCCCAACCTTTTCAGAATGTCGTCGCTGGCAAAAGCTCATAACCTCTCAGAGCTTTACCGTATTTGTTTTTATTTTTTATACACTATCCTAAGGGTATATTAAGTTTGACACATAGTTTGTAACATAGAGAAAAATTGCAGAAAGACCCAATAAAGTAAATACATAAATGATCAGTGGGTGCCGTGGCTCAGCGGTTAGCGCGTTGGACTACTGCGCAAGGGGTTCCGAGTTCAAATCCAGGAAAATACCATCAAAGTTTTTTTCACGGCCCCACCTCTTGCGAGCGTCGCGTCTGACAAACATCCAATAGTATTTACTGTCATGAGAAAGCTTCTCAAAAACCCCCTGCCCTTCGGATACGGCATAAAACTGTAGGTCCCTTCTGTACGTACAGAAATGTGTATCACACACAATACGTACAGCTGTGAGAAGCTAGGCCTTGGCCCTCTATGGGCTGCTTACGGCCTAATATTTATTTTATTTTATAAATGCTCAGTATCAATAGCTGATTCGATTGAGCCATGTCTGTCTGTCTGTCACCACTTTTTGGGCCTTAAATTTTGAGCTAGGCAATGTAATTTTGTACACGGAGTCTTTGGACGTCGTGACAGAACAAGTGTAAAAAAATCTTAAATCCGCCCACTGCCGCGCCTATTTTTCGAAGAATGCATTTTTTTCATTAATTTTACATAAAAAATCGTTAAAACTCACTTAAGCACAAATGTAGATATTCTTTTACCCGACATATCTTCTATACATAGTGTACGGCCACCCCACGTTTTTTTTTATCAAGAAACTGATTTTTGACAGTTTCATCAAAACAATAGCAATATTTAGGAACAAGATGCAGTATATGTTGGAATTTTTTTTAAATCCCCTCACTTGCTTAAGGGACCTGCATGGCGATTGATCTGAAAACTGCTGACTGTCCAAAACATGGATTGGACCAGTAACGCAACCTCGTGATGGCCCGCGGGCAACTACATGTATAAATCCTTATACATTTAGGCCAAAATTGCAAACTTGCACTTGTGCGAGATTGTCTAGGGTCTTTTGCATAGACTAGATAAGCTGGGCCAGTAATCCGCGTTACCGAAAACTACGAGAGCTACAGAAACCGATACAATGCCTCGGATAAGGACTTATAACACGCTGACGACCTTTGGCTATCGTACCCGGACAACAGAAGTGCAGCGCAGGGTGAGACGTGACAAGCGCAATTACATCAATGCGCTGGCCACGCAAGCAGAAGAAGAAGCAGCGAGGTGCGACAGCAGAAGCGAATCAAAGACCAGCTTGTAGACACACTCGACGCCGAACAAGCAGGTTTCCGATCTGGATCCTCCTGTGTCGACCACATCAACACCTTGCGGATCATCATCGGGCAGTGTGTTGAATATCGATCACCACTTCACCTGCTGCTCATCGATTTTGAAAAGGCGTTTGATAGAGTCAATCGGGAATTTATTTGGCGTGCCTTGCGCAGGAGAGGCATTCCGGATAATAGCAATTAGTAAGGCTACATATGATGGGTCCACATGTCTCGTCTTGCACAGAGGAAGGCTGTCTGAGGAATTCGAAGTCCAAAGTGGGGTTCGACAAGGCTGCATACTCTCACCAATACTGTTTTTATTGGTGATAAGCGATGTGCTGAATGCAGCCTTATCAACAGGAAATGGAGGAATTTGATGGACTCTTACATCTGAACTCAAGCACCTCCACTACGGCGATGATGTATGCCTTCTGTCTCACAGAATAATGGACCTTCACCAAATGACAAAAACAATTTCCGTGTTACAGGATATTTTTGCTCGAAACGGATTGCCGGTGACACTAGTCAGCGACAACGGACCAACGTTCACCTCGAGGGAGTTCCAAGGGTTTATCAAAGTAAACGGTATTCGTAACAAATTGACCATACCATCCTGCGACGAACGAACAAGCGGAGCGAAAAATGGTAAATGGTACTGGTAACTTGAGTCTAAAACTGTCAAATTATCTTCTAAGGTATCGAAAGAGACCGAACTCTACAACTGGAGTTGCACCTTGCATGTTATCTTAAGACGTGATATACGCATCGTTTTGGACTTGGTTCGATCAAACGTTGAAGACAACATGAAGGAGAAATCGGATGCAGTATACCCGTGTGGGACTACCTTTCATTCTGGGGAAACAAGGCAAGTGCGAGGACTACAGTAACAGGGACAAGAAGTGGGAGTTCGGAAGAATTGTCAAACGAGATGGATCTTCGCACTATTACATTGACATGGTGAACTTTGGCGAAGACATTCGGACCAAATACTCAACTCTAACATAGACCCGGTAGATAAACAAACAGACTCATACTTAGATACGATAACGCCGAGCACCAGCACCCAACTAAGGGCCGACATACGGGAGTCGATTAGTGGAAATAAAAAACCTGAAAATGAGATTACTGCAGATTTGAAAAATACAGCGACTGAAAAACAGAACCAAGAGAAACATCGCAGCATAGCGGAAGACCCAGGTGTGGTGCCATTTGTTCGTAGAAGTACCAGAACACGGAAACATGTTGATCAATTAAGGTACTCTTAAGGATACAATTAGAGGGGAGGAACGCTCATCTTACCAGTATACCTTTGTGGAGAAATATTGGGCACCTGCGAGCGAAAAATACTTCGTCGGATATTATGTTCTTTATGCTAGGAGGGCGAATGGAGGAGAAGATACAACCGCGAACTCTATGAGTTACGAAATATCAAGAAAAATAATTGGCTTCGCAAGTGATATAGTGATCGTTGTAGTGGCCAACTTCTTGAAGAGGTTCTAGCTCTGATTCTCATTGATAACTGCAATGAAGCCATCGGGATGGTACATGACTGGCTAGTAAGCATGAACTTACGATAGTAGAGGAAAAGGAGGTAATATTAATCAATCCCCAAGACAGACCTTTGCATCAATAGGAAAATGGAGAGCTGTAGAAGTTCAGCCAAGGATATTTCAGAACATATCTTCACAGATTTGGACATGAAGTCAATCCTTATTGTTCAATATGCACCTCAAAGCAAGAAAAAACGGTATTGGTGGACTGACTGGTGATGTAGGAAACTATTTATTAATGCCAAAAGTACGAGGAATGTGCTAGACTGGGACTCCTTAAAGGCATCCTTAAACATATACATATACATTAGGAAAATCTAAGCGCAAATCTTAGAAACTCATCTGCGAAAACATAGAAGAAGTATCTGAGGCCTCTAGTGGGTGCCGTGGCTCAGTGGTTAGTGCGTTGGACTACTGCGCAAGGGGTTCCAAGTTCGAATCCAGAAAAATACCATCAAAGTTTTTTTCACGGCCCCACCTCTTCCGAGTGTCTGACAAACATTCGAGAGTATTTACTGTCATGAGAAAGCTTCTCAATACCCCTCTGCCCTTCGGATACGGCATAAAACTGTAGGTCCCTTCTGTATGTGCAGAAATGTATACCACGCACAACATGTACAGTTGTGAGAAGCTAGGTCTTGGCCCTCTATGGGCTGCTTACGGCCAAATATTTATTTATTTTATCTGAGGCCTCTAAAGGTAGTTCCCAAACGGTTGACGGTATGATCCTAAACAAATCAGCGAAACCTACAATCATCTCATAAAAAATAATCCCTCAGAGAAAGTTTAATTGGGCAATTTACAGCTTCAAACCATACAAATCAGCGGTACCAGATGGCATTATACCTGACGAATTGCAGAGGTCATCAGACATCATTCTGCCAAAGCTTCAAACAATCTTCAGAAGCTGTCTGGATCTGGTATACGTCCCCAATTTATGGAGAGAAGTGAATTATCTATAGTTCATAAGGAGTGTATGATGGTTGCCTTCCTTGCTATAGAGGGCGCTTTCAACAATGTCAGTGCATCGGCAATAGCAGATGCACTATCAGGTCTGAAGGTTGACAACTCACTTGGCGAATTCATAAATCTACTGCGCAATTGTCGTTCCCCTTCTTTGGAATTTGTTGGTCAATGAACTAATAGTCCTGGAAGGGGTGGGATGCACGGCGATCGCCTATGCCTATGCTGATGACATTGCCGTGCCCGTATCAGGAAAGCACCTAAATACCATAAAAGAACTCCTTCAATACGCTTTAAACAAGCTAACTATACTCTGTCCAACATAAATTGTCAGTACAGGGAAGATAGAGATGTTTGTCTCTCATTCGCACTCGTTTGTTTTCCGTAAGGTGCTACTCTAACAAAAGCTTTTGCAGGGTTGCCGCAGTATCATTTCAAACTACGAAAAATGTGAAAGAATATTATGTAGGGTTACCGTCCTATTTTTTTTTAGATTGAAATTTTCATTTAATTTTTTGTCGCGTCAACTTTTTTTTTTCGGCACTTAAGTCTTTGGATGATTTGGAAGCCATTTATTACTACTGAGCACAAAATTCACGACTTAAAAATACAAATTGCACAATACTTCTTCAAAAAACACTTTGAAAACAGTTCTTAAAAAAGTACCCGTCTTAACACCTACGGATCGAAAAAAAAACTGTATCTATTTTTTGGCAACGAAATAACAACTCAAAGACTATCCCCCTTTATTATGTTTTTGTACGAGAACAGAACTAAATGTCGTACATCCTGTAATAAAGCAATTAATTCTTAAGTCATACATGGAAATAAGATAAAATACAGGAAAATCCAGTCTTGAAAAATCTCGACAATTAAAAATCACTTCCTATGATGTGATATGAAGTCCCACATTTTTACTGAGTACGGGCTGAGTGAGTTTCGTCTTTAAAAGATTTCCATCTCCCAACGCAAAAAAAAAATATCTCAGTGCAAAAAAAGTTTTTAAATCACCTGGAAATTGTTTGGGTATTTCATGAGCGATTGGTGAAAATGGTAATACTCGGACATCCATATCTCAAAAATTAACGAAAAAATCAATAACAATAATTTTAATAAACATAAAATATTTAACATATTAAGCGTCAAAAGAATGTCTACAGTGCAAGAAAAATAACCAAATTTGGCGATAAGCAACTAAGCCCTGAACTCAATATTTTGTTTGTTTTCCTTTTGCCTTAATAATGTCCTTCAACCTTATGGGCATGGATTTCACAACTTTTTTCGTGAAATCGGATGGAATTGTTTCCACTCTTCGAATAATATGACTTTTGTGAGTCAGTTGCCCTGCTGAAATATCCATGCTTGACCCATATTCAATTTTCCGACGCTAAGCTCCACGATTTCCTTTTAAACATTTAAGTAGTCAAATTTATTCATTGTGGACTCACTAAACACCAGGTTTCCCACAACTGTTACCGGAATGCATCCCCATACCATAACCGATCGTCCCACATACTTGACCACGGGTAGTACTTCTGACATGGTATGCCGTTTTTTTGCCTATCCAAATGGTTGTTGGTTGCACACAGAGCGAAAAAATACTCTTAAAATCGATTAGATTGCTTTATTGATTTACTATAAAATCTGATCAAAAGGAATGAATAATATGAAAAAATATGAAAAACGGCCCCGTGGTACAGGGGGTTAACCCCCAAACTCAACTCTCCTTCTGAGGGACCGATAAGGGCCCCATGAAGCCCTTTAACCAGGTTGTTAAAGAACACTTGGAAGTTGCGGTGATTGTAAAAGCTACCCTGAAGGTGGATTACCGCTGAAAGAGTTAATCACCTGCGTCGACCAGAGGTCCAAGGACTTCTATAGGATCCTGGTCAGACGTCAGTCGCCTGTGGCCGAGTGCTCGCATTGAAGTGGTCGAAAAGTACCAAATTCCTAGCCAACCGAGATGCCGCACTCGAACCAGATGTTCCTAAAGACATACTGGATCTGATCCGGATATGTAACCTCACGCTCCCGACTCACAACTGGAAGGTTGCGAAGGTCGAGGACGCCGTACACCACACCAGAGGAGTCATCATCGTCATAAATGATTAATACCTGGCGCCCCTTCCCGTTACCAAGAGAGGTTATCGGCTATGGTATCAAAGCGATTAACCTCAAGGTGTACCGTAGCGATCAGGACGCTGAAAATAAGATCATCATAATCATAAGACATTCTACCAGCTGTAACACCTCTAGTTGAGATCGGTCTCTTACCGGCGAGTTGAGGAGTCTAGTTTGATACTCTGATGCAATCGTACCATCATAATGAGGTCTAAGGAGGGTAATAGCTACAATGCTGTGCCTTCTTCAGATTAACCTCCATTACGGCCTCGGGCGCTCTCGTTCTTCACTTTTCTCAAGGCGAAGAAGACATTGTCGTAATCCAAGAGCCCTGGGTTAATGGCAACCGAGTTCGAACACGAAGCGAAGCGAAGAACAGTCTTAATAACTTTCTTCTCCCTTATTTCAGCAATCAGGAATTCACTGGTACAGGGTGGTCTCAGCATACCTGGGCCACGATCAGACGGGTCCTTTTCCGCCGATCGTGATGAGGATTCTGGTTGTAGAGGCAGAGAGGACCAGTACGAGATTTATCTCTTTTTTACTGAGTGTTTTAAAAAAAAAACACAAACTTTAATTATTTAACGTTTATAATAGATAACTGAATCGGAATCGGAATATAGAAAAGGGGTCCTCGCTGGACAAGGACTGCGATTAAACTGGTTTAACTATTCTCTTTTTTTTTTTATAATGATAATTAATTACTCTACTTCAATTAAGAACTGATCACTGTGAAACGTTGATAAATTATGTCATCAATTCCACAAAGTGATTCCTTTATTTATTTAGACAAAAGTGTACATTTGACTGGGTACGAAGGGCACCACTTAGCTATTCATATGAATATGGGGGTGTCGACATATTAATACAACATATTAATACAAATTCTCTAATCGATTCTCCGATTTCTTTTTACATAAATTGTTACAAGTATACAAATAATCATTATAATTACCAAGTTTATAGTTACAAAACTAATTATATGAATCCTCTTATGGTATTCTAACATCTTTATTTTATTTCAATATGTCATTTTTATTATTTTTAACATGATATAGAGATACCAATGGCTAATTCTAGAATTTCTTGATTTTCGTTTTTCTTTTTATTACAATCAATCGTTCCTTTGAAAAGGCTCTATATAAATGTATTAGCTTGTTTCAGATTTTTTAAATAAATATATTCTTGTAATTCAAAGTATGTATTCTTGTATTCAACAATTGTCTGTGTGGGTATTTCTAATTCCTGATATTATATGTCTCCCAATGGTGTTACAATATACAGTCTGTATTGTTGCAGGTATTTTGATAACAAATGCTTATGTTTCTTTATACGTTCCTAGTGCTATTTTTATATTCTCCAATCTTAATAAATCGATATCATTTTTTTTTTATTTCTGGATTAGTTAAAACACCATTTTGCCTATTTCAATACTGAGTATATTACTTTGGATTGTATCCAACTTGTCTCTTAGTATACCTATTTTAAATAATTGTTGGTTTAAATAAAAGTCTTTGAGATATGTTTAGTCATCTGTCTGTATATTTTTTTTCCGAGGGTAGGTGAAAATCTTCTAAAAGACACTATTAGGATCGCCAGCGCGTGCTCATAGTAGTGTGAGATTCTTACCCACTACAAAACCTCCCTTCAACAAACTATTATATTTGTTGATTTTTATTGTTACTACAACTAATTGTTCGACTTATCAAGCAGCTTTCTTCTCACGAAATAAGAACATTTGGCAGGTTAGCTTCCCATTAGAAACTCCTGCTAGTTCGCAGTTTAGACGTTTAGGTTGCTTAACTCGCCAGGTCGCAGTAGATTGCTTTTATCCAAAACTTAAAGGACTGTGATATTAACATGACCTTCTAGTCGAATTTTATGTTTTCTGGCGTGGTTTCTAATTTCATCTATGATTGTTTTAATGCCGAGATCTCTGTGGATATCGTTATTTCTAATATACCATGGCGCATTAACAGTTCCTCTTAGCACTTTGTTTTCAAAACTTTGTAAAACATTTATATTGCTTATTTTGGTACAACTTCAGAATTGTATACCACAAGTCCATACTGGTTTTAGCACTTGCTTGTAGCAGTTTGTTCTGTATATTAAGTTTGGAATATTTTCCAAGTAACCAATACATATCTCTATATTTATTTTCTAGTTCCTTGCGGTTTTTCTTTACATGCGATTTCCATATTAGCTTTGCATCAAGTGTCATTCCAAGGTATTTAGCCTCGTTTGCGAACGGAATTTGAACCGAGTTCGAAAAAATCGGCAAATTAATTATTTTCTTATTAGTAAAATTTACATGCACAGATTTGGTCTCATTAAGTGCGACTCGCCAAACCTTTCTCCATTCATTTACTCTATCCAATGCCTCTTGCAATTTTTCGGTAGTCTCTTCGACCGTTTTACCTACTGCCAATATAGCAGTATCGTCGGCGAAAGTGGCTAACTTCGTTCCTTCCATTTGCCGTATATCGCGAGTGTATAATAGATATAAAAGTGGACCAACAACACTTCCTTGCGGCAGCCCAGCCATTATTTCCTTAAAATCCGAATATTCATTTCCACATTTGACACGGAATACTCTATTCGTAAGGTAGTGTCTTAGAATATTATATAAGTGCTCAGGCAAAACTTGTCGTAATTTAAATTTGAAGCCTTCGTTCCAGACCTTGTCAAAAGCTTGAGAAACGTCAAGAAATACACTTGAACAAATCTTTTTTTCTGTACTTGTTCAACTGTAGAGTGCTTACTTCTGAATCCGAATTTATGATATTTTCTTCTATTTTCGGCTGTATTCGTTTAATCAATATTCTCTCGAATACTTTGGATATAATTGGAAGAAGTGAAATTGGTCTATAAGACGATTTTTCATTTGGTGGTTTACCGGGCTTAAAAAGCATTATCAGTTCCGCAACTTTCCATTGACTGGGAATATATTCAAGTCTAAAACGAGAGCTGGATTAACGTGGTCAAACAAAGGCCCAATGAGAAATGAGGAAACAAAAAGTGGTTAGATAAAAAAGAGCCTCCTAGGGAAAAACCCAAAAAGAACAAGAAAGCTGAGGATAAAAGCAAGAGCCGAAGAAAACCCGGAAGGGTCTGATGCTATCATTATTGCTAAAACCGGTGAGACGTCCTATTCAAGTATCCTCAAAAGGATACCCTGATCAAACCCTGATCTTAAAGAACTCGGAGAAAATGTCAATAGGATTAGGAAAAAAGCCAAAGGTGAACTGCTCATAGCGCTGAAAAAGGGAAACGATGGATGCACAGGGCGCTCAATTGACTCGGGTCGGCCCTGCAGGGATAGGATTTTGCTCACTTTGCCTTTTTTTCCTCCGCAATCGTATGGCACTATAGACTTTAAACAAATACGTTTGACGTGCTGTATTTTATTTTGCCTTTTCTCCCGTAATTTTTTGTCTTTTCTCATATTTTCGCTCTTTTAAGTCTTTTTCAAAGTTATGCATATAGTAGACTCAAATATACAAACAAAAAGTATATTTACTTAATGTTCATAAATGTTTACATCGAATTCACATCCTTATTGTATTTCGAATGAATACGAACATGAGCAAACACGATCGGAGAAGTGTTGCAGATTTTTCACAAAGTCATAGGCGACTTGGAAACACCAAAAGAAACAATCGCAAAAGATGTTTTATACAAATTCAAATCCGTTTCCTCTGCGAATAAGGGGCTTGAGATAGTGACGCAAATAAATTGCGTTATTAAAGGCGACCGTGAGCTCCCTGAAAATATTGAAGTGGGTGATGTCGAGTGTTTTAATTGGGCTCCACTCGTTTCTGCTGATGTAGAGAGGTCCTTCAGCTCTTTTAAGGCGCTGTTAAGGGACAATGTTTTATTTTGCCTTTTTTTATTTTAAGGTCAACAAAATCCCATCCCTGCATATTACTCTATGTTACAAACTATGTGTCAAACTTAATACATATACCCTTAGGATAGGGTAGAACAATTCTTTAAAGAAATACATTGGCGAGAGAAGATATTATAAAGGAAATTGATAGGCTACCATATGATCTCTTAGAAACCGTTTGTCGTGTTTCTAGTATATGTTTAAGTTCCAGAACACAAAAAGTAAACCCAAAGATATGGAATACTCAAACGTGATATCAACGGAAAGCGAGCAGTTTAAAATTTCTTCGTCCAAATAGTTGAATATATTGTATTCAGGATATACGTAGATATAAAAGTTTTAAGATCAAAAATTAATATTTAAAAGAAAAAATATAAGTATTTAGTTAATAATTTTTTACACACAAAGATATTATTGTCCAGGGTGTAAAAATATTGATATTATTACCTTTCAAGTGTATTTTTTTCGCGAAGACCAATAATAAGCCACTCATTTTCTGTTACAATAGCACAGAGTTTGAACATAAACGAAACAACTGAATGATGTATCTTGTCAAAATCTTCCAGAAGTATATTTACACATTCATCTATCCAATGAAGCACACTGGGAGTGTGCAAAAGGTCAACGTGTTCTGCAATCAAATAAAAAAAACATTAATCAGTTTTACTTGGTGTAAAACGTTAGATTTATCATGTAGATTTAATTAAAAACATAAGGAAATGCTGCACTTTGCCTAGAGTGAATCGTGTGATATCCTATCTCTTTCCTATATACAGACATACGTATGTAGTCTTTTTCACAAAAAGCTTGCTAAAATTTATATGTAATGTTTTATAATATTACTCCTAAAGAATTTCATTTCAAAAAAAGAAGTGGCCGAATTTTTCTAAGGATTGATATTATTTGAATGAAATCTACGAAAAACGTTTTTTTTTAGCTGCCCCTAAAAAGTGGGCGGGCCCATATACAATATATGGAAGATTAGTAGAGTAACTTCGGGTAATGTGATATAGGCATTTGTTTTCTTACAACTACTCGTATTTTTTATAACATATCTCATACAGCACTACACCTTATAGTTTTTTGGTGTATTGCGCATTAGATTACGAAGTATGAATTCCATAGCTTATGCCAATTTTGAGTTATGTTAACAAAATGGAAAAAAGTACTATGACTCCGTCTAATGAAATTGGCGGGTAATGTGATATACAAGGTTCGTATAATGTGATATACCATATCACATTACCCGAATAGCTTTTAACTACAAAATACATACATCAGAATTATTGTTCAAATTGAAAACTAAAAATATTTGAAAGTATTTATTAATGATTTCATTTATTATTTTAAATAAAGTGACATTGTAGTGTAGCAACTTGTACATTAGAAAAAAAAGAAGAGAATCCTTACATAATTTTAATGTTATTTGCAAAGGCAAATTAATGTTAAGAAAACGCATAAGAACACAAAAGTATAACATAGATATTTACTGTAATAGAATATTAAGTAGCACAAAAAATTGATTAAACTGATTTGCATGACTCGCATAAAAAACAGCGAGTGGAGTTTCGGCCCAAGGATCGTCGTCTGAGCTCGGTAAGTGGAAACATTCATCCGAATCGCTAGAGGAACTTCTTTGGTTTGCTTTGTCCGTTTCGATTTTACTGGGATGGGTCTTTTCGTCACTGGTTTTTTGCGTTTTTCGATATTTCGAATGCTCTCTTCCAAAGCTATTTTATACGTTGATGTTGTTAGCACCGTTGCGACTGATTTTCTGCTGCTTTTTGCAGCAGTGGTGCCGTGGCGCAGTGGTTAGTGCGTTGGACTACTACGCAAGGGGTTCCAAGTTCGAATCCAGAAAAATACCATCCAAAGTTTTTTCGCGGCCCCACCTCTTTCGAGTGTCTGACAAACATTCAAGAGTATAACTGTCATGAGAAAGTTTCTCAAAAACCCCTCTGCCCTTCCAATACGGCATAAAACTGTAGGTCCCTTCTGTACATGCCAAATGTATACCACGCACAACAAGTACAGTTGTGAGAAGCTAGGTCTTGGCCCTCTATGGGGGCTGCTTACGGCCTAATATTTATTTATTTTTTTTTCTTTGCAGTGTTGCAAATGGAACTCCAAACGTCTTCGACGCCAAAAGTTTGCCCATTGCTTCTCCTCTTATTGCCAAAATTGCATTTCTCATTGCTTCGGCATCCCATTTGCGTATCTGACCTTTCTTTGGCATGATCTGGAAATAATTATAACTATATTTAATAACTAATAATTAACTTATAATATGTGGGTAATGTGATATGGTATCACTTTACCCTACTTTGACCATATCACATTAGCCGAATTTAGGTTTTGAAACAACCGCAATTTTTTTTATTAAAAAACACTTGAGAAAACTAAAAACTCACCCAATTTGTTGCTAGCTTAATTCACACACAAACACACTTTAAAATTTATTTTTATAAATTTTAATAATTTTGGGTTAAAAAACACATAAGGCGCACGCACAAAAAACTTCGACCGCATCGCTGATTCGATTTTACTTCACTGACACCAAATAGAACGAATGTGAGCGCTCATAAGACTGCAGAATGGTTTTTTTTCCATTACCATTATGTTGATAAGAAAATTCTTTTCGAGACCTGCTTATTTCTGAAAATACTGGAGTATATCACATTACCCGACCATATCACAATACCCGAAGTTACTCTAGCGTATTAACGCTTTTGGCGAAAATTTGGTACGCCATCTTATAGCACGAAATATGAAATTTAAAAAAAAATCGTAGGAACCGTTTTACAGCAAATCGGCTTTTTGTTAAAGTGGCTGTAGCCCGTTTAGGCTGTAGCCTCGCTGACAGACAGTATTTTCAGACCCACTTTTTTCGACTTCTCTATAAAGGTAATATCAGAATGTATCAAAATCCTGAGATCGAAAATTTTCACGAATCCAAAACTTGCCCTATACTACGTATCGGTGCAAGTAATAAATTTAAAAAATATATTTTTAAACATTTTGTATAAGTTTATAAAACGTTAAGCCTTGCCCACATATCGATTTTTGTGGAAATCCATCAAGTTTTAGCCAAGAAATGGCCATATTTCTAAATCCAGTTAATAAGAAAAGTGCCTTTATACGTATTTTTAGCCAGAAACGTGCAACGCCATCTTAGAACATTTGTCTAGACTAACTCAAATATCAAATTTAATCACAATCATTAGAGCAGTTTTCGAGAAAAACGTCTTTTTGTGAAATTGGCCTCAAGTAAAGTACCGTTAATAAGGGGTGGAATAATAATTCCAGATTTTTGGCTTTGTGAACGAATTCAATCCGAGCATTTCCAAGATGTAGAGGGGGTGACAAAGCGGATCATGGTCATTTCTGCTGATTACACGCATTTTCTTTGAAGCAAAGAGCTTTTTAACAAAAGGTGGCGCTAGTATATGCGTTTACTTATTACTTATTTCAATTTTTGCCGAATGTAGTTATGCCTTTATTTTAATTGCATTAATGTATTGCTGTGCACTACCATTATTTTTAACACAACTGTATGTAGTTTAATTTTTGGTGTCGGGTCCCGATTGGTGTGAAGTGTGCAGTGAAGGTCACGCTAATGTTTCGTTTTTTTTTTTTTTTTCTTCACGGATGTGTTATCTTCATAGATAATAGAAATCCGATGCAAGGAATTGGAGATTGGGGAGTAAAATAAAATAAAATACTCGGACGGCATATAGAACAACCGATGTAAAAACTATTGGGTAAAACTATTAACAATACCCACTAGGTATGTGTCGCTAATTAGGCCCGCTGGGAAGTATTCTTCGCAACAATTTAGAGTCAAATACTAGCACGGTGGCCGCGGAGAAGTGATTAATCTTTTGAACTACATACATAAAGGAGAAGCATATACGGCAGCCGATGTGAATAATTGGAACGAAGATCAGGTATTGTCTGATATTGAAGAAGCCGAAAAAGAAGGGGAAGAAGAACAACAACCATATATAGATCATCAAATTTGTTCAGTGTTTTCTAGAGATGCTGTTCAATTATTTGAGAAAACACTTGAATGGGAAACTAGCAATAAAGTAGATTATACGGACGTTTTGGTCCTATGATTATTAGTAATTGCCAAGAAAAATTAAAATTATATTCTATTTTTGATGTATTGCATGTAAAAACATACACATTTTGATGAAATTTTCTTCAAGGAGCCCACGCTCGTTACAGTGAACAATCTCGTTCCAGTGAACAGGTCCGGTTTTTATTAGTTCACTATATCGAGCGTCTACTGCACTACCCAATACTGTTCAAGTCAAAAGTTCATATTAGCAGTTGTAAAACAACTGAAAGTTTAAACTAAGCAACGAGCGCAATAATAATTTTTCTCTTGCATAATATATACTTGGTGATGGTAAATGGAAGAAAGGTATTACATAAATAAAATATAATTCAGAGTTTTCGATTATATTATTCAAAATGAAACTTTTTCCATTTATCTTTAATTATTGCAACACAACCGTTGAAACTCGGTTATGCACCGCAAAAGAGCTGCCGCAATATACAATGCTAATAGCAGCGTATAGTTTAAAGTGCTGCGCAAATTATACGCATTTTTATGTTTTTGAATCTACCCATTATTCAAAATTAAGCAATTTTTTTCATTTTCTATTTATCTTTTTGCAACACAACGGTCCACATCCATAGAAACTAGGTTGTGCAGTGCTTCGACACAACAACCGCAGTGCAAAAGCAGAGCATAGGTTGCAGTGCTGCGCAACTCATGCCCATTTTTTTAATTTACCATTTATTTGATTTTTTTTTCAAGTTATCCTATTCCTATTTTTTCTCATCAGACACTCTAGCAATTTTACTACATTTGAGAGAAATGTTTAAGGAACAATATGCACTTGTTACCTTATCTAGTTCGAGTTTAAAGCAAAACGTAAAGGTTTATACATTTGTTTTATACAACAAACTTAGTCAACTCCGTACATTACCTTTTTTCGAAAGGTGTGTCAATAAAATTTCGAAATATGCGTTGTTTTTATTACAAAAGTCTTTTACTAGAAAACTGTTTAAGACGCCTTCTAATTTTACTAACAACGGAGCAACGTTTGTTAAATCCATCACAATATCATTTGTTGACTTTTCAAAACACGTAACGTCAAACTTATGGACCATAGACTACCTAAATTAGACAGCATAGACAAATCTAAATTAGCAGACAACTTCGGTTCGTTTGATGCATTCGCTCCCTTAAGCTAAAATCCACTAGATTTGGTTATTGTGTTCTGACGTTCAAGCAAAATCAAACGGGAGCTCACTAATTTCATACATACAATTACAAAATCCGGCGATTTTTTTGACATCTATCATGTATGCCTTTTATACATACAATTTGTTGCCGTTAATGGAATAACAACCGGAAAAAAAATGTTTGCGCAAAAGGAGTGAAAGAGATAAGCCGACAAAATAATAGTAATAGTAATAATAATAATCGGGCTGATAAAGACAAAAAAAAGGATTATGCAGCTGGCGTGTTAAAATCGATTTCTTAACGAGGTGAAGATCTATTTTGTCAAATTTTATTTGTTTTCATTTCCGATTAAAATTTAATTTCTCTAGGTAGGTAATTTACTGCAAAAATAAAAATAATTACAATTTTGTCCCATTTTTATCACTAAAAAAAGGGAATCGGAGATTTAAATTTCATATCTGCCCACAAGGGTGGTGAGTCGTGGCGGCTGTGTTTGGAATGTGTGGTGGTGAATAACAATAAACCACAAATAATCTAATAATAGACAGTTCACTTCGAGAATCCTTTCACATGTGGCAGATAAAGCATAGACAAACCTAAATTAGACAGTCAACTCGTACTTCCCCTGCCCCCTTAGGCTCGTTTCACACTATCCGGTTTTAGCCGTACGGAAAAAAACCGTACGGCGAAATTATTCTAGTGGCCCGAAGAAAAGCATGGCCCATTTCACATTACACGGTTACGGCAAAATGCCGTCACGATGCCGTGTAGCAGCCGTCCACTGCCACTGCAACTAACGGCGACCGTACGGCTACCGATAACGCAGTGGTGCACATAACCAAATGCGCGCTTTCACATTTGCCGGCTTTAAATCGTACGATCAGTTGTCTTCAAGCCAGTGTAGTTACACAGCACTTAATCAGAAACTAAGCTTGCGATGGAAAAAAGCCGTGCATAAACCGTATAGTGTGAATGGACAACAGCATTCGGATTTTTGCCGTATGGTTTTTTGCCGTACGGCTAAAACCGGATAGTGTGAAACGAGCCTTAGTGCTGAAAATAGGAGTAGCCTAATTACCATGTTTGTGAATAAATGTGAAGTAGTGTGTGAGCAAGACCTTACTATTATTTTGTCGGGTTATCTCTTTCATTCTTCCGAGGAAACTTTTTTTTTCCGGTTGTTATTCCATTAGTAAGAACAAATTGTATGTAAAAAATGGCTGCGGCCATAGATGTCAAAAACATCGCCGGATTTTGTAATTGTATTTAGTTCGTCTATGCTAGACAGTAAACTTCGGTTCGTTTGACACAATCGCTCCACCAAACTATAATACGTCAAAAACGACTCTATGTTTTTACGTTCCAGTAAAATTAAAGGGGGCCTCACAAATACCTTACCCACACATTTGCAATTTTGGGTAAAAAATTTGACAGCTCTGAGCGCAGCCATTTAGGAGGAGCCCAATTACCATGTTTGTGAATAAATGTGAATTAGCATGTGACCAAGACCTAACTATTATTTTCTCGGCTTATATCTTTTATTCCTTTTGAGCAAACATTTTTTTCCGGTTGTTATTCCATTAGCAAAAACAAATTGTATGTCCGGTGTTCTCATCATCACGATGAGGACACCGATGATGGTGCTCAGGTCAGGATGCTTTAGAAGCAACAGTTCTTTTGAACGTCTCTGGTTAAGGTTAGGCCAGAGTTCTCTCGAAATCTTGAAGGGGCAATGAGCCCAGCGAGCATTGGCTTTCCTTATGGCATCAAGTTTCAGCAGGTGATTACGGCATACCAATTCCCGTCCTTACGGATTCCAAGTTTGGCAATTTTATCAGCCTTCCAGTTCCCTGGAATATCCCTATGACCTGGCACCCAGCATAGGTGCATGTTATATTGTTCCGAGATCTCCATCAGAGAAGAAACGGCAATCTTGTACGACCGTTGATGTGGTTGATGGTGATTACAGAGATTTAATGGCAGCCTGACTGTCTTTGAAAATGCTAATATCCGTAGCGGATAGTACATTACACTTCCGCCATGAGAGAGCTTCTTTGATTGCCATAATTTCCGCCTGAAAAACGCTACAGTGATCAGGGAGGCGGAAGGAAATGCTTAAGTTAAGCATGGAGGAGTATACACCACCACCAACTCCATTTGAGGTCTTAGATCCATCAGTGTAGATGTGAATCGTTCCGACATTAGACCATGTTTCACGAGCTGGGATTCATGTACGGAAGTTCCGACCAAAGCTGAATTTCGCAGGGGTGTAGTCTGTGGTGACATCAATGAGGTTAAATTCATTAAGAACGGAGGAGTGGCCATAGTCGAAGGCAGCCACTGGGAAGAGGCAGACAAACGGTTTGCGGCTGAGGCCGCTATTTGTTTGCTGACGACATAATACATACAGCTCTTTGAACTTTTCCCAGGAGAGAGAGGTTAGCAGTCTTTAAAAGAGCTGTCCACCAGACGCTCACGCCATACAGAAGTATAGAAGTATATATACAACAGACGTATAAAGCCAGAGGGTGACGTGAAATTTTAGGACCCATCTTGCACCAATCGCCCATTTATATGAGTACAGGGCAGTACTGGCCTTCTTGACGCTTTCTATAATGTTGGCTTTCCAGCTGAGCTTCCTGTCCAAAATGAGACCCAAGAATTTGGCTTTATCGGTAAAAACAAGCTTAGTGCTTTTTAACGTGGGGGGTCTTTAATAGGGATGTTATATTTCCTTGTGAAGAGGACTAGTTCGGTCTTTTGAGGGTTGATCAAAAGTCCACATTGTATTGCCCAAGTAGTGAGCGGTTTGAGGGCATTGTCTATAAGGTGCCTGAGAGTATCTGGGAATTTCCCAGAGAATATTAAGGCAACGTCATCCACATATGCAACCACCTTACAGCCGATGGCCTCGAGACCAACCAGCAAGTGGTTAATTGTGATATTCCAGAGAAAGTGTTATAAGACACTTCTCTGGGGTGTACCACGGTTGACAGTTCTACGAGCCGATGCTGGGCCCTGGTATGGGTTGATGATCCTGCTGGTTAGCATCTGATCAGTCAACACACTTAGCTCAGCTTCAACTCCCAGTTTTCCCAATGCTTGAATAATTGCACATGGATTGACGTTGTGGAAGGCTTCTTCTATATCTAAGAAGGTTACGAGGGAGAATTCTTTGATATTTAGAAATTGTTCAATAACACGTGTTAATACATGAAGGACGGTCTCCATCGAATTTCCTATGCAGTAAGCATGTTGGGATGAAGAAAGTAGGCGCGGATCAATAGAGCCACGGAGATAGATATCAATTAGTCTTTCCAGGGTTTTTAGAGGAATGATGACAGGCTGATAGATCGGAGATCGTTAGGATTAGTATGAGAAATCCAATCTGCCTTTTGAATGAAGACTATATTGACCTCAGTCCATAATCTGGGAATATAGACAAGCTTTAAGCAGCCCCTTAGGATAGAATACAACCAGGGTTGAATAATATTAAAGGACTGCTGGAGCTCGGCCGGAATGATGCCACCCCGACCAAGTGTTTTGTAGGGTATAAAGCTTAATACTACCCTGTGGATCTTTCCAGGAGTTATTATATTCGAGGGGTCGATACTCAGCTGTTGGTTCGTTTAAAATTTCTAATCTTAGCATGGACTGGTTGTGGGTCGATAAGATCAAATTGGAGATAACATATTAACAAATAAGAGCTAACTACAAAATTTAAAAGTTCCTCACCTCGGTCGTTTATGTCAGAGCTACCCCAAATTGAGTGGTGTGCATTTGCGTCACACCCAATAATCAAGCGCGTATTATTCGTCTCTGCCTCCACAACCAGATTCCTCATCACGGTCGGCAAAAGGGATGCGTTTGATAGTGGCCCAGGTACGCTGAGACCACCCAGTACCTATGGGTCGTCGATTCCACGCAAGCGGTGATGAAGTCCTGATGGCTGACATTGGAGAGAAGAAAAATGTTAAGACTGCTCTTCGCAAGAATGCAGGATCTTGGTTAACGTTCATTTCTTACGTAGAGGAGCTTATAATTGGGGATCATGAATCCTTAAACCCGGTTACCATTGACCCAGGGGTCTTGGATCAGGACAATATCTTCTCCGCCTTGAGAAAAGCGAAGAACAAGGGTGGGCGAGGCCGTATTGGAGTGTGGGAGGTTCATTTGAAGAAGGCGCAGGATTCTAGCTGTTACCCTCCTCAGACCTAAATAAGAAGGTGCGACCTCCCTCGACCGAGTCGGATAGCAACAGGTCGTTGTCATCCAACAAAAAGAGATTGTCGCACTCGTGATCGCTAACCATTTGGTCGACTCAAGTTCGACTTCTGCAGGTCCGGCTCGCGTTGTGAGGGCCCCCAAGGGGCTGTTGGAGTCACTTCCCAGCTCCGTGTTCACCGACAAGTTGTCGGCCCCTACTAGAGTCTGGGCAGCAACGGTGTTGGATGTCAGGCTATGACACCCCATGTTCGCCTGTAAGGAACGGACCCCAACTAGAGGTGATACAGCTGGCATGGTGAGGGAGCTGGTCAGCCTCCATGTTCACCAGCTCAGAGCTGGTCCCAATAGAAGATTCTACAGCGCTATTGGAGGTGTTGCCAGATGACGAAGCGACTGACGATGGGGCAAACTTGTTGTCAGTACCCTGATCGCTACGGTATACCTTGAGGGTAATCGCCTTAATGCCATAGCCGATCACCCCCTTGGTAACGGAGAGAGGCGCCAGGGATTCATCGTTAATAACGATAATAACTCCTCTGGTGTCATGAAGGGCTTATTCGACCCACGCAACCTTCCAGTTGTGAGTTGGGAGCGTTGGGTTGCATACCAGGATAAGATCCAGGATGTCTTTGGGAGCCTCTGGTTTAGCTGGAACACGGGTGCGGCATCTCGGTCGACTAGGAATCTGATCCTTTTCGACCACCTCAATACGAGCACCCGACGACAGATGGGTGACGTCCATGTTGCTGACTGGGATTTTGTAGAAGTCCTTGGACATATGGTCGACGCACTTGATCAATTTGACGTGCCCTTGGTACCAGCCCGCGTCCCTACAAATCGGCAAGGGGCCAGGGTAGTCCCTCAGCGATTTGACAAAGACGTTGGTCAGTTCGATTTCGACCTTCCTCCACCTTTCAGTGGTTTTCCTACCTTCGGGGTTGCCTCTATCGATCACCGCAACTTCCAGGTGTTCTTTGACGACTTGGTTGAAAGGGCTTCAGCGTTCCCGATTCAGGGGCTGTTTTTAGCTTTCTGGGACTATTGTGAGGTTCCTCAGTTGAACGTTGCCGCCTTGCTGACGTATCCCCAGACTGCTTTTTGAGCGCGTCCAAGCTGCTTTTAATCCATACAAGTGATTCACGCTGTTTTTCGGACCTGGCGAATTCAGGGATGGACTCGATTCTCATCGATTTCTCGGCTCATCCTGTAGATATTTTTGGCGGGCTTTACAGTCCGACCAGCCCGTCGAGCTGCCACCGCAAAGTTAAGCGTTAAGGGGTTGGGGAGGTGGTGTTTAACCGATTGCCAGATGCCGGATGGTTTACCATGGAGGTGTAAGGCTTCGAAAGATTGATATCGGCTTCAGGGTTCGAAGTGGGAGCGACTTTACCTTTGGTGAAAGCAGTTCAGTTAGTCGACCCAGAAAGACTGAGTAGGGGATGTTTTCCTACGGTTGAGCTGAGCGGAACGACAAGACGATCTTACTTATCGATTCGTTACCTAGTTCGTTGGCAGGTTTGGTGGCATTATTTTTTTTTTTTTGTTTTTGTTCATTATGTGCATCCCACGAGTTACGGAGAAGTAATGGGGTGAACCTGCACAGGGATCCGCGAAATGCAGGCAGGGCTACTTAATCCGGAGGGCGCTTGGTATCCGGATGCTCCGTTCGGAACTGGACAATTGGATTGGGCCCCCAGCCAGGCTGATCGTCGGCACGGATCGCATGACACATTTAATCCAGCCCAGGATATGGAGAGAGAGGAATAGGGATGGGGTGGGACAAGGCAGGGATGACTATATTTAGCTTCACGACTCATCTGTGGAAGAATCCCGAGAATCTTTGCCGTACTAAACTTCTACACCGCGACAAGGTATGTAGTCACCCAGAAGACAAAACTAATATGGGCGGTCGTCTTCCGTCGACTTGACCCTTGGCTTCCACAAGAGCGAAACTACCACCCATTTTGAGTGAATCCTGACGTTTCCGGCAAAATAAAATCGGAGCTCATACACACATTCTCAATCGTCGGTAGTTTCTACGGGCGCAGCCATTTTTCTGTACATTTTGATGTTGTTAATTGAATGACAGTCTGCTGAAAATCTGGTGTGCAAAAGGAAAGAAAGGAGCACCACGATTGTTTTTATAAGGCGTTTTTCTTTTTTAGTTCAGAGCAGAGCCGTTGTCAATAAAAAATCGTGTTGGAAAAGAAAGGTTTAGACAAGACTATCAATGTACAAACCACAAATAACCTATAATTAATATTTGTGGTGGGGGTGCCGTGGCTCAGTGGTTAGTACGTTGGACTGCTGCGCAAGGGGTTCCAAGCAGCGTTACCTTTCGGACCTTTAGGGGCAAATTGACCCTTTTTTGATGTTACAGACCCTTGGACCCTCCTTTTTAAAAATCATCAAAATTTGACCATTCTAGAAATATCTGACCTTTTTTTGGACCCTTTTTGCGAATTGGTACATAATTAACACATTAATTTCTCTATTAACCGATTTGTGTTGGTGAATTTATTCCAACGCCAAATAATGTATTTACTCGTCGTTTGAACAGATGCCTACATTCACGTAGTTTCCTTTTCGTTTCTAATATTTAGCTTATTGATATCCCTTTGTTTTTATTCTTTGTGGTTCTGTGCAGTCGTGGATGTGATTTCTGATCCATGTTATCCACATCACTTATTTTGGAAGATGAGGAATTAGAAGGGTTTCTTCCTAACCCAAATTTAATATAGAATTTCAGGGATTCTATTCCAAAGAATTGAATGTAAATATGTACAGTAAAAATCGCTTATAACGACATCGCTTATACCGGCCCAATTCTTCGGTCCCTTGAAGGTTGTTATACCCGATTTTGACTGAATTGAAGTCACAATTTTATATTTTTTGTCCTTTTTATACCCTATCCTAAGGGTATATTAAGTTTGATACATAGTTTGTAACATAGAGAAATATTGAAGATAGACCCAATAAAGTATATATATAAATGATCAGCATCACTAGCCGAGTCGATTGAGCTATGTCCGTCCGTCCGTCCGTCCGTCTGTCCGTCCGTCCGTCCGTCTGTCACCTGTTTTTGGGCCTTAAATTTTGAGCTAGGACAATGAAATTTTGTATACGAAGTCCTTGTATATCGGGACAGAACAAGTGTAAAAATTTTTAAAATCCGCCCAATGTCACGCCCACTTTTCAAAAAAATCACCTTTTTTCACTATTTTCATATGAAACTCGAAAAAAACTTACTTGATCAAATATGTAGATATCCACTAAATCTACAAATTGTCTATACATTGTAGCCACGCCCACTTTTTAGGGGCGTTTACTTCAAAAATTATTTTTCGAGTAAAAATATAAGTTTATAGGGCAAAATAGAAAATTTTGTGAATACATTTTCCACCGCCCACTGAAACGACCAAATAAGATAGGGATAGGGTATCATATGATCCGCTCCAGGCGGATTGTAGCATTTTTTTTTATTTTATTTTGAAAATAAATTTTTAACTAACTGAACAGATTTAGTTATTTTTTATTAATTTGGAGCCTTAATTTTGTAATTAACAAGTGAATTACATGAAAATAAGGAAAATATTACTTGTATTGCTAAATTTGGCTCTTCAATTTTATATCGGACCCTTTTGTTTTGAGAGGGACCCTTTTAAAGACCCATTCCGAAATTTTTTAGAGGTAACACTGGTTCCAAGTTCGAATCCAGAAAAATACCATCAAAAGTTTTTTCACGGTCCCACCTCTTCCGAGTGTCTGACAAACATTCAAGAGTATAGTTGTCATGAGAAAGCTTCTCAAAAACCCCTCTGCCCTTCGGATACGGCATAAAACTGTAGATCCCTTCTGTATGTACAGAAATGGATACCACGCACAACATGTACAGTTGTGAGAAGCTAGGCCATAGACAAACTAATATAGACGGTCGTCTTCGGCCGATTTGACCGTTGGTACCCACAAGAGCAAAAGTACCACGGATTTTGAATGTATTCTGACGTTTGCGGTACATTTCATGGGCGCAGCCATTTTCCTGTACATTTTGTTGTTGTTAATTGAATGACAGTCTGCTGAAAATGTGGTGAGCAAAAGGAAAAAAGGGACACCACGATTGTTTTTATAGTTACGTCTTGTTCGCACGTTCGGTCACATGTATTCACAGATAGGAAGATTCAACTCGGTGTACTTTTCAAAATTTTCGGCAGGGGAAGGAGAAGACGACCGTCTATATTAGTTTGTCTATGAGCTAGGCCTTGGCCCTCTATGGGTTGCTTACGGCCTGATATTTATTTATATTAATATTTGTGGTACAAACGAAAACGTCAAAAAATCCAGTCTGTTAGTGGCGTGTAAACATCGTCATTGCTATCCGTTCGAAACTAAACCTGTGTGTGTGGAGTTGGTCGCATTTGCTTTTGCTGGGTCCAGAATACAATTATACAAATTAGGTGATTTGTATATACTGGAGCGAACGGGCCTAGAGACTTGCAATGGACTTTTTCATGTAGTTTTTCTATGGTATGAGTTTGACGTGTGTTGTGTTTAATTTTGTTAAACAGTTTATTCTGTTTAAAAATGAATTAAATTTGAGTAATTTAACTGAATACCCCTGCATAAAAGATCATTTTAATGGCAATGGGGAGCGGAAAGGAAACTTTGACTTCTCAGACGTATTTTACTCGTGGGACATTGAACACATCTAAAAACAGCGAAGAAAGTGGAAGAAAAGATTGTTTAAAGCAGGTAAGGCTATTAGGTTTTAAGAATTTCAAAAATAATGTTTGACGAGCCCTAACCGGGTTAGGTTTGTCTAAATTCGACTTCAAATCTACATTTTTGTTTTTGGTTAGGAGGAAATAATTTCGGAAGTTCTGTGAAAGTATGATTTTTATTTCGACTTTTACTTCGTTTTGGAAACGGTATGAACGAACAATTTTGCTAGCGTGCTTGTTCCGACTTTTTGCTATTTCCGAGATATTGGATCTTTCCACGCTACTTAGATATTACACGTTTTATTAATACAACTTACAAAAAATCTGCGTATGTATGTATTTCAAAAATAAGTACACAATATCAAATTTTGTCAGTATTTTAAATAGCTTTTTAAAAATCTATGGGTTATGAGCATTATGATCAAATATTTATGATGTAGGTGCCTATACCACAAAGATCCCAAATGGGCGCGCGCACAGTTGTCTGGTCAGCTTAAAACTTGCTTGTATATTTCTATACGGGTGAGATATACTCTCAATTCTCGATACCCTCATTTTTTCTTGTTACACTCTTCCCTATCACCCCCTGAAACTTCTCCCTTACTTTCTGAATCATCCCGTATTTTATATTTGTTGTAATATACAACTCTTACAAAATAAGAGACTGAGCTTTATTGCTTATACCTTAATAAATACTCCCCCATATTAATAAACGACAACTAATCGACGAATAGTAGGCATTTTATTCAATCAATAAGGAAAACCCTATTAATAAACACTTAAAATTATATATTCTAAAATTATAATAGTTTAGAAGTTATAGCGTTAAAAGTGGCTACACCTCCAAATTAGAGGTCACCCACTTTGGGGGGCTATAACTTGAAATGGGGTGAGAATAGACCCCCCCTGCCATACAATTTTTTGTTCGGCAGAACTTCAGGAATCTCCCCTTAAAGGATTATACCGCTTAACTGGGACACTCTGTATATGTTTCTAATTTTATTTCATTTGGAAGTATGTATATTACAGACTAAGTCCTTCGTAAAAACATATATTTTGGCCCCTTGTTGATTGTTGAAGTCGAAAACTGAAAATTAGTATGTTTGTCTATAATGAGTCTCAGGCATTTAAAAAAATCTACCCCACTATATATGCATTTCCATTAGTTTTATTTGTTAGTATTAATTTATTATATTATTTTAATAATATGTTGGACGTCATAATTCAGTTTGTTTGTTTCCTCTTCATCTCTTTCTTCAGCATATGTACATCAGTGTATCGCCGTATAGTATTTTCTCATCGTCTTCGGTTATTTATGTATATTATGAACACCAGTGCTCCTAGTATTGATCCTTGAGGTACACCTTATTCTACCGTATTGCAGTCAGATACTTCTTTGTTAACTTTCGCCCGTTGTGTTCTATTTGTTAAAAATGTCTTAAACCACCTGTGCTCTTTGTCTTGTATGCTATAGTTGTATAGTCCGATCTATAATTTCAAATTTAAACCAAGTGCGATTATTTTTTTCCTTCCTTAACCTTTTCCATTCGTTTACTACATAGTTTACTGCTGCCGCGCAAGAGCGTTTTTTTTCTGACAGTATCCTATTACGTTCCAGATGGTCTGCTTTTCCACTACCACTTCTATTATCTTCTCAAGAGACTATAGTGTGTTTATGTACGAAATTCTTCACTTTGCTTTGTGATAGCAATTTTTTGTATTGGTGTTAACATTGTTTCTTTCCACAATTCTTGAAACTCTCCTACCATAAATGATTTATTCACTACTTCCATTAATGAATGTCCCAGCATATCCCAGTTGTCTAAAATAATTTTTGGGTTTATTTTTGTGTGATCGGTTTTGTTTTTTAGCGATTTGCACATTTCTTTTCCCTGTTGGTTCTACGTCGTTCACAAATTCCACTTCATCGATGGAGTCTCTTATTTCTTTAACACTTATTATTAATCGAAATAGAAAATTGTGTGAATTCATATTCAGTGTTCCACATTTCGATCGATTTGGTAACTCGGATTTTTTTTCGAAATCAATTTCGTGAAATTGAAACACAGCTGATATCTGTGTTGTTAAATTATTTTGAATTTAAAAAAATCTTGAATAGCCAGAAAAATTTGGTTTTTGTCGCGTTTAAAGGCATTGAAATATTTTATAATGAATGCTGTGTTAATTGCTGCGGTATTGCAGACCGAAAGGAGGAAATATGCAGAAGAAAAAATAAAGAGACGAAAACTGTGAAATGTATCCAATCCTTTGGAAATTGCACATGTGTATGTTTTTAAATCTAAACATTAAAACTAAAGTTTTAATTATTTGTCATTAAATAAAGGGTCATATCATACTACCGTCTTAATAAATGTGCCTTCCGAATGGTACTGCAAATTGTTGAGCCACATTTTAAACAATCTTCCATTCCTGCAATTTTGCAGTTTGCCACAGTCTTGCATTTTTTGCCAATTTGTCCAACTTGGATAAAATTTACTATGTCAGACGACAAACGAAGTAAATCCAAACGACATTTTTTGGAGAAATTTAATATTCCTGGCGCCATAGGATGTTCAAGTCATGATGCTCTTATCTGGAGCATGAGCAAAGCTCGGAACTAATTTCGTGGAAGCTATGACAGTGGCGATCGTTCTTCTTAGCTTTTAGGAGATGCTGACTATGCCCTAGAGCAAGCATGTCAAAGATACGGCCCGCGGGTCATGACTGGCCCCCAAGACAATAACTTTTGTCCCATGACATCGATTCAATAATGCTCTAATTTCATGTGCAATTCCAATTTAACACATTTTTTTTTTGCTCTTGCAAATGGTCCATTGTGGCATGTGCTGTCTGGGACGTAGGGCCGCCCTGTTGAAACCGCCTGTCGTCGTTATCCATATTCTCCAATTGGGACCAAGAGTAATTGGTTATTGTCGAATGATAGCGCTGGCCGTTCAACTTAAAAAAAATTAATAAAAAATCTTTTGAGATTCTTCATTGTTTTAAATGTTATATTTTAGTATACAATAAAGGTTTATTTCGATTTTGACCTAAATACATTGTGCATTAACCAAAAATTCGCAATATTTCTAGAACTAGTTAAGTTAATAAGCAAAGTACCGTTATGTGCCTTTTTTGCCAATAACGTGGTATGCCATTTTGTGTGGTTTTAGGAAAGTAGTTAGTTGTAAGTAAAGTACCGTTATTGGCGCTTTTGGCCAAAAACGTGGTATGCCATCTTGTGTGGCTTTAGACAAGTTGCTCAAATATGAAATTTAAACGAAATCGTTAGAGCCATTTTCGAGCAAAGGGACATTTTGTTAAGTTGGCTGTAAGTAAAGTACCGTTATAAGCGCTTTTGGCCAAAAACGTGGTACGCCATCTTATGCTACTTTAGAAAAGTAGTTTATATATGTAGTAGTTTATGCGCAAAATATGTTGTTAACAATTTTGGTAAGAAATTTTCTACGTCATCTGATTGGAATTTCTTATTCTTAATCGAATATGAAATTTAATCAAAATCGTTAGAGCCGTTTTGGAGAAAATCTGTTTTTTTTTTTTAAATTGGCCGTAAGTAAAGTACCGTTAATAATAGGGCTAAAACAAAAATTTCAATTTCGCCTCTAGGGATTATCACACCCTAAATATGAAGATCGAAATCCGTCCATCCGTCTAAGGCACAAAGACGGACAGACAGAATTGGCAGACCCACTTTTTTGAGCTTCTCTATCATCGTAATACCTAAAAAGGATAAAGCAAAAAATTGCTCTGATTGCAGGACAATAAGTTTGATGAACCACAAATTAAAGATATTTTTTCAAACAATTCATAGAAGGATTTACAACAAACTCCAAGAAGGTATAGGCGTATCTTAATTCGGGGGGTCTACTATGAAGACCGCAGCCAGGCAAATAATTTGCGATTCTTTGCAACCGCTTCGCGGTCATAATGGCAACTATGCAGAGCGATCGCCTGCAATATCACCCTTCCAAAATGTTTCCCATGATATTGTAAAGAAATTTTGTTTCATCTCGGAACTGTGAAGAATTCAACAATCCTTTTGTCAATTGTGGATGTGCAGTTTCATAAACTGCTCGATTGTTGTATTTTGTCTATCTTTCTTATTCATATTTTCAATTCATAGAAGGATTTACAACAAACTCCAAGAAGGTATAGGCGTATCTTAAATCAAATCTACTATGAAGACCGCAGCCAGGCAAATAATTTGCGATTTTTTGCAACCGCTTCGCGGTCATAATGGCAACTATGCAGACCGATCGCCTGCAATATCACCCTTCCAAAATGTTTCCCATGATATTGTAAAGAAATTTTGTTTCATATTGGAACTGTGAAGAATTCAACAATCCTTTTGACAATTGTGGATGTGCAGTTTCATAAACTGCTCGATTGTTGTATTTTGTCTATCTTTCTTAATGCAAAAAGAATATATTAACTCACACTTTTGATGTTTTCGATTTACTTCAGTTTTCAATTTGGTATCTAAAAACCGTAGATGACCTTCGCCATCAAAACATGTGTAGCGAATGACACTCGCCTGTACGTAGTAGGGCGCAGAGAATAAAAAATCAACAATAGTTATAGAAGGGGAAGAATCAGAGGAGGTAGAGATTCGCAGAGGAGTCAGAGAAGGCAGTATAAACACATCCATGAATAAAATAAGTGCGGACAGCAATAAATTTGGCTTAGAAATTGGGTCGTATTAATAATCCATAGATATCCAGAAAATTAAATCTTTTGAAATAGGGGATCCGGGCTATCAAGTCAACACTTCAAAAATTTCTCGATAATTTATAGTTTAGTTTGTTAAAAAACTAATAAAATGTTTAGGTTAGTGTCGGAGAGGATCTTGACGTAATCTTTGACTAATCGGTGTAATGAAAAAATAGTCCAACAAGCCGATGTTTTGATATTATTTCCTACAACTTACGTTAACATTCGATCACTTTTCCCCAAAAATCGTAATCAATTTGATTCTATGTTCTTTAATTTCAGATTTCATTAATTTTAAAAAAATGTGAGTCCCTAAGAACGGCAGAAGATAAATTTTTGCTTGAAAAATATTCCGACTTAGCCAAGCAAATAACAATACGAAAAGAACGATTTCTCTTGTATAAAGAACGCATAGTTGAAAAAGAAGATCCTTTTGGTGTAATGGAAAAGAAAGTTACCGAACTTGCAAAAATTATATCACAAGCTAAACATTTTGTGTGTTACACAGGAGCAGGAATAAGTACATCGGCGCGAATCCCAGATTATAGAGGAAGCAATGGAATATGGACACTATTACAGAAGGGACAAGATATTGGACAGCATGATTTGTCGCTCGCTAACCCCACTTTCACACATATGGCTTTATTTGAACTGCATCGAAGGAAACTTCTGCGCCATGTTGTATCTCAAAACTGCGATGGGCTCCATTTACGATCTGGACTTCCAGTTAAATCTTTATCAGAAATCCATGGAAATATGTACATTGAGGTGTGTACAGTTTGTAAACCAAATGCTATTTATTGGCGACTTTTTGATACTACTGAAATAACCGCTCGATATGCACATAAAACAAACAGACGATGCTATATATGCGAGGGTCCTTTAATAGACACAATAGTACACTTTGGTGAGAAAGGCGTTATAAACTGGCCCCTAAATTGGGTAGGTGCATTCAACAACGCTGAAAAGGCCGATGTTATACTATGCCTGGGCTCAAGTCTTAAAGTTTTAAAAAAATATACTTGGCTCTGGCAAATGGATCGCGTATCTAAAAATCGAGCAAAAATCTGTGTAGTAAACTTACAATGGACTCCAAAAGATAATATTTCTACTTTGAAAATTAATGGTAAATGTGACGCTGTTATGAAGCTATTAATGAAATGTCTTAATATCTATGTCCCACCGTATAGCAAAAATCGTGATCCTATATTTGCTCATGCTACTACATTACTTCAAAGAGAACTTCATACAGTATCCCAGCCACAACTTAAAGACGAAAATGAAAGCTCTAAAATACAAACAACTAATAATTTAGAATTACAGGAGAGCCACATGGGTTTTTCTAAAGGGAATATTTTAATTAATAACGGACCGTTTACAAGAACTCCTTTCCGTCATCGGTCTTGCATTCGAACCAATCTAACTGTACATGCTAATAATACACCTTTAAATGCGAATCCAATACAGAGGATTAATAGCATTTTAGAAGCGGAATGTGGAAGTAATGATATATTTACAGGCAAATTTGATATATTACTCAACGGCGATTTATCAAAAGATCATAGCAATGATATCAAAAAACAAAAAAATAAACTGCCGTTTTGGTTTGAAGTTAGTTACGCATATTCAGGACTTCATAGCATTGTTCGGCCACCACCACCAGAAATAAATTTGTGGAGTTGCCAAATAATACCTATATTTCAAATGAATCGAAAGGCTGCTACATGTGAATTTTGTTTTGACAACTACGCTGAGCTTGATTGTCAATTTTATAAAAAATGGTCTCATGAAGCAAGAGCAAATAAATTTGCGAATGAAGATTCAATATTTTGTGAATGTTGTGATAAGACGCAAGTTAAGCAAGCAAAACTAAGCCCTGAAAAATATTGTCGAAAGAATCTAATTAGAATACAGGCTGGTTGGTATGGAAGAGGATATAAAAAATATCTCAATAAACGACGAAAACACTAATAAATAATAAATAGAAATTATTTCCCAACGTTCATATATCAAATCTAGTATTTTAAGCATAAATTAAATACAATTTATCACAACAAAAATTTGTTTTATTTTTAAGGTTTTTGCATTCATTAGCCGTGTTTTATTTCCCATATGATCTGATCTGGCCGATGTTGATTTTGAATAAAACATAAATTATTTAGGAAATTATTGTCAATTATTGTCATTTATTATGATAATATTGGTATGGTTCAATTATGCATGGAACAAAATATTGGCCAAATGGCCGCCGCGATCTCGGCGGCACAACTCCATCCGATGGTCCAAATTTTCGATGACGCTGAGGCATAATTGAGGTTCTATGCCGTTAATGTGCCGAATTATCTCATCCTTTAGCTCTTGAATTGTTGCTGGCTTATCGACGTACACCTTTTCTTTCAAATAACCCCAAAGAAGAAGATATTAAATATATCGCTATTTGCTAAAGTAAATTTTTTCGAGTTTCATATAAAAATACTGAAAAAGTGAATTTAAAGCGGAGAGGCAGGAGGACGGTCCCCGAAACCCTATTTTTTCGCGAAATGAACAAAAAATTTAATATGTATGTACATACGTACAGTGCTGTGCAAAACAAACGCATCAAATTTAGTTTGCACACAAATGTGAATATTTTTTTATCCAAAGCACTTTTAAAAAAACCAAAAACGCACAATTATTCAATAACGAAAAAGAAACATTGTAGTGTACTTTTAAAAGCAATAAAATCTGATTTACGAGAATACCTTAACAAAAATAACAATTTGTAGTTTATGGCAGTGTGCAAAACTAAAGCAACAAGGCTATTACTTGGTATAGGAGGCGCTATTTTTAATAATTTCAGCACATTTTCGTGACATTGAAGTTATTACATTTGAAATTGTGCTTTTAGGTATTTTTTCCATTTAGTCCTTAATGCTTAAAACAGCTCTCACTTATTTTGGAAACGTTTATATGAGACTCGTCGCTTTAGTATCCCAAAGATATTTGCAATGGGATTTAAGACAGGTGATCACGCTGATCAATCAAGAACTTGCACCAAATTGTCTTTTGACCAGTCCTTAACGACCTTTGATGTGTGCTTGGGGTCTTTACCATGATGAAACACCCATCCAAGATGCATAATCCATTTAGCATGTGGCATATTTGCATCTCCAAAATACTTTTGTATGCCAAACGATCCATTATCCCTACAATATAGTGAAAGGGTTAAACACCATTGGCTGAGAAGTATGTGTATACTAATACACCACCATCACAATGCTTTGTTGATACATTGCACTTCTGAGGATAAAGTCTTACTCCTTTCCGATACCTTACTGTGCACATACTATCTGCATTGAGCAAACTGAAGTAGGATTCGTCACTGAAAAGGCAGTTCTCCATTTTTCTATGAACCAATTCAGATGCATTTTTGCAAAATTTAATCTATTAATTAAAAAAAGTACCTTTGTTTAGGTTTTCTGCTTTAAAAACGACAGTTTTTGAAAATCACCTTTTCTTTTAATGTTTTTTCTTAAGCGTTGGCTTTTTCACTGGCCTGTAACTTTTCAAATCGTTTTCCAACGCTTTTCTTCGAACAGTGCTAGGATGAAAGCTTAAATTTAGTGAAGCCACCATATTTTTGGAAGACAGAAATGTTTATATTTAGTAAAAGCACACATTTTTTTATCCGGCTTCTTCTCTGACGTTTTCCAAGCATAGTCCCGCTCTTTAGTAAGTACTAAAGAAATAGAAATATTTATAAAATAATAAATAAAAGGTGCTAGTTCATTGATCAGGTCGATAAGTTATTCCATTTTCGCAACAAAATAATCACACACAATTCCCCACAGCCATGAAGGAAACTTTATACATATGTATGTATTTGTGTAAAATAAGCGAAAAGTGCTGTGTGTGTTTTTTTTTATGAGCGCATTCCTTTTGCTTCATTTCCATTATCGCTCAAAATTAACATGCACGAGACAAGTACACCTACCAAAGCATCTGGCAGTCTACTACTGCGTTGGGTTAAATCGATGGGTTGTTCAAGTGCCTATGTTACTCTACACAGCATGATATTTGAGCGGAGTGGGCTTGTGCATAAAGTTACTGGCATAGGATTGGTTGGATTGGAGTGGAAATGTGTTATATTTATGAGTGCATATGCAAATTGTTGAGGAAAAGGAGCGTAAGATTTTTGTGGCACTCAACGACTATTCCTTTACTTTGACCGCTAGAGGGATCACCATCGATTACCTCAAGTGATAGTACTATTAGTTTCATATACAATGGCTCAACTCATTTTTATTTCTATATCGCTTCTATCAGATAGTTAAAAATGAAGGAATTCTTAAATAAATAAAGTCTATGACCGGGTCGTACGTACTTGCACCTTTGTGCTGGTAGTGTAAAATAAATTAATTAAAAAATTAAAAAAAATATATATAGCACATGTTTAACTTTGTCCGCGTTTCAATTGTGAACAGAATCCGTTGAGTATTAACCGTGTAATAGCTTTATTCCTAAAACCAGTTAATAAGCATAGTTCAAATATTTCTAGCCAAAAATTTGGTACACCAGCTTATAGCATTTCCCTAAATCAACTCAAATATGATATAATATAATAATAATTTTTTGGTACAATTTTTTTAAGACTACGCAAAAGTAGCATAAATGATTTAAATAAAATCGTAGGAGCTATTTTCGAGTAAATATACAATATTTTTTTATGTAATTTGTTTCTTAAAGTTCATTCATTTTTAACTAACAAAAGGTGCAGTACGTACGACCAAGTCGTGCACTTTATATAAATAATGTTGTCAAAAATGGTTAAATATAACGAACACTTTCGCTTTGGTAAATGTTTTTAAACATTATATCATGCGTTATATTGGACTTCTACTGTAATTACTCAATCTAATTGTAAAATGAGAACAACTACCAGCCAGGCGCCAGCATCTCTATTTCGCAGCCTGTGTACATATACCGTCAACCGGTCCATTAAATAGTGTAAAAGTATGTGCCCCTGAAACCGTAGAATCCCCAAAATGTTGAAAGTGTTTTAAATATGTGTGAATCTATTCAACGATACATTTTCAGTTGAAAACAATCTTTATAAATTAAAAGCGAAAAAAGGCCGACTCGGCTTTATTCGTATTTTGTTGTTTTGCTAACTAAAACAAAATATTTTCCAATGCTAAACCAAAAAGAACTTATTTGCAACGAAAACAAATTGGTTTTCCAACCCAGAGAAAGAAAAAACTCCTTAACCCAGGTTTTCGTGCATTTTCTAATTTGATACAGCTCTGCTATCTGAGTTGAGTTCAGTCAACCCTATTTCAATCCGATGCATTTATATGAATTTCAATCCGGGTTGAACCTGGCGTATGTCGATAGTTTGTAGGTAAGAAAAGTGATGGGTATAGAGAGGGGGAGAGTCATAAAGAAAATATAACAATGGAGGAGATTCGCGTTCTACATCCGAAATGTTCCGTCCCTATTCCATTTTATCATTACTATAAAAGTTCGATCGTTGAGCAGCGTAGTTCGCGCATTAAAAAGAGTGCTTGGACGACAGAACAATCAAAAAATACAGAAGTGTTTCAATTTACTCATTCCCTCCCCTAAACTTTATCAAAGTAGTGCAGGAGTGAGCACTATAGCATGCAGACGCGACATTACTCTACTACGTAAAGAATCATCATCTAAACAGGTTCATAGTTACGTCTTGCGCCATGCTATTGGTATTAAATTAGAGCAGTACGAAAAATTCACCACTGAATTAGTGCGTACACACTCACACCTACTGACTATTTCAGTGGTGAATTATAGTCAGTAGGTGTGAGTGTGTACGCACTAAGCCTATAAACGTGCAAATGCCAAAAAATATACTCTCAACTCTGGTCGTATCAGAGCTCCATCGCAGGCAAAGCTCCTGAGTCCAACCGGGCAGGTCAAGTTGTAAAGCAAGATCTTCATCAAGTAAAGTTAATGAAGACCCACTGACAAGGTATGCGAAAGTATCAACGGATTTTTTGTTTCCATATAAAGTTGCCGGCACGATACTAAATAGCACATTCTGACGATCTAAGTTACAACAAGACTGATAAGTATGATAGCCAAGAGTGGCATCATGTCTATTATGGCTTGGTCGGTCCACAGAGGGTTGAGTGGCATTTGTGCTAGGTTTTATCTCTAATTCGGTTTCTTTATCATATTTATGTGTGTATACAAGTAGATTGTGTTTCAGTCGACATCCGTCTATACCACATATCGTGGACCTATTTCAAGTAGAGTGTGGGTGTTTGCCTTAACAAACATAACACAGAACGGGATGCTTTCTAAAACATATCACAATCGCTAATAAACTGGTTACCCTGACACGCGAAACATCTCTTAGAACTTTTTTTGTGCGGGGGCCGTTTTGCTTAACTATTGTAGCTTCAGTATGTGTGCACAGATGACAACTTTGTCTGCTAGCACGTTTCTCAGACGGACTTGTTACTGATAGAGATGTAACACTGCAGGCGGCTTCTGCTATTTCGAAAAGCCAACTCGCGAAACTACGTAAAGTAGCTGGTTGCAATTTCGTTGAATATACTGCCCAATATATTGACAAATTCCTTAAGAAGAATAGGGTTGTTGGATGGCGAACGACTAACAAAGGCCTCGTAAGAGCAGCATCTCTCGATAGGACGGATGACTTGTTGACGAGCTTTGGCTATCGACAACGGACAACGATCGGATCCTGGAACGTTAAGACCCTCCTAGACTCACTCCATGAAGGGCCTTATAACGCCAGAAGCCTCCGAATGGAACGCGAATTCGCACGATATAAAATAGACATCCTAGTGTTGAGCGAAATAAGATGGTTTGATGCTGGGGAATACATCTCCCCAACAAAAAGCACTGTCGTCGTGCTCTACTCTGGTAAGCCAGCTGGAAGTCCACGGAGGTCCGGAATGGGACTGGTGTTAACTCTAGCAGCGCGAAAAAGCCTCATATCCTGGAAGCTCCACAGTGACCGGATATTGACGGCCAGGTTCTTGAGTAGACTAAGGAAGGCACTATAATACAGTGCTACGCTCCGACCGATGACACAGCTGAGGATGAGAAGGACAATTTTTACAGTCATTTAGGCGCCGTTTTCAATCAAACTCCAAACGGAGACATTGTAATTGTGATGGGGGATCTCAATGCCATGGTAGGTAGCGACAACACTATGCTCAAACACGTGATGGGAGTTCACGGCCTTGGAGACCGAAACGACAACGGTGAGCGGTTTGTGGACTTCTGCAATACCAACCGCCTAGTCATTGGAGGTACGCTGTTTGCGCATAACACCTGCCACAGTTGGGTCTCGACTGATAGGCAGCAACCATCCAACCGGATCGACCACATTGCGATCAGCCGCCGCTTTAGAAATTGTGTCCTATACGTCCGAAACAGACGCGGAGCTGACATCGGACAGGAACGCGATCACCATCTTTTGGTAGCTCATATACGCCTTCGCACTGCATCTGTCAACAGCAACCGCTCAAACTTGCTAAACAACGCCAGGTTTAATACTGACAGGCTCAAGGTTCCCCAAGTGCGCCAACAGTTCAGGGATCACCTTGCCTTACAAGCAGAAGTAATCAGCAGATCATTACAGGAGAGCATGGATGACCACTGGAATGCTGTGAAAAATGCTTTTGCAACTGGGGCAAGCACCTACGTCGGTAAGAGGCAGAAACACCACCACACATGGCTTTCAGCAGATAACTAAAGACGGATCGAAGAGCGTACAGCAATAAACGCTCGCATTGCAGCCGCCTCAGCAGTGGAGAAAACCGAGAACCCAATATCGTGCGAAGAAGAAAGAAGTGCAGCGTGACAAGCGTCAGTACATCGACACACTGGCTTCAATGGCTGAAGAAGCAGCAAACAGATGCGACAGTAGGACTGTTTATAGTATCACCAAGGAGCTCACTGGTGGTCGGAGCTCCAAACAACACCCGGTGAAAAGTCTAGACGGCAGCCTTCTGATTTCGGATGAGGATCAGCTCGTTGGATGAAGAGAGTAATTTGCCGCAGTGGTAAACCACTTAGGCGATGTTGATATGTTCTCAAATTCGAACGAGCACTCCGAAGCAACGGAGGGAGCATTTAGGTTCAACTCTCGACGTCCATAAGGCACGCTTTCGTGCTGGATCCTCCTGCGTCGACCATATTAACAACTTACGGATCTTAATCGAGCAATGCGTTGAGTGCAGGTCCTGCTACATCTGCTGTTTATCGACTTCGAGAAGGTCTTTGACAGTTTGTGAGGATCTTTTGGCCGAACCGTATCTCCAACGAACAGCTTTATACGAGAACGGTCCAGGAACCTATCAACAATACAATACGAAGGAGAAAGTGGCAGTGGATTGGACACACCCTACGGCGCGAAGACAATTCCATTGCGAAATACGCTATGCAGTGGAATCCGCTCACCCAAGCAGGCAGAACAGCGGGACGCCCTAGGCAAACGTGGCGCAGAACAGTCGAGGAGGAATCGAGCTCTTTGGGAATGAGCTGGAGAGAGCTCAAATGCGTTGCAGAACTACGAACAAGATGGCGCGCAGGCGTTTTTGGCGCCCTATGCCCCCCCAGGGGTTAAAGGACTCAAGTAAATAAGTAAGTAGATATGCGGTCATGTTGGATGCCTCCATTGTCGCGCACACATTGTTGATCGCCAATGCATATTCAATCAGAGCTTCCATTTTTTCGGCCTTTGGAGGTGGCTGGTTCTTAGCTCAAGAAATCATCGCATGAAGAATATGCTTTGGTCGGCAAAACAGAATACGAGAAGTTTTCCGCATCCGAAAAACCTGCAAGCAAAAGTGCTTTGCTCAAAGCACGAAATAAAGACAGGCCACTCTTCTGGAGAACCGTTGAACAGTGGCAACTCTTAGGGATTTCGTACTTTTTTTGCAGGTATATTTGGTCGCTTTTCTCCCTGAGCTGTTTTTCTTCTAATTGCTGAATTCTGAAGTCATTTAATCTTCTTGATGTCTTGGATATTGATGAAATCGTCGATCGTCGATTTCAGTGGATGTTTGGACTTAGACATTTGCGTAAGGGTATGCGCTGAAGTGTGCATTGAGACTTGAGCCGAGGTTCGTGGTTCATTTTCGGTATAAAGCACCAGCTTACATCTGCCACTGATTCGTCGACTTGGACACAGGCGTAGTGAAACCAGCCATCACACTTGTCATAAGCAACTATCCCGTACGTACATATACAGCGTTCTTTGGCATCGCTGTATATGTAAGAAGTTTTTAAGAATTGTTTCCACTAAATGTTTTAAAGCCGAAGCTTAAAAAATTCTGTAAGTTTATTATGTTAAATATTTAATTACAATATCAATTCATTACAATAATTAGGACTAACTTAGGGGATAACGAGAAATTTAATTTGAAAATCAATAAGTAGCCGGCCACGCCAAAGATCGAAAAGAAAAAGACAAAGGAAATTGAAAACAGGTTAAGTTAAGAATCACAACCGGCAAAATCACGTCTTTTGTCTAGAGCCACAGCTGACGTTATTCGCGCAGTTGAGGTGCTGATGTAAGGCCGATTCACTTATTAGTGCATTGATGGCGCTAGCTGCCGTTCTCTCTTGTCGTGCCCTGAGAACGGAGGCATCTCTTAAACCTGGCTGCGATTAAAAATCGTCAATAATTTTGCATGTCTGATTGATGGCAGAAACTGTCTAGGGATTTATTCTGATCAAGCCTAAACTCTGTCCTGAGTATAATCTTTAACATTCGGCTTTTGCAGCACAGGAGTTGAGCGAGAAGCATGAAGAGAACTTGCCAAAATTTGTTGATGTCTTCTCTTAATCTGCTGAATCGTTTCCAACCTATCGCTAGCAAGCTTATCTGCAAAAACAGTATGCGCAGCATCTGCAACATTTTTAACTGCACCCAAAGAAGTTGCTTCCAACTGCATCTTGAGCTTCTCCATCTCATCCTTTAAAGTGGCGATTTCCTTCTCTTTCGCCTCAACAGTTGACTGAGCTGCCTTTGCTGTTTCAATCAAACCATTTACAGAACCTAATATGTCTGTATCAGCATGACCGACGACACCTACGCCTGAATGTCCTACCCTACTTTGACGTCCTTCATCATCGCAATCCTTCAAGCGACAAAACCAAGGAGTAGCTGTGTCAAATAACACTGGGTTAAAATCGTCGCATGCGTAGTGCCACCCTACCAGCAACAAATAAAATTTAACACTTATTTAAAATTAAATTACCGATTTGGATGTCATCTTCAAAAATCGAATTATCGGCTCGATGACGGCCTTCCAAACTTCGTAGCTCTGTAGAGTGCAGAGCCTTTTTGACTTAATCAAAAAAGTCTTGTAACAAAAGATAAGAATAAAAGAAATTTTTTCTCTTATAAATAAACGAAACTTTTATTTTCAAGAATTCTTCCTAGCTTAACAAGTAAGTATTTATTTATTCATTTTTTTTTTTAGTCACAACAAGAGGATAAACATATATATTGTTGCGGTAAATTTTACCACGGTAAATTTTACCACAACAAGAGCCGCTCTTAAGTCACTCCTTTTATCCCTCTTTTCTGTTGTTGTTATTTAAGGTTCTGGAAAAGTGGAGGGCAGCCATGGTCCTATCAGCCATAGGTCCATTTTCCCAGCATCTTGCAAAGACAACTAATGCAGGTACCGGAATGATTGTTGGATCACGCGAGACGATGCGTGAGAGAAACGGGCCGTTTCCAAAAGTCCAAAACGCATAAAACATGTGTACACCCAATACGTATACCTTCAACTAATTACCACGACGAATACACAAACATATAACCGACGTAACTGAGCTGTGGTGCCTCAGAACTTACACATGCAATGAAAACAACACGACCAATTCTGTAATGCGCTATTGGAGAGCTGATTAAGGTTAGGGTGGAACCTAACACACAGGGCCAAACAAACGCAACTCAGCGCAGTCATTCCATATAACTTTCCATCGAACCCACCCCAGCTGAGTAACCGGTGCTGCAGTGTCAGCGTACTGCACTGTTGCACTTACTTTGGCGCATTTTCTTTGTGCACTCTTGCACAGTTCCCCTTTCTTTCGCATTTCTTTTTACTCATCTTCAAACGGCCGGACCACGCGTTCCCGATCGTTTTGGTAATCAGTGTAGCAAGTTGGCAATTCCCCCCGAAATAGTGCAACAATATTTATCTAAACAAAACCTATGTATCCTTGTGCGCGATTTTCTTAACCTTTTCTATGTAAACGGCACGGTCCACGTGGCATAATTTCTTAGCTTAATCCGACAACTCCATTCTAGAACACTAGTAGAGCAAAAAAAAAAGCGAACTAATAAGTATAATTGTAGATGTTACATGTTAAGATGGACTTTTTAAACACGACGATCTATATTACTTTGTCAATGATATACAATGATATAAAATGATATACCATAAACGGAATAAATTAGACTGTCAACTTTGGGTCGTTTGACACATTTGCTTCTCCAAACTAAAATTCGCTACATTTTGCCATTGTCCACATACAATTTGTTGTCTTTAATCGAATAGACCTGCAAAAAATATTTTGTTCAGAACTCGTGAAAGATAAGAGACATTTATGTATAGGTCATTCTCAAACGTAACTTCACTTTAATCAGAAACAGTAAATTTAGGCTCCTATTTTAAGCGCTAAGGGGACAGAGGAAGTTCGAGTCATAGACAAACTATTATAGACGGCCGTCTTTACGTTCCCCGCCTGAAAATTTTGTGAAGAACACGAGTTTAAATTTCCTATCTGTGAACGTGCGAACAAGACAAAACTATAAAAACCATCGTGGTGTCCCTTTCTTTCCTTTTGCACATCACATTTTCAGCAGACTGTCAAGACTAGTCAAAACTGAATCTCTCGACCAACCAGAAACATTACTACTACCTAGAGCCTAGAATGCGGAACGTGCGCATTTATTCACAAACATAGTAACTAAAGCGCTGAAGAGAATGTGAATCTGTATCTGAAATCGAGCTGTCTGAAGTTGAATTCATGTATAGCCGTAAGCGCAAACACAATATGTATCTGAATCGTGAATCTGTATCTCGAAGTTGAATAGAGCCCAACTTTGCGATAGGTACAGATTCACGATTGACGTTGAAGGATCTGCAGGCATTGTTTGGATTTTCCTCATTTTGTTCTGTACATTTGTGAAGAATGGGCGTTGAGAAATATTTTCAAGCGCTGTGAAATGAGTCGTTGTGGAATTTGGCAATCATAAGAATACAAAAGAAAAATCAGAGGTTTTTGGTACACCAAATAAGTTTTGGTACACAGCTCTAACGATTTTGATAATATTTCATATTTGAGTTAGCCTAGACAAATGCTGTAAGATGAAGTACCAAATTTTTGGGTAAAAATACTTATAACGGTACTTTTCTTATTAACTGGTTTCAGAAATTTGGGCAAATTTTCGTCTAAAACTTAATGGTTTCCATCAAAACCTAAATGGGGACAAGATTTAGTGTCTAACAAAAATTGGCACTTAAACTTAAGCAACATTTTTAAATTAATGTTTAACAAAAATCTGCACTTAAACTTAAGCAACATTTTTAAATTACATTTTTCAAAAGTTTAATTTATTTTTCTTTGCTATTAAGAATTTATTCATTTCCAACCAAAAGCATATATGTAGGTTCAAATACGTATGATCGAGTTGTGCACTCTATCTTAGTACAACTTCAGTTAAACTTTAAATTCACGACTTTTCATAAATTGTTCTAACAAGTAAACAAACAATTGACTGAGAGATACAGATTCCATGAGCGAGTGAGCGAAAATCCAAAAATAAATTTTTGGAAAAAATATATAAAAAATGTTGCTTAAATCTATGTGCCAATTTTTACTAAACATTTAATCTTGCCCACATTTCGGTTTTGATGGAAGCCATTACGTTTTAGCCGAGAAATAATCATGTTTCTGTAACCAGTTATTAAGAGAAGTACAGTTATACGTGTCCGATAATATTAAAAGCTCTTTTGAATAAAAGGAAAACACTACAAAATTTATAAAACACAAATGTTGGGTTCTTTAACCACCACTAAATCTCCAGGTTTGATGTTGATAGTTCGGTGTTGCCATTTAGGGCTTTCTTGGAGTGTTGTCAAGTATTCCATATGCCACCTATTTGACAAAGGACAGTAGACAATTCTTCAAAAGTTAAAACTGAATTTCCAACAACACGACGTAAGTGCAGTTTGACGGACTTTACGCAAGCTTCCCACAATCCACCAAAGTGTGGCGCTGAAGGAGAGATGAAGTGCCACTCAATGCCATCCTTGGCAAGTGCGGCAGCGATTGTATCGTTGTGGGCTTGTGTCATCACCAATTTGTGCATTTCGGTGAGACACCGACGAGCTCCGTGGAAGTTTGTCCCGTTGTCGCTATAAATGTTGCTACATTTCCCACGACGTGAAACGAATCTGGGTAGAGCGGCGATAAAGGCTTCAGTGGTGAGGTCACTCACCAGCATCAAATGGATGGCTTTCGTAGACATGCAGACGAAGAGCGCAATGTAGGCTTTGGACATCTTTGGCTTACGACAACAGGGGTAATTTGATGGTTATCGGACCAGCATAATAGCACCCAGTATTTGTGAATGGTCTACTCGGTTGGATACGATGTGAAGGTAGATCACCCATGATCTGTTTGGTAGTGAGTTTGCGCTGCATGAAGCACTGTTTACATCTGTGGATGATCTGTCGAATAAGATTTCTGCTCCTCATAATCCAATATTGCTGCCAAACGAAAGCAAATGCTTCAGATACTTCTGCATGTAGATATCGTTGATGAATGTCTGTTATTATGAGTGAAGAAATGAGATTAGTTTTAGGAAGAATTATAGGATTTTTTATATTAAAAGATACACTAGCTTGCTTTATGCGTCCACCGACGCGTAACAGTCCCTCATTGTCCAAAAACGCCGAGTACGTCAATAGTTTTGATTTTGAAGGGAGTTGCTTTTTTGTACGCAGATGCTCGATATTGTCTGCGAACTCATTGGATTGTACGAATTTTAAGATGGCTATCCTTGCACCGTTAATTTCCGCGTAATTTAAGCCACGATGAATTCGAGTCGACATGGGATTACGACAGTCTAAAGCGAACCGTAGACAATGTGCGACTATTCGTTGCAACCGGTACCACGAAGAGACATTCTTTATTAATTTTTCCAAGACATACCCCTCAAACGACGTGACAAGTACGAGTACATGCCTTGGTATTTGTTTTTCTTCCTTTTTAACAGATTCATTTTCGAACAAGTTCACTGAAAGTTTTGATTTTGGCCAATGTTCATCATCCAATTGGAGCTACGGTGGACCGTTCCACCATAGGCAATGATTGATGAGATTAGAGGGAAGTACACCACGCGACGCACAGTCAACCGGGTTCATCTCTGACGGAACATAACCTCACAAGTATCTGGGTATTTTTTCGAGAATGGCTGCTGTTCAGTGACCTACAAAGGTTGTCCAGCGGCGAGGGGGTGATGACAACCAATGCAGCACAATTTCGGAGTCGCACCACGCGAATGTTTGTACGATTTTGCAATGGTTATGGAAACGTCACAAGTAATAGTTTTAGAGCGCGAGTTACACTCTCACGAAAACAAGCGTCCCAAACCAAACACCACGCTTGTTTTCGCGATCGGTGTAAACAACAACACGCATGCCATGCATGATTAACGAATCAGCAAACACGTGCACAAAGGGCAAGCCAAGTCCATATCGCAGGTGCTTGGTGACAAAACAACTCTCTCGCTGTAAACAGTTCGAGAGAAACTACCAACCAACCAATAAAGGAACGGAGGGAGGAAGGCAACCGAGGCGTTAAGAAGAAACAGAAGAAATAGAGGAGACACTCCTATTGAAGTCACTGAAGTAGAAGCTACACCAAAAATAATTAAATTGTAAAAGTAGTACAGTTGCTATAAATATACAGTTGTAATAAAAATTATAGTTGATTGAATAAATACTTAATTTAATAAATAATATAAAAATTGTTATTGGCGCAGTCGGCTAGGACAGTATTACATTAAACACTAAAGTGGTGAATTTTAATTCTTTAAATACAAACGAACCTAACATAAAAAAAAAAAAAAAAAAAAAAAAAACAGTGAAAAAAAAAGAGAAACAATAAACTAAAACAACAAACTGTTGAACCATTAGCAAGAACTAATTGATTGAAGAAAAGAAAGGAAAGGTGATTCTTTTAATGGCAATTCAACGCAGTGACATGATAGTTAACACAGTGAAACAGTAAACAACTGAAAATTATAACTGTTGCAGTTCCAAATTGGTGACGGGTAAGTCCAAATTTTTGGGTAATATTTGTTCATCAGTTAAAAATCCCTCCCATGCCCTCTACCCCTAAATTATTAAAACGTAAAATTAAGGCTTATTCGTTCTTGTATAATACAAGTTGGCGCGTTTTTTCAACTGAAACAACATTAAATCGAGGTATCAAAGGAAATAGTTGTTTGCCGGGAAAAGAAATGAATCACGCGAATAATGCTATAGATGCCTTTAATTGCCTCAGGATCCCTGATGCAGTAAAGGATCTTCCAAACTTTGATGGAAATTCTCGTACTTTGTTTGATTTTATAAGTAATGTGGAAGAAATATTAAATATTATGACAGAAATGTTAAACACACCTTATGGGCGGTTGATTGTGAGGGCCATTAGAAATAAAATAGTAGGACCAGCTAATGAAGCTCTAAATATGTACGGTACTTCAATTGATTGGGGTGAAATTAAAAGTAATTTGATTGTACACTATGCAGACAAGCGGAATGAGACCAGCCTTATACGTGACTTACATCAGCTTCGACAAAATCAATCTACAGTTGAAAATTTCTACGGTAAAATAATAGATATATTGTCCGCAATGACAAATCACGTTAAGGTACATGAAACTGATGCAAACGTTATTCTAGCGAAACAAGCTTTGCATCAGGAAATGTGTCTTAATACGTTTTTGTGTGGGTTAAGAGAACCACTTGGAGCCACGATAAGGGCCATGAGACCCAATAAATTAACGGAAGCGTTAAGTTACTGTTTACAAGAACAAAATTGTCAGTATTTCCAGAATAGCTACAATACACAATCACTTTCAAATCAGAGAAAATCAAATAATTTTTTCACATTAAATCATCAGAACACGTAACCTAATTTATCCTTAAGATACAATCAGCAATATGATAGGCAGCCTAGCGTTACTAAACGGCAGGGAGATAATAGCACAGATAACACAAAAATATATTCTCCAAAGATTCAAGCACGTTTTAGTGGCAATAGTGATAATAACTCTGGGAAACAAAGCTTGTCGCGCCCAGAACCTATGGACACATACAGTGGTAACAGTAGAAATCGTAGCGGTACATATTCCAAGAATAGACAATTACACAACATAAATGTAGATTGCAGCCCTAGTACACAATACGAATCTAGCAATTACTACGACAAACCAAGTTGCTCTAATAGGGTAGGACCAAACGAAGTTGATGAATCAAATTTTCTCGATTTAGCCTCCCACGATCAGTCGGATATATAAGCATTAATAATTACAACTCAGCTCTTTTACCGTACATTATTATTTCAAGTATAGATAAAACAAAACGCAAATTCTTAATTGATACCGGTAGTAACATGTCATTCCTAAGTCTGGATTTAGCCACATATGTAACGGTCGACAAAATAAAACTTATAGAAATCAAAACAGTATTTAATACACACTTAATTAATAAGAAAACTTCCTTTAAGGGTCTTACTGAATTCGAAACTAATGAACGACTGTCGTTTCTCATTTTCAAGTTCCATGATTATTTTGATGGATTGATAGGAACAGATATTATGAAGAAACTACAAATTAACATTGATTTCAAAAATTCATGCTTAAAAAATTCTAATTTCTCGATTCCACTCATGTTTAAGCCAAATTTTATGTCCAAATTGTATACTGTCCCGGGACGTAGTAAGATTATTTGTCATTTGCCCGTAGATAACGAATTCGGAAGTATTTACATAAAACCCACTGCCGTAAAGGATGAATTATCTATTTCTGAGGGTATTTATCAGGCAAATAATTGGTTCTCGCTTGTCGAAGTCGTAAACACTCTAGATTCGGATCAAATTTTTTTCTTAGAACAACCTATCAAAACACATGTATTGCATCCTGAAAGTATAATAGAAATCCATAACTTATCAATCAATAACCCTTATAGTATCCATAACGATGACATTTCTAACTTACTTCGTCTTGATCATCTCAATATAGAAGAAAGAAAGGTCGTTTTAGCCCTATGCCGAAAATATAGAGACATTTTTTTTAAAGAAGGAAATAAACTTTCATTTTCTAACAAAATAAAACACCGCATCATAACAAAGGATGATATTCCCGTGTATGCAAAATCTTATCGTCACCCGTATATTCATAAGCAAGAAATACAACACCAAATAGGGAAAATGCTTTTGGAAGGTATAATTTGTCCTAGCTTCTCACCTTGGTCGTCTCCAATCTGGATAGTGCCCAAGAAAAAGGACCTCAACGGCAAGCAAAAATGGAGGCTCGTAATTGACTATCGCAAATTAAACGAGAAGACTACTGACGATAAGTACCCTATACCAAACATCTCAGAAATTCTAGACAAATTAGGCAAATCCATATACTTTAGCACACTCGACTTAGCCTCAGGATTTCACCAAATTGAAGTCACTGAAGAAGACATTCCAAAGACAGCATTTTCCGTAGATAATGGTCATTACGAATTTCTTCGTATGCCTTTTGGCCTTAAAAATGCACCATCTACATTTCAAAGAGTTATGGATAATGTCTTGCGTGAACTACAGGGAAAAGTGTGTTTTGTGTATGTAGATGATATCATCGTGTTCTCAACTTCCTTACAAGAACACATTGAAAATTTAAATGCGGTCTTTGAAAGATTAAAGGAAGCAAATCTCAAAATTCAACCAGGAAAATCAGAGTTTCTTTGTAAAGAGGTATCGTTTTTAGGACATTTGGTTACAGCCAATGGTGTAAAACCTAACCCGGATAAAATAGAGGCTATTAAAAACTATCCTATACCTAAAACTCGAAAGCAAATTAAATCGTTTCTTGGGCTTCTCGGGTATTACAGAAAATTTATTAAAGATTTTGCGAACTTAACAAAGCCAATGACCGAATGCCTTCGTAAAGGTAATAGCATAAAACTGGACTCCAGATACATTGATTGCTTTAAGATGTGCAAAAGTTTACTCTGTAATGACCCCATTTTACAATATCCGGACTTTACAAAACCTTTCAATCTTACTACTGATGCGAGTAACGTTGCTTTAGGTGCTGTTCTGTCTAAGGGGCCCATAGGATCGGATAGGCCGGTTTGCTTTGCAAGCCGAACTTTATCGAAATCGGAGCAAAACTATAGCACAATAGAAAAGGAACTTCTTGCAATCGTGTGGTCTACAAAATATTTTAGACCTTACTTGTATGGGCGAAAGTTTCATATAATAACGGATCATAAACCATTGACATGGCTCTTCTCACTAAAGGAACCAAATTCGAAATTAATTCGCTGGAGGCTTAAACTTGAAGAATTTGATTTTGATATTACCTATAAGAAAGGCAAAAGTAACTGCAATGCTGACGCTCTATCGCGAGTTGAGATTCATGTCAATGACATGATTGTGCATGAACAAAACTATGGAAATTCCGTATCCCAATCCTTAATTAATAATGTAGATGATTCCGAAAATATATCCACCATTCACTCAGGGCAGGAAAACCTAGATAATGGCATACCGATAACTGAAAGGGCTTTAAACGAATTCTCAAATCAAATTATATTAAAATATGACGCAATGAAAGCTAAAATGGTTGTTAAATTTAAAATTCTATTCCAAAAGAAAAAAAGACATATTTTTGAATATAGAGACATAGGCAACGAAGATACAATTGTTTCGATCTTTAAGAACTATATGAACTCCAAGAGGGTAACAGCAATTTTAACTGACGATGAAACTTTTGGAACAGTACAATCTGTTTACTCCAAATATTTTAGTAGCCGTCACTTAAAATTGGTTAGATCAAATATCCTATTAGATGATATCCCTGAAAGAGACGAACAGGAAAAATTAATACGTGAATATCATTCTATATCAAACCATAGGGGCATAGAGGAAACATTTTTTCATTTAAGGAGGAAATCATACTTCCCAAATATGAAACATCTGATAACTCGTATTATTAATTCATGCGAAGAATGTCACATAAACAAATATGACAGAAGCAGGGATAAATTGAAGTATCAGTTAACAGAAACACCATCAAGGCCCCTAGAGTTTCTCCATTTGGATATTTACTCTATACACAAGGAAAATTTTCTCACTGTAATAGACAAATTCAGTCGATTTTCCAGTGTTTACTTAGTCCCAGCTAGAAATAGTATTAACTTAATAAGGTCGCTCAAGCATTTTTTTTCTCACCATGGTATACCTAGGAAAATTGTATCCGACAACGGCAGTGAATTTGTTTCTACGTTATTCAATGATTTCCTAAATTTATACGGTATAGTTCATCATACAACATGCGCCAAAAATTCTACAGGTAATTCACCAGTTGAACGCTTTCATTCGACTTTAACTGAACTCATTAGGATAATTAAGTATGAGCATAAGGATAAGCCTATAGGTGAAGTAGTCGATGAAGCCGTTATAACTTATAACAATTCAATCCATTCCGTTACCAAACTCACTCCTTTTGAATTAATAACAGGGCATTTAGCAGTTAAAGACATATTTTCTATAAATACAGGAAGCAATACAGAACAAGAATATCTTCGACAACATATAAAGGACTACAATCATTTATGTCATTTGATTCGTAAACGAAATTTTGCGACTAAACGGAAAGTTATAAGTAGACTCAACAAAAAACGAAAAGACCCAACGGAGTTTGCAGTAAACGAAAAAATATTCGAGCTTGATGATAGGCGTAACAAACTGGCTCCTAGATATTCCAAACATACAGTAATTAAGAATAACACAATTACTTTAGACACAAACAAAAGAAAGGTGCACAAGCAGAAGATAAAGAAGAAACGTAAAACGTGCTTATCACAAATATGACCTTCACATTTAGCAGCCCATAGTAGAACTATTATAATAAAATTATTTTTAATTAAAATTATGAATCTATATTACTTAAAAAAATCAAGCATATATGAATTAACATTTCGTTTCGTTTCGCAGTAGCTTGTGTAAGAAGATACAATCGAATTTATTTTGTTTCAAATAATAAATAAATAACATCTATGTATATGTCCTCTCCTCTCCCAATCCTATCCAACTGATGAAGAGAAAACCCTTAAATGCGGATGAACTCTGACCTAATTGGTACAATCACGTACGAAACAGTCAAACATTCATCGTTACAAATTACCTAATCACCAATCAGATGTATCAGTAGATGTGAACTTGCACTCATTACACACGTAAAGTTCATTCTTCGACGGGAGGAGTTACACTCTCACGAAAACAAGCGTCCCAAACCAAACACCACGCTTGTTTTCGCGATCGGTGTAAACAACAACACGCATGCCATGCATGATTAACGAATCAGCAAACACGTGCACAAAGGGCAAGCCAAGTCCATATCGCAGGTGCTTGGTGACAAAACAACTCTCTCGCTGTAAACAGTTCGAGAGAAACTACCAACCAACCAAAAAAGGAACGGAGGGAGGAAGGCAACCGAGGCGTTAAGAAGAAACAGAAGAAATAGAGGAGACACTCCTATTGAAGTCACTGAAGTAGAAGCTACACCAAAAATAATTAAATTGTAAAAGTAGTACAGTTGCTATAAATATACAGTTGTAATAAAAATTATAGTTGATTGAATAAATACTTAATTTAATAAATAATATAAAAATTGTTATTCGCGCATAAAAGACAGCAGCGTAAGCGAGCGAGGAAGCATCAACAAAGCATCTTCGGAGGGGAACACATTTCGCGGAACTTGAATTTGCCCGAAAGATGAGAGTTGTTCGCGATAGAGCATCCATTTATCAGCAGGAGGCAGAGGATCATCCCAGCCTAGTTTCAGTTCAGAAGACCAGAGTTGCTGAAACAACATCTTAAACAAAACTACCAACGGAGCAAGGAATCCAAGGGGATCAAAGATCCGAGCAATTTCAGATAGCAGCGTTCTTCTTGTTATCGAGACACATGGGTTAGATTGAACCATTCTATAGGAAAACACGTCTGCGGTAGGATTCCAGAACATTCCCAAGACCTTAACAAAAGACTGTGAGTGTTCAGGATCGACGACGGAATATTCGCAGTCTTCAGGTTGCTTTTCGCGAGCAAAGCCCAACAGTTGGAGCTCCATTTCCGAAGTTGGAGACCAGCTTCCGATAGCAACGCGACTAGTTCTGACTGTAATTCTAGCAACTCTGCGATAGAGCTTGCACCTGTCATAACGTCGTCGACGTGGACGTCATTGAGAAGAATTCGAGATGCGTTAGGATACTCTGACTTATAATCTTCTGCGAGTTACTGTAATACGTGAAACAATAAAAATGGAGCTGATGTAGTTCCGTAAGTGACGGTTCGTAGCCGATAATGGTGAATCTCGTCACGAGGATTTTGACGCCAAACAATGCGTTGATAGTCAGCGTCTTGCTCGCGGATCCATATTTGTCGGAACATTTTGACGATATTGGCCGTGAAAACAAATTGATGTTGCCGAAAACGCAAACACACTCCAATTAAATCACGTTGAATAGGCGGACCGATCAAGAGTTGGCTATATAACGATTGCCCTTTTGAGTATTTTACCAAACCATCGAATACAACACGTTATTTTGTTGTCGAACTGTCTGCTTTTAATACCGCGTGATTGGGAAGGTAAAACTGCTTTGTGGTGTCAGAGAGTATTTCACCGCGAGGAATGAGTTGCATGTGACCAAGGTCAAGATACTCTTGCATGAATTGAGAGTACAATCGGTGTAGGTTAGGGTTACTGCGAAACCGATGTTCCATTGAATGTAGACGCGAAACCGCGGACAATAAGTCCGTACCGGGATCAATATTTCCCATTGTCTAAAGACGAATATAAGGAATGTTTACAAATCGATGATGAGAAATATCTTTGCAAACAACGGCATCCTATTTTCTACACTCATTCAACGGAACATCAATGCGCAATTTATTTACTTAGCCACGAGAAGCAGTTATCAGAGCGATGCATCTTTAGAACTGTTAAGCCGGGAAAAATGTGGATCCAATTACATAATCCAAACCACTGGATATTTGGTTTTAAACAAGAAGAAATGTTTTCAATAGTCTGTGGTCCTACTGTCTTGAACACCGAACTGAAGGGTGTGGGACTGCTAAAATTAGCTTCAAATTGTGTCATTAAGCAACCTACAATGACGATTAATGCCCACAACTTTTACCTAACGAAAGCTACTACATCTTTTGTAACAGTACTGAACCTAAGCCAGTTCTTGACTAATGCTCCAGCAGGACTATCTCATGAATGATCTGAGCCCAACGACTTCCTGATCCGTGGTGATGAAGATTTGGCATCCATTCAAAAGGGGATCGCAGATTTAAAAACTAACCAAAACCTGCCGAATCCAATTACTCATCATGACGTACACCAATATTTCGGGAGCTACCTATCACTGCTTGCTGCGCTCACGATTATGATCATAATTATCGTCTTCAAAACAAGAACGAAGAATGAGCAATACCCAAAACCAGAGGACATTGTATTTCGGGCATTGCAGGTCGGGCAGGATGTTTAAACTAGAATTATCTCTAATAATAATAAAATCAATGTGTATTCTTTTTTGTTAGCCTCACTAGACTTTTCCATTTTTCAATCCCACTCTTCTCATACATACTGTAAACCCCACTGGTTTTCTTTCCCACGATTTCCATTCCCACACTGTATTCTGCTGAATTGTCAATTTCGGCATTAGAATTTTATTTTCCCACCATATATTCCGCTTACCTGTGATATCACATGCATGATTGGGTCTCAATGCCCAGACGTAATAAAATACTTGTATTAATTTACTTCTATATTTATCAATTAGTATTTAAGGCACAGTAATTTTTGAATAAACGGCACTTGAAAACTAAAAGTCGTTGCAGTTGTTTATTTAGATCAAAAGAGATCTAACAGTATGCATGCAACCCCAATGGCGTGATCCGTTATTTTTTTTTGTCTTTCTTTTTTCCAAAATTCCGCTACCCATTTTTTATTTCCCGTTGTTCCCTTAGTGGTGGATAGGATATTATTAACGGTCTCATTGAATGTGCAAAAATGATTCTTTTATTCCTCGTTCATTGCGAGATATTTTGGTTGTCGATTTAGTGATCACAGTGACAAAGGTACATAAATATGTCAAATAATGAGGGCGTAGGTAACAGGGATAGTACGAGTGCAAGCGCGAGTACTGCTCCCAAACCACAAAACTTGCAACGGTATGGAGCAACGGCTAAATAAGATAGAGTCCATGATTGAGTCCCTAACTTTCCGTCCCCGATCTCGCAGTAAACACCGATCAAATTCCCGAATAATTAGCGACTGTTCGGATAGTCGTAAGCAGCTTAGCTCAGGATATTGTTGGTTTCATAGGCGTTTTGTAGATAAAGCTAGGAATTGCAATAAGCCGTGTAGTTTGTCAAATAGGTTAAAACAAGTTTCGAAATTCTCAAGCTCCGCAAACCCAAACTAAAAAAGACTGCTGTTTCAGCGGCTAACAGTCAGGATCTATTAAATCGCCGCTTATTTATTAAAGGCAGAAACAACAAATTACTATTTCTAATAAACACGCATGCCGATTTATCGGTAATTCCATATAATTTAAGACATTGTTCAAATAATTTTCAAAAAGCCAACGCTTTGCTATCGGCTGCAAATGGGACAACCATTCAAAACATTGGTTCTAAATTGCTTAAATTAGATATTGGGCTACGACGGAAGTTCATACACCCGTTTATACTAGCCGCAGTTAATCGTTCGATTATAGGGGCAGATTTTTCAACTAAGTTTGGTTTGCTGGTCGATATTAAAACAAAAGGATAATAGATCCCATAACAAATTCACGCGTCAAAGCAACACCAGTTAAAGAAACTACACCTACGTCCATGCAATTCACAGTTAACATCGAATGTGGACTAGGTCGATTTGGGTCTTCGACTCAGCCTCCAAACTATTTCTTGCCGGTTAACCACACAGTTGTCCATCACATCCTGACGAAGAATACGGAATAACCATTAACAATTTCTTTTTCGGAGCTACTAGCCTAGATTTTCTTAGCCAAAGAATAACTTCAGACGGCATTGTTTCATCAAAAGATCGAGTAGAAGCATGATCAATTACTATCATCGGCTTATACCCAAACTAGCCGAAATACTAGCTCCACTTCACAACCATTTGGCTTGCTTATTGAAAACGCCTAAGCCTAACAAAATGTTTTCTTGGCCAGAACACTTAACCGAGCCTGTTAAAAAAGCCAAGACCGGCCACGCACAAGTCACTCTTCTGGCTCACCCACAGCCTAATGGTGAATATGGTATCACGACTGATGCATCCAACACCGCCGGCCATAAGCGCCGTTTTATAACAAGAGAACGATCAGGGCTGGGAACCATTGTCATTCTACTCCAAGCGAAAATGAATTACTTTGCTTTTGACCGAGAGCTATTAGCCATATACTTGGCGACGAAACACTTTCGATACTTTATTGAAGGGCGAGAGGTTACTACCGATCATAAGCCCCTGACTTACGTCATGTCCGCCAAGACAGAGAGAATTCCACGGCAGGCCCGACAATTAGTTTTCGTTTCACAATTTACTACAGACATAAAATACATTAAAGGATATTTCAAAATTTCAAGAGACAGACGAAGAGTTAGGAATCTTGTTGAGAGGGGAAACGACCCGAGAGTCACCTAAGTTTCTCTTGCAAGATTTTCCATTTCCTAACATTAAGATCTACTGTGAAGTGCCCCTGCAAGGAACGGACCGTACATAACCGAGGCCCTACGCCATAATATTTTTGACAGGCTGCATAACATTGTAGTTTCGATATACCAGCAGGACGCTTCGAGCTTCGCTTCATATACCTCGATCTAGTCGGCCCCCTTCCGCCTTCCAACGGGTTTTCATTTATACTGACCAATTTATCAGATGGCCCGAAGCATATCCATTGAAAGATATGACGGCAGTTTTAATGGCAAAAGCTTTCTTCGAAAATTTGGTTTCGAGGCTCGGTATACCGGTGAAAATAACTACTGACCAAGGTAGTCAATTCGAGTCGAAACTGTTCAGCGAACTCGCGAAATTGTTAGGGGTACATAAAATCCAAACTATACCAAATCACAAACAGCCGAACGGCATGGTGGAACGTTTTCATATACAATTAAAGGGTTCTTTAAATGCTAGGGGCAATACTGTTAACTGGAGTGCAGAGTTACGTATTGTCCTTTTAGGCATTCGCTGTGCAATAAAAGAAAACTCAAAATGCTTGGCTGCAGAGATGGTCTACGGACAAAATTTGAGATTGCCAAGTGAAATTTTTTTAAGTAAGACGACTTATGAGTCTAGGCAGGAAGAACTAATAGAATTAATAGAGACACTGCGACACTCGATGAGAAATTTGATACCTACCGATTTTCGTCAGAAATATCAAGACATTTTTATTCCGTGTTTGTTAGGGCAGATAAAATTAAAACAGGTCCCACCGTACCTTATGAGGGACCATACAAGGTCATACAACGAATGAGAAAGTATTTCATACTAGACATTAGAAACAGGAACGTTTCGATTTCCATCGAGAGACTGAAAGCCGCGTTTGGTATTTTGTGCTTCACACGGAACGAACCAGATTCACTAAGAGTCCGGAAAACAATTCTAATAAAATAATTCAATTGGAGGGGGTGTGAAGTAGATTAGCCTATAAAAAAAAAACAAAAAAAGATAGAAAATATTACGCATTTTTATTTTTCATCATTTCATTCATTAATTTACTCTGTTGGACATTCATACCCTATGTACTAATACTGGAAAGACGCGCATCTCACCCATTTATATTTTAACTTATTTCATATTTCGTTAAACTTTGTAATGTTTATACATTGAATATAAAAGAACTTGAGCAGATGAATTGGAAATAATAAAAATTAAATATAATCAGCGTAACTGCGTTACTGGAGGGCTCCCCCTCCGATTCTGAAAGCCGCAACTGTAGCCACAACATGGAGCGTGTTCAAAAAGCTATATCTCACCAGATAACGTCGGGTAGATGTCGCGCCATCAGAAAGAAGACGACAGCCATTAATAACAGGACGACAATTCAATTGCCTTGTGAAATAATTAGTGAATAAAGTAATTGTAAAATTTGTATATACATGAGCGCGTTTTTAATCGTGTACCTAGTTGCTAAAAAAGTCGTCAACCAACGCGACAAATCTATGCAATACCTGAAGTTTTGCACGAACTTAAAAGCTCCATTGAAGAACAATTTCACTAACAAATTTATAGCAGTACGATATTTTCTGATTGACATACCAAATAAAAAGGATCAGGTAGCAATAACAAACAAACTCATAATAGAGCACATAGGAACTACAAAGAAAACCTGAAACAAATACAGGAAAAATATTATTGGCCAACCATGGCAGAAGACTTTTGGCAATACACCACAAATTGCGATATATGAAATGTGAATAAATGCAATATGCACCCAAACAACCGGCCACTTAGTAAGGCACCAATTCCTAAAAATTAAGGGAGAGTCATTACACATAGACGTAATGTATGCTGAAGAAAATAAAAATTCTCACTTGTCTAGATGCATACTCGAAATTTTAGTTTTTCCGTGACCCAAATGAAACAAGTAGATATTTTATTCAACAGAAAAATACACGCACAGAGAAAACTTAGCAATAGCACAAGCCAATGTGTTTGAAACAAAAAACAAAAATAGAGAAAATAAAACACTGAAACGACACTGTATACGGAAAAATAGTAAGTGCAAGATGGGACAAGCCACAACCTAAATATAAACAAAAGAAAATAAAGAAAGATTTAGGAAACACAGTAGAATTGAAAAATGGAAGAATCATCCATAAGGATAATGTTAAAGTTATTAAATATTGATCTATTCGCAGATAATGGCCTGCACATTACTTCTCGTACTCATGACAACTACACACTCATTGACATAGGGAACGTTTTTATTTACGAGGAATATTCAGCAATCTACGTTACTTATTTAACACAGGTAAGTTACCTTGCCCGTGCACGACAAATACAAGCCTCTGGCAGGCTGACGGACCACACGATACTTCATAATAGAGACTCTACTGACACAACTAACTACAGATAGACAAAGAAGAAGCCTCAACTTCATAGGCAGTATGTGGAAATTTATAGGAGGAACACCCGATCGCGATTAAATGATAGAAGTAGACGAGAAAATAAACTCATTAAACAAAGAGTTATCAACGAAAAAATATGTGCAGTTTTGGAACAAGTAAACTATAAGTAATAAATTACTTATTATTATTATATTTTATAAGTAAAAGTAATAAATTAGTAATAAATATGATAACACTTAAGAAACTAAATATTCCAATTTAATATTTTAAATTTTAAGGAGATAAGTGAAATAATACACATGGAAAAAAAAATTCCATCACTGACTTATTCGATGTTTCTATATTCAAAATACTAATGAGAAATGATGTAATTGTAATTTACATTAAATATCCAATCATAACCAAATCTTGTGAGCTGAATAGATTAATTCCAATAGCAAAAGAAGACAGTAAACTATGTAAGTAGCTGTAAATGGGTACGCAACATATTATTGCATCATAGGAGTGGATTTCATGAAAGCGCATGAAGAAGTCTTGGAAGCTTCCTGAAATTACACAAAAAGAAATAACGCCAAAAAGAAGAAATGAAGAAGAAATATTTTGGCGTGATTGATACATTTTTTGGTATTTTTTTTTTTCAAAATCTTTTAGTCTTTTTTTCACTTAAGAAATATGAAAAAACGCCAAAAGCCAACCCAACTTCGTACCTATTCCAAATCTAACAGTGACCCCAAGCAATGGGGTTGCAGGGGGCAGCATGCACCCCATACCTATTTCACTGTTTTTTGTATTTTTGTATACATATATGGGACCCTGTATACATGATACAAGAAGCACAAAGCTTGCTTTTTTCACATTTAATTGATCCTTTTTGGCCTAATTTGAGGCATCCGTCTTGGATATCGGGATGCAAGTGTTGAGGTATCAGAATATGGAGATTCCTTTGGTGTGCTGGGATGAGAATACTGTAAATCTCAGGACAATAATTTGTCAAGATGATGTCTTATCGCCTTCATCAGAGATAATATACTGGACAAAGTTAGAGGGTGATCCTGAGAGCCACCGAGTTTATCTATTCGAGCCAGATTCAGATAACGATTTGAAAAACTAAATCGTCGTTTGGAAAAATGTTATTGGAACAGAAAAACAACATCGTTCCGGTAAGAATAGTGAATTTGAAAAAACAGCTTAAAAATAAAGCGCGGGGAAGTACTTGGTCACTGTGCACAAGTTTCCGCGTTCGGAACAATAGGTTAGGTTAGGTTTGTGGGTTGGCAGAGGAAACGAAATACCGCCGCCGCACTCAGGTCAGCACTGACCCATTGTGTCACCCATAGGGGGTTTAGAAAAATACCTTTTGCCCATTTAACCCATAAATATCTGTAGCAACTACCCATGGTTGCACTTACTCGTTACCCGTATATACAAACCATCCTGATGTTCTGATGATGCTCAATAACATGTCGGTGTTGGCGTTGGAGAGTTCTCCTAGATCCTGAAAGAAGTGTTTGCCGAGGAATTTGTACCTGGAATGTTGGAGTCCAGGACCCTGGCAGAGGAAGTAGTGTCCTCTATAACATCCTCATCGCCGCATCCTCTGCAGAGTTCTTCTTCCGTCCGACGTAGTTTCTTTAGGTGGTACCGCAGAGCGTTGTGACCCGTGAGTATTCCTACGAGCATGTACAGTTAACGTCTGTCCTTGCGAATAGTTCGCTCGGTCCTTGCCTTGTCAAAAGTTGGCCATAGTTGTTACGCAGTTTTGCAAGTATCTAAGGACTTCCATCTCAAGTTCGCCTCTCTCATAGCCAATTTCCCTGCTTCAAGCCTGAGAGTGCAGGGCGGGGTGCTTATGGGGATGTCACTCAGTGCAAGTGGGTCCGATGAAGCTTTCCTTGCTAATTGATCTGCCTTTTTATTTCCCGGGACGCCCTCGTGCCCAGGCTCCTAGCAGAGCAGAACCTTGTACTTCGCGACAGCACTTCACTAGCTTGGATTTTATTTCTATGGCGGTAATTGCTTTGATAGCTGGCTGGCTATCAAAAGTGATACTTTCTGGAGGTATTGTTCTTACGGCAGACTCACGGGCATCTGTTGTCACTGCTAGGACTTCCGCTTGGAAAACACTGCTGTGGTCTGGGAGTCATATAGATCTCCAACCCGCAGCTGAAGTGGTTCTCATCGCACTGGTGGCACCAATGCACGCTACTTTAGTGAGCTCTTTCAGGTAGATGGACTTGTTTAACGCTGTCCACTATACAAGGCTACCATGTCAGGATGGGTCTTATGATAGCCGTGTACATCCAGAGAATAGTTTTTGGAGAGCGTCCCAAGGTTTTCCCAAAAATTCTGCAGCATGTGTAGAAGGCTATGTAGGCCTTTTTAACTCTTTCATTTATGCTTGGCTTCCAGTTCAGTCTTTTTGTCTAATATGATACCCAGATATTTCGCGCTGTCGGATATGCTAAGGGGTATGTCCCCAACAGAGGATGCGCTGAACCGAGGAATTTTTCTTCTGTTGGTAAATAAAACCAATACAGTTCTCCGGGGGTTGACGGTAAGACTGCATGTCTTGGACTATCTAACCAGGATCTTGAGGGCACCGTGTCGACTTGCTCACTGAGCGTAGGGAGAAATTAGCATGTTCCAATCAGTACTACATCGTCTGCATAGGCGACGACTTTAACTCCAGATGTTTCGAGTAGCCTCAAAGTTTCGTTTAACACAATGACCCAGATAAGCGAGGAGATCACCGCGCCCTGTGGGGTACCTCTGGAGGCGTAGACATCTAGTTTGGTGCCGCCAATCTCAGTAATTATATGTCCGTTTTCGAAAATTCTGACTATCCAATCTATCAGGATGTCATCAATGTTGAGCGTACTCAATGTTATTCTTACCGCCTCCGTATGGACATTACTTTCTCGATTGAGCTGACGGCACTGTGTACGCTTTTCAGTCTGGTGTAGGCGTGTTGGGTTGGGGAGAGATCCCCTCGGCCCAGTTTGCTACGGATATATATGTCGATCAGTCTTTCAAAAGTTTTGAGGATAAACGAGGTAAGGCTGATTGGAAGAAAATCTTTCGCGGTCGTATGGCTAGCCTTTTCGGCTTTTGGAATAAAAACCACCTTAAACTCTCTCCATAGCAGTGGGATATACGGATGCTTCAGGCTGCTTAAGAATAGATCTTTGAGCAGAGGAGAAATAGTTTTACTTATCTTCTGCAACATGTTCGGGATCATTCCATCTAAGCTGGGATTGGGATTTGTAGGGAGAGAATGATCTTGTTACCCATTGGGCGATTCGCGTTGGCAGCGATAACTAGTTCAGCTCTCTTGCACGATTTTCTCGACGGTGGGGATATCGTGTCATTGAGTCTTCTTCTTTTTGAACTTCCTGCAGTCGGCTCAGGCTCGGGAGTCTGCTTTGCGACAGCCTTCGTATACCAGTAGCAGGAAGTCTTAGCCTGTCAGATAGCGAGGTGGAGGGCATGTTGCCGGTCCTCTTTGACCCTGACCCTACGTTGGCCGTACGCCTAGTCTGTCCTGTCTTGTGTCCTTGTACTTTGGACCTTTTTGGAACAGGAACTGTCCAAGGCTGAAGTGGACAGCTGGTGGCTCTCCGCCTTCCTCCTGGTCAACCCACTTGCTTTTAGCAAGTTACGAGCTCTATCTAGAGCCGCTCTTTCCCTCTCCGTAAAGGACGTAGGATCACGCTTTTAAGCCGCCTTATTAACCGAATAGCATTTCGCTTACGGTTCCTAAACGTAGTCGTCGTATCCCTAGTCTTACCTGGCTTGTCTGACGGAGGGATTGTTCCCGACCCGAGCTTACCGGTAATAACTACTGTCACGAAACTTCTACAGCTTGTCGTATTCCCATCCTCTATGATACCACTTACATCAGGCCGGAAAGACTCTGATGGAATCTCCTTCGCAGACGAGCTAAGACTTGCTTTCTTAGATTCAACCATCCTAGCCTCACCAACCACCTGTGATCCCTCCCCGGTCAGCTGCGGGACTGCCTCTGCCTTAAGTAAAGAGGGCGGGGCCTCAGCCGATGAGTGTGGCATCCCCGAGAGGGTATCAAACTCGAGGTTTGCCGATGCGATCGCCGCAGTTCCAGACAGGCAAGTGCTCGTCGCAGAAATGGGCAGTCCCACCGGCAATCCTGTACAAAAGTCACCCCCAAGGGCGGTGCCCCTACAGATAAGCCCTGCATTATAGAGCCGTTTGCGTTCAGTGTCAGTCAGTTCTTCCCATTTCTTAGCCCCTAATCCCCTTACGGTCAACTTGCAGTTTTTTGTCCGTTTTGAGCTGGTTGACGCATGAGAGAGGGATGAGCTGGCGATGGAGCAAGTGTCACTTGATTCTAGAAAGAGCCTTTCCAGATTCATTTCAATTACCCCAACGCTTTCCGCATAAGAAGTGAACAGAAGCGCTTTTCTTCCTTAGTTTGGCCTATGTTCCGGTCGATTTTTAAAGAGCTAGGAGTGCCCGACCGGTTTACAATCATCGCTTTAGGTTGTAGAAAGTTGTGATAAGAAGATATTTTTGGGCCCCACAAGTAAGGGGGAAGAAGAAGTCCACCTGGAGTCACCCCTTGTATGCAGGTAAGGGAAATTTAATTTAAACTGGAGGTCCCGATTAATATACCGAAACTAAATGATGTGACTAAAAAGGATATTTACCTCTTCCCACGCATTGACGATACATTAGATATTCTTCGAGTTGAAGAGCGGCTACTGGCAGGTACAGATTCATCCAGAAGACCGAGAGAAGACTACTGAAGGAAATGGGCTATGGCAGTTTACCGCAATGCTCCGGCGACCTCTGAGCGTCTAATGGAACGGGTTCTTCATGGATTGACCTGAAAAACATGTCAGGTGTATCTGAACAATGTCATCATTGTGGCAAAGGAATTAGCTGTATTATCCCGATGACCTGAGAGATGTATTTTAACGACTTTGAAGCTCCCACTTGTAGCTCCCAATCGAAAGAGACGTGTGGTCTTTCGACGGTAAGTTAAGTTTTTGGGACACGTTAGTATATCCGAAGAAGTGAGGATCGATCCAGAAAACTTCGAAGCTGTAAAAAATTGGACAGTCCTTAAAGACAAACACCAACTGCGGAGATTTCTGGGTACTCACGTACTACAAACGGTTCCTAAGGGATTTTGCCGGAATCGCCAAGAGCTTACAACAACTGACGTTAAAGGGAAGACAGTATAAATGGTTAGGTGAGTGCGACAAAAGCTTTCGAGATCTTAAGCGACAGCTTTACGAAGCGCTGATACTAGTCTACCCACTATCGGCAAAACCTTAGTTTTGGACGCAGACGCTAGTAATATTGGAGTTGGAGCCGTCCTGGCACAAGTGCATAGCGGCCAGGAGAAAGTGGTAGCCTACTTCAACAAAGTACGCTCCAAGCCGGTAAGGCATTATTGTGTAACCAGACGTTCTAGCAACGAAGCACTTCCAGAAGTATCTCTACGGGCAGAAGTTAATTTTACGCACCGACCATACTCTAAAATGGTTGCTGCAGTTTAAAGACTTCTAAGGGCAGGTTGCAAGATGGATCGAAAAATTGCAAATGTACGACTTCGAAATTCATCATAGCAAGTTGAGGCTCCATTCTAATGTAGATGCACTACCTCGAAGACCAAGCAAGATGAATTGCAAGCATTGTGTGCGATAAGAAGAGAAGAATGTTACTTCCACGCAACGCTGAACCTATCGCTGGCGGGAGCGCAGAGCAAGTTCGGAATATCTATATATTGTTTGCAGTTCGAAGATGTTTTAAGAGTAGAAAAATTGCATTGGCTGTCTCATCGGGTATTGAACTAGTTGAACTAATTTGCGTGTGTGTGGATTTTTACTTGGCTGGAATTACGGACTTAGTTTATTTATATTTGTTAGTGTTCCGGACCTTAAAAGGTAAGACGGAACACTTATGGGTTTGATACGGTGTCTGTCTGTCCGTCTGTCCGTCAGTCTGTCACAGCCCTGTAACTTTTGAACCGTTAGACATAGAGAGTTGAAACTTTCGCTATGTATACATTATGTTGATGCTTGCACAAGATGGCGGCAATGAATTTCATTTTGGGAGCCCTTTCTTGGGCACCTTGTATGAAGGGCAAACAAAAATTATTTTGTTCCCCATCATGTGGCATATCAAATTAAAGAGAATTTTGCAAGGGCTCCATATATGTAAGAAATATTTTTTTCTGACAAAAAAAACAACAAAAAAGCTTGCCAAACATTTGAAAAATGTTGTCCCCCCCGCTAGCGGCCAGACCATAAATGGTAAAAATATGAAAAAAATTGGAGATACGTAGAATTTTATGTAGATTGTAAAAACAATGCGAACATTTTTGTGCTTTATATATTTTCTGAGAAAAATTATAAAAATGGGGTATCTAGTTACCCCACTGTATCTCCCCCAATTTTTATGCTATCCAAATAATTTTTACAGTAGATCATTTTGATACTACGATCTGCTCAAGCTTCAAGTTTCATCCAAATCCGCTAAGTAGTTCCCGAGTTACAGATTTTAGAAGAGCGCATGGACTTCCCTATAAGCTCTTCTCTTGCTGCTACTGCATTCCATTTCGATTTTTCACAAACTAAGTCATTTGCACGAATGGATCGTATAACTTATAAATAAGTTTAAAAAACTAAAAAAAAATTTAATTTTTTTTTTTTTTTTTCAAAAATATTTTTTTTTTAATTTTTTAAATTTCTAAATGCTGTATTCCCTCGCGTGTCAAGTATTGCCAGTGTTTTGCTTTACTTAAACCATTTAACAAGCAAAGTACCGTTACATGCATTTTTATCCAAAAGCTTGGTACGCCATGTTTTATATTGAAAGTGTAAGTTAAAATGGACTGGAATCTCAGCTCAATATTACTAGGAAACATACCTACATACAAGACATTACATTATTCATATCAAAACCAGTATTAGGTGTAGCTATGCAGGATATGAATAAATTGCCTTCTATTTAATGACAATATAAAATGTCCGGAACACTATTGCACGAGGCCCTCCTCGCACTTGCCCAATTTTTTTATATCATACATTCCCCCTGAGGCACATAATGCAATTTACAGAACTCATATAAAAATATTATGAATATTGTTAATGATTTAGATAGCTCATCATATGCCGTAGTGTTAGGTGATTTTAATTTAGCTGACGTCTCCTGGATTTTCTCTTAAAAAGAAAAATTTTCTTTCCATTTAATATTCGAAAAGAGAAAGAAGTTCAAGTAATAGACAGTTTGTTTGCTACTAATATTCGTCAACTTAGTACATTTCAAAATGCAATGGGAAATGTGTTAGATTTAATATTTATTGATGAAGAACTTGAGGCTTCTTTGAGCCCAGCTGATGTCCCTTTGCTTAAAAATAGTAGCTGATGCCCCTTTGCATAAAAATAGTATATTCCATGATGCGTTGGATGTTTCGTTTAATATATCTGTCTTAAAACCTCTAATGACAGAATATGAAAGTGTTAAATTTGATTTTGTTAGAGCGTACTATAATGCTATAAGTAATTTTTTAAGCTGCTCAGTAAATTGCTTTAATATCCTAGACCCTGATTTAGAAATTGCTTTTACTGAGTTAATAATTGAACACGCGATTTCAAAATTTTTGCCAACTAAGCGGTTAAAACGGTCTAATCAGCCGGCTTGGTTCAACAACAGTTTATATGTGTTGAAGAATGATATGAATAAAGCGCTTAAATTAAGTAAAACTGATCCTACTTCGCGTCACGAAAAGAATATAATTGTATAAAGAAATTTGTGTACGCTCAATACGTTTCTTCTATGGAGACTAATATAAAACGGAATCCAAAAGCCTTTTGGTCTTTTATAAACACAAAGAGGAAACCTTTTGGCTTACCATCTATTATGACTTACGAAAATGTTAGTAGTGCTAACCTAAATGAAATATGCAACATTTACGCATAATTTTTTCAGTCGAATTTTGTAAATGAGGCTATTGATTGTAGTTAATTTTCTTATAGTGATAAAACTGCGAATTTTGATTCTTATCCTTAACAGAGGATGATATATTTATTGAATTGTCGTCATTAGAGTCTAGTATTAGTATTGCACCCGACAATTTCCCGCCGCTGTTTTTTAAGGCTTGCAGAAATAGCTTAGTGCGCCCATTTAAGATAATATTTAATTTATCTCTTAGGTTGGGTAAATTTCTTGATTGCTGGAAACATTAATTTATTACTCCCATTTACAAATCTGGTTCTAAAGGTAACATAGAAAACTATAGGCCTATGCCAAATTGCAACTGATTCCTAAAATTTTTGAAGCCGTTGTGAAGAAAAAGTTTTATTCCGTTGTGTGTACCCAAATTTCTCAATGTCAATGGTTTTATGAGTGGTAGATCGCGTGTAACAAATTTAGCTGTTCTTACGAATTACTGTCTCGATAACATGAAAAAACGTCAACAAATTGAATGTGTTTACACAGACTTTTCCAAACCCTTTGACCGTGTTCAACATACTGTCCTTTAAAAAAAACTTAACATTTTTGGATTTCATTCCAGCATTTTAAATTGGTTTGGCAATTATTTAATGAACCATACCCAATATGTTAAAATTGGCTCTGTTTGCTCAGAGGTGATCCTTAATTACTCAGGTGTTCCTCAGGGCAGCCATATTGGCTCGCTCCTTTTTCTTCTTTTCATAAACGACCTTCCTTCGGTTGTACTAACATCTAAATGTCTTTTATATGCAGATGATCTAAAAATATTTAGTTATCTATATATATTTAGTAAATTCTATTACTGACGCACTTCGGCTGCAATGTGATCTAAACCGCATTAATGACTGGTGTTCTGTAAATGGTTTATATTTTATTATAAATAAATGCTCAGTTATAACCTTCAATAGAAAAAAGTTCCCAATCATCTTTGATTACAGTATTCAAAGAGTAATATTAAAGAGAGCAACCGATCAGAAAGATTTAGGAGTATATAGAATAACGATATGCCTTCTTATGAGGCTAGATCTGCGCTCATTAACCGCTTTGTCAAAGAAGGACTTATTATTCTTTTGCTCATGATATAATAACCGCTCATATTGACTGTTCGCTATTACTGTTAATGTTTTATATATATGCTCCATCTCGCATTCTTCAGCCTAGATTACAGTTTTTCTTCACTCCTAGACACAGAACGAATTACGGACGAAATGATTCTATAACTTCTATAACGGCTTGCGTCAATTACAATTTATATAAAAATGTTATTGATTTCAATATGTCTAGATTAATTTGTAAAACAGCTGTCATGAATTCTCTATAATTTTTAAGTAAAAAAAAATATCTAAGAAGTTTGTATAATATCAGAATTAGTCTAAAAATAATATTGTATGTACATACTTATAAGACGAAATAAATAAGAAAGACCCCGATATCAAGCTGATACTTGCTTGAAAGGAGCATATGGAGAAACCAAGCGGACGAGACATCTCCGACAAAAGCCCAACCTTTGAGATCTACTGGGCACAATGAGACTTCCTCCATGTACAAGATGGTGTGTTAAAAAGAAAAAGGGAAGGCGAGATGGGATGTCTTTCATAATTCAGTTTTTCGTACCAAGGTCGAGAGTAAGGGGGGTGCAAACAAGACACTGGAGAAGGTACGTAAGAGGTTCTACTGGTCCAGTGCAAGAGACGACGCCGAAAGTTAGTGCCCGAAATGTGTCGCAGCTAGTAAAGGACCGAGAGCTAAAACGCGAAGAAAAATGCATCAGTATAACGTCAGTGCACCATTTTCATTTTCCCTAATATCACCAATTTTTTGTTTTTAAATCCGATAAGCCATTACTGAGTTAGAGCTGTGTAAGTGACGTAAAATTTAACTTCTTGCCCATTTAACTCACTATTATCGTTAGCCCTTATTCCTTATTTTATCTAACACAATAAAACTTAGCCAAAGTTTAAGGAGACCAAATGTATTAATTAAAAAAAATCACGTAAATCGGATAAGTGCCTTTTATAAGTGTTAGGGAAATAATAAATATAATTAAACATACATGAATCACATCTATAATGTGAGTAATATATGAACGTATCCATGTTAATAAAAATATAATACATTACAAAAATAATAAACGGATACACTTCTTTGATAGTGCGATTTGACCTTTTTTTATCCGGTTGAGTTCTCATCACCTATGTTGTGTTAATGTAATAGAAATTACCGTACCATTTCTTACATACAAAATGTACGCAATTATGTACATCGGGCATTGCCCGATGGAGTACCTTTTGATGTGTGTTGTTCACATGGTGTATCCTTTCTGAATGTTGTTGGACTGAATATTATATTCGACCTTCATTTGGCTGTATACGTATCGTATCATATTGTATACATACTTTACTTCTCTAGCGGACCATGAATTCGCAACAATGGCTTGCCCACCGACCGCTATGCTCTGTGTTTGAAGTACCTGCTTTGCATCCTCCTCGAGCATGTGATGCAGCATAAGCACTTGATTTTAAACCACTTCAAGAACGCCTAACTAACCCACCGCTTTTTAGAGTTTGTCTTTCGGAGATTAGGAAGTGGTGGGGCCAAAAAAAAAATCTTTATTTCCTGCGACTCGAATCTGCAACCTTCCTACATAGCATCACAATACACTAAACACTCTGTAATTACTTGAAATGTTTTGAAAGACTAATTCCGGCAGTAAAAATTGAATTAAATGCAAACTCCAACTTTAGCTTTATTATTAGAAAGATATTAAGTAAGCTATAATTTCAAGACACCGTTTATTTTAAAACTGCTGTTGTTTTAAGAGTATGATTGCACGTAGCTGTAGACCATCCCAACGTCACTATTTTTCCATATTATAAGTAGCGCTAGGGGTTAATGTTATTTATGCAGGCACTTTTGCTATTACAACGTTTATTAAGTCATCTACTCGTTCACTCATGCCAGCAAACTTCTTTGGATGAGGCCCAATCATTTGAATGAAAGAGCCAACATCTGGCGAAACCTGAAATAAGAGGAATAATAGATGGATTTATTTGAAAATGATTAATACTAATAGGGAAATGTGTTTGTGGTAAATAAATTTAGTTATTTTGTTTACATTTAATACTGAAATCAGTGAAGAGACAGGCTGCAAAATGGCTTATAACATTTTGGCCAAGTGTTGTTGTAGAGGCATTTAATTCCGATTTCCTTAAAAGCCAGTTTGTTAAAAAAAGAGTCTACAGATTTCAATAAAATCTTCAAATTCTACAAAACTGTGCTAATACTGTATGCAACGGTATGTATGTATTTTGCTTAAGCCCATATGAGACTACATTTTTTCTGTATTTTTAATGTGCTTAATATTAAATTAGACCAGTACGAGAAATACATAATTGAAATTCTCCAAGCTGTGAGTGTGCTTGCACTAAGCATATAAACGTGAAAACGTGAACAAATATACTTTAAAGATATACTTCTCACCACGTTTCCAGGCACTGGCATCTTTTTTTACATTTCTTAATTGAACTTACACTTTGTTGCTTGTTATTTTTAATTTTCAGCCAAATTTAAAATAAATTTTAAGTCTACAGTGGCTTACAAAAAAAATAGCTTTGTTTTCTGTAAAAACAAAGTTGTTATCTGACACTTTATCATTGCTAAGTATGTAATGTAAATGCGAAAAAAGTGTAATATCATACGGGCTTTATTAACTGGTTTTAGAAATTAAGCCATTTTTTTATATCCTATATTCACTTGTGGGCCGTCTACAATGCCTACGCATTGAGCCTCAGCTCTCCTCAACTTTTTCTCAGTTACCGTGCTCCCTTCTCAACTGTTCTGCGTCACATACTCTTAGGACCGCCGCACAGTGCGTTGAATGTATGGGAACTCGGGAAAAAAATAAAAAAACACATAACTCTAGTATGCATATTCTTTTCTTATTTATTTGTTCACTTTTTGGGTTTAAATAATAGATACAAAGGAAACAAAGAAGGGTTCGTCAATTTTCTTCATCAGAAGAAGATGATTGGTAGTCGTCCTGATAATCAGTAATATATTTTTAGATATCAGAATCGTATATCTTGGGTTTTCTTTTAAATTTTCTTTGAGAAGAAAGGTACGGGTCTGACATAAGTAGTAAGTGGTTCATAACGTCCTTACAGTTGTTGACTCTTGAGGATTTTCTTGCATGATTAAGACTACTCCGGCGAAAAGTTTTGTGTAAGCCTTCAAGAGCTTCCTCAGATAATTGTCCAATTGGTATGTCAAAACTTTACTTAATATGACAGATTTGCAAATGCTTCGAACAGTTTTTCTCACAATATCCTGAAATTCAACTTCCGCTGATGATTCAGTAGCTTCGCATTTTGGAAGAATACCTGCCTTAGTTTGCCGTAGTGCATAAATACTTGGGAAGCAGTCCTTGTGCAGAACATTCACGGTTTTTCTTAATATTTCGTATTTTCGTTCGGTTAGATCAAGGTCTAGGTATAATGCAAGGGCTTCTCCCGGTGACAAAAACTGTTTTTGTTGCTCTGAATTTGAATTACTGGATGAATTCAGTACTGACAGATCTGTAGCATATCTTAGCTCTTCAAGCGATCTTGTCCTTACCAAATCGTCAACTCTTTGTTTTTTAGTTCTGTTGCAACAATTTACAAATTCTTTTTTTGGTCTTCCACGCTTACTTGTGACATCTTGGCTTCTCGATGTACTAATTAGACTTTTTATGTTGTCGGGGAAAGAGTGGAAACTGTCAAGCCAGTCTTTGTTCCTGCTCAAAAAGCGATCGCGATTTCTATGGCAATTTTGCCAACGTTTATTAATTTCTGAGCAAAGTGTTGTAGCATGTCTTGTAAATATTTTTTGATATTCAGGCCCAAAAATGCCTGGTATATTTAATTTTACCTGCATTAACTGCAAAACACCGAGCACTCGGGTAGTTGAGTTGGAACTCCATACATCAAAAAGCTCCCTGTTTGAACACATTCTGAAAAAAATGTTCGTAAAAAAAACACCTGTGGCACAAAAAAGTGCAAGTTGTCGCAGAAAAAACTTACTTTTTTTAAAAGATATGATCGAGTTCTTTACTTTAAAACAAAAAATATTTTCCTATATAGCACCACACAAAATATATACCTTAACACAGTCAGCACTTACAGTGTAAAAAGAAACTTGGCTTTGATCTGTCTTAAAACCTAAGAACTTGCATGTAAAAAAAAATGCAATAAGAATAACTGTATTTTCTCTGCAGAATGTAAGGAGAGCAAAAACAAAAAAAAAGGTTTTGTTTTTAATTCATTAGCGCAACGTTATTTCAACCGCCACAAATCTTACTCTCATTAACTCTTTAATTATGCTGATTTTTTGAGGCTCTCTAACAACACAAGAGTGGACTTTATCATAAATAAAATTTTGGGTTATTTATTAAGACCTGTTAACATGAATTTGGCATACTTGTAACAAATTTTTGGAAAACTTTTATTTTTTATTTTTTTCCACTAGCCGCCGCACTGTGCGCCGCCACTGCCATCCTGAGTAAGCGGAATCCATTGCATCGCCTGGTTAGTTGTGGACCTGTGACCCTTTCGGAGAGTGTGACCAATCCACAGCCATATTCATCGTCGTATGGTTGTGCCTAAAGGTTTATGGCCCGTTCTCTGAAAAAGCTGTTCGTTAGGGGTACGTGTGGTGAACCCATAATACATAACAACAACTATGTTACATAACATCGGCGGAACTCAAAACATAAACAATGCAATATGATGACGCCGCAAGAATGCAGGCATAGTAAAACTAATGTAAACATTGAGTGCACTGGTTATAGTAATGAACGAATGTGTCACCAATGTATTCTCGTGTTACATTGTTTCTGTTTTGATATTCCTAGTCAAGTGGTCTCTTCTATGACCTCTTTGTAGTGTATGCACCCTTTTTTGCTACTTTGTAGTGTCATATCAAGAATTTAGTATCGATGATGCATTGGGTTCAAGGCATATCGATGTGGTATCGGATAGCTGAGGAAAATTTAGTATTTAAGCGAGTGTATGTCCAAATAAAAATTCAGACTCAAATCAAACGATTGTGTTCTCACTTCTGGCTCTTTAGCCGTGCTATTCCTTAGCACACACTGGCAGACCCCTATGGCGTTTACGCCCTGCCTCTGAATAGGGTAAACCGTATTAGTTGTTCGCGACCAATTAATCTTTTACATTCCTCTAGAACTTTACGTGGCGATCCTGCATGCCAAACGATCCTGCACATTTTTCTGATCCTGCATCTTGATCCTGTAAATTTTTCTGAACCTGCGATTTTTCGACCCTACCTGATTTACCAATCTTAGAAATAAATAAAAATGCCTGGCCCTAGTAAAGGATTAAAAATGAAGGGAAAGGAAATGTCATGCTCAACCCGTGCTGGACGACAGTTTTTAGTTGATCGTACTCATCATGCTGATCGTGTTGGTGCTGGTGCTCTTGTCTACTTGTCAGCTTCTATAGAATATTTAGTAGCTGATATGTTGGAATTGGAGGATAATGCTGTTCGTGACAATAAAAGGACCAGAAACAAATTTCGCCACTTGCAATTCACGAAGAATTAAACTAATTATGTTCTGGTGTTACCATCGTACAAGAAGGTAACAATCCATAATATTCCAATGCACAAGAAAACTTAAAAGAATACCTAAATGCATAATAGCTATCAACTGATGTAATTAACAAACAAATAAAGAACCTTGAGAGCTATCTTAATGAAATAAAAATTAGGTTAAAACATGAAATTTAAAAAAAACGCAACACTATAATAAGATTTTATTATTAATTTTATTTATTAAGTTTAAAAACAGATCCAGCGAAGTATAGTGTAATAAAAAATTATCCGGTACCTAAAAATGCTGATGAAGTTGCATTTTGTAATTATTACAGAAGATTTATTCAAAATTTTGCAGACATTACCAAAAGCTTAAACTCTTTACTGAAAAAGAATCAACCTTTCATTTGGTCAGAAGAATGTGAAAAGGCATTCCAAATCATAAAACAAAAACTAATTAACCCACCCGTATTACAATATCCAAATTTTAACAAACCATTTATACTCACAACAGACGCATCAGATTTTGCTCTAGGAGCAGTACTTTCACAAGGTGAAATAGGACATGATTTACCAATATCGTTTGCAAGTAAATTCTTACAACACACGATATCAACAAGCCCATAATAGAAAAGAAACTATTAGCCATACATTGGGGCATACATTTTTCAAACCATATCTTTATGGACGAAAATTTATAGTATTCACAGATCACAGACCCCTAGTTTTCTTATTTACACACAAAAATCCTTCCTCTAAGCTTACCAGAATTAGAATGGATTTATCAGATTATGATTTCGAAATTACCAAAAAAAGGGGACAATGAACACGAATGCCGACGCACTATCAAGGATAAAAATTGACAGTGACATTTTAAATTCCATGATGCCAAGATATAATAAATAATAATAATGAGAATGATGATTACGACTCCAAGGAGGGGGTCATAGTAATAACAAGGGGCATGGCAGCAAAGACTGTCAAGATAAAAATAAAATGATGGAGAAGTACACATCTCAGCTGAAGACTGATCACCTTCACATTTGAGAATGTACATCCTTAACAGACGTCAGAAGTATGAAGAAATTGCAATTTATGTTAGCGAATTATAAAATACCTAGAATTGAAGTATATAAAAATAAAGTTATAATAAGATGCAGTGATAATTTAGCGAAACTAGTTTCGACCCTAAAGAAACTGACATCTGAAATGAAATGCATGCAAATAAGTGAAGTAGCAATTAGCAAAGAAGATATATTGTTCGAACATATAGATGAAAATGAATTTAAAGATATAAATAATAGACTGCAGTCGACAATTGAAGAAAAGTATTAATATATAGACCCCCGAAGAAAATAACAAACATGGAAGGAAAATTGGCAATTATTAAAGAATTTCACAATTCACCACATGGAGGACATTCAGGCATACGAAAGACAATAATAAGATTAAAACAAAGATACGTATGGAAACATATGAGGCAAATGGTTAAGAAATTTATAAACTCTTGTGAGTTAGGTTCCAGAAATAAACAGACAAAGCATATAAAAGAAAAAATTGTTATTACAGACACCCCAAGTACCAGTTTTGAGACAATACAAATTGACACAGTAGGACCTTTAAGAATATCAAACCGATTCAGATACATACTGACGATGCAGTGTGAGCTAAGCAAATACGTTATTGCTCGACCAATTGAAAATAAAGACGCTAACACAATAGCTAGGACATTAGTAGAACAATTCATTTTAAAATACGGATGTTTCAAAATCCGACAATGGGACAGAATTTAAGAATGAACTAATAAAAAATATTTGTGACATGTTGAAAATCAAGCCAATCTTTTCAGCATCTTACCACCACCAGAGTTAAGGTTCTTTAGAACGAAACCATAGAGTATTAAACGAATTTCTTTTAAACTTTACGGATGATCATACATGGGACAAATGGATACCGTATTATACATTCGCATATAATACAACACCTCATATTGATACTAATTTTACTAATATTTGGAAAATTATCTTACTTACCAAATGATATAATTGTTTATAGCTTAGAGAACTATGCTAATGAATTAAAACTTAGACTTAAACATTTAATTGAAAAAACGCATAAAATTATAAATAGTGTAAAAAATAAAAGAAAATTAGATTATTTTCAGATTTAAGAATCGGCGATTAAGTTATGATAAAATTAGAAACTATACTCTGTCCAACATAAATTGTCAATACACGTCTTATGGGAGAGCTTTTTAGAGATCAGTAGCGTGTCATATTTTTGCACCATACTAAATTGAAAGAAACCCCGCATAAAATGTGTATACCCGCCTGTGAATATCCATTTGGTGTGCGCTGATTGGCTGCTGCATTTCAACCCCTATTTATATTCATGTGCATTCAGAGTTACCAGTGTCCGTTTTGTAACTCGTTCAGTTTTTTTTCCTTGGGTTTCTATTAAGGAGCTTTTGGTTTTAGAGCTTTGAAAAAAGTTCTTTTTTGATAATTGTTACCATCATGTTTTGATCTGATATATTATTTCTTTTAATGTGTTGAAAATACGTTAAAATGTAGTTACAAAATTGTAAGATGTTTTCTATTCTAAACTGTTTTAATGTTTTGCACTTTGTAGGTACGCATACATTTTTCTCTCTTTTTGGGTTCAATTTTCAGCACGTTGAAAAATACATAAAATACGGAATTGGTAAAATATGATGTTTACTTTTTACTTTCAAGCAATGTAGTGAGTGAATAATTAAAATTTCTTCAGCATTGTTCTACATAATTTGTTTCCTTTATAGGAAAATTAATTGACAATTTTTGCATTTCAATGGATAAAAAATTGGACATTTGCCGATTCGCCTCTTATGAATGAAAAAAAAAGTCTTTGATAATGCCGCCAGTGTATATACATAAACTCGGACAAAGATATTTTTGACCAACATTGCATAGTTAGAATATTTTAAGCAATAAAATATTACAGAAGCAGGTTAATTTGGTCATATTATATCCTTGCGCTCATCTGAAGAGAACACAGAAGAAGAGTATGTACATATGTACATAACTTTTATTGCTTTATTGCAGGAAGTGATTTTTAATTGTCGAGATTTTTAAAGACTGGGTTTTCTTGTATTTTATCTTATTTCCATGCATGACTTAAGAACTAATTGCTTTATTACAGGATGTACGGCATTTAGTTCCGTTCTCGTACAAAAACATAATACAGCGGAGATAGTCTTGGAGTTCTTATTTCGTTGCCAAAAAATAGATACAGTTTTTTTTTCGATCCCTGGGTGTTAAGACGGGTAGTTTTTTAAGAACTGTTTTCAAAGTGTTTTTTGAAGAAGTATTGTGCAATTTGTTAGTTAAGTCGTGAATTTTGTGCTCAGTAGTAATAAATGGCTTCCAAATCATTCAAAGACTTCATTGCCGGAAAAAAAAGAAATTTTTGACGCAACAAAAAAATTAAATGAAAATTTCAATCTAAAAAAATAGGACGGTAACCCTACATAATATTCTATCACATTTTTCCTAGTTTGAAATGATATTGCGGCAACCCTGCAAGAGCTTTTGTTAGAGTAGCACCTAACGGAAAACAAACGAGTGCGAATGAGAGACAAACATCCCTATCTTCCCTGTACTGACAATTTATGTTGGACAGAGTATAGAAAGAAATAACAGAGTCCTTATCACGGACCATATAAAATAATAGCAACCGACAATGTTAATTCAATAATAGACATCAAAGGAGAACACAAAAAAATCAACAATAATAATCTTAAGAAATACAATGTAAACTGAAACTACTAAAAGAAATAAATGCAAGTAAGGCATTATACTACAAGAACTGAGAAGAAAAAATTATAAAAATGTTTGTCAAAAAAGCTAAGATAAAAAAAAATATTAATGTAACTAGCAATAAGAATCCTCATAATGTGAAGCATTTCCACACCATATTTCCATACACACCGAATCTTGAAAAATTATCTTTCACATAATTTTCCGCTTAAGGGTAAGGGTGTGGTGAACCCATAATACATAACAACAACTATGTTACATAACATCGACGGAACTCAAAACATAAACAATGCAATATGATGACGCCGCAAGAATGCAGGCATAGTAAAACTAATGTAAACATTGAGTGCACTGGTTATAGTAATGAACGAATGTGTCACCAATGTATTCTCGTGTTACATTGTTTCTGTTTTGATATTCCTAGTCAAGTGGTCTCTTCTATGACCTCTTTGTAGTGTATGCACCCTTTTTTGCTACTTTGTAGTGTCGATGATGCATTGTGTTCAATGGAGCCTGTTTTGATGATGACTCTCGACTACGTAGTAAAGAGTAATGTCGTGTCTACATGCAATAGTGCTCACTCCTGCACTACTTTGATAAAGTTTAGGGGAGGGGATGAGTAAATTGAAACACTTCTGTGTTTTTCGTGTGTTCTCTCGTCCAATTACTCATTTTATGCGCGAACTACCCTCCTCAACGATCGAACTAGAAATGATAAAATGGAATAGGGACGGAACATTTCGGTAATAGAACGCGACTCTCCTCGATTTTTCTATTTTCTTCATGACTCTCCTCCTCTCTTTACCCCTCACTCTTCTTACCTATAAACTACCGACATAGCCGAGTTTTGAGTCAGCATCTAAACAGGCTCATGCATATCGATGTGGTATGGGATAGCTGAGGAAAATTTAGTATTTAAGCGAGTGTATGTCCAAATAAAAACTCAGACTCAAATCAAACGATTGTGTTATTCGGTAGCACACACTGGCAGAATAGGGTAAACCGTATTATTTGTTCGCGACGAATTAATCTTTTACATGGCGATCCTTTAGAACTTTACATACGGTTTGGCCAGAATATTTCTAAGATGTAGCGTAGACACCCATTGTCAAACATTTAAAGCTTCGTCGTGATAGTGGTGGTCACCGTCCAGGTACCACATCCATATAGTAGCACGGATTCAACTTGCATTACTGCGCCAAAATGTGGATAGCATCCAAACGCAGATTTTGCTTTACCTATGCGGTTGACTTTATCAGTTCGGTTCCGCCATCGGTTGAGACTCTCTACTCTCTCAACCGTTTGTCCAGCAATTCATATATGAGTTGATGAGTTTGGTCTTAGGCTGATCATTTCTGTTTCTGCCGAGTTAATTTTCAGCGCAATAACGTCTGCTTCCCTCTCCATATATGCTGTCATTTGATGAAGGTCCATTTCTCACATCGATATTCACCAATAGAAATAATATTGTATGCAGCCTTACCGTATCCCACTTTGGCTCTGCTGTGCAAGTCACGCCAAATAAATCCCCGATCGACACTATTGAACGCCTTTTCAAAATCACACACATTGCTCGATGATAATCCGCAGGTCATTGATGTGGTCGACACAGTAGGATCCAGAGCGGAAACCTAGTTGTTCGTCGTCGAGTGTGTCTTCAAGGTGTTCTCGATCTGCTCGATCCTCCCTGCTGCTGGAGCTGCTACAATTCGAGCTCTTAGCCATTTTCGTTCGTTGATCCTTCCCCAAGTATCCTCGGAAAGCCACGCCCTATGGTTTCCCTGCGATCGACAGACAATCCTTTCAGCACCTGATGTGAAAACACAATACCAATGGTCTTGGATGGTGGCGAGCAATGAGCTGCTGATTGTTTTCACTCCAGATGGTCCCTTAGTTCTTGGCGCACTGTTGGAACTCTCAGTCGGTCTGAGTTGAACCTAGGTATTCTTGTGTCGTTAGATCTTCGACCGGCAGCAGTGTGTAATTGGACAGTAGCTATCATAGGATGGTGATCTCGTACCCACCCCATGTCGGGACTTTGTCTGAACTACTGATGGCAAAATGGTCCCTTTGGTTGGAGGTTGCTTGCCTGTCAGTTGACAACCAACTAAATATATGACAGGCCTTGTGCTCAAAAGTCAACAACTCTCCCATGTTTAAGCCCTTCGCTGTGAAAGTTTAATACTCAATGGATTTTGGTCAAAATCGTGAGCAAAGTTTAATGTATGCGAAAACATGGCACATAAACATAAGAAAAAAGGTAATTCAATTGAACTGAAAAACGAAACGTTAACCTAACTCCTGTATTGAATTGAGCCGATTTATTTATTTATATAAATTGTATAAATAAAATCCTTTATTAATAAGTTTTCTGACTTTTCGAAATCTCAAACTGGTTGTTTATATATATTACTTTTTATTATTATTGTACAAATAACTTAAGTCAGTTATTAATTCTCTGTTTTGATGAATATAATTTGTTGTACATGGCTCTAAACTTCAATGTCCTATGCATAGAACAATCGAGGTGAATGCTTACGAATTATAAACATTCAATGTGCTTCTCATAGGACATTCGTTGTAAATTTTGTTCCTTCATTTCTTAGTGGGAAGCGATCTTAGAAGTGTCTATGACTCTGGCATCGAGTTTGGTGACGTTGACTCTGATATTGACTCAACATTACACCCCGAGGAAATAAAAGATCATCATAATGCTCAAAGCGATTCCTTAGAGAAGGAAGAACCAGCTGAAGTTGAGCGGTCATTGACGCCTATAAAAGATTTTGTTGAAACTAATAAGATTATTCACCATCCTCTGTCCGCTTCAGTATACGTGGATTGTTCATGTTTACAGGTAATTGAGGTCAACAAACACATAGTGCCAGAGTATCACGTCCGATTTAGCTGTTCTACGGATGTAAAAAAGTGGTGTTGCACTTTTCGCATAACAATTTAGCCCCCTTCGGGTAGGGGTTAGAATATACCCGAGGTAGGCATGCCTGTCGTAAGAGGCGACTAAAATCCACCCTCCGTATACCGAGCGTAGCGTATACACAAATATGCAATGAATAAAACTAAGCGATTTAATACCCCAGGTGGCAGTCCAGTTACACTGGAAAATCCACCCTCTTCTGAGGTCGGCTCTATGGATTCTGGGGAGAGCCATTTATTGCGACTAATAAATCCCTTCTGTAAAAGTACAAGGGTATCTCGATCTCCACCAGCAAGATCGACTGTCTCCGGAAAACGAAGTCCGCCGGAAGCGCAAGCGCGTGAAAAACTTAGGGACTCAGTGAAAATTAAAAGCGTTGAGGAGGAAAACGGCGAACTCCATACCAAGCTTACCGAAATGGAACTGATCTACCGAGAGCTTAAGAAAGAGTTAGACTTATTAAGGAAAGAAAATAATGCCTTAAGAAACACGTGTCCACAAAAGGAAAATGCAGATAGCCCACACCGCTCATCTAGTCATGAATACCATACTGATGAAGAAGAGCTAGCACGGGAAACGAACCGGATCGAAAAGAAAAGACCTAGCAAAAAACGCAAAGCAGGTTCCTCACCTGAAGTCGAGCCACAAAAATATGAAAAAAACAAAAATTTGCCAGAAAATCATTATCAAAAGAAATCACGTCCTCCGCCACCGATTAACGTCATTGGAATTACGGACTAGAATAAGTTACACTGCCTCCTTAAAAGTACTGTGACATCACAGTTTAAGGTCACGTCTTTCCGTAACAATATGTGGAAAATTAACGTTGATGATGCCGAAGGTTACCGAGCAGTATCCCGTAAATTGAATACCGAAAAAATTCAGTGGTATACTTATGAAAACAAGTCAGAAAGACCAATGCGTGTAATAGCAAGGGGACTTCACCCCTCGTGCACTAAGGAAGATATTATGAACGACCTTAAAGACAAAGGCTTTAACATTCTTGATGCCGTTAATATTATCAAAAAGGAAAAGCAGCAGTCTGAGGGCGATCAGGATAAATTAGTTAAGCGTGGACTTCCACTATTTATGCTAAGCTTTGATAAAGACGAAAAAAAGGATTTCATATATGGTATTAAGTCTATTCTTAACATCGTGGTCAAAATCGAACCTATGCGTAAGAACTCCAGGTCGATCCCGCAGTGTAAGCGTTGCCAAGGATTCAACCATACGCAGACTTACTGCCAGAAAGAACCGCGTTGCGTGAAATGCGCAGGTAAACATTTATCGGAAGAGTGTAAAACAAATAAGCAGACGCCAGCACTTTTTATTAACTGCCAAGGAAAGCATCCAGCAAACTATCGGGGTTGCGAAGTAGCGAAAGAGCTCCAAAAAAGACGCGATACGCTTAAAAATTCCATGCGAAATACGAAACAAAGTATATCCAAAACTGCTACCAAAAAAGCAGCGAAAAATATAAAATCCACCAATACTGACTTAAAGCCGGTAAATGAAAAAAAAACCTAAAACTAGCACAGAAAATGTGTCAGAATCAAGTTCATCGAACACTGGCGTGCAGTCTTATGCCCAAGCGGTGACATACATGAAACATGACTGAGAACTCACGGGTACCCAGCGCGAAAAACCATCGTCACAGTAATGTAAATACTTCCGGTCGAGTTGTGACATTGGAAAACAATGAAAGAGACAGTACACAAGACCCTGTATCCCACGTGCTTTCCATAATTCTTGCAAAGCTCGAAGAGCAATGCAAAACTAATAAATTAGTTTTCGAAAGAATAGTTGCTCTTGAAAACAGCTTACAGAACACGCGTAATCATAACAGAATATGAAAGAACCGCTTAAAATTGTTACATGGAACGCCAACGGGCTCATTCAAAGACTCGACGAGTTAGAAATATTTATACGAGAAAAAGATATTGATATTTGCCTGGTCTGTGAAACCCATCTGACAAAATTATCATGCGTCAATATAAGGGGATATAACGTGTACCACGCTTTCCACCCATCGGAAAGGGCCAGAGGCGGATCATCTTTGTTTATAAAAGAATGTATTGAACACTCAGCAGAAGCAAAAATTGAATTAGAATCAATGCAAGTAAGCACGGTTCGCGTTAGAAATAGACACTTCACATTCACTGTTTCGTCTATATATTGCCCATCGCGCTGTAAGGTTGAGGAAAGGGATTTCACAAACATTTTTAACTTCCTTAAACCAAATTTTATTATTGGTGGCGACTTCAACGCGAAACACCCTTTCTGGGGTTCAAGGCACGCCTCTCAGAAAGGTAGGGTGCTCTATAATGCGGGTATGCAAAACGGTTGCAATTTTCACTCGACGGGTAAACTAACATATTGGCCGACTGATAGAAATAAGATACCGGATCTGATCGATTTCTTTGTTGTTAAAGGAATATCAGGCAACTTTATAAAAGTTGAAGAAAGTTTTGACCTCTCCTCTGATCATTCTCCAATCATTATGACCGTAAGTGAAGCTCTAATTAAAAAAGAAAGAATGGCCAGATTAACCAGCGCGAGAACTAATTGGAGTAACTTCAAAAAAGATATAGAAGTAAATATCGATCTGAGGGTATCTGTTAAAACACCGTATGAACTTAAAATAGAAGTTGATCGGTTCGTTGAAATCTTACAAAGTGCCGCGTGGAAAAATACTCCAAAGCAAAAGAAAACGCCGGTCAGTAATGTTCAAACTTATCCCGTGGAAATACAAGAGATGATTAAAGAAAAGAGAAAAGCGCGTAAGAAATGGCAACAAAGTCGGGCTCCGCAGCATAAATCACACCTTAATCGGTTGTGCAACTCACTAAAAAAGGCTATTAAAGATCTAAAAAACAAAGAAATAGAAACTTACCTTGAAAGCTTATCGGCAGAAAAATATTCGAATTATTCGCTTTGGAAAGCTATAAAGGGTATTAAAAAGCCTATAATACAAACCGCACCAATCTGGAAAAATCAATACGAATGGGCCAGGCATGATAAAGAAAAAGCACAAATTTTTGCAATGCATTTGGAAGATACTTTTAAGCCATTTGATGGACAAGCTCTTGCTCAAGATGCAAATACGTCGGATATAGACAATATTGCAATAAGATATGCAACACTAACCGAACTTAAGGAAGAAATTAAGAAACTCAAACCCAAGAAAGCTCCTGGATACGACTTAATCACGGGAGAGGTTCTTAAGGCACTGCCAAGAAAAGCTTTAATTAAGCTTCTCTTTATTATAAACGCCGCGTTTAGACTTGAACATATTCCCAGCCAATGGAAAGTAGCGGAAGTTATAATGGTTCTTAAGCCCGGTAAACCACCAACTGAAAAATCGTCATATAGACCAATTTCACTTCTTCCAATTATATCTAAAGTATTCGAGAGAATTTTGATTAGAAGAATACAGCCGATAATAGAAGAAATGCATCTCATCCCGGATCATCAATTCGGATTCAGAAGTAAGCATTCTACAGTTGAACAAGTGCATAGAATAACAGATGTAATCGAACGATCTTTTGAAGAAAAAAAGATTTGTTCAAGCGTATTTCTTGACGTTTCTCAAGCTTTTGACAAGGTCTGGCACGAAGGCTTAAAATTTAAATTACGACAAGTTTTGCCAGAACACTTATATAATATTCTAAGAAACTACCTTACGAATAGAGTATTCCGTGTCAAATGTGGAAATGAATATTCGGATTTTAAGGAAATAATGGCTGGGGTGCCGCAAGGAAGTGTTCTTGGTCCACTTTTATATCTACTATACACTCGTGATATACCACAAGTGGAAGGAACGAAGTTAGCCACTTTCGCCGACGATACTGCTATATTGGCAGTAGGTAAAACGGTCGAAGAGACTACCGAAAAATTGCAAGAGGCATTGGATAGAGTTAATTAATGGACAAAGGTTTGGCGAATCGCACTTAATGAGACCAAATCTGTGCATGTAAATTTTACTAATAAGAAAATCAATTATTTGCCGATTCTTTCGAACTCGGTTCAAATTCCGTTCGCAAACGAGGCTAAATACCTTGGAATGACACTTGATGCAAAGCTTAAATGGAAATCGCATGTAAAGAAAAAACGCAAAGAACTAGAAAATAAATATAGAGATATGTATTGGTTACTTGGAAAATATTCCAAACTTAATATAGAGAACAAACTGCTTTTGTACAAGCAAGTGCTAAAACCAGTATACAACTCTGGGGTTGTACCAAAATAAGTAATATAAACATTCTACAAACCTTTGAAAACAAAGTGCTAAGAGGAATTGTTAATGCGCCATGGTATATTAGAAATAACGATATCCACAGAGATCTCGGCATTAAAACAATCGTAGATGAAATTAGAAACTACGCGAGAAAGCATAAAATTCGACTAGAAAGTCACGTTAATATCACAGTCCTTCAAGTTTTGGATGAAAGTAATCTACTGCGCCGTCTTCAAAGAACTAAACCTCTAGACCTGGCGCGATAAGTAACCGCGTCTAAACTGCGGAACTAGCAGGAGTTTCTAATGGGAAGCTAACCTGCCAAATGTTCTTATTTCGTGAGAAGAAAACTGCTTGATTAGTCGAACACTTAGTTGTAGTAACAATAAAAACCAACAAATACAATAGTTTGTTGAAGGGAGGTTTTTTAGTGGGTAAGAATCCCACACTACTATGAGCACGCGCTGGCGATCCTCATAGTGTCTTTTTGAAGATTTTCACCTACCCTCGGAAAAAAAAAAAAAAAAAAAAATTTAGTCATTTACAAGTTTTTGGTTTTTCATTATTATTATTGATATTCTTGTTGTTTAAACCTTTTTTTGGTTCCTTAGATTCACAAATACATCAAAAGACCACTAAAATTTCTGTGCCAGTTCTGTAATGAATGTCTTTAAATACAGACGTAAACTGCATTTTTAAATAATACCATTATGATATTATTTTAGAGAGTGTTCTATGTCTTATGTAGGGCCGAATGTCCTATAGATAGTTCTTTGGAAAAAACACTTTCCAAGGAGCAAGAATTCTTTTTTTTATTTTTTTATGTTCTTTGGCTTACTATGACGCACATCATATATATAACGTCAATTTCGTCTTCGTACAAGCCTAAACTCTCAAAACTAACGCTAGTTCTAATTATTAGTTTTTGTGATTAGACATTATAGTATACGATATACATACATATGTAGGTCCACAATGTATTAATAATACCACCCGGCACAACTGTAGAAGTCCTTAAGTTAGTGGATTCAATCAAGAGTAATAAGGCTCCTGGAATGGACGGCATCCCTAGCTTCGTCCTAAAAAAGACTATTAAAGCCCAACCAGAGGCTTTTGCTAACCTCTGCGCCGAGTAATAACGGACTATTTTCAAGATAGGACCCTTCACTATGATACAGAATAAGGCTCAAAAACATATATATTATATATATTATATATAATTACAGGAGGAGTGCCACAGGGTTCAGTGTTGGACCCAGCTTTATGGAACGTTATGTATGATGAGGTACTACCGATCCGTAAACCAAGAGGAGTACATATAATCGGCTACGCTGACGATATAGCAGTGGTGGTTGTGGCTAAAACACTAGAGGAAGTGACGCAACACTGCAATACACACAATTAAAGACGTGAAAACGTGGCTTCTTTCATCAGGCCTGAAACTGGCAGAACATAAAACGAAAGCCGTCCTCATAAGTAGGCGCAAGGAAGTGGAGCGCCTGACAATAGAGGTAGGCGAACACACAATCGAGTCAAACCCTTACATAAAGTACCTGCGAGTACTGCTTGACCACAGGCTAAACTTTAGAGAACACACATGAGGGCTAATCGGGTGGTTGCAGCAATATCCAGGCTAATGTCCAATATTGGAAGACCAAAGCAGCCTATAAGAATCCTACTTGCGACAGTTGGAAAGTCAATCGTCATGTATGCAGCCCCTATATGGGAACCGGCTACAGCTGTAAACTCATACATGAGGGGGATAAATTCGGTACACAGAAGAGCATCTCTCAGAATATGCTCCGCATACAGGACAGTATCTGGGGATGCAATTAATGTAAGAAGCACCGTCAGAGCGACTGAAAAATTAGAATAGCAACGACGATGGAGCACGTCAGAAAATGGCCGGTGGACCTACCAACTGCTGCCAAATATCAAAGAGTGGACCAAAAGAAAACACGGCGAGGTAAACTTCTACCTCACTCAAGAAATGCATTTTAAGTAAAAAAATGGAGCAACAAATTTTCATAATTTTGAGTTTAAGAAGCCATAACTTTTTTGTAGCTGCACAGATGTACCCAAAGTGTTTAGGACTAAATTGTCTTTCCAAAATGTACAAAACCTTTTTTATAACTATAATAGCTTAGAAGTTATAGCGTTCAAAGTGGCTACACCTCCAAATTAGAGATCACCCACTTTGGGGGGTTATAACTTGAAATGGGGTGAGAATAGACCCCCCCCCTGCCATACAATTTTTTGTTCGGCGGAACTTCAGGAATCTCCCCTTAAAGGATTATACCGCTTAACTGGGACACCCTGTATAAACGGTTAGAACAATATTGGTTAATTTTCATATTTGGACTAATTTTGCGAAGTCCGATGAAATAGTATACAATGTTTTTGGCCAATGTGGGTATAACGGTCTTTTATTTATAGCCAACTTAAAAAAGTTTTACTCAAAATGTTGATATTATACACTTATTATAGATGCTTGGTTTAATTGACCTCAACTGCACATAAAATGTATAGGTACGAGTATACATAGGTGCAAGTTTGTACACAGTTGACAGAGTCGTGCACTTTATTTTATTTTTCAACACTTGTATTTTTAATCCAAAAGCTTTTGTTTTTTCCATCATTCCATCATTGAAACTGTTTCGCACTACTCTAATTGAGCTGCCTGGATTCGAATAGAATTAAATTATGGATGTGAGATACTGTATGCACTTAGGTATATGGGACAAAGAAAAAAACATCTCTAGTACTATTTTTATATGTTTAAACAATATTTGCGTTATTTTATAGATGCATCTAAAAAAAGACGTTCCGTGTGATTTCCATCATTGGAACTGTTTCGCACTACTCTAATTGAGCTGCCTGGATTCGAATAGAATAAAATTCAATGATTGGACAGCTTACTTTCTTTTTTTGGTACTATTGAGAAGTAGATAAACTCAAAAAAATAAAGTGCACGACTGGGTCGCACAAACTTGCACAATAACATTTTGTTAGGTTGGCTGTAAGCAAGTACCATTATTTACAATTTTGGCCAAAAACGTCGTACGCCATTTTATAGGACTGTATAAAAGTAAATAAATATGAAATTTTATAGGACTGTGTAAAAGTAATACAAATATGAAATTTTAGCGAAATCGTTTGAGCATTTTACGAGAAAAACAACATTTTGTTAAGTTGGTAAAGTACCCTTATTAACAATTTTAGCGAAAACTTTGGTACGCCATCTTATAGGACTGTATAAAAGTAATTAAAATATAAAATTTTAGGGCAATCACTAGAGCTGTTTACGAGAAAAAGGACATTTTGTTAAGTTGGCTATAAGAAAAGTACCATTATTAACAATTTTGGCCAAAAATGTGGTACGCCATTTTATATAACTTTACCAAACTAGTTTAAATATAAAATTTACAGAAAATCGTTGGAGCCGTTTTTGAGAAAATTGGCTAAAACCTTCTAATCCGTGGAAAAGTACCGTTATAACTACTTTTGGCTCAAAAGTTTTGAACTCCATTTTATAGCTTTTGCGATTTGTAATCTAATGTATAAACTTTAATAAAATCGTTGTATACGTTTTCAAGAAAAATGTCTTTTAGACAAATTGGCCATAAGTACCATTTTAACCAATTTTTGCCAAAATGTGGTACCTCATCTTTTGGCATGTATTTAGTGTGGTATTTAAGCGAAATCATTTGAGCCGTTTTCGAGTAAATCCAATTTTTTCAAAAAAAAATTATACTGTTGTTAACAATTTTGGTAAGAAATTGTATATGTCATCTGATTGGATTTTGTTTGCCTTAATCGAATATGAAATTTAATCAAAATCGTTGGAGCCGTTTTCAAGGAAATCGTATTTTTGTGAAATTGGCTATAAGTACCGTTAATAATAGGTCTAAAACAAACATTTCAATTTGCCCTCTAGAGATTGTCCCAAAGACCCAAGATATGAAGACAGACAGACAGACGGCATCGGCAAATCCACTTTTTTGGACTTCTCTTAATGGTAATGTCCAAATTCATTAAAATCTCGATATCGAAAATCTGCACGAATCCAATACTTGCCCTACGTTATAGGTGCAAGTAAAAAACAAAAATTAATACTTAGTTTTAAAATTAGATATTATCTTGAGTTATCTAATTCTTGTATTGCATTAATCATATACACTCCATTTCACAACTATATCACCACCCCTGTTTTTGCATTTCTTTATGATTGAAATGATTTTTTTTGTAAATAACTGTTATCACCTGAAAGGGTAACCGGAATGCAAACAGTTTTATGAAAATTAGAAACGTTCCGTCATCATTTCTAAGAGAAAAGACAAAAAAACGTTTTTTTTCGTTTTTCATAACTATATCACCACTTCGGTTTTAATTGGATAAAATTTTGTTAGACCTTAAAAACATATAATTTTTGAATGATTAGTGATAAGTGGGACTTCCTCTGTGTTTCACTAAAGTCAAAATTCAATTTGGTGTATTATCACCTAAGTTTTTTAACACATTTTGAGGGATTGTGGCCCAAGAAGCATTTATGGCTTATTTTAAGTCAGCCACTCTGCTAAACTGCCCGTTTTTTGGCTTAAACTTTTCGCGTCAGTAAGCCTTACAGATTATCTATCGGTTTTTGATCTGAGGAGCAAGAAAGTCATTGAAAAAAAAAGATTTTTTACTGATCAAACCACGATTTGATTGCTCTGCTGGAGTAAATCCTGCTGAAAATCCAATTCCGTGTTTTGATTATGTACCAAAAATGGTTGAATTTGAGTTTCAAGACACTAACATACTCATCGCTATTCATTTTAGTGGATGGGAAGGCTGACCGTAATGCTCCCGCTGAAGAAAAACCGCCCACACCATAAGAATCCACCGCCATGAACTGTGACTGAAACACGGTAATAATCCTTCTTTTTCTCCTTTGCATATGTTGATTATTAATGTTTTTTTTGGATAAAAGAATATTATTCTGACGAAAAAAGAATCAACCTTGATGTTTCAGATGGTTTTAAGCACTACTCGAGGACTTTTTGGAAAAAATCCCGTGTAGGTTTAAAAAATGATTTTTTCCACTGAAAGTCTTATGGTGTGGGCGGTTTTTCTTCAGCGGGAGCATTACCGTCAGCCTTCCCATCCACTAAAATGAATAGCGATGAGTATGTTAGTGTCTTGAAACTCAAATTCAACCATTTTTGGTACATAATCAAAACACGGAATTGGATTTTCAGCAGGATTTACTCCAGCAGAGCAATCAAATCGTGGTTTGATCAGTAAAAAATCTTTTTTTTTCAATGACTTTCTTGCTCCTCAGATCAAAAACCGATAGATAATCTGTAAGGCTTACTGACGCGAAAAGTTTAAGCCAAAAAACGGGCAGTTTAGCAGAGTGGCTGACTTAAAATAAGCCATAAATGCTTCTTGGGCCACAATCCCTCAAAATGTGTTAAAAAACTTAGGTGATAATACACCAAATTGAATTTTGACTTTAGTGAAACACAGAGGAAGTCCCACTTATCACTAATCATTCAAAAATTATATGTTTTTAAGGTCTAACAAAATTTTATCCAATTAAAACCGAAGTGGTGATATAGTTATGAAAAACGAAAAAAAACGTTTTTTTGTCTTTTCTCTTAGAAATGATGACGGAACGTTTCTAATTTTCATAAAACTGTTTGCATTCCGGTTACCCTTTCAGGTGATAACAGTTATTTACAAAAAAAATCATTTCAATCTTAAAGAAATGCAAAAACAGGGGTGGTGATATAGTTGTGAAATGGAGTGTACATATGTACTTATGCAGGAAGAATAAAAAGTATTTTACGATGGGAGAGTGGTAATCATAATTTGAATAAAATACTTACTTCTAAAAACCGTACAAGGCCTCTAAGACTTCTGTATAATTGCTCTTCATTGGGATCGCTATTAAAAAATTGTAGAATTGCCATTGAAAGTTCCACAGCAACGTCATCAAATACCTGCAATAAAAATATTAAAGTTGTCCGTATTGTAAACTCTATACTCTTATATTTAAAAGCTACATATGCAATTGAGGTCAAGGTCTATGTATGTATAGTGTATACATACATGTATATATAATGCAATGTCTTTAAAACTCGTTTGATATTCATTTTCAGAAGTATGTTACAGAATAAGCAGTGCAAAAATCAACAGATTTAGAAGAAGATCTATGGTGTCTTTACGAAGGTAATAAAGCCAGCTTTTTCATTGCTAACACACTTTGAATTGTACAAATCTCCAGATTTCGCTATAATTCCACTACTGAACCCAATGTTATGAAACGACTTCCTCACACTAGAAATAAATATTTATTAAAACCAGTACTGCCGTTTTAGATTTGACAAAAAACAGGAGATTATCTGTTCAGAGCGGAAAAATAACAGGAAATAATTCAAATAAACAAAAAAATTTAACAAAAAACGTGTCCTTAACAACAAGAAAAGATGAAAAGAATATAACAGGAGCATTTTTCATATATAATTATAAACTGTGTTTATATTGTGTTATCCGGAATGACTTCCGGATATATTCCAAGATATACTTCCTGGTCCAGACATCCGTCTATCGAGAAAGTTCACATCCAGCCAACGAAATTGCACGTTGGGTGGGTAATGGCCGTGCTAAACGTAATCATCAGCGCCGTTTCTAGTTGTGTTAAGAACTGTCCGCTTCCGGTAATAAATTAAATTTGATTTTTTTATGGCACGATATATGCTTACGGGGTAAGGTTGTGTAGCGTCCCACGTCGTCGCATCTCAACACTTATTCCATATCCGGTCCTATCCTTACCACATCCTTAATTCCCGTCAAATCCTAACCTAATCCTAACGTCCTATTATGTATACTTCCCACTTATTTACTCATATAAAAGGTTATGGATACATATACTCGTAAATTGTATATATTGTTTAATTTATTTGTCGCTTTTGTGGTATATTTCAAAAATCTACCACTTTTTGGTTTCCCAATATATCTCTTGTTGCCCACTTTCAAGTTCCAACACTAATTGCGATAGTGTTCATACAGCTGTTTTTTCAGCCACTACAAAATGCACAGACAATGACATTCTAAATGATTTCTACTTGGTGGGAACGACCTACTGAAGTTTCGGGAAAAGTTAATCAAAACCTCGCTATTTCGGTTCGGTGGAAACATGGTATTACTACAGATAGAGAAATACAGTGCTTTGCATTAGTCTGCGTACACTGAGTTTTGATAGTTGTTTTTACATACATTTTATGTTAATGTTTATGATATCGGAGTAATTCTATACAATTTCCAATTAGAACTAAGCAATTACGAAGAAAAACAAAATAACGGTAAAATAAAGAGTATCAGCATATGAAAGAATGCCTTGCAAAAGTCTGCGTACAATTACATTTTCTCTTATTGTCCAACGTTTCAACTAAAAATGTACCGTTCATTTTCGTTGCCCTCTTTAAAATTGGTATCTCATTCAATTGCCTTACCTCGTAGAAGATCGACGTTGTTGCTAATAGAACGTTTTATTAAAACATGGAGATAGTAAAAGCCAAGGAGAAGAGGATAATTGTTCCGTTGCACGAAGAAGGCAAATAATATTATGACATCTCTAAAATTACAGACCGACATCGTTCTACAATCCAGAAGGTCATACAAAATTTTAATGATCGAGCAACGCTTGTTAATAAGGAAAGATGCAGAAGACCCAAAAAGATTGGTAAGTCTGAAAGCAAATTTATTGTGAGAAAAATTGAAAAGAACTTGACTTGAGTTTAAGTAAAATAGCTACAAGACTGTAAAATAGCGCAAGAAGCGGTTAAAATTCGCAAAATAGTACGTATATAAGGATTTTAATTTTTGGTCAACAGAAATATTCTCTGATGAGAGTAAATTTATTATTTTTGGATCGGATGGACGAAAATTGCTATGGAGGAAAAAGGGCGAAGAAATCCTTCCTGAACATTTAAATGCTACGGTGAAGCATGGCGGTGGTGGGCTCATGGTTTGGGGATGTATGTCGGCAGCCGATATGATTCATAATAAAAGTCACGAAACTGATATAATAAATATTGTCAATCTAATATGAAAAGCGTTCAAATGACCGCCACCCGTCTTTCTAGTGTTATAATACACCTCACATCCTTCAAACTTCACCGCAATCGCCTGTCATAAACCCCATTGAAAATGTGTGGGCTGAGTTAGAAAAAAGAATAAGAAAACATGAAATTACCAACAAAAATGTAATGAGTTAAATTTTACTAGAAGAATGGGAAAAAATTAGCGCGAATCTTACAAAAAATCTTGTAGAATCCATCCCAAGAAGACTACAAGCTATTATCGATGAAAATGGCTACCCCACCAAGTATTGAGGCTTAAGAAATTATGGATTTAGCCACTGTACGCAGACTTTTGCAAACTCTTTTCTGCAATTAACTTATTATAATCGAATTTAAGTTAATAATTTGGGATGAAACTCAACTTATGTTAATTATTTATTATTGTGTTTATAAGTGTTTAAGGTGATCGGACGTGTTTTTTTCTCTGCTCCTGTGGATCTGCTGAGTTGTGATATTTTACCAGTGGAGGAGGTCTCAAACGCATTGAGACTCAGTGATCCTTGATTGGAGTCGCCTTTTTTCATCGAATTTGAGTGACACTTGAATCAATTATGCTGTGCAAGTGTGGTAATAAAGTTGAAAGATCTGTGCTTTCATATTAATTATGATTTTTATAGATATTACCAATGCTTAGTTTGCAAGGTCTACTATCACTTGGCTTGTGTTAATTTACAGCAAAGTGATATAGAATACATTACAACAGACAATATTTCGTATCGGCCAAATTGGTAAAAACCGATTTGCTGGAAAACGGCCATACCGATTTTGTTTAACTTTATGCGAAATAGAGTTGAGATACATGCTATAAAATGGCTTACAACATTTTGGCCAAAATTTGTTATAACGGCACTTAAGGCCAATTTGGTTAAAAGCCGTCTTTTTTTTAAAAAAACGGGGCAACCGATTTCATTCAAATTTTTAGTGTGTATAAAACTGTGGTAACGCTTAAAGATGGCGTTCCAAATTTATGGCTAAAAGTGATAATAACGGTACTTTTCTTAGCGTCAAGCGATTTTAGCCAATTTCCTGAAAACGACTCTAAAGATTTTGTCTAGATCTTATATTTATGCTAGTGTTGTGAAGTCTAATAAAATAGCGTACCACGTTTTTGGCCAAAACTGCTCAGAACGGTACTTTACTTACAGCCAACTTAACAAAATATAAGTTTACTTGAACACGGCTCTAAAGATTTTGATTTAATTTCATATATGAGCTAGTGTAGGCAAATGCCATAAAATGGCGTACTACCTTTTGGACTTAAAGAGCGTATAACGGTACCTTGCTTGTTAACTGTTGTTAGAAATAAGGCCATTTCTGGATTAATATTAAATGCATTTTGGTCAAATTAAAAATATGAGCACAACTTTATGAATACAAAAATACGGCATTCAATTTTATGAAGAATTAAAAAAATATATTTTCACATAATTTTTTTTAAAGTTCATTCATTTCCAACTAACAGCACAAAGGGGTAAGTACTTACGACCCAGTCGTGCACTTTATTTTATTTGTATGTACTCATAGCATGCATTTTAATTTTTTGAATTGAGTTCTCTTCAACTTAAAGCAGCGACGCAAGTTTGTCGTCTAAGAAATTGTACGCAACAATTCTTCTTTACCAAATGGACGTCGATGAATTGTAGAAATTGTGAGAGACAACACTATTTTACGAAATTCATCGAATCCAAATTATAAAAATTGAAATAAAAATATGGAAAGATGTATCAAAAGGAGAAAAATAATTGAAAATATTATAGCACATGTGTAGGACCCACATTTGCATCAAGAGATGCAAACTTTATGTTCTCTTTCATTCTGTTTGGTATAGCTGCAAGCCGCGCGGCAAAGTTTTGACAGCGTTGCAATGCTCAGATGCAGATTCACTTTCTGCTCAGCCCTTTAAGTGTCAATAAATATTTAATTAAACAACTTTTTTTAAGTTATAACTAATGATTCTTTGGTAACTTTATGTCCTATATCCCCTTGTAGATCGTAGGGCCCCCCAGGGATGGACCGTCTGAGAAAGAAATGGAGACCTTGTACAACCAGTTGGGGGCTGTTTATAAAACGACACTTAACTGCGACATTGTCATAGTGATGGGGGACCTATATGACAAGGTAAGAAGTGACAATGAAGGTGTGTTTGATATTATGGGACAGTACGGACATGGCAATCGCAATAAAAACCCCAAAAGATTTGTTGAAATGTAAAACGCAAATCGTCTTGTCATGTTTGAGCACAATGCTATTTATTTTATAGGAGCTGAGGATTCGTGGTTTAATTTAAATCAAATTTGATGTCTTCCACAGCCCTAATCATATTATTGAGCTATAAATAATTATTAATTTGAGCTATAAATCATCTTTCTGCGTTATTCAGAAGCTGAGCTATGCTTAAAACAATTCGTGAAATTATCGTCAAATCTTTTTCATTAGTGGAAATCGTATCCAACAGGCATGCAGCAATGGGTGATGTTATCGTCGTATGTGTATGCTTCATAAATGAATGAATATGAGTGCATGGGTATGTACGCAATATACCAAATCGAATACATATTACAATTTGCAGCATAGTCAATCTATACATAAAATAAAACTGGAAGGTTTTTCATTGGCGTGAGAACCGCTGGAATAATTTTTTTTTTTAATTTTTCTAAAGACTCCAATTTTTAGGAGCGTTTTTGAAGCTTTTATTTTTTTTTTACTGAGTTTACTGTCCACAACTTTCTATTACTCGGGTAATTGTTAATCAATATAAATTAAGCTATACGATCAGATTTTTCTACAAGCTGAGCTACAGACCGAATTCTAACATGATCAAATGAAATTTATTTTCTAAAATCGAAAAAAAAAACATATGAAAATGCTGCAATCCGTCTGGAGCGGATCTTGTGATTACCTATCCCTTCTATATGTAGTTATTTTTCAAGCAATATATCATGATACTCCCTTGAATTGTTTTTAAAATTTCCTATGAAATTAAAAGTGGGCGTGGCAGTGTGCGGATTTTGAAAATTGTTCAACATATATCAAATTTTGTTCCTGAAAAGTGATATTGTTCTAATGAATCCACCGCAAAAACTGTTTTTAAGAAAAATGCTATCGTCGTATGTGTATGTTTTTAAGAAAAATGCCCCTAAAAAGTGGGCGTGATCATATACATTGTATAGGAGATTTGTAGAGTAAGTAGATAGCTACATAATTGCTCTCATAAGTTTTGCCAAGTTTCATGTAAAATTACTGAAAAAAGTGCATTTTTCGAAATGTGACCGTGTCAGTGGGCGGATTTTGAAATTTTTTACACGGACGAACGGACATGGCTCAATTGAATCGGCTATTGATAACATATCTACTTAATTGGGTCTGCCTGCAATATTTTTCTAATAGGGTATTATATACCCTTAGGATGATCGTCATTCTGCCTTGGAGTTGTAGGCGCACATCGAAAGCACATTCAAATAAACAAATTATGTGTTTAGGTTGCTCTGTAGGAACGGAACGAGAGAGAGGAATGCGCATGACGAATGCGTGTATTTATAAATTGTGTGAAATATTTCCCCTGGGGTTTTGGAAGAAACACTCCATTTAGTACGAAAACAAATTGTTTTCGTCAAGTTTAATGAAGTATGTTAGTTTTTGAGAGCTATGAAACTTGCAATTAATCCACAATATTTATTGTTTTATTTTATGTTTCTTCACTCGCTCTGATATTACATATGTACATATTTGTATGCAGGAGGAGCTTTTTGAGGGCGAAGCAAGGCGAGCACGGGTCAGCTAGTGTTATATATTCTACACGACTTACTTAAAAATTATCTTCAATGGGATGAAAAAATGTTGAAATAACTTCAATGCAATCAAAGGTTATGAATTTAGCAACAAAAAAAGTATTTTTTCCTAATAGACTTGTGTTCTGTAGGTCATCAAGTAAAGTTCACTTTTGTTTTTCTATTGGTGCCGTGACGCAGTGGTTAGTGCGTTGGACTACTACGCAAGGGGTTCCAAGTTCGAATCCAGAAAAATACCATCAAACCTTTTTTTCACGGCCCCACCTCTTTCGAGTGTATGACAAACATTCAAGAGTATTACTGTCATGAGAAAGCTTCTCATAACCCCTCTGCCCTTTGGATACGGCATAAAACCGGCATGTGCAGAAATGTATACCTCGCACAACATGTACAATTGTGATGAGCTAGGCCTTGGCCCTCTATGGGCTGCTTTTTTTTTCACTCTGCACCATAGTTTGCAATTGTCTTTATTTCTTCTTCCGACACGGTTTCTTCTTTCCGACGGTATTTCTGTCGATTAAATCCCGCTGAATAGGCAGCGTGACGCTGTCCGCGGTTGGAAGTATAATTAAAATTTCTTAATTGTTATAAACCCCCAAAAGTGTAACAATATACTTTAAGTTGTATAGTCTAACCATCCTCCAGTGTGTTGTAACTTCGGTATACGAGTACACACAATTCTTTCATATTTAGTTTTGCTGCAACCCTTTATCAGCGTTCTGAATTTACTTTGATCGAAGTAGATCTATTTCCATTTTAAGAAATAAAAAAATCTACTTCCACACTTCGCTTTGCCCAAGATCTACTTCTATTTTTCGATAACTTGCTAAGCAATTTTAATAAAATTTTGTTTCTAAGTTATGAAGTGGATTATTGTGGGATAGAATTTGAGAAAAATGAAAAAAATATTTAAAAAGAAATATTTTGGAAATTAAACGAAATATTTTAAAGTACTATATTACTCTTTGCAACCAAATCAAACTAAGATTTTCTTTTGACGATAACAAACTAAATTTAATACAGTATTTGAACCCTCAAAAAATTCAAGAAGGAGAGTTACCTTCAATTTAAAAACTGGTTGAATCCTTTCCTTTCAACAAATGCTCAATTGAGATCTTAAACGATGAATGGTGATCATTCCTTTTTTATAACATTAGTAATATAGATCAAAAGGATTTGGTTAAATTTTGGTATTCCTTAATGGGAAAATGTAATCAAATGGAAGAGATTAAAAAAAAAAATTTTCTGAATATCAGGGCCGGACCAACCATATGTGCAGAATGTGCAAATGCACAGGGCGTCAAGTCCTTGGGGGCGACGCATTGTAAAACAAAAAAATGCATTTCTAAACGCTGCGCTGTCTGAACGAAATTACTTTGTAATAATACAAATTACTTCATTTCGGCTGCTCACAAAAAAGACCATTCTCACACAACAGAAACTAGTTCGAATAAAACCGAAATACAAAATCCCACCAGGTCTGTGCAGGATAATTTCTTGCACAGGCACTCAAAAACTTTCATAGGAAAAAATCCCAAAACAATTAACTCAATCCGTAATTCCTATGGAATCATTTGAGTGAAAATATGCAGATTTTAGTTCTGCACCTATGAGATTTACTCATTTAAGAAAATTGTACTGTATAGATTTGTGTACGATTTTAATGTCAGACACGATGCTAGTAAAATCAAAATAGTTAGATTTTCGATGTCGATGTGTCGATTGGTGTGTGATGTGTGTGGTGAAGGCAACGCTGGCGGGGGTGATATAGGGCGCTCAAGGTAAGGCTTGCACAGGGCGTTCAATTTACTCGGGCCGGCCCGGCTGAATATATGTTAAGTTTGGCTGTTGTACCCCCCACAGCGCAGCAGCGGAAAGAAAATTCTCAGAAATTAATTTGATAAAAAACTAATTTAGAAATCGTTTAAATGTTAAGACAGTTGAAACTTAATGTTTTCACGAACACTTATAAATAGTCTTGGGGACATTAATTAACCACCAAATAATTTCATTAAGTATATTAAACAATATAAATTTGTTGATGGCAAATACATTCAAAAATAAAAAAGTGAATCTTAAATGTTCAATTTAGATATCTAAATTATGATAATATTTCAGACTGAAGACTCAATTTTCAATTGATGCAATATATTTATGTTCAGTTTTTTGTTTTAGTTACCAATCATATTTTTAAATAATAAAATGTGTTAAAAATGAATATATATGAAAAAAAAATAAAACAAATAAAAAAAATTGAAACAATCTTTCTGTATTTACTTCGCAAATTTTGATTTTACTTCGATTTTTTTTCTGTACTTCGAAATTTTATAACATAAGTCCGAACCCTGCCATTTATCTTGTTGTCTCAATTGATCTTGCAAACGAACATTATACGAGTGACTGACTAGGCCGCTGGTGTTCATCTGGATCGCTACACTGTGGTATGTTTGTGTGTATATATTTATGGAGGAGGCACATCGCACATCGTATAGAAATACATATGTATATATTTTGAGAAGGACGTTAATGTCATTGTCATTTTACTTTTCATTTTCATTCACCGTCAACTTTCGAGAGATATGACTGTTTTTGGTTTATGATTGAGCGACTTTTTTCAGCGGTATAAGTAATTTTTTAATATTTATCAATGTGTTGTGCACGTAATAGAAAGTCAGGAGTTTCTTGTTCAGGAATGAATCGAGAAAACGAAGCAAAATTTTTCTAATTAGACAATTTTTGCATGCCCGTCAAATGAAAAAAATTTAATTTTGAGCCGTTTGTGGAGACAGGCATGTGGCTTTGAGAATGAGGGAAGATATATAACAAAATCACTTTTTATCTGAATTTATTGGAAGGAAAATGCTAAAAAGGGATGCTGTACCTTCATTAAGTCTAAATAGCAATGAAAATCAGATGGATTTAGATTTAGAAAATCTTATTTCCCTTAAATGTAGAAGACATTCTAGCGAGTCGGATGTAGTAGCATGCATGAAAAATATAAGGGGAAACGATGGCTTTGGAATGCATTAGACAAAAAATATACATAAAATATATATATAAAATAAGATATACTTCAGCTATCGAAAAGACTTGCTTTTTTTGCTCTCCTTATTCTATTACGAAAACACTGTTCCTGGCGAACTAACAAAAAAATTACAAGCAAACATCAGAAAATTCAAATTCTCTCAACAAAAGGTGTATTGAATCAGAAGGAGTGAGATTTGGCCTCATTATAAACCAGCACCCCAAGAGTGAAAGGCACGGGGACGTCACTATAAACCAACACCCCAAGATTGAGAAGCACGGGGATGTCACTATAAACCAACACGCCAAAACTTAAAAGTATAAGAAGAAATAAAAACTTGCCTGTTATAACTTAATCATATTAAGAGCCAACATTAACCAAAATACCAAAAATTTCATACAAGCTCAGTTCAAGGCCTTCATCGCAAGTGAATCTAAATCTAATCTATGACTTCCGTCTATGTATTCAAATGAAATAATTTAATTATCCACTTCTGTAGGCCACTTAAATTGTTGCTATTGAAAGATATACTTTCTTTGTTTTGCAGTCACTATTACTTTTTAGAGGCGTCATTGTTAAAAAAAAATATTGTGTCAATTTCTTTAGAATATTATCAATTCTAATGAGCAAAAACTGTAGAAAACATTTTTGAAGTTCAATATTGCTAGCTTGTATAGGTACTTACCACAGTTTTTACTTCTTTGATTGCTATGTTAAACAGTATCCACGTGCCAATATTTTTCAATGTCGGGCAGTTTGAGAGTATGCAATGCGCAGTCACCTTTGTTGTAACTCTAATATTTGAAAGAGTTAGTTTGTTGTATTCCCACTCTGATATATATAAAAGCCATTCAGATGGACTGTTATTTTGAAACAAATTGCATATCTACAAGGAAGAAGATAACAAATGTTATAGAATATATTAGTAGTTTGCCTTTATTTATTTATACAAAAAGTGCCCAAGCTTGCTGCTCATCTGGTGAATGTTTATCGAAATCATGCGCAAAATTCATCAATGTGTGGTCTTTTCTATCTTGGTGCAATAAAATTATAACATCATCTTTAAGTGCGGCGCTAGCTAAGACCCTTATCAAATGTACTCTTGTATCTGGCGAAAATGTAGGTTCCCTTAAAATTCGCGCTAAAAGTTATTCATTAGCAGTGATATCTTTTCACAATACTATCAGTTACATTACCAACAAACGTCAAAAAGTTATCGCTCAACGCCCAGCAACCATCATCTTCAATTAAATATTGGTGCAATTCTTCCATAGCTATTTCTTCCTCTTTGTATATTTTTCCATCCAACAATTTCACCAGTGCTTCTAGTTCGGATTTCACCTAGAACAGTATTGACTATTATTAGCAGTATTTGATCAAAAAGTGCAAAGCCACCTCAGTAATATTTTCCTAATAAACAAAGAACAAAACAAAAAAATAGCAAAATTTAGTCAGTAATTAAAAGCCTTTATAGTAGGATTTACCCACAACTAAATCAAATGGATTTATTGATGAGAATAATCATCATCAACACACATTGAAAAATTGTTGCTAGGGTTCCAAAGGTAAAAGAGATATTTTTTCGTTCTTCCAGAATAATCTTATTTGTTTATCCAAAATAATCAGTTTAAGTCTTAAGTTTTATTTATATACATTAATTTATTTAAGACACTACTTCATTCTCCATCGCTTTCAAATACTTTTCCGATCACTAAATACAAGTTGAATCTCAACTGCCACTTAACACAATATTTCGCCTCTTATAATTTCAGCTCACTTCACTGTTGTCTAAAATAAACTATTTATAGGGAGAATTAAAAGAGATTTCACCAATTCCAGAAGTCAGTGGGAAATTCTAGTATAGGGGGCAATTCACCAAAACAAGATGGCACTATCAGTTGTCTAAATGTGCTGGATATTACACTGCCTCTACCAGATCTCCTTCTTGAAATCCAGGCGTTGTTGCTCTGGCTGCGTACCTGGTCTTCATGCTGTCACTAGCTATCGTTATTTTCGTCATAGTCATATGGTGGATTTCTCTCCTCCTTTCTTTTAGGTCTGCTACGTAATCTCATTCCCATTTGATTTCTGTTCACTTGGTAAGCGGTCTGTGGGACCAAACAGGATATCGGATGGAGTATTTCCTGCTGTACTGTGGACTGCATTTCAGTAGGCTTTCAAAAACAATGGAATATGCCGATCCCAATCACGTTGGTAGTCACCTACGACCTTAGAAAGATATTCGTTCGGAGCTCTGTTAAAGCGTCCTATCATCCCGTCCGATTGTGGACGAAGCTGAATAGTCCTCGTCTACTTGATTCCGAGTAGTTGACACACCTCTTGGAATATGGTCTACTCAAAGTTTCGCTCTTGGTCAGCATATAGCTCCATTGGCATCCTGGTTATTAATGGCAAAAGCTTCAGGCTATTTGCTGAATTAGTCCATAACCACGAGGATGTATCGATTACCACTTTAGGTTTCTAGAAAGGGTTCAGCGATGTCGGCCGAGATTCGTTAAAGTGGTGCACTGATGTTATACTATTGCATTTAGCTGCACATGCGACACATTTTCGGCACCAATTTTCGACGTCGTCACTTGCACTGAGCCAGTTGAACCTCTCGAGTACCTTTCCAGTGTTTTGTTCGCACCCAAATGGCACAATAAGCTGCATTTTGGACGACTTTCCGTCTGGCCTTTTTCATTTTCTTTTTAAGGCACCGTCTTGTACATAGAAGGAGTCCCATTGTGGTCGGGAAGCCTTAAGTGTTTGCCCTCTGCCGGATGTGTTTCGTCCGCTTGGTTTCTCCATATGTTCCTTCCAAGCAAGTATCGGCTCGATATCGGGGTCTTGCTTCTGAGCCTTCCGTCGTCTTCTTGTCGCACACAATGCTTGCAATCGATCTTGCATGGTCTTCGGGATAGTGCATTTGCTTTAGAATGGAGCCTCTTCTTGCGATGATGAATTTTGAAGTCGTGCATCTGCAAACGTTCGATGCATCTTGCAACCTGACCTTCGGGATCTTTGAACCGCAACAACCATTTAAGAGCTGCATGGTCGGTGCGTAAAATGAACTTCTGCCCATAGAGATACTTATGGAAGTGCTTCGTTGCTAGAACTAGTGCTAGCAGTTCTCGTCTGGTGACACAATAATTTCTGGACAGTTCAGCTAATTTCTTTGCCACAACGATGACATCGTTAAGATACATTTGACATGTTTTTCAGGTTAATCCATGAAGGGCACGTTCCATTAGACGCTGAAAGGTCGCTGGAGCATTGCGGGAAGCTGCAACATCCTGCAGTGGTCTTCTCTCGGCCTAATGGATGGATCTGCATCTGCCAATAGCCGCTCTTCAAATCGGGTGTGGAAAAGAGTTCCTGAGAGTGTGTCTAGTGTATCAGCGATTCGTGGCAAGGGGTAACTATCCTTTTTGGTCACATCATTTAGTCTTCGGTAGTCCACACAGAATCGATTGCTGCCATCTTTCTTCTTCACAAGTACAACAGAGAATGCCCACGGACTCTTGAAACTTTCAGTCACACCTTCCGTCTCCATTGTTGACACCATCTCTGCAATCTCCGTCTGCTTTGATGATGAGAGTCGTCAAGCAGTTTGACGAACTGGCCTGGCATAGACATTGGGGATCTATGCGATGTTGTACTAGATGCATGTGGCCGTACTCCCCATCACGTGAAGCGAGTATATGAGCAAACTCACTGATAAGGTTCCCGGCAATGTTTAGCTGCTCCTGATCCAGCTTCCTGTCTTTGAGTACAGCTCATACAGCTCTCTTATTTCACTCAATCTAGCATATGTAACAGGCTTCCCGAATTCGCTCTTTGTTGTTGTTGAGATCGCGAAAATTGGTGCACATTTACCAAGCACTTCCCCTTGCTTTATTTTTACACTGTGGTTTTTCATGTTAGTTATTCTTACTGAAATTATGTTGTTTTTCGGCTCCACTAAAATTTTTCCAATGATGTAGTTCTGGGCATCTTTATCTAAATCTGGCTCGAATAGATAAACTCGGTGGATCTCAGGATCACACTCCAACTTTGTCCAAATTATAGTCTCTGATGAAGGCGCTATGACTTCGTCCTGACAAATTAGAGATGTGCTGTATTCTCGTCGCCGTACAACATAGGAATCTCAACGTTCTGATACCTCAACACTTGCATCCCGATACCCAAGACAACTTCATGCGCTTTCATGAAGCCCACTCCTACACTGCATTCATCACAAATGTCGGCCACTAGAAACTGGTGGGAAAATTCTAATACTGCTAATTTTATCCTTCTGCTGTTAGGCTCTTATTGCATCATTTGGTTTGAGCGACTTGGATGATGGTCCTGGGGGCCTCGATTTTATCAACCAGCTTCTGCTGGTTCTTAGGCATTTCTCTACTGGTTTTGAGAAGCTTGACCGGTAGCGTGGATGTTATCCCTACCGGATGCTTCCTCGTTCCGTTGCCTATTTGTACAATGTGGACAATTTCAGCGTCTAGGGGGGCTTCTGTCGTCGCAAATGTATAAAAATAGTATTCTGATTGAATGTTCCAAGAGTCCGTGGACATTCTCTGTTGTACTTGTCATGAAGAAAGATGGCAGCACTCGATTTTTTGTGGACTACCGAAGAATAAATGATGTGATCAAAAAGTATAGTTGCTACGAATCGACAGACACATTAGACACACTATCAGGAGCTCAATGATTTTCCACCCTCGATTTGAAGAGCGGCTACTAACAGGTATAGACCCATTCAGAAGACCGAGAGAAGACCGCTTTCACTGCAAAAAATGGGCTGTGGCAGCTTACCGCAATGCTTTAGCGACCTTTCAGCGTCTAATGGAACGTGTCCTTCATGGATTGACCTGAAAAACATATCAGGTGTATCTGAACGATGTCATCGTTCTGGCAAAGAAATTAACTGAACTGTCCCGATGACCTGAAAGATGTATTTGAAGCTGCCACTTGAAGCTCAATCAAAAGAAACGTGTGCTCTTTCGACGGAAAGTTAAGTTTTTGCGACAATTTAGTACATTCGAAGGAGTGAGGACCGGTCCAGAAAAAGTCGAAGCTGTAAAAATTGGCCCGTTTCTAAAGACAAACACCAACTGAGGAGCTTTCTGGGTCTCGTTGGAGTCGTCCTGTCACAAGTACATAGCGGCCATTAGAAAGTGGTAGCCTACTTCAGAAAAGTACTCTCCAAGCCGGAAAGAAATTATTGTGTAACCAGACAAGAACTGCATTCAGCAGGACGATGATGGCAAAGCTGATCTCTAAATTGACATATCTTTTGACTGGCGGATGTTTTGTACGCAGTCAATCCAGTCCAGTAACAAGTCAAGTGGTAGAATCTTGTCCCAAGCCAGATTTCTTTTCCACGTTGCTTGAAACAGGCCTATGAATTTGATAAAGATGGGACTGACCATTCCCAGAAACTTTGAACAGACTCTATCTGCACTGCCAGTTCGTCGCTAAAAAGAAACCAGATTAAGACCAAAACCTGGTGACTTTATGGGAACATCTGCTCATTAGCTGCGTCGTGAACGGTACGGCTATTTAAATGCCACTTCCTTAACCAGATTGATGCAACTGCCATGACCTCGATAGCTTCTCCATATATTTTCTCTTGTAGAAACAGATTGCAAGGATCCGACAAGTTTCGGGAAACCTCTGCTTCTCTTTCGCCAAATGAAGCTGCATAGTACCCTTTAGAAGAAAGTGGCTGCAATTAACGCCAAACATTACACTCGTCATTTGATACTCCAGATAAGCCAGCCGCCCTTCTTTTGTATCGGTAGAAGAGCACCATAGTAAGTGATGAGAATCTCGATCCTTTTCATTAAGTTCTATCTCCAAAAATGTTCTCAATGTCGGCAATGATGCCTATTTGTACAGGTTGAAAATTGAGTTTAATATATCCGGTAGCAGGTTTGTGCTCTTAATTAGCTGATGGTTCAAGGAGGGAATATCATCTGTTTGGCTTGAGGCGTCGAAAACTATCCACAATTTCGTCGTTGTACTGTCTTCCTTATATACTGGCCATTGTGATAAATAGATGACCCTCTTTGCGCTCAAATGCGATAAATGTCTTACTGGTTCCGCTCCACCATCAATAAGCAGTTGATCTATGCCAGCATCGGACACCATTAGCTTTATTTGGTCCCTTAATAGATGAATGAACGACTTACAGTCGTTCTTCTTGCTGCCGAAATCGCTTCAGGATTTAATTTCATTTATTGAAGCTTAGTACAAGCTGTAACTTAATTCTAACAGAACTTATTAATTCTAACTAAACCTAATTTTTTATTTATTTTTTTTTTTTTGTTTATTATTATTATTATAATTTAACAAACTAAAAACTAACTTAAGGCTAACAGATTAGTTCTAAGGGGGGAGGTCAGGAGGAACAGAGTGAATCTCTAAGGGAGGATATGCTGTAATGGAAGTCGAGGAGGTTCTGGGCATTGTTGGCTAATAGCAGCATTCTGGAGACTGGTTCAAAAAGGCTGTAATTAGTGCGGTGGAGAGCGAAACGAAAGAGAAGAAGAGGTTACGTGGGTTTGTTTGAAGTGAAATCATTTCCAGTAATGCGGGAGAATAGATCGTACCGGTTAACATCTGATGAATGAACAGAATTTCGGCGACTTCGCGACGTTTAACAAGGGTTATAAGGTTAATCAATTTTAACCGATCTTCGTAGGGGGGTAAATTATAATTGTCGACGAGGTCTCCCGTAAGCCAAAACGTAAAAACGTGCGCTGCACAGCTTCAATTCTAAGAGAATGAGTAACATGAAATGGAGACCAAACTTGGCTTGCGTGGCTTTGAAAAGATAGAGAGTTCGTCGGGGTGGATATAACCTTAACTATTTTCATGTCGTCCGCGTAAGTAAACAGATCAGAGTCTTAAATGATTTGAGCAACATCATTTGTAGTTAGGACATAAATGGACAATGGACCAAGATGACTTTCTTGTGGGACGCCTGAGGTTGCATTAATGGGATCGGAGACTGAAAATCTAAATAGAACTCTGTACTAGCGATTCTCAAGGTAAGATTTCAGCCATGACACGAAAGATGGTGGAAAGCCAAAGGCTTCAAGTTTGAAGTAAATTGTAGGGTGACATATTTTGTCAAACGCTTTACTGAAGTCGGTGGTAATAAAGTCAACTTCATTACCTACCTCCAGTGCCTGTAGTGTTTATACCCTATCCTAATGGTATATTAAGTTTGATACATATTTTGTAACAAAGAGAAATATTACAGATAGAATAAAGTATATATATAAATGATCAGCATCAATAGCCGAGTCGATTAAGCTATGTCCGTCCGTCCGTCTGTGTGTCACCAGTTTTTGAGCCTTAAATTTTGAGTTAGGTCGATGAAATTTTGTATACGAGGTCCTTGCAAAAGTAAGCAATACAAGACCACGCCTACTTTTTTGGGGCGTTTTTATCAAAAAACAGTTTTTGACGTTTTTATTCGAACAATATCACTTCTAAGGAATAAAATACAGTATATTGTTACGCCTTGGGCGTTTATAACAAAAAAAATTACAATTATACTCCCGGTCGCGGATAATCGTCAGGCTGGCTATTCGACGGGATTTCGTCACTAGTACTACCGTCCAAAAAAAAAGAAACCGTGCCAGAGAAGAAATAAGAACCAACAAAAGATATTAAAAAAAAAAGTTTGTATACAGGAAAGGGATAGGGTATCATACGATCCGCTCTAGGCGGATTGTAACCTTTTCATATGTTTTTGAGACAAATTCTGTTAGGTAAGTCGTAGTGGATCTACCTTTTAAGAAACCGTGCTGATGGGGAGAAAAAATAGATTTGCAGTGAAAATATAATAAGTCGTATACAATGCTTTCGAAGAGTTTAGGGATCGATGAGAGTTTAGCTATGGGTCGGTAGTTAGATATATCATATATAGTAGTTAGATATATCTTAGATATATCATATTATATTTGCTCCCTTTTTTATGGATAGGGAAAATAAATGAATCCTTTCATAAGTTTGGAAAAACGGCTTGTGAGAGCGAGAGACAAAATAAAGTAGTTAGTGGTTGATACAGTCCATTAGCACATTTCTTAAGAAATATGGCGGGCAAACCATCGGGACCGGGAGAAAAGTCATCATTGAGATGAATAATTTTTTCGCGTACTAGGGAGATTTGAGGGCACTTATTCAAATAGCTAAAATAGTTAAGAACGTGAACGTGGTGACTATAGGAATGACTGAAGAAGGTGGTGGGGAAATAAGTTGGCGATTAATTTAGGGTCTAAAGCGAATGTATCAAATGATTTTAGAGTGGAAGGGAAGCCATCGGATTTTCTTTTAACGTTAATAAATTGGTAAAAACGTCTGGGATCAGTTATTAGACTCGATTGCATTCTGTTGAGAGGGTGGAGAAACGGGAGTATGCTAGCTGGTAGTTTGTAAGATCAGAAGCAGATCTGGATCTCAGGTATGTTTTCCCCAATTTATTTCTGAAATTTTTAGAGCACTCAATTCTTTATTATACCAGGGATGGGAAGACGAGCAGTTTTTACGCGACACATATGGGACAATTTGAAGTAGACAGTCAAAAATTGCTGTGTAGAAGAATTCGAGAGCGATATCAAACGGAGTCCGGTTTATCATATAAATATGCTAAATAAAGACGAATGTTTTCAAAAAGCCGGTGGTCACGCAGTCTTGACATAGTGTACCGGCTATCGTGCTAGGGGTGGATGTCGAAGAGGATGCAGAAGGATTTAGAGTGTGGGAATGAATGAAATTCGGCTAACTGACAGAAAAGGGAGTGATTACAGAAGAAGAGCTGCGAAGGACAGGAATCAGGAGGGAGATTGAAAGAAACGCGGTTGGTTGATAGTTTAGTTCTGGTTTTGGGAAGGAGGGCGGTGTGTTAAGGGGAGCTTAAATTGGAAAAGGTAAAACGTGGAGAGAAAGTGGGAAAAACACCCGCTTTAAAGCTCCAGTTCGGATTCGGGTTGGATATAGGGGTAGGTTGGATTGAAGAGCTTATTGAAGAATTATAATTAGGCTAAGAACTACGCTTAACCTGCATGTCGCGAAGAGCCGTTGGTATTAGGATGGAATACCAAACGAAAAGATCTTCTCACAGCATTCAATAATGATAGAAAACTTCTGTTGAAAAAGTATCCGTACCCAAGAAGCATCGGCCAGTTGGGGAGCGCCTCTGATGATGAAAGTCGTTTGATCCGTGTTGATTAAGTTTAATCTTTCAAGCCTTTTGTTCCAATCCGTAAAGGTTCATGTCGTACCCAGACGATTGATCACATTCGATGACGTGGTGGCAGGGAGATTGATTGATGGTGTTGGAGCAGTTGCGTGTTACTGTGCACCCGGAAGACACCTAGGGAGGTGAGTATGGTGTATAAGTTGAGGAGTGTCGGCAGAGGTCTCGAGAATTTCAGAAAGTAATGATTACAGGTGGAAGAGTTCGGTTGAATTTGCTCTGGTAAAATATCAGTTTTGCTGGATGCAGTTCTAATGTCTTCAACTATTTCGCTGATTATTAACCTGATAATTTTGCAAGCCATATCTTCTAGTACCGGATCAGGTTGGCGCAGAGAGGGTAAAATTGTATTGGACAAATTAATGGCTAGGTCCGAGCGTAGGGAGTTAATGTGCTGATTAATTGGGTCTTAGGAGGAATTGACGAACGATTTTATAGTAGGCAGGCGTGAATCAAGGACAGATAACATTTCGTATTTGATTGATTGCATATTATGGTGCGACGAGTCACTAAAGGGTTTCTTCATCATATCTATAATATATGTTTGCTGCTTGTCTTAATTTTAACTTTAGATTTAAAATTATTAATTGACGAATCAATAGAACTACTTAATTCGTCAATACATTTGTTCAACTCGTCAAACTAAGATAACTGGCGTATAAGTTTCATAGTTTCTTGGATCCTTCCACGGTAAGGTGGCTTACGTTTAATAAGCTTTTTAATCAGCCATTGCGTGGTCAGATTCTCCGTTACAGTATTCCTTCCAGCTTCCTCACCTCCTATCGCAATAGATTCTAGAGACCACAATGTAGACACATCTAACTCACTTGCACTCTGCATGCCTAACACGTTTCCTACAACAGCTGTAATATTTCCACTGCTAACTACATCTGCGGGAGAATGTAAACCCTGAAGCGTCCAGCTGAAAACTGTCTCTATGCCTCTGAGACGGGGAGAAATACGCCGTTGTTTCCCGGTGACAATGGTCCAGTAGAAATTTGACTCTATCAGCCTGCATCCGCGAATTTCAGATTTTGAAATGAGGGATCAATTGGATCAGGTGTTTCCAGAACGTCCACACAAATTTCTGGCACTACTATCGCCTACACCAAGGCGCACAGCTCATCAGACATCATCAGACTCATAGACACACGAAAAAGGTGGGGCCGTGAAAAAACTTTCGATAGTATTTTTCTGGATTCGAACTTGGAACCACTTGCGCAGTAGTCCATCGCACTAACCACTGCGCCACCCACTTATTTAAAACTTAGCATAAGCTAAAATAAATCCTTACTAAACTTATCTAATTGCATAATTAAATAAGCATTTTTTTTTTGTTTTTGTATTATATATTTTTTTTTGGTTTTTTTTTTATAAATAAATAAAAACTTAACCTACCCTAATACTATGTCCCCAAAAAAACTAAATGCGGGATTTATCGAAAAAAGATTTAGAATTAAGTGAGGCGTCCCCAACGATATTTAGGATTTATATTGACGTTTGCTGTAGAAAACTTGTCGCAGCTGTTAATATTTTTATTTAAAAAAGATAGCACATTTTCAATTTTTGTGTTTTTATTGCTTGAACCAATTAAATTTATGAGAGAAATAACATTTACATTCTCTGTAGAATAGATGATAGAACACCCCAATTTCGTAATATGGCCCCCGTATTGTATATATATATATAAACATGTATACAAACATTTAGAGCAACTCCAAAAATCAGAGACCAACTATCGGGAAAGTATATCCTCTTGAAAACGACTTCAGCAGAGTATTGCCGGTCTTTTTGGAATGGAAAAAACAAAGGTTGGCAAATTAAATAAAGAATTCTACGAAGAAGTGTGGAATATATGCTAGCACAATATACTATAAGTTTGAAACTTTTTGACAGACTTCCATTTTTCTTTGTCAGCACACAAAAATAACATGTGCTTACATAAAAAGGGATTGTTTGATTTGTGTCTCGTGAGGCTTTAAGTAAGATCTATTATAAATCTCAAATTAAAACGGAATTTATAGACATTAGATCGTATGGGAAATCCTCGGGACCTAGTGAAGATTTAGGTGGATTCAGCTAAATTAAGTTACATTGCCATTTTTCACAAAGAACTTTCTACTGGTGAGCATATTAAGCAGCATGTACAGAAGTAGTTTCCTTATGCCCAACCTACTCAAAACCCTTTCAACGGTAAAAAGTTTTCCATACTATAGCGTTCTTCACATACTCACTCACATCAAGATTTTAATATAACTTTCTCTGCGGTGTTAATATGACCTTATTCTTGGATAAAGATCATAAAGAATACTTATAATTTTTCTAAAAATTTTATGTGGTGGTTTTCGCTCTGTGTACAGATACCACAGTACTCTCGCTCTTACCAACGTTTTTCTGGGAAAACCGCAGTATAATCACTTACCGTAATATGCTGGATGAGTGCCTATGAATTTTACTCGTATATCCGAAATGGAAAAACACCTTGCTATACTCCAGTGTACAATGCAACAATGCGAAAAAAGGCTCACTTGGAGCATTGAATCATTTCAGAAAAGCAAACACGGAAGCAGTAAAGAAATTATTTATCAAAAGAAAGTATAACACAAAGGAACGGAAGCAAAACGGCTTAACGGAGTTACTGACAAATTTGAAGCTAGAATGGCGACTACTGCTTCAACTCAACACTTCAAACCAATGCTTAACCCCCAAGAAACGTTAACGGCATTCCACTTTGATCAGCGACGAGTGCCTAGATAAACTTTTTTAGGAAAGTGAGTTATGTGAAGTACTAGCAAAAGCCAAGTGGAATAAAGCCCTAGGGGAGTACCAAATCCCCTACGATTTTTTATTTTTATTTTTTTTTTTTTTCAATATGCCAATTTCTTCAAAAATTGCTAGTATCACTTAATTTTATTTATACTAAGGGTACGATGCCTATTCTCAGGTCTGTTGACTAAATCAATTCTAGGCGGGCTTCCGAGAAGGTTACGCTACAGTCGACCAAATATTAAATCTGACGTCAACATATTTCCCGTTTATATCTGAAAGGTTTTCGATACAATAAACAGAAATTGTCTATTTAACAAGTTCTCAAAGATTGGAATACCGTCCAAGTTGCTAACTACTTTAAATCACCTAAACGAAAACAATAAGTCGGCGGTATGGACTGGAAAATATATGTCTAAATGGTTTGATGTAAATATATGTATGAGTTAAGTAAGGCTGCCTCCTCAGCCGTTATTGCTATATCGCGGATGATATAGTGATATTGGCAGAACCTCCGAGCTTACAGCAACTTATGATAAATAAGGTCGAAGAATATTGTAAACTAAATGGCCTAATTATAAATACTGCTAAATCAAAAATACTAGTTTATTGGCCAATTGGATAATGTGGAACTCGCATCTTTACCAGGTTTTAATATTTTAATTTATCTGAGCAATCTTCCGAGTGTTGAGAACAGAATATGTTTCTGAGGTACCTACATACTCTAAAGCTTGACTTTGCAATCCAAAAATATTTTACCATTCATGGAGTGTCCTGCGGCTTTTTATGGTCAATTATTTTCTTAACGCATTGTTGAATTCAAGTTGCTTTTATTTTTTTACTTACACCTATAAGTTAGGGCAAGTATTAGATTCATGCAGATTTTCGAGCTCGAGAAATGGGAAAAAAGTGGGTCTGCAGATGCAGTCTGTCTGTCTGTCCACGAACCTACTTCCTAAACGGATGAACGGATATTGATTAAACTTCATATCTAGTGTGTGTGTGGTAATCTAGAGGATAAATTGATTTTTTTGCTTTAGCGCTTATATTAAGAGTACTTTACTTAAGGCCAATTTTATAAAAAAATTGATTTTCTCAAAAACGGTTCTAACGATTTTAACCAGATCTCATATTCGATTTAGAGTAAGAAATTCCAATAAGATGACATATAACATTTCTTACAAAAATGGTTCAAACGAATTTGTTCAAAATCCACACTGAGACTAGCACAGACACGTGCAATAAGATGACGAATCACATTTTCGTCAAAAGTTGATGTAACGGTACTTATGAATAATTTGGCTAAAAGACGAATTTCTTGAAAACTCCTCAATAGTTTAATACTCTATACTAAGGCATCTGATTTCAGTGGTAGAGCGAGCAAAGCACAAGTCAGTGTCCAATAATGCAAGGCTGGGGGTTAAACTAGTTCTTAACGAGCTAGTCCAGGCGAGAGCTGTTGTAGCCAATGCAATGCAATGAAATACGAATGTTTACACTTGGAATAATTTTAAAATGATCTTTAATGACGGTAACCAACGTTTTATATCAAATAAATATAGTACATAATATATCACTTGTTATGATTAACCAAACTAAAGTCGATTCTTTTATTCACGTCGTCTTTCTTTCGATTTCTTGGTATACTGGTTGCCGATGAATCTACATAATTTTTTCCAAAGCTTATGTGTGTTGCCAATAAGTCAAACTGAGATTCAAAAGAATTCTGAATAGATAATATAGCAGCAAAGGAGAAATAAATAGGGCAATTATCGTTAGTCAATTTATTCCCGTCTTGATTAATTTTACAAAGAACATAAAGGGTTTTCTAATAGGGATTTTTGTTCTTTTTCAGGTGATTGCGACCATATGGTTGAGAGTACATCTGTCAAATTGTCTCTTTTTTATTTAATTTGTTTTGCCAAATCTACGTAAAGAGTAATAGCCTTCAACAACACGTGCAAATGAATTGATTAATTGATTGTCAAATTTGGGACGGTAATAATTCAAACGAGATCCAACAAATTGCAATACATCCATATAAAGACACTGTTTGGTGTGGATTTTGGACTCGGGCGACATCATCGGTCCATACTTCTTTGAGAATGAATTTGACCAGGCCATCACCGTCACCGGCAAACGTTATCGGCCGATTATAATCAATTTCTTTTGGCCCTAATTGGATGATATGGACAACGACGACACGCGGTTTCTACAGGGCGGCGCTACGTGCTACACAGACCGATCCACAATGGACATTTTGCACAAGCGATTTCTGAATATGGTTATCTCACGCGGAGGCCATTTGAATTGGTTTTACAACATATTAATATTTATTTATGAAGATGGATAAAGCGGTATATGAAATGCAAAGAACAGAAAAGAAAAAAGAAAAACGACAAAAAAAACATCGAGTTACTGAGAGGAAACTGCTACTGATTTCGATTTACAGCAAGTTTGCTCACTGGGTAATCACTTGGAATCAACGAGCTAAAAAAACTAGGTTTGTTTAGTTTATCAAGGTTTTTTCAACGGACTTGTCTTGTTTTTTGTCTAGAGTCTTATGCTAACACCGACACAATGCCTCGGATTAGGACTGATAACACATTTAACACATTGACCATCTTTGGTTATCGTACCCGGACTAAGATTAATTAAGATTCCTTCAATTGGAGTATGCGATGTAGGCTAAACATATTGGGCGTAAGCGAGATAAACTGGGTAGATGTGAATGCGTAACACTGTATTGCTCTATTCCGGAAAATCACCCGGAAGCCCATGTGGATATGGAGTTCGTTCATATCTCCAGCTAGAAATAAGAGTTGAAGTTGAAGGTTTAGAGCTGTGGATGTCCAGATAAGAAACATGGGTCTAATAAGTGGGGAACTGTTATGAAATTGATACAGTTATAATCGGAGCTCGTTAGTCAACATCCCTTTATGACCTGGAGTCCAATTTATAATACGGTTGAAACACACACTAACGAAATTTGTATCTTTTACAATCAGGGTTGTGTATTAATCAAATATCAAAAATAGAGCCATTCGCGTTCATCTGTCTCTCAGTCTGTCTGTCACCAATTTTTGGGTTAATTAATTTTAAGTAAGTTCAATGAAACGACGGCGACGGCTTTTTGGTTGGAACACTTTTCAGGTAATAAAATAAATATTGTTATAATTTTTAGATTAAGATTTTCGAAACCTATCTATGGCCAACCAATATGAATGTAAAAGAATCACCGCGGTTACAAATTAAAAAAAAGTATAACGATAATCGTATAATAGATAATCGTATTTTAAGCGACTTTATTTAAACGAAAATAGACTGGGAGCCAGTAGACGAAGATTTCACGTTTTTAACACATATTGGAACTTCTCAACTACTTTGTCTAGATTAATTAAATCCAACAAAAAATCATCACAGGAGAACCTCGGATTTTATCTTCACAAAGAACAAGTATAGACGCATATCATTCTAGCCTTTACTTATTATTTTTTACTTGAAGTGATACTATTAATTCATTTTCAGATTTGTACAGATTTAATTTCGCTAATTATTTACATTTATATTTGCAAAGATAAGAATAATTTCGACTTATATGTCTTCGAAAATTTTAAAATGGATCCTCGGAACTCTATCGTGCTATTAATACCGTAAATCAGAACGTTTAAAATATGGGCAAGTATGTACCTTATATGACTTGGAAAATATGCTATATCCAAGTAAAACATTTTCTTAAAACAACTTTATACAGTGTTTATCTGGTGTATATGAATGATATCCAATCATCACCAAACTATGGCCAAACAAATTTTAGAATTTCATCAATTCCAAAAATAAAGCTGTACCCCGGTACATTTAGGTATGATATATGACAGGTAGTAGATATGTACATCCATCAGCAATTGTAACTCACTTGATTAACTATTAATCGGTCTTATGTATATATATTAATATTAAAGTTAATATTTATTTCTATTTTAGTAGCATAATTATGTACTATAAATATCGTTCATACTTATTTTTCTAACTATGGTAGTAAAAGAATTAGTATAAAAAATTTAAGTGATTTTGTAAGTAAATAGATTTTCGTACGTTTTTTTGCAATGTTTCCATTAAATTTTGTTCATTAATAATAAACTTACGTCGATATTTGTATACACTATTGCGGGTTCCCCATTTATATTATTTGTTGGACTTGGACACTCTTCATCCTCATTCCCAGATAAATGTTCAGAAAATTCAGATCTGTCACCAGTACTAGTTATATTTTCAGACATTTTCCTTCAAAGAAAATTTAAGAATATATATATATATATGTGGATAAATGTAAGCCGAATACTCAATAATATTCCTGAAACATTTTCATTACACATGCAACAATTATTTCTATTTTTAGTTTTTACATATTTTAATCTAAAATAATATATCTATTATATTATGTATTCAGCGAAGGAATTTCCCTTATTACAGATTTATATAGCAAAAGAAAAGTAAACATGCTAGTAAATCTTAAAAGGCCCTTTACTCACTCGGTGTATTAAAGAAATTAAATTTCAGAGTATTATGTGAAACAGTATGCTTTCTGTACAAATCACAACACGATGATTATTGAAATACGGCAAGCAAACAACGAATTTATTTTTAGACCTACATACATACATATGTACATATGAATACGTTATATTTGTGTTCAGTTCAGTTTCGTTTCAGTTTTCTTGATTTTACCATATGCACTTTATAAGGATAGGGTAAATGGTTGCACAAATGCTATAAAAAATATAGTGTACATACTCATTCTCATCTGTTTTTTTCATATTAGGCGTGTTTTATTTTCCACATGATCTGATCTGGATTACATCAAAAAAATAAAACAACGCGACTCCTTAATTTCAAAGTTTGGCAGCATTTGCCTTTGAAAATTTACATTTTAAATTGAACGTCATGCCTTATGACAAATATATCGTTGTCAATTGACAAAAAACTTCAAACATCATTCGTTGTGCAGAAAATTTGACTTATTTCAATACAAATTTTATGTCATTTACATGCATAGTTATTTTGTTGGAAAAGATTAGGTCGACAACAGGACAGTTGAAACGGTGATCTGGTCATCAATTAAATGATAATTGGGCCATCACACAAGGGCGCAATTGTATAGTGGTTAAACCACCCTTATAGGAGAGGGAGATGAAGTGTGTAGAAAGAAACGAGGTTAAATCTTCATTCAGTGTTATATTCGTTTTAGAAATAAGTATTTTACAAATCTCTTACGTTTCAAGCAAAACAGCTACAGTTTTTGACATGTTGTGTTTGTTTTAGTATCCCCCTATTAATAACCAATAACTAGTCGCCGAATATTTATTATTATATTCAGTGTTTAAGAACTTATTAGATTTATTTCGTTTTAAGAAATGGCCGAATAACTAAATCTTCAAATAGTGTTCTTTATATAGGAATTTCTTTTGTCAAGAGTCTGATGTCAGTCGTTAGAACTCTTAAGTGATTTAAAGCTTCACGAAGAATACAAAGACTTCTTCTATTAGGTACATATGTATGTTAAATCTTCAATCGGTATCGCAGAAGTAACCCTGATATTTCTCTAAGTATTCGGATATTGTCGGATCCTCGGATAGTGTCGGATCCTCGGATAGTTTGAGTTTGTGAAATTAACTGGTTTTTTTTTTTTTTGTTCATATGATTCGTAATTGACTGATGAAAGTCGTAGAGAAAACAAACTATTGGATTTCTTGCAAGATGCGTATGAGTGTGGATTTCTTTTGTGTATAGATGTTTACATTTGATCATAGCGGTGGGCTTCTCACTAGACGGAGATGTGTGTGGATTTAGTTTGTGAATTTTTTGCGCTTGTTGAATTAGGATTTTGATAAAGCGCGTGGGCATGAACAAACTTATGTGTATGTGTATGGATGTGGGTTCGGTTATCTTTTAATTTTTCAACTGCGTAGGTTAGGTATGCAATTGATATCTTTTAAAATTAAAAAAAATTGTTGGATGTTTCTTTTGTTACATGTATATACATAACATAACATAACTAAAATTCCGTCCCGCCAAAGAATTCTTACCGAAGTGCAGCAATTGAACTAAAAACTCAATTTTTCTGGTTCCCGAGAGGGCAGAGCTTTGTTTTATTACCATAAAAATTGAATTAAAGAACTGCCCTTTTTCTTCTCTAGAAAAATCTAGTACAATTTTCTATAAGTTCTACTTAGTCACTTCACTAGCTGTCTTCCCGAACTCTTCCTCAGAACTCACTGACACCTCCTTTTATACCGGCCACTATTTTCTAGGCGAATTCCAATACAGCCAATTCACCGTGGGAAATCAATCTGTCAATGATCTAGCCAATTCTAGATCAGTTCACGCGTTTCGGGTTATTCTTATGTTTTTGTTGATGTTTATGTTTTTGTGTTTATTAATTACATCCTAGGGCTGTCCAGATGGTTTGTGAAACTGCAGCTTCTATACTCTGTCCAACATAAATTGTCAGTACACGTCTTATGGGAGAGCTTTTTAGAGATCAGTAGCGTGTCATATTTTTGCACCATACTAAATTGAAAGAAACCCCGCATAAAATGTGTATACCCGCCTGTGAATATCCATTTGGTGTGCGCTGATTGGCTACTGCATTTCAACCCCTATTTATATTCATCATTCAGAGTTACCAGTGTCCGTTTTGTAACACGTTCAGTTTTTTTTCCTTGGATTTCTATTGAGGAGCTTTTGGTTTTAGAGCTTTGAAAAAAGTTGTTTTTTGATAAGTGTTACCATCATGTTTTGATCTCATATATTATTTCTTTTAATGTGTTGAAAATACGTTAAAATGCAGTTGCAAAATTGTAAGGGTTAATTGTTTTCTATTCTAAAATGTTTTAATGTTTTGCACTTTGTAGGTACGCATACATTTTTCTCTCTTTATTTTGGGTTACATTTTCAGTACGTTGAAAAATACCTACATAAAATACGCAATTGGTAAAATAGGATGTTTACTTTTTACTTTCAAGCAATGTAGTGAGTGAATAACTTAAATTTCTTCAGCATTGTTCTACATAATTTGTTTCCCAGAATAGGAAAATTAATTGACAATTTTTGCATTTCAATGGATAAAAAATTGGACCTTTGCCGATTCGCCTCTCATGAATAAAAAATAAAAAAAATCTTTGATAATGCCGCCAGTTATATACACATAAACTCGGACAAAGATATTTTTGACCAACATTGCATAGTTAGAATATCTTAAGCAATAAAATATTACAGAAGTAGGTCAATTTGGTCATCTTTTATCCTTACGCTCATCTGAAGAGAACACAGAAGTAGGGTATGTACATAACTTTTATTGCTTTATTGCAGGAAGTGATTTTTAATTGTCGAGATTTTTCAAGACTAGGTTTTCTTGTATTTTATCCTGTTTCCATGTATGACTTAAGAATTAATTGCTTTATTACAGGATGTACGACATTTTGTTCCGTTCTCGTACAAAAATAAAATACAAGGGGGATAGTCTTTGAGTTCTTATTTCGTTGCCAAAAAATAGATACAGTTTTTTTTCGATCCCTGGGTGTTAAGACGGGTAGTTTTTTAAGAACTGTTTTTAAATGGTTTTGTGAAGAAGTATTTTGCAATTTGTATTTTTACGTCGTGAATTTTGTGCTCAGTAGTAATAAATGGCTTCCAAATCATCCCAAGACTTAAGTGCCGGAAAAAAAAGAAATTGTTGACGCGACAAAAAAATTAGATGAAAATTTCAATCTAAAAAAATAGGACGGTTTTTTCCTAGTTTGAAATGATACTGCGGCAACCCTGTAAAAGCTTTTGTTAGAGTAGCACCTTACGGAAAAGAAACGAGTGCGAATGAGAGACAAACATCCCTATCTTCCCTGTACCAGAGTATATCCATTATAATGAGTAGGGACACTCTCTCTACATATGCATTTCCTACTACCACAAGACAAAAGATAAAAAAATTGTACAATAAGTGGAAGTAGATCAAAAGTATCCACTTTAACCCGTATGCAACGACCCCTTGTGAAAAAAAGAGTACACAATACATTTTACCTGCACCACTACATGCGGCTTACTGTGTAAGACGAATGGTTAGGGATTTTTTCATAATGCTTTTTTAAAGGCGGTAAGACTCCGATCATCGTTGTGTGTATCTCTACATTTTAGTCAGTGTGATCTGCTGCGCCTTATTGACAATTTTTCTATACCTTTTTTTTATGATTGGCTTCTCCGCTAATTAAAACTCAATATGAACCCTTTTACATCTAAAATATACAAGTGTTTCTTATTTCCTTTCACCTCCATAAAAATAATAAAACCTGATGTTCGGCCTTAAAACAATAAAAATAATTTGACTCAAAATTTCCTAGTTTTTTATGGCAATAGGTCACACTGATTTTTTTTTTTGAGGCTGTGGTTGGTATTGCTTTCTTTTTCTTGACAATGTATTTTTAAAGGCGGTGTGACTCCGACGCTTATCAGCTGTGCGTCATATCGCTATCTCTCTCTCCCTACAACGCTTCTTATATCCATCTTCTTCTCATATCTGTGTAATTTAATTTAAAACGGTCGTGAGTGTCCCTACTCATTATGGATATACTCTGCCCTGTACTGACAATTTATGTTGGACAGAGTATAGTGATGTGCAGTGTGCGATGTATGTGTAAAGTTTATAATTTGCAGGTGTATACATGCACGCACTAATGAGAGTTTAAGCAAATTAATTATTACATTCCGTATCATTGGTTATTCGTTATTTTGTATCGAGAAAAGTTATTATTATTTATTTGATTCATAGAGTTAAACACAAAAATAGCAGAGAAACAACTATGATTAGCGTATACATATGTAAAAACAAAATTATATTTGCAACCCCATGATAAGGAGTGTAAAAATTAATTTATTTATACTCAATCATCAATATCATAAAATATAATATATTTTCATTGTTTGTATGTTCCTATTTACATATGACAAAAGAAATATCCTACCTAACCTACACAATTAGTCGATTGAACCCAAAATACCAAAAACAAAAACAAGAGCCAGTCAGCATTCATATGAATTCAGTGATATCTCATATTTGTTTATATTTTATAATTGGAAATGTTCGAATAATTTCTGCTTTATGCGCTTTCAGCCGGGGAGACTCCGACTCGAGACTCTCAAAAGTGAGGGAGAGAGAGATGAGAAGTAAACGGGGTAGCCTGTGTCGGGCGGGTAGAAGAATTTGAAAGATCTTTTTATATTCTACTTTACGTCGTTCGTAATTGCATTCATTTGTTTTTTTTTGTGTTCTCGGCGTTGAGTTCGTTTCGTGCAGGAGAATTTTTGTGGGAGTGTATTGCATGCGTGTGCCTGCACACAGTAAAATTTCGATTGAAGGGAGAAAAAGAAATATAAAAGATCTTGTGTGGTGTCTCGACGCATGAAAGTAACAGAGGGACACCAAAAGAGAACGTCAAAAAGTCACGAGTCGGAGTCTCCCTGTCTGAAAGAGCTCTTTCATTCTCGTTTTATTAAATTTCTGCTACTATCTGCTTTTTACACAAAAAATTAACACTAAACACTAACGACGAGAGGGAAAAAAATTGTTTTGACAGGAAGCTAGGCGGACAAAAATATTATGAAAGATGTTTACACAGGCCTGAAGGACTGGTATGTTTTTTACTTTTTTTCATATTCTCACTGATAGTACTGTCTAAATACTTCCGCATGGAGTTTTTTGCACACATGAATTGTCAGTCGATAATTTTGTCGTGCAGAGTTACCATTTTTACAATTTCACTACTAAGCCAGCGACACTTTCAAGGCTCATACTACCTGCTAGTTTTAAATTTTCTTGTACTACATCTCTTGACATCTTTTTTAGAAAATTCCTGAATATATAGAATAATATTAACCAGGTTATATTAACCAATTGATCTCAATTAAAAAAAAAATATTCTACATTTGAAACTTTTATGTGAACATGACGTTAACTTTTAATAGCTTTTAAATAAACAATGAAGTTGTTCAGTTTGAGGTTTTTTTTAAGGAGTTAAAAATATGCTTTAAGGAATACATGCTTCCGAGTAAAATTATCGGATTTAATTATTCATATACGTATGCACGTATATGTACAATTAAATACTAGAGAAACCGACTTAATTCACACATGGCGAAGCAAATGTCGCTAGTTAAAGAGTTCTTGAAAAATGTCTATTATTTACCTTTAATATAAGCAAATAAGCCACGTTTGTTCCTTGAAGTTGTGTTTGATTCTAAGGTTTTTTGCAAGCGTGTACTGATTCCATTTTTCGAAAGGTTTTATGCTTCTCATGTTTATTACAATTTACAACTTAACACGAAGACCAGACAAGCTGTAAATCTGCAAGAGAAGAGTTTCGCGTATCTACGAAACGATGGGAACTGCTGACGCAGTTTTTTTTTTTGTATTCTTGGAGTCCAGAAGTTTGGGCTTGAATGATTGAACACAGTGTGATATAGTTCGGTGCGGTTAAGTCGTATTTTATTCTGTTTCAAATAAAACAAATAACTGCGTGTTTGAAAATGTTTCACCAAAAACAGCGCAAACTATAAAATCTTTCTTCTCTATCATATAAGATAGAAAAAATATATAAATTGAGAAAAAAAGTTTATCAAAAACGTTTCCTGTTTTCCTTGAAACTGTGTCTGGTTTAGGGAGTATTTAGGTCCACACAAAGCTAAATAAAAAAAGGTTAATATAATACCTACAAATAAAGACAAATAAACAAAACTTATATCAACCGAAGAAGAACATCGAACAATATCTGCAAATTCCACCAACCAACCTGCTGAACATCAAGAGAATCCTCGATCATCACCAAGGAGACTGCGATCAGGAACAATACTTCCCCGTACACCAGTAAGTCTTTCAAATTATTTAAGTGAATTGTACGAAAAAGCGCGAGGTACTGAAAATTTATCAGTGATACAGTATGACGGTTTAAATAGACAATTAGATACAACTCGTGAAAAAAGGCTCGCGTAGTTAAGAAAGAAAACGATACCGAGCAATTCAAAAAGGTGGAGAGGGCTGATCAAAAATATAGAGCGGCCAAAAATGCTTTAAAAAGCGGTGTTAGTAACTCGAATCTCTGTCTGTAATTACTGACCACAGGGGATGGGACGATAGACAAACTGGTACTGAAACCAGAAACGCTAGACATGGAAAGATTGCAACAGGCAGCTTTCCATACACAACGGCCATATGAATTTCACTCACCTCGTTTCAGTCACTCGTACATTGAGAAATAGCGGCAAGGTCCCTAGGGCTTTTTCTACACAAGAAGCTGGCAGTGTAACCTCAAAATCGACCACGGCTAAAGGTGATCGCCGCTCCATTAACTTAAAGGAAGAATTGCTCTACATATCGCAAGAAAAGAGGGATGAAATCTGTAAAAGTTTGCGTATTTATTTCGCAAAAAAAAACAATTTTGAATTCAAATATAAAAATATAATGATAAAAAATTAGTGATTATTGATTACGTAGATAAACCAGATTTTATTTTAGGACTTGAAAAATTTAATTTGATTGTATCCGACGGCCAAAAGAAGAAGGAAGAATGAGCTAATAAGAACAAGGATTACGAAAAGAAAGCAGAGAAATGAAAAGAAAAGGGTGCCAACTTTGAAAAATCAATTAACAAGTGTGGATTGTACACTTATGTTCATCAAGACACACGTTAATTATCGCTATATTTATGAAAACCCAGTCCTTCCACGCATCTTCGATGACCAATGCGAGCTAATGGCTTAGTTAACACATTAGCTATCATCTACATGTTCCAGTCCGAAAAGTCCAGCAGCAACTGCATCGCGAACACAATAACATTTAATATCAATATGCTTTGTACGAGCATGGAACACGGGATCATTAGCCAGAAATAGAGCCCCCGATTATCCACAAAAATGGTTATTTCGACCAAATTTTGTAATAAGAGCTCTGATAAAATACTTTGTAGATAAATAGCTTCCTTAGCCGCCTCCGATAGACTCATATATTCGGCCTCCGTAGACGATAATGCGACAGTCTTCTGTTTTTCAGATTTTCAGGCTATCGCTGCTCCACTAAGTAGATATACGTAGCCTGTATAAGAGCGTCAGTCAATATTACAGCCACCCCAGTCAGCATCTGTGAATCCAATTATCGGCTTATCAGCTTTCGTATAAACCAATTTAATACCCACACTTCCTACGAGATATCTGAGGACCCGGTTGCTGCGAACAACCCTATGAGACTTGTTCGATTTTTTGTAAATTGTGCTCATCTCGAGACCGCATTCGCTATATCCGGCCTTATTGCCACATACATATACATACATCAAGTAGCCAGCAAGTTCACGATATGGATAAGTTTCATGTGGAATGCCTCATCGAAAGACATCTTCACATCTGAGGGTGTGGCAGCTGGGTTACAGTCCTTCATTCCATGATGCTTAAGTAATCCAAGAATATATCTTTTCTGAGAAAGTTTGATTTCATTCGCATTTTGATCAATCTCCAGACCAAGACAATATTTGCCAGAACCAAAATCCTTATTTTCAAACTTTTTCAACAAATGATTCTTAATTTGAAAAATATATCTTTCATCTTTCGCTCCAATCGGTATATCATCGACGTATACCAGTACAAATAGGAGCCTGCCTTCAAAACTGTTGTGAAATAAGCATGGCTCATTTTTAATTGGTTTCAGTCCTAGTTCCAGTAAGCATTGACTGAGCTTCCCTTAGCTCGAATTCCAAGATCAGATTTCTCTCCATTCTTAGATACAATACGCACCAATATATCGCTCAACAGCTCAGGCACTCTCATAATTACCTCCTCCTCTCGTGACCCATTCAAATAAGCTGTTGCCACATCGAACTGCCAAATTTTAAGGTCAAACTGAACTGAACTGAAATTGGTCAAACAAAATTAAGTGAGAATAATAAACTAACATACCTATGGGCAATGCAGTTAACAGTTAATTGTCGAATAGGAAAAAAGAGCGTAACAAAGAATTATCACAGCTTTTTGACCAATTTTGTGTGACAAAAAATGCCTTTTACTGCAACTTCTGTTGATCGTACGTAAAAAAGTTGCTTAACGTAATTTTTAGGAAATCTTTCAGGGATAAAAATTTTATAAAAAAAAAAAATTTATTAAGTAAAAATTTTGAGAAAAATGCATTTTAATAAAAAAATGGAACAGCAAATTTTCATAATTTTGAGTTTAAGAAGCCATAACTTTTTTGTGGCTGCATAGATGTACCTAAAGTGTATAGGGCTTGTGTGCGCTACTAAATTGTCTTTCCAAAATGCACAAAATCTTTTTTGTACCAATAATAGTTTAGAAGTTATAGCGTTAAAAATGGCTACACCTCCAAATTAGAGGTCACCCACTTTGAGGGCTATAACTTGAAATGGGGTGAGAATAGACCCCCCCCTGCCATACAATTTTTTGTTCGGCAGAACTTCAGGAATCTCCCCTTAAAGGATTATACCGCTTAACTGGGACACCCTGTATGCAAATCTGATGATCATTTCTTAGATTAGGTATATATGAACATAAATGCATGTTGCGTTTCAACACCGCCATCGAAGTAAAACGTTTTATCTGCTATTTTTATTGAGTTCCCTCTTATTTGCATTTTAACGTGTGTATTTTTCGCCGATATTTCGCGTTTTAGCTTCAGAAATGGTCTCCTTCGTTCTCGAGCTGCACCTGGATAATCGCGGTGCATTGATATACCTGTGCCTTTACGCTTGCCTCCCAATTGCAGAACACGTCCAACATCATCTTTGTTTTTAAGCTCCACAATTAATTTTTCCATGCTTTTGTTTCAGGAGCGGATTGATCGTACTGTTATGACTATAATGAGTAGGGACACTCTCGACCGTTTTCTTTTTCTGTGCTCCACACTAAGTTACACAGATATGAGAAGTAGATGGATATAAGAAGCGTTGTAGGGAGATTGAGATAGCGATATGACGCACAGCTGATAAGCGTTAGAGTCACATCGCCTTTAAAAATACATTGTCAAGAAAAAGAAAGCAATACCAACCACAGCCTCTATTGAAAATCAGTGCAACCTATTGCCATAAAAAACTAGGAAATTTTGAGTCAAATTTATTTTTATTGTTTTAAGGCCGAACATCTGGTTTTATTATTTTTATGGAGGTCAAAGGAAATAAGAAACACTTGTTTTCATATTTTAGATGTAAAAGGGTTCATACTTACTTACTTACTTAAAGGGCTCCCGACCCTTGTAGAGTCCCTGCCTGAGACATCGTTGCCTTCCATCCTCTTCGGTCCCGAGCACGCTGCTTCCAGTTGTGAAGACCAAGTTTTCTGTCATCCGCGACAGCTTGGTCTTTGTACCGGTGGTTCGGTCTTCTTCGCCGTCTCGAACCTGGGGGCTGGGATTCGAAGATCCTCTTGGCTGGAGCATTGTTGTCCATTTGCTCGATGTGGCCGAGCCAATGTAGTCTGCGTATCTTGGCTTTTTGGACTACGTCCACATCCTGGTACAGCTCATAGAGTTCGCGGTTGTATCTTCTCCTCCATTCGCCCTCCTCGCATAGAGGACCGAATATCCGACGGAGTATTTTACGCTCGAAGGTGCCCAATATTTGCTTAGCTTTCTTACTTATCGTCCAGCACTCGGCTCCATACAGCAGGACTGGTAAGATGAGAGCATTCTGTAGAGCATTAATTTGGTCCGTCGAGTTAGGAGTTTTGAACCCAGTTGTTTCGCCAAACCGAAGTAGCAGCGGTTTGCTAGGGTTATTCTTCGTCGGATCTCTACAAAGGTGTCATTTGTAGGATTAATATTTGTTCCTTAACTACCTCGAAATTATAGCTATCAGCAGTGACGTTCTGCCCAATGTTTTGGACAGATAAATTTTTGTTTGTTGATAACATATACTTTGTCTTGTCCTCATTTACTTCAAGACCAACTCGTTTCGCCTGCTCATCAATAGCCGTAAATGCCTCTACGACGGCTTGCCGGGATCTTCCGATGATGTCAATATCGTCTGCGTATCCCAGCAGTTGGACGGATTTATGAAAGATAGTGTCTTCCGTGTTGAAACCTGCCCTGCACACTATCTGCTCCAACACGATATTGAAGAAATCACATGACAGCGCATCTCCTTGCCTGAATCCGGTGCACGTTTGGAAGAGCTCCGAAGAGTTGTTTCCAAATTGCACAGAGCATCGCGTGTTTTCCAGCGTTACGCGACACATCTGGATAAGTTTTGTCGGTATCCCGAATTGGGCCATCGCCTGGTAGAGCTCAAGTCAATGAATGCTGTCATAGGCGGCTTTAAAGTCGATGAAAAGGTGGTGGGTCTCGACTTGAAATTCGTTGGTCTTTTCCAGGATTTGTCTGAGTGTGAAAATTTGGTCTATTGTCGATCTGGCGGGCCGGAAGCCACACTAGTACGTGCCGATTAGTGTGCTGCAGAAAGGTTTTAGACACAATACGTTGGACAGGATCTTATATGCGACATTTAACAGGGATATGCCTCGGTAGTTCTTACAAGACATAGGATCGCCTTTTTTAAGATGGGGCATATAGAGCTGATACTCCAGTCGTCGGGCATGCGTTCCTCCACCCATACTTGGTTGATGACTTGATGCATGCACCCTACCAAGACATCACCTCCGTATTTAAAGAGTTCAGCTGGAAGCCCATCAGAGCCAGCGGCTTTGTTGTTCTTCAATTTCCTGATGGCTACATTAACTTCTTCAATACTGGGTGGAGGCGTTGGTTCTTCATTGACTGGAGGTGGGTTCTCGTCTTGCCCTATCACTCTCTCTATTTGCTGCCCGTTAAGCAACTGCTGGAAGTGTTGCTTAAACACATCAACAATTCCCTGTGCATCGGTGACTAGGTTGCCTTCGCCATTTCGAAGAGCCTGCGTTCCGGACTTGTAGCCAGCTGCCAGCTGATTGGGTTTTCGATAAAACTGCCGGATGTTGTTGCGCTCGCGAGACTCCTCGATATCCTTGAGCTGGGAAACTGCGTGGTCCCTTTTCTTTTTACGCAGGATTCTCTTTTGCTTCCCTTCTTCTGGTCCGATACTCCTCTCTCGCTGCTCTTGTTTTGCGCTGCAGTGCATCATACCAAGGGCTCCTCCTTGGAGGTGGTTGGTAGCCAAGGGTGGTCACGGCTACCTCTTTGATGATGTTGCGGTATTCGGTCCACTGATTGTTAGCGTTTGTGGGGGGTGAATGCACCGGAGAGAGTTTCTCGGCCAGGTGCTCTCTGTAGGCTCTGGCTCCTTCTGGCGTGCTAAGGCGTCCAACGTTAAGCTTGTTTTTCTTGACGGCTCGCAGCTTCTTCTCGTTGGACAGTCGAGCTCTGAATTTAGCTGCAACAAGATAGTGGTCAGAGTCAACGTTTGCCCCTCGAAAGGTACGCACATTCAAGATGTTGGATGCGTGCCTTGCGTCGATTAGCACGTGGTCGACCTGGTTGCGTGTTCGACCGTCAAAGGAAAGCCAGGTTGCTGTGTGGATTTTTAGCCTAGGAAACCTAGTGCTACTTATCACCGTATTACGAGCTGCTGCAAAGTCGATTAGTCGGAAACCGTTGTCTGTTGTCGAATCGTGGAGGCTGTGTTTACGGACTATCCCGCCAAAGATGTTTTCCTTATCGATTTTGGCATTGAAGTCCCCGAGTACGATTTTTACATCGTACTCCGGACAAGCTCCGTAGGCTCCGTCCAGGAGGTCGTAAAATTCCTCCTTGACAGGGTCTTCAGCTTCAGGGCGTGTGCACATATTAGGCTGATGTTTTGAAATGTGGCTCTGATGCGAATTACAGCCAGACGATCGCTTATCGGCTTAAAATCAATGACTCTTGATCTGAGCCGATTTCCCACGACGAATCCGCATCCTAGCATGTGCAGTCTTTTGTGGCAGCTGTAATAAATGTCGCAGCTACGTCTTTTCTGCATACCTGATCCTATCCATCGTATCTCCTGGATCGCAGTAATATCTGCCTTGTACTGCGAGAGGACAGATTCAAGTTTTTGAGCTGCACCCGGAGTGTACAGAGTTTGTACATTCCAGGTGCATACTCGTAGGTCATAGTCCGTGGACGTTCCGGGTCGATTTGCCAAATGAGGGGGATCGTTATTGTTATCCGAGGCGGATGTCTCTCTCATAACTATGGTACTTTTTACGTGGTAGGGAAGTTACCCCGACGACACAACCCCCACTCGGAGGGCCAGTTCCATGGGTTTTAGGCCCTAGGACCCAAGGCCGGTCTGAGAGACTGACATCAGTAGCTCACTCTGGAGGTGCGAGCGCTGCCGTTGACCCATTTAGGGTTCATCCGCCACCATCTCTATTCCATAACCCTGATGAAGTCATGGAAATCCTTACAGACCTGAGCTTCGAATATGTCGAAGTAGGTCATGTAAGGTGTTCGCCAAAACCGTCCATGGATTCTGCCGTTGATTCCATCTAGAGAATTCATCCGCCTTCTATCCTCCTTCTGAGGGCTCTTGTAAGACTTCTGAGACGTGATACTCGTTCAAGTCAACAAGAGATGCCTCGTCCGGTTCTACATGTGTGCTAAAGTTCACCCAGATGTGGTCGCGCATGTCCGAGTGTTCAGCTACACATGCGTAGACGGATTCGTTAGTTCACTACTATGTAGCTATCCAGAGGGCACCACGAGGAGGTGATGATGCGACATTCGTTCATATTTAGTTTAAATTAGCGGAAAAGCCAATTATAAAAAATAGGTAGTATAGAAAAATTTTCAATAAGGAGCAGCAGGTCACACTGACTAAAACGTAGAGATACACAGGTACAAATGCAGGTAAAATGTATTGTGTACTCTTTTTTTCACAAGGGGTCGTTGCATACGGGTTAAAGTGTATACTTTTGATCCAAAGTATATCCATAATGAGTAGGGACCCTCTCGACCGTTTTCTTTTTCTGTCCTTCTCACTAAGTTACACAGATATGAGAAGTAGATGGATATAAGAAGCGTTGTAGGGAGAGAGAGAGAGAGATAGCGATATGACGCACAACTGATAAGCGTTGGAGTCACATCGCCTTTAAAAATACATTGTCAAGAAAAAGAAAGCAATACCAACCACAGCCTCTATTGAAAATCAGTGTGATCTATTGCCATAAAAAACTAGGAAATTTTGAGTCAAAATATTTTTATTGTTTTAAGGCCGAACATCTGGGGCGGAATCCCCTAAGCTGATAGTTGATTGTTGACTATCACAATCATCGCTTTTGCTCTCTCTAAGGTGACAATCACCGTGATTATCACATTTTTTCTATCGTTTTTGTGTGATAGCTATTTAGGTGTCATTTTCATCTGTGTTTTACATTTATTAGTGTAATTTGCGAAGTGCTACGAAAATGCTTACCTCTTTGCAATTATTTTATAGCACAAATGATAATAATTCGAATGTACGACTGCTTCCCTGTAATTTGAGAAAAAACTCAAATATTTTGGACCTTCCAAATCCAATGCAAGAAGGTACCAACCAATGCATACATATATTTTTTTATTTAGATTTTTAAAAAATGTTCGATTGACAAAGGAAGCTTTTATGTATGTCTTGCGGCTGTTACACATATCAAATGGAACACGGGGCTCATATATACCACCAATTCTGCAACTGACTACAACACTAAATTTACTTGGTGGTGGAGGTTACCAACGGGCAAGTTGGTGCTGACTGGTTTGCACCAATGGGGCAAAGTACTATCCTAGAAGTGATAGTATTATTGTTATTAAGAAAATGCAGTCAAAATTGTGTCCAATATTCATTAACTTTGTCCCGACGGAATCAACCAAAGTAATTTTCCTTGAAAAATATAGGATAGCGCTGAAGAAAGTTCACCTGAGACTCAATTTCACATAGTCCATTCTAAGGCCAGCAGAATTCTTGAACGCTGTATTGGGCAGTTAAAAAGTTGGTATGCTATAAACATCGTCTACCATCATTCTATGCTTCTTTTTTGTTAGGTCGATGGCGTATAATACTCGACGAAAGAAAATGTAGATATGCACCGTCAAGGGTAGCTGAAATTGTTAACGTTTGTGCTGCCCTACACAATATTTGCTATTCACACAATGTGCCTCTTCCGGAACGAGCGGTTTATAATCCTCAAAGTCAGTCACATTCGGCGCATCGCATAACCACACCGAGAAGAGAACCTGTACGAATCCGGGACATGGAGATGATCTAACTGCAAACTAATTTTTCTAAACTTCATTCAATATAAATAATATTTTCATTACACATGTACATTTTTTTTGTTTAATAAATCACACAGACAAGAAAATGACATTCCGAAAAACTGTGCTACCAAGTTTTAAATAAATTTTTGTGATCGTTTTACGGAGAGCTAACAGAGACTGATTATCAACTTTGACTATCAAAAATGCGACTATCAACTATCAGCTTAGAGGATTCCGCCCCTGGTTTTATTATTTTTATGGAGGTCAAAGGAAATAAGAAACACTTGTTTTCATATTTTAGTTGTAAAAGGGTTCATATTTAGTTTTAACTAGCGAAAAGGCCAATCATAAAAAATAGGTATAAAAAAATGTTCAATAATGCGCAGCAGGTCGCACTGACTAAAACGTAGAGATACACACAACGATGATCGGAGTCGCATCGCCTTTAAAAAAGCATTATGAAAAAATCCCTAACCATTCGTCTTACACAGTTAGTCGTGCAAGTAAAATGTATTGCGTACTCTTTTTTTCACAAGAGGTCGTTGCATACGGGTTAAAGTGTATACTTTTGATCTACTTCCACTTATTGTAGAATTTTTTTTATCTTTTGTTTTGTGGTAGTAGTAAATGCATATGTAGAGAGAGTGTCCCTACTCATTATAATGGATATACTCTGTTTTGATCTACTTCCACTTATTGTAAATTTTTTTTATCTTTTGCTTTGTGGTAGTAGGAAATGCATATGTAGAGAGAGTGTCCCTACTCATTATAATGAATATACTCTGCTTGTAATTAAATATACATGTATGTTATTTTATTTTGCTTTGTTTTCGTGCTCGATATTATTGTAGGTATACAAAACATGTTTCATAAAATGTATTACTTAAATTTCGTCTTTAAACGCGTCAAAGAGTAACTAAGAACAATATTTCAATAAGAAAGAGAAGAGTTCTAACGCAAAAAAAGCAAGGTATGGTCAACCTGTAATAAAAGAAATGTCAAACAGCTGACTTTAACGGTTCAATTTATTTAAGTTCATTTTGCGTTATCATTCGAAAATGAACCTTTTTCATTCGAATCTCAAAATACACAAAAATCTTTCGAATTAATAGAGACATTCGAAAGAATTGACTGTTCATTCGTATCTCGAAATAAGCATGAATAAATACTCTATTATCAGTGTAAGATCAGTGACAGATATATTTCTGACCGACGGACTTTCCTTGACAGCTGTTTTAGATAGTCTTTGCGAGGGGAAATGGGGCACTAGTTTCCTTTTTGGCGTAGAAGCGATCGGAAGTTATGCGAGCATTTATATTTCCAAGTGCTTTAAACTGACTCAGCTTTGTATTTTTGGTGGTGTGCCTGCCTCTCAGTATCTTTTAATATAAGAAAAATTTAACAGCCGCAATTCAAGCCAGAATATATAAATTTCCAGAGCAACCTCACAAACACTACCACACAAACCGACAGTTCAACAGTTACCGTTCACGCTTTCCAGTCTGCCTCTCCACTTTCTGATAAAGTTTAAAGGCCTCGAGTACACCGCCACGCGCTGCCATCAATGAAAGTTACAAAGTATTTTACGCGAATATTAAGTGTTTTTGTACAAGGTTCTCAATTCTTTGGGAAATGCAAAGCGGTCATTATTCCTTTCAGCCACACTAGACATCGCGAAAAAGATTCAACGTCTTTCACATTAACAGTGGGCAATTCACCACTGCGGATCATCTTTATTAAGCCTTTCGAGTTCAAATGTCCCAACAGAGGCATCGTCGGACACAGATTAGTTTTGTGCCGCACTACACCACACTTGAAGCACTTAAAGTGTCCGACCTTCTGCAGTTCTTTCCCAAGCTTGAATCAACCGTTACGTAGAGCGCCACGAAAATAATTACAATTTTGCCCCATTTTTATCACTAAAAAAAAGGGAATTGGAGATGTAAATTTCCTATCTGCCCACACTAAACAAAGGTGGTGAGCCGTGGGGGCTGTGTTTGGAAAGTGCGGTGGTGAATTTAGGATGTTAAAAAAATATTTTTCGTATAATAATTTATAAATGTGTCGAGAAATAAAAATATTTGTATTATGGAACTATAGAATTGTTGCAAGTGCATGCGTATTTCTTTCTTATTTTATTTATGTAATAATTATTTGTTGTTTGATTATTTTACTTGTGATATATATTTACTTGTGAAATAGTTTTATTTATCGTATGCTTTAGCTTTTTTCCCATTAATTTGTTTATTGTTCAAAGTATATATGTATATGTACAAGTTTATGTTTGCGTTGGAATTATATATGCTCGAAAAACCAAAAGAATTAAAATAAACTTCAGTTCGATTATTTTCATAAAAAAAAATCGTATTATCTATTTAGAGAGTTAAAAACAGATCATATATTAATATTGTAAGTTTATGATAAATTTTACAGACGACTAGTGGTCAACAATAGAATCGTTTGATTCGAACATGTTCAAAGTCTTGGTTTTGAAATTCGGTAGTACTTAAATGAAGAAATAAGTCTAATTCTTCTGTTTAGATTTAGTTTATTGCTAATACATTTTATTAGATTAAATATGTGCTTTTCAAAACCCAACACCTACTTGAGTAAAGTTGGGTTATTGACGATTCCGTCAGGATTTTAAATGTTATATGATTTTGTTTAAAATATTTTTTTTTAAAATTACAAAAATTACGGGAAAAGCTTTGTCCAATCTGTCTGAATATCATGATAAAAAATAAAAAGAGTTTCGCTGTACTCGAATTAGTGAGTTTTTTTTTATACTGTTTTTTAACAAGAAATATGTTTTTATTTAGTTTCCAATTTAAAAACTAGCATAAACGTTTAAAAAAAGACGTTAAATTTTAAGTTTTATATTTTTAACAGATTCACCACGAAACGAAAAATATTTTCCGTAGTTGTTTATTGAACATAGCATCCTCTCCCCAATTTCTTAATTTCTCTCAATTTTCCTATTTTTTTTTCTTTAAAATTCCTCTCCCATGTGACAGATATCCTAAACCCTAGTTTTTCTAGTGTGCGTTTTTCTGCCTGCAATACCAATAAAACCAGGGTTCACTTTATCTGTCACATGGGAGAGGATTTTCGAAGCGGATTATCTAATTTGGGTTATTTGTGATAGTAACGTAGTAATACGCGCTCAAATCATAGACAAACTAATATAGACGGTCGTTTTCTCCCTCCTCTGCCGAAATTTTGTAAAGTACGCCGATTTGAATTTTCCTATCTGTGAATACATGTGACCGAACGTGCGAACAGGACGTAACTATAAAAACAATCGTGGTGTCTCTTTTTTCCTTTTGCACACCACATTTTCAGCTGACTGTCATTCAATTAACAACAACAAAATGTACAGGAAAATGGATGCGCCCATCAAATGTACCGCGGATTAAGAATGTGTGCGTGAGCTCCGATTCGATTTTGACGGAAACGTCAGAATACATTCAAAATCCGTGGTACTTTTGCTCTTGTGGGAACCAACGGTCAAATCGGCCGAAGACGACCGTCTATATTAGTTTGTCTATGGCTCAAATGCAGAAAAAGATAGTATCCGAACCAGCGTTGCCACTTTGGTCCAGAGCAATGTAGCATACTGGCAATAAAAATGTAGCATTTAAAAAAAAAATGTAGGAAAAGACAAATTTCAGTTAATTTAATTTTTTTATTGTTTTATTATTACACGTAGCCGTAGTATATATACATACATTAGAAATTCATAACGAAAATCAGTAAATAAATAAATTGAACACAAAAGTAAGAAATAAATAAATCCATAAATAATTGAAAATTAATTTGATTTACAACAATAATGATTACATCATTACATATACATATATTATATGACACAAAAATAATAAGAATTCATTGGAAAATAAGACATTATAAATATTACATTAGAATAGGGTCTAGGGACCAGACAGAAATGTTCACTTTATTTTAATGTAAGTATTTTCCGTCTACAAATTTAAAATTTAGGCAAAACTTTTTCACTTCGTCAGGTGGATTAAATACCGCCTCACCTTTGAATAGCTCCTGAGCCAGTAAAATTGGCTCTACAGTATCTGAACCTAACCTATTTCTCAAATCGTCCTTAATTATGCTTAATTCGGAAAACTTCCGTTAATCATTTTGAGATATAGAGAAGAGAAATCGAAAAAAGAAGATGAAAAAATTACGTAGACGTTTTCGTAAAATGTAGCATAATGAGTGGAAGATGTAGCATGTAGCACGCTCCTCGAAAATGTAGCAGTTTTGCTACATATGTAGCAAAAGTGACATCGCTGATCCGAACCATAGACAAATCTATTTTAGAGCGAAAACTACGGTTTGTTTGACGCATTTGCTCCCCGAAGCTAAAATCCGCTAGATTTTGTCATTGTGTTCTGACGTTCAAGCAAAATCAAATGGGAGCTCACTAATTTCACACAACATTACAAAATCCAGCGATTTTTTTGACATCTATGGCCGGAACCATTTTGTGCATACAATTTGTTGTTGTTATTGGAATAACAACCGGAAAAAAAATGTTTGCTCAAAAGGAATGCAAGAGATAACCCGACAAAATAATAGTTAGGTCTTGGTCACACGCTACTTCACATTTATTCACAAGCATGGTAATTAGGCTCCTCCTATTTGCAGCACTAAGGCGGCAGGGGTAGTTCGAGTTGACTGTCTAGTTTAGTTTGTCTATGATTTGTGGTTTGGAGCCGAACGTCAAATTGGTTAAAATTACCTTATGTTAATGTTATGGCATTTATAAATTGGACGGAATTTTAAAGGTGTTGATTGTACTAGAAATGAAATAAAACAAACATCCTGACAATAAGAAATATGGATGTTGCTTGTGTAATCGACACTCAATTCGGAGACAATGTAGATGATAGAAGTTTAGCATTGCAAGAAATTAAACAAGTTTGTGTTGGTCTTAACGTTAGTTTTCAAAGAGTTCAGGTGAGAGTACTAAATTATTTACTTCCATATATGTATTTTATAAATATTTTTGATTTTAGTTTGACAAATTGGATTTTGGGGAAACTAATGTCTTGGAAACCTTTTATAATGCAGACGTTGTTGTTGTCGATCTTAGCATACAAGCGCAACAAAGTTCACTGTTTTACCATTTAGGTGTAAGGGAAAGTTTTGGTATGAAAGGCAATATTCTCACCTATAATGACGTCCAGTCTAAGCGAACACTGTGTTTAAAAGTGAGTAATATACCTAATTAAAATGTATATTGCATTATCTAAGGCGCCGTTACCATATCCTGCAGTGACCCCTTTTTTCGTTTGTTTCATAAAGAAACAGTCAAGATTAGAGATCAGGAGCTGGTTGATCATAATTGGTATTTCGGCTAGATTTTTCTTTATGAAAACATTTTTAAATATTCATCCTTATTCTGCATTTCGAGCCGAATCGACATCTACTCGAATCTAGGCAAATGACATTACAGGTCTCGATATCAAGCGAGTTACCTTGCTTGTTCATTTACTTACTATATTCTTGGTTTCATTCGAGTCGAATTAAATCTCTTTTCATTCGAGCAGAAATTGTAGTCGAGTCCGAAGTGAGTGGAGCGGAGAAGCGATCCAACGTAAAAAAGATGGAACAATTATCTGCATATCTCATCAGTTATCTACAAGTGAAATTTGCTATTCGAGTGAAATCTTTCTAGAGGGAAGTGCAGAATAAGGCTGATTATATTTTTTTAAACCGTTTAGATTTGGGAGTGCTGATTTAAATTTGCAAAAAACGGCGCCAAAAAAATTTTACTCAACATACCCATACCTATATGATTCGGAATGATTCCATCAAGTAAAATTTTGCCGGTACCGAAGACAATATAATATTATCTTTGCCGGTACATATTTCTTCTCTCTCGTTGGATTTTGTTAAACTTTATGTTGTAAAGCTGAAAATGGAGGGCGAATGTTGCGCTTCAAAAAATGATTATTAAATCGGAAAATTAAATTTTATTTTTTGTTCTTTACAACTTAACCCTAAACCGTTAACCTATAGGTTATCGTGCTATAAATGAACTCATGATCTAGTTGAAGGAGTATGGCGTTCTGAGGTCCTTTACTCTGAGAGTCAAGGAGCGTCTTCACATTCCAGAAACCAATATTTGTCCGGGTACGATAGCCAAAGGTCGTCAATGTGTTATCTGTCCTTATCCGAGGCATTGTGTCGATTCCCGTAGCGGGCTGGTTTCGGTAACGCGGATTGCTGGCCCAGGTTACCTAAATTAGGCATAAAACTCTAGACAATCTCGCACTTGCAATATTAGGCTATATGGGATATAGGATTTATACATGCAGTTGCCCGGGGACCACCACGAAGAGGTAAAGCAAGCACTACATTACGTACTTGATTGCTGCGCTACTGGTCCAATCCATGTTTTGGACAGTCAGTAGTTTCCCCTATATACTATATATAGTAGGTCCCCCTATACACATACATATTAAAGTTTATGCGGTTAAATTTGATTTTTAGTCCCATTTTAAACCTGACAATCAAAATTTTTACTTTCACCTATAACATTCGTGAACAAATTCGAACTCGAGATAACAATCAATTCTGACAATGAAAGAGAACTCGAAAAAGTGGGTCTGCCGATTCTGTCTGTCTGTTTGTATGTACGCTGGACTGCAGCCTAAACGGCTGGGGCGATTTGTTCCAAACTTCATATTTGAGCTCTGTAGCGTTATCATTCAATGCGAAATTGGAATTTTTATTCTAGCCCCGTTATTAACGGTACTTTATTTAAAGCCAATTTCACAAAAACACGATTTTCTCGAAAACGGCTCTGACGATTTTGATTAAATGTCATATTTGAGTTAGTCTAGAGAAATGCTAAAAGATGTCGGTCCACGTTTTTGGCTATGCATGTAACGGTACTTTTTTTGTTTACCCAAGGTAGGTGAAAAATGTACAAAAAGACACCATGAGGACCGTAAAACGCATGTTCATCGTAGTGTTGGATTTTTGGTTTACTAAACAACTATATAGCTAATAATACGCCATCTATTGGCGACTATAGGGATTTGATGTACAGTGAAGGACAAGAGTTCTAAGTACTTCATAATAATAATTATCTTTTTAAGCTTATTTTTCGACTAATTGTAATGACGGAAAACAAAGAGAGGTTCAGTTCTCTGGATCTCTATAAGCTGTTGAAGAAAGAAATTCACGGTGCATCTGAAAATCTTTCTAAGCAAATAGGAGAAGTTAAAGAAGTAAATAAAGAATTAAAAGAAGAAATCTGCAAAATCAACGAATCACTTAAAAACAAAATCATAAAATTAGAAAAAATAATCGAGTTGCTTGAAGAGACGGTAGAGTCACAAAACCAAATTATTGCAAATAATGAAAAAGAGTTGAAAAAAAATAATCTAGTATTTTTTAATTGTCAAGAATCCGAGATAGAAAAAGTAACTGACGTAGTGAGAGCAATTGTAGTTGGTAAACTAGGAGTGGAATGCAGCAAGCCTGATTAGACAAAAGAACACTGGAAAACCCAGGCGTATCCTAGTCATAGTTAACTCCAACATTCTAAAATCTGAGATTTGATTTGTTCTTTAATAAAAAATAAGAACAAGTTGAAAGGCACACAGTGGTTCATAAATCAAGATTTCTCTATTGAAGAAAGAAAACTACGATTCGAAATAAGAAAGGAAGCAAAAAAAAAAAAAACTAAGGGAAGAGGGTAAAATTGTGCAAATTCACGGTAATCACATGTTAGTTGTTGGTCAAAAAACTAGTATTGTATATAATACGTCCAATAGTGTGAAAAGTGGAAAAGAGAAGAGACAAAGACCAGAAAGCGAAGAAGAAGAACACGTGAAAACCAAATCGCCCAACCCACCTAAAAAACAGAAACCCACTTATAGGGTTCGCAAAAATTCGACGCAAAAACGATAGGGGAATTCACTCACGTATCAATTTTGAATTGATTCCATATTAACAGCACAGCGAATCAACCAACTACAAAAAACATCAGAAGGCAACGACAAAGGCAAACGATCAAGAATTTCGCATAGAATGAAAATATAGAAAGGAATTGTACGAAGTATATGAAACGGGAAACCACCTCTCATATAAAAATATTCCCTAGTAATAATCATCCTAATCAATAAACAAACAGTAAATTAAAGTTAAAAATATAATCGTTCAAACATATCAACAAATAAAAAAAAAAGAGTATGAATCGACTAGATACTGAGTCCTTAAATATTGGTACGTGGAATGTTAGAAGCTTATTCAGAGATGGAAAATTAGAAAAAGTAATAGAAGAAGTGAAGAGGTTAAAAATAGACATCATTGGCATTAGCGACGTTCAATGGAGAAGAAATGGAACAAAAACAAAAAACGGATTCGCATTCTTCTATTCGTGCGCCGACAGGAACAGGAACAGATATGGTGTTGGAATCTTAGTATCTGAAAAGATATTATAGAAGTGGCGTATTTATCAGGCTTATTAAATGCTATGTGTGGTCGGTTCTGTTGTATGGTGTTGAAACCTGGACGCTTCATAAAACCATGATTTAAAAACTAAGAACGTTCGAACTGTGGCTATACAGAAGGATACTGCGAACCTCGTGGGTGGACAGGATCACTAATACGGAAGTTCTCAGAAGATTGAGATGCGGTAGAGAGCTTATATTCCAAATCAAAAGACGTAAAATAGAGTACTTAGGTCATACGTCCAGACCATCCAGACTAAGTAACCAGCACATTTCTCTATATTTATTTTCGAGTTCTTTGCGCTTTTTCTTTACATGCGGCTTCCATTTCAATTTTGCGTCAAGCGTCATTCCAAGGTTTTTAGCCTCATTGCAAATGGAATTTGAACCGAGTTGACAAAGATAGGTAAATTATTAACCCTAGCGCGATACGCCAAACTTGTGTCCATTAACTATTCAATGCTTCTTGCAATTTTTCGGTGGATTCTTTAATATTTTTGCCTATTGCTAAAATGGCAGTGTCTTCGGCAAAGGTACTTAATGTGGTCCCTTCTTCTTGTGGAATATCACGAGTGTTCAATAGATACAAGAGCGGACCTAGTACACTTCCTTGTGGTACTCCAGCAGCTATTTTTTTATATTGTGAGTAATCATTTCCGTGTTTTACACGAAAGAGTCTATTCGCGAGGTATGATACTAATATCACAGACAAAGAATATACAGATGTCGCACGCCCATACAAAAAAATGAGGCAAATTTTTTCTCGTAGGCGACAAGCCGGAGGCGACAAATAGCTTTCACAAATGAAAAGCTTGGGGAATGTGAAAGCTATTTGTCGGTTTTTTCTTTTTTCCTCGCATATTTCTCCTTCTTCCGATCATGTGTGAAGTTTTTTTTATCGGTTTGTCTTATCATGTGCGAAAGCAAAACGGATAAGATGAATGAAATATCTTTTTCTTTTTCCTCGCATATTCTCCCTTCTTCCGATCATGTGTGGAGTTTTGTTTTATCTGTTTGTCTTATCTCCGATGAGTGTTATGAGCATAAAAGTGATGTAATAAATTTCCTAATAGTGGTTTTGCTCTGGAAAAATTGTAAATGGGTTCTTGATGAGAACAAAAATAAAAATAAAAGACCTAAAAACAAAATAAAATAAAGTGCACGACTGGGTCGTACGTACTTGCACCTTTGAGCTTATTAGTTGGAAATGAATGAATGAATTTTATATGCAAATTTTTTTTAAATTCTTTATAAAATTAAATGCCTCATTTTTGTATTCATTAAATTTTGCTCACGTTTTGATTATGACCAAAATCCATTGAATATTAACCCAGAAATGGCCATATTTCTGAAACCAGTTAAAAAGTAAAGTACCGTTATACGCTTTTTTAGCTAAGAATGTGGTACACCATTTTATGACATTTGTCTAGACTAACTCAAATATGAAATTTAATCAAAATCTTTAGAGCCGTTTTCGAATAAACCGATTTTTTGTTAAGTTGGCTGTAAGTAAAGTACCGTTATTACCGCTTTTGGCCAAAAATGTGGTACGCCATCCTACAGCACTTTGCCAAACTAGCCGAAATATGAAATTAAAAAAAAATCGTAGGAACCGTTTTCCAGCAAATCTGCTTTTTGTTAAATTGGACTTAAGTAGTTTGATAAAATTCGTTTACCCGTTTAGGCTGTAGCCTCGCTGACAGACAGAATTTTCAGACCCACTTTTTCGACTTCTCTATAAAGGTAATATCAGATTTTATCAAAATACCGAGATCGAAAATTTTCACGAATCCAAAACTTGCCCTATACTACGTATCGGTGCAAGTAAAAATATGTTTGTAGATATAAGTGTGACATATGTACGTATGTGTTTTTATCATAGTGATAAAATGTATATGTACGTAGAAAAATCTTGCCTGCAAACTCAACATTTTGATCTAATGCCGTGACGTAATATGTAAGTATGTACATATTTCGCGATGCAGATTGATTGAATCAAGTGTTTAAAACTTCATTGAAACAACATTTTGTAGGTTGCTGGTAATCTTACATCAAGCTGGGAAAAAAAAAATAACAAGCACAAACACCTAACCATCGTTACGCATACATACATATGTATGCACGTCAACAACATCCACCCTATATTCACCGTGCCGAGATCGGCACTCCGCAAGCAAAATTTTTCTTTTTTCGTTTTGGAGCACAGGTAAAAATAAAAACAACATTGTGCGAAACATCACCGAAAGAGAAGAAAGGAAGAAAAGGGTATTTTTTTGTGTGCGATTTTTCATTTGATCTGAAGGAGTAGAGAAAAATAGATTTTGCTGTCCCTGCAGTTAAAGCTTTTCAAGAAGCTTTTTTTTTCAGTGGATTTCATTTTCATATACCACTTTTTTGTTTGAACGTGCGACGTCTGTATATTCTTTGTCTGTGATACAAGTGTGATAGCCATATCTATATGGCGACATATGTATATATGTAATCATATATATATGACGAAGATTTTGGGGCACAGCTATTACACGGCTATTGTATAGCTGACGTCATATTTATATGGCTATTTTATGTCATATAATATAATTATTTTGAAGTATATTGCTCAGTCTTTGGTAAAAATAAGGGAGTAAAATGACTTTATTAATTTTACGGAGGTTAAAAAGGGGTGGGGCTTTTGAACTTTTCAACTAAACTAATAGTATAGACGTAGAGAACTGAATCTACTAGTGGTTAGAATACACATACTTACTATTGACCCGGCAAACGTTGTTTTGCCATATAAATAATTTCTAGAGAATTTCTAGTGTAGAAAAAAAATAACTAACTTATTGGAAGTGTATAAGGATGTGGAATATGAGTGAAAAGGCATGGAGCGCTGTGAACGATGAGGAAATATAAAAATAACAAAACACCAAACATGCTATATTTATGCTATATCCGTCTTGTCCCTTCCAGAAGATTAGCGGATATTGGAGAGCGTTATATGAACGGCGTGTATCAGCAATGAACTGAAGATTATTATTTCTCCTACGAATCACAATTTCTCGTGCACCTGTACGATCGCCAACCATGATTCCAGCAACGTCGTCACCAACAGGTGCATTGAATCTACCAATGTGTTCTCCAGCTGGTGTTTTATCAGGATTAATAACAATAGCGTGATTATCGCTTACTAATTTGTGTATGTGGGATTTGAATATTTTCAACAATTCATTATGCTCATTCAATAGAGCATCCAGCTCGCTGACGATGCGTCTGGCAAAGAATGAATCAAGGTTATTGTAGCCACAACGTGTATCCACCCGATTGACTATGACGCTTCCGGAGTCCTCGCCGCCCATAAAGTAGATTTGTAAAAATTTATGTGGTTCGTTTGGCATTGGCAGCAATGAGGCTATTTTATGATAAACTTGGCCTCTGATTTTAAATGTAGAATTGTATTGTTGACCATTTGCATTAGTATTTTGAACTATTTCTGTTGCTCCGAACGATGTCATTTGAAAGCATGAGTTGAATGTTCGAATGGACTTCAGGAACACGTTAGAATCTGGATCTGTGCCGATAAGCAAACCGTTCAATGGTTCCGGTGGTGTTTCAATTTCAGGTAGTTGTACCTTCTCTGACGCGCAACACATCCCAGCTGGTTCATTTTTGAATTTCAAAGCATGACAATACGGCATTCTTTGTCCATAGCACCAATTACCACTCTTGAATGAGCATAATATTCAATATCGGGCTCATACTGGAATGCTAGACGCAGGAATGATGTAGCTACAAATGCTCGATGTGCCTGTTGGCGTTGTTGGTCATTTTCTCTGCGTCTATTGACAGTAAAACGGTGTGATTGTCGTTGTTCTAATCTCATGACTTCATTGCGTTCAGCTCGTGTATCGTCTAATTGTTCTTGACGCAATTGCGCCATTCTCACACGCGCTCCAGTATTTTCTTCCTGGACTTGTTCTTCGGTTCTTTGGGCTCTTCTATTTCGAATGCTTCTAGATTTATTTGTATCACGGCTCAAATTGGCCCCTTTGCGTTTTGTTGGCATCCAATAGCCGTAGTTTGCGGGAACTCATGACACGTGTGCGAATTACACTCAAAACTAATAATTTTATTAGTTATTAATAATTAATTATATTCAATAATATTAGTTATTAATAAATAAATAATAAAGTTACTTGAGAATATATTTGATATGAGAGTTACACTGATATAGTAAAAATGTTTAACTACTACGCTTGACGCATAAACACTAATAATAGCCGAAAACTGTAGAGGGAGTGAGAGAAGGCTTCTTGTTTGAGAGAAATATGAGACCATCTTCGTTGTCATCCTTACTCCGTGCTGTTTACTGGGTGAGAAGTGACGCCGGTAGACACATGGAGAGAATAACTTACCAAGTGATAATAATTGATGTTATCGAGCGGGATAAAAAATTATAAAATTATGAAAATGACTATTAAAAAGCAGGGGTTGGTGATAGAAAAGTGAAAATTTAGGGTTGTATGTATTTTTTAATGAAACATAATAAAAAAATTTAAAAAAAAAATTTATCAAAAAAATAAAAAAAAATTCTTTGGGGTGGACACCCCTTATCACTTAGAGGTTTGAAAAATAGATAGTAGCCGATTCTCAGACTTACTGAATGTGCATAAAAAATTTCATAAGAATCGGGCAAGCCGTTTCGGAGGAGTATAGGAACGAACATTGTGACACGAGATTTTTATATATTAGATATATGTATGTGCTAATAATTTAAAAAGGAAGATATGTAGAACTCGTAGGTTTTGTTAAGTTGTAATTGTTAAATGATCATGAAACAGCCACAGTTAGCCTAGTGTAGATTCATTTTAATGCTATAGGATTTCGGTGGTTTTTTTGATAAAGATCTATCTTGCGAACAAATATACGACTTTGTGATAACTAAATACGACTATGGTCGGATTCGGCTGTCGTATTCGAGTTCAAGAATTGGGGTGAATGATACCATTGGATGTCTGTCAGATGCTCGCAAGAAGTTAGTGAGATAAATCATTATTATTATTCTTATTATTATCAATTTTTGCTTTTTTCTTTTTGGAATTCCGAACTTGAATCCTTGCACAATGGACCAATGCACTAACTACTAAACGAACGCGTATGCTTCAAGATTAGATTAATTCCGAAAATTTGTCTTATAAAAAAATAAATAAAAAGCCTTCGCAATACAATTTTATTGACATTTTCCAAAAAATAAATAAAATATTTTTTATCTTTCAATCAATTCAAGCTAGTCATATTTCTCAATGTCAAAGATTGCCATACTATTGTGATAGACATATATCGCGTTGTCATATATATGAACAAATATTATTTGACAAGGTCCTTTGCCATATAAACAAGTCATATTTACATATATGGCATAGTTGAATACCACTTTTCATATATACAGAAAGTGTGACATATATGAAATGTCAATATTAGCCATATATATGTATACGCTAGTGTAATACTGCCTATAGAATACAGAATATTGATTCGAGTGAAATTTGCTATTCGAGTGAATCTTTCTCGAGGGAAATTCAGAATGAGACTGAATATTTAAGGGTAGTATAGTTAAGTCATAGATTGAGTGAAACAAATGAACACAAATATCAAAATAAATTAGTACATATTTCATTGTTTAAAATCTTTTTTTAAAAAATAAATATGTATGCAAAAAAAAGGTGAAGGAGAAGTATGTGTGTATATGGTGAAAAGAATGTATTCGTAAGCCTATATGCCATCATGCGCGGTGTCTTCCAATGTGGCTCAGATCTCCCCAACTATCATGCATCCATCTCGACCGTTCTGCGCCATACTCTCCTCAGGCCGCCGGGTGTTCTGCCATCCTGGGTTAAAGGGTTCTTTTGCATAGCATGGTTATCTATGGAACTGTTACTTTTCGAGACGTGTGACCAATTCATTGCCACCTCTGTCGTTGGATGATTGTGTCTGTACGTTCCTGACCCTTTTTATGGTAGAGGTGTTCTTTAGAGATATGGTTGGGTAAAAAAATCCTAAAGATCCTTAGGCACATTGAAGCAGCATGCATTGGTCCGCAATACATTTTTAATAAAAAAAAAATATTAAATTTGTTTAAAAAGTCTTTGTTGCTCAAGTTTAAGTGTAAATTTTTATTAAACATTAAATCTCGACCACATTGTGATTTTGATGGAGCCATTAAGTTTTAGCCGAGAAATAGCCATATTTCTGAAACCAGTTAATAAGAAAAGTGCCGTAATACGTACTTTTAGCCAAAAACTTGGTAAGCCATCTTACAACATTTGTTTTAATTTAACGCAGATATTTTCCCTTTTTTCCTTATAATTGCTAAATTCCACAACGATTCCTCATTTCGCATCGCTTCTAAAAATTTATCGACTCTCATTCTTCACAAATTCCCAAATCAAAATGAGGAAAGTCCAAACAATGCGTGCAAATCGTCAATCGTGAATCTGTATCGCGAAGTTGGTTGCTATTTAACTTCACGATACAGATTCACGATTCAGATACACATTGTGTTCGCACTTACGGCTATACATGTATTCAATTTTTGACTGCTCGATTTAAGATACAGATTCAAGCTACAGATTCACATTCTGTTTAGCCCTTCGATACAATCGTATACGAGAAAATATCGAATCGAATAGACGTCGTGTGAACGAGCCCTTAAGCTCGCACTGTGAAAATGGGCATAAATGTTTTGTAAGGAACGGGTGAACTACTCATTTGATAATCAAACATCAGGTGTTATATTCATTTTCCTATGAGTATATTTTCAAATTTCTTGTTAAAAAGAAAGACCTCAAACGATGAAAAACTATAATTTATTTTGACATATGTGCTTAATCACAGTAAATACTTTCCATAAATGGTTCACAATGATACTTAATCCACGACTTAACTAAACCAAGTAAAGTTTATATTTGATCCTACGCTTAGCTAAACCAAAACTTATACTCGCACTGTGAAAACGGGCAGTAGTGTTTGATATGAAACGAATGTCTTGACACTGGTTTCTGTCATTGTTAAATCAGATAAGCTATTATTGAGTTAGTGCTGTGTAAGTGACGTAAAATTTAACTTTTTCCCCACTTAATTCACATTCCTTTATTTATAGATTTTTTTTTTTTTTTTTCCAGATATCATGTGGAAATTATACGTTTCTTCCATATAAACTCTGCGAGCAAGGCTTTTGTATTGTAACAACTTTTAACAAAGAGTCGACGGATATAAAACAATCATCACTTATTTTACGATTACGACGGATTTTGCAAGATGTTGAAATTCAGTCAAAGTATGTACTGAGATTTCGTTATATTTACGTATTTCAATTTAGCCAATTACTTTAGACATATTATAATACAATTATTATAGACATATTATAATATTGATACATATGGTAGGTAGAAGTGGTGGTTTGAAAAGAAAAGCCAATTAGTAACAAGATACCGTTTTAAAACCACATTATTTTTGGAGAACTCCTCAATGGTTTGAGGAGATTTGTGAAAATGATTGTCGCAAATAGAATGGGTGAAGTTTTCTTTTTCAGTTGAAATATTGTAGCAGCGACAGTGTCCGGTCGTAATTGCTGTTGTTCTGTCAACATTTGTGCGTGTTTGGTTTAGTAAGTCGTTTGTCTTGGACATGATACAGCATGGCTACATCTTTTGATAGCGATAGAGATACTTGCCTCTTGGGGTAAGCTGGATAGGAATTTGCTACGCAAGTGAGCAGTGGAGAGCTGAAACTGGCCGGTTCATCGGCATGCTCGTTTCCATGCACGTTGCTGTGTACTGGAACCCATATTTGGATATTATGGTAACCGAGCCAATGGCAGCTTGGCTATCAACAAATATGCCGATTTTTTGTCTTGGTAGGATATTGTTGTGTAGTTTGATTTCACGGCAAGGATAACTAGTAATTCTCCCTGAAAGATGCTGAACGCATTCGAAATGTTTAGGATTTCAAAAACACCCCAGCGCACCGATTCCATAGTCTATTTGTGAACCGCCGGTGTACGCAGTGAAGTCGAAGTTCCTAATCACCTGTCCAACTTGTCATTCCATTGTTCAATTCTTGTGGGGAATGGTGTCGTCTGTAGAGGGCGCAGCGAGTTCTCTCGATAGATAACCTAGGATGTTGCTGTGCTCGTAAGGTAAGGGAGCCGTTGCTCAGTGGTTAGTGCCTCTGCCCTCAAGATACGGCATAAAACTGTAGGTCGCATCTGTTAGCGTATAAATGTATGCCGCACATTAGGTACAGTTGTGAAAAGCTATGCCCTAACCCTCTATGGCATAATATTGATTTATTTTATTTTTTAGGAACAAAATATGAAAATATGTACATATGTACATGTTAAAAAATGATCAATATCCGCACATAAAAATTCATGTTTTGGAGTAATTCTGCATGAAATAAAAAAAACATGTTTCAGTACGTTGGTGGAAAAAGGAACTACATATGTATATAGGAAAGGGGTACGGTATTACACGATCCACTCCAGATATACATTTCCATATGTTTTTTTTTTTTATAAAGTAAGTGCTCCTACCAGTGAATATGGACGTGAAGTATTGCTCTGCTTTCTCTTAGTATTTTCACTAAAATAAGATACTTCGATTACATAATGATCCACACATTTTCAAATATCTCCTATGTACATATTGCAACAAAGATTCCTACCTGCCGAAGAATAATTTTTACCGAAGTGCAGTAATTAAGTTTAAAATTTGTCTGGTTCCAGAGAAGATAGAACTTTTTATACCCTATCCTAAGGGTATATTAAGTTTGATACATAGTTTGTAACATAGAGAAATATTGAAGATAGACCACATAAAGTATATATATAAATGATCAGCATCACTAGCCGAGTCGATTAAGCCATGTCCGTCCGTCCGTATGTCGCCAGTTTTTGGGCCTTAAATTTTGAGCTAGGTTGACGAAATTTTGTATACGAGGTCTTTGGAAAAGTAAGCAATACAAGTGTAAACATTTTTAAAATCCGCCCACTGACACGCCCACTTTTCAAAAAAATCACTTTTTTTTCACTATTTTCATATGAAACTCGAAAAAACTTACTTGGGCAAATATATAGATATCCACTTAATCTACAAATCGTCTTTACATTGTATATGGCCACGCCCACTTTTTAGGGGCGTTTACTTCAAAAATAAATTTTCGAGTAAAAATATTAGTTTATAGGGCAAAATAGAAAATTTTGTGAATACATTTCCCACCGCCCACTGACACGACCAAATAAGATAGGGATAGGGTATCATACGATTCGCTCCCGGCGGATTGTAGCACTTTTCACTGGTTTTTATTAAAATAGAAATTGATTTATTGACTACACGTTTTTTTTCTAGAAAAATCTAGTACAATTTTTTTTAAAGGCTGAACTATAATAGTTGAATGGCTTCGTGCGACCATTTCCAAAACAGTGCGAATACACAGGATCAGTACTAAGCGACCATAATAGCTTTCGGCTTCGATTCGTTCAGTTTTCGGTCTCTTTCGGTCACTTTTGCCCACTTCCAAAAGTGCGAATCCATTCGCTCTCACTTATGAAAATGCGTCAGGTGTGGGAAATTTTAAAATGAGAATTTACATATAACGTACTCGAATGCATCCAATTTTAATTTCCAATGAGATATATTCACCCCTATTGCGAGTGTCAAATATCAATCAACCGAAGTTTGATAAATTTATCAATCAAAACAATTTTCGATATTGTGTAACTCATTTGATAAAATTTGTGACTATTGTGAATAATTTGACTATGAGACATTTTTTTTTGATACTTGTTGACAGCTAAAACTTCGCCTTGTATGTTGTGTAAGTCAGAAAAATTTTATTTTGTGGAAATATATAAAGTAATAAATATGAGTTCTACTGAATTGGCTTTTGGCGATGAGGAAAACGAGCAGTCTTCAGCGTTTTTGAAAAATTTTAGAAAACGAAGGCAGTTAATGGATGCTTCTTAGCTTCCAAAGGACTAAAGAATTATCTGCTTAGATATTAAGATCTATTTCTAGATGTGCCATAACATTAGCACAGTATACGAGTAAGTTGAACTTCTTCATTTATCCAATCTTCCTTGCTCGGATACGCTAATGCCCATATCGCAGAGCTCCCTTGGAACATCGTCAATTACTAGGACCTAGGGAAGCGGGGATATTACACCTCCGTGGGGGTAATATCGTACCGTTTCCGCAAGGGAGTCGTCAAGGGTAGAAGCCCTCCGCGCTAGCTCGTCCGCTCGCTTATTGCCCTCGATGTTGCTATGCCCAGGCACCCAAAGAAGACAGATTTTGAACCTTTGAGCCAGCATGGAGAGCTCTTTTTTGTACTGCTCTACCAACTTCGAAGATGTGGTGGCAGATATAAGAGCCTTGATAGTCGCCTGGCTGTCAATAAGGATGGCTATAGTATTTGGTTGTGAGGAGATTTGGCTAAGTAGATGGCAAGCCTCGCGTACAGCAAGTACTTTACCCTGGAACACACTGTACGAGTCCGGAAGCCGGTAAGCAGTGGAGATTCTGAGGGATTCAGAAAAACACCCGCCCCTACAGTCCTTTTTTGAACCATCGGTGTAGATTGTTGTTTCGAACTCGTTTGTCACGTCGCCTAATTCCCACCCCCGTTGCGCCAAGAGCCGGCGTTCTCTGCACTTTACTAATAAATCTTATGTTATAGTCTTTCCCTAAAGCAGTCCACAGGACCAGCGATCCATAGGAGAGTATAGGACGCACCACAGCGGTGTAGATCCAAATGACCATCTTCGGACGAAGTCCCCACTTCTTGCCGAATGTTTTACTGCAGGCATTAAAAGCCACACAGGCCTTCTTAACCCGCATCTGTATGTTAAGCTTCCAGCTAAGTTTTGAGTCAAGTACCACACCTAGGTACTTTGCGTAAGGAAACATTCCTGATACCATGATAACCAAGTCATCCGCATACGCGACGACCTTGACTCCGTCCCTATCAAGTCTGCATAATATTTTGTTAATTACTATTAGCCAAAGAAAAGGAGATATGACTCCGCCCTGGGGAGTTCCTCTTACAACGGAGATGGTGGAAATACTCTTACCTAGGGAGGGATTTTGTATTCCTTGTCACGATCCATGTAAACTGAGGATATAAAGAGAGTGTTATTTGCAACCTTCAATTTAACTACCGTTAAATCGGCAGAGCTAAAACCAGGACATAAAAATACTTTCATATGCTAAAATCAGGACATAAAAATACTTTCATATGCTAAAATCAGGACATAAAAATACTCTAATATGCTTTTAAGCTAGTATGCAAGTCCTAGGTTTGATACTAACCTGGTTAGTTCCCTTGTAGAAAATATTATATCGGTTGTCTGTGAGCCCTTTGATGGATGATCCCTTCATCTAGGGTTCCTGAGCAATGCAGATGTCGATGTCCTCCTCACCGAGGAAGACAAGCAGATTATCTGACGCACTCTTTGAGTGGTGCAGATTAATCTGAATGACTTTCAGCATTGGTTGTTTTGGGGGTTTTGTCAACCCCTATGTCCTCCGACAGCTCGCGGGACAGTCGACGTCGCCAACATCATCTTCAGGACCTGAGGGGCGGAAAATTTCAAGGTGGGCGGTGTACTCATCGACTTGATATTTTAACGTCCTTGGGACGAACGGTACCAGCTGCTTCGTTCTTGGCAACCTTGTCAAGAATAAAGCGAGCCATCTTGTACCTGTTCTTCAGGCTAGCAGTCGTAGACTTGGCTTTATCTGGCAAACTAATTCCACTAACCTTACTTTCCTTGGTTGCCGTTTTGGTTGTAACTGTTGTAGATTGTTGAGCCGCCCTCTGTACGCCAGAGGTAGTACTACTCGTACTTGCTGCGGCTAGGGGGAAGACTGATGACTCCTGACTGGATGCCAAAAGCTCGGAGGGATGTGTCCGTCCTGGCAGAGCCGACATACCAGGATAAGGCATTTATACTAACCGACCTGGCCTCGGCACCGGTAGGGATCGTTCACGACCAGCACATTTTAATCACCCGCTGGCCACGCAGCCCTGGGCACGATGCCTAAGCACACCTCGGCTTGAGTGAGATTATGTCGGTTTACTCCCCACCTTCGTCTGAATGAAACACAGCGCACGATGCGTGTAAATTCTTAGCTGACACTAAACAACACAGGGATGAATAGCTATTTCCGGCGGGTGCCCACGGGGAGGACCATAGACGAGCACTTTTGCCCGCCTAATTAAAGTAAAGGCAAGATTTGATTTTCACTACCAATTCATGTAAAGGAATTTCTACTGATCTCCCTTTAAGGTAAGCATGCTGAGAATTGCAAAGATTGCTACAGTTATGTCTAATACGGAGATGCGGAGATCTTTCTAAAACTTGAAGTAGGAAAGATGAAAAATTTATGGGTCTAAAATCCTTTGCCGTAGTATGGCTAGCTATGCCCGCCTTGAGTATGAAGATCATCCATACTTCTCTATACTGTAGTGGTATATAACATAATACATCTTTGCAAAAAAGAATACAATTAAATTTTTGTGATCCATAAAAATATAATTGAATAAAAAAGTGATAGCTATTAAAATAAATTGATTTCAATTGATAATCACAATACCGTTTTGGCTCGATTCAAAATGAAATAAAGTGCACGACTGGGTCGTACGTACTTGCACCTTTGTGCTGTTAGTTAGAAATGAATGAACTTTAAAAAATAAAATTATATGAAAAAATATTATTTTTTTTTAATTCATCATAGAATCAAATGTTATATTTTTGTATTCATTAAATTTTGCTTACGTTTTGATTTTGACCAAAATCCATTGAATATTAACCGAGAAATGGCCATATTTCTAAAACCAGTTAATAAGTAAAGTACCGTTGTACGCTTTTTTAGTCAAAAACGTGGTACGCCATTTCGTGGCATTTGTATAGGCTAACTCAAATATGAAATTAAGTCATAAGTTTTCGAGTAAACCGATTTTTTTAAGTAAAGTACCGTTCTAAGCAATTTTGGCCAAAAACGTGGTACGCAATTTTATTAGACTTCACAAGACTAGCATAAGTATAAAATTCAATCGAATTCATTAGAGCCGTTTTCGAGAAAATTGGCTAAAACCGCTTGAACCTAGGAAAAGCACCGTTATTATCACATTTAGCCAAAAATTTGGAACGCCATCTTTTAGCATTAGCCCAGTTCTATACACCCTAAAAATCTGTATGAAATCGGTTGACCCGTTTTTTAACAAACCGGCTTTTAACCAAATTGGCCTTAAGTGCCGTTAGGAAAAATGTTGGCCAAAATGTTGTAAGCCATTTTATAGCATGTATCTAAGCTCGAGTCAGCATAAAGTTTAAACAAAATCGGTATAGCCGTTTTCCAGCAAATCAGTTTTTTACCAATTTGGCTATAAGTAAAGTACCGTTATTAACGCTTTTGGCCAAAAATGTGCTACGCAATCTTATACAACTTTGCCAAAATAGCCGAAATATGAAATTTAAAAAAAATCGTAGGAACCATTTTCCAGAAAATCTGCTTTTTGTTAAATTGGCTTTAAGTAAAGTACCGTTAATATTAGGGGTAGAACGAAAATTTCAATTTCGCCTCTAGGGATTACCCCACAGACCCTAGATGTAAAGTTTGATCAAAATCCGTTTACCCGTTTAGGCTGTAGCCTCGCTAACAGACAGACAGATAGACAGAATTTTCAGACCCACTTTTTTGGACTTCTCTATAAAGGTAATATCAGAATTTATCAAAATCCCGACATTGAAAATTTTCACGAATCCAAAACGTGCCCTATACTACTAATCAGTGCAAGTAAAAATGACGTTAGTCAATCTGTTTTCGACAATTGACAGTCGCAATACTAAGTAAAAAATTTTTTGATAAGTATCGTTCATCGTTTGTTTTTTGACATTCGCAATAGGGGTGATTGTTAATTTTCTCAAAACAATTGAGTTGAAACGCAAAATTAACCAGCCAGACTATTTGACAGATACTTCAGAACGCATACTACCAATATGGGTTCTTCTTCTTCTTTAACGACAAGGTTATGATCCGGAGTAGAAGGATCACAGCCCTCCCACTTAACTGCATCCCTACTGGTCCGCCTGTGGGGTTTGCCGGTTTGACCTTAGGAAGTACCGGCAGGCTTCCCGGTTTTGGATCACTCCGTCACTAAGGCCAATCAAATGCTGGTGTTTTTGCATTTGTGTGATCCAGTTGTTTTTAGGTCTACCTTTCTTTCGCGATTGTGTTGGAACGTCGATTGATATTGCCTTTTTGACGGGGTTCGAAGGATCTCTCCTTTGAACATGACAGTACCAACTGAGTCGGTCGTGATCTATTTTGCTTGTGATGGGTTCTTTTACATGAAGGCTACCTCGGATCTTCGAACTTCTCATTTTTTCAAGCTTTGTTACTCCTGCTGTCATGCGAAGCATCTTCATCTCAGTTGCCGTTAATTTGCCCTCATACTTTTTGTACATTGTCCAGGATTGTGAACCGTATGTGAGCGCCGGACGTACAACTGCAGTGTAGAGCCTTCCTTTTAGCTTAGGGGGCTTTTTTCGGTCACAGAAGATAGCAGAGTTTTCCCGCCACTTCATCCACCCTACGCTTACGCGATGATTGATGTCATCATCACAAGTTGCTTCGCTGTTGATCATAGATCCCAGATACTTGAACTTTTCGCACTTGGGAAGCACCTTTCCATTCAAGTAAATGTCTGGAATAGGCCGGTGTGGATCAGAGAACGGGCAGCACAGATACTCTGTCTTTTTTGAACTAATACGGTACCCATTTCCCTCCAAAACATCCACCCATACATCCAGTGCTCGTTGCAGGGACGTTTGATCGTCACTTATGATAGCTCCATCGTCAGCAAAGAATAACTGATGCACTTTCGGGTCCGTCACTTTTCCTTCAAGCAGATAGTCAAGGACTGTAATAAATAGCAAAGGGCTGAGGACACTTCCCTGGTGTACACCGACTTTGATTGGGAACTCTGCGGTGACTCCTGCGGGACTTCTTACTCTTGTCTTTGCTCCCTCATACATGTCCATGATCATGCGCACGTAGGTTTCTGGAACTCCTCGTTGTCTTAGCGCCACCCATATCAGATCTCTTGGTTGTGTATCAAAGGCTTTTTCAAAATCAACTAACACCATATGCAAATCCTTTATAGAATCTCTGTGTTTTTCCATTATGATCCTTATACTTTGGATTGCATCTGTTGTTGATTTACCCGAGACAAACCCGCACTGGTCATCAGATAGCCGTATTATTTTCCGTAGTCGTCCATCTAATACCCGCTCAACGATCTTCATGGTGTGTGACATCAGCTTGACCGAACGGTAATTATCGCAGTTTCGCGTATCACCCTTTCCTTTGTGCAAAGGAAGAAGATAACTTTCCCTCCACTGATTAGGCATTGGATCACCGCTCATAAGCTTGGAGATGAGAATCATAAGCCATCTGGACCCGATGTCTCCCATCTTTTTCCAAAACTCAGACGGTATCTCGTCTGGTCCAACCGCTTTTCGTTTTTTGGAGTATTTGACCGCATTCCTAATTTCTTCGACAGTAATGTCGGATACTTCTTCATGGTTAGGAGCGGCTCTCGGAAAGTATACCCGGGGAAACTGTTCGTTCAGAAGCCCTTCACAATACTGTCGCCATCTGTGGGTAATTTTATCGTCCTCCACAAGAAGCTGGCCTTGAGCATTGTTAATGAATTTTGGTGAACGAATCTCCTGAGCATTTCTTCTTCTCTGGGCGGCTATTTTGAAGATAGTTGTGCCCTTATTCAAGTTGTTTTGTCGAAGCTCCTGGATAGCCTGGTTCCTATCAGACGTCGAAGATGATATTTCCTCCAACTCCCGATAGAGGCCTTCCATACTTTTTGCTTGAATTTGGGCACACTTTTTCTTCGCGAGACCCTTGAAAGACCTATATATCACTTCAAGGCGAGCTTTTTCATCTCTATTCGTACAAGAGCTCTTCGACCAAGCCTTGAAAGCCATTTTCTTTTCTCTTATCACTGCTTTGGCTTCATCTGTCCACCACCATGTTTCTTTGGCGTGTTGGTAGTGGCCTTACGACGTTCCAAGCAGTGATTTGGCTGTCTCTACGCAAGATCGCTGCAGGGAATCCCACATATCTTGTGCTCTGCACTCCTCATCACCGACCCCTTCGATGATGGTAAAGAGGTAATTTGTCATGCTGGTAATGAAAACTTCGCCTGTTCCTTTGTCCAGCTTGTACCAATTGATTTTCTCCGCCACCTTTGTTTGCTTGTTTGTCTTCTTCCTCGTCTCCATAAACATTTCTGTCAGGAGGAGACGGTGTTGCTGGGCGATCTCTTCTCCCAGGATCACTTTACAATCCTTAACCCGTGACTTCATGAAACTGGCTACCAAGTGGTAGTCAATTTGGGTTTCATTTCCGCCACTGCTGTAAGTGATCAGGTGCCGACTTTGTTTGACGAACATGGTATTTAGCACGATAAGACCGTATGACTTGCACATGCTTAGGATGTCTTCACCTGGAGAATTCCTGGTGCCGTACCCCAGTCCTCCATGGCAGTCCTTATAGTCTTCGTTTGTCTTCCCGACATGTCCGTTCAAATCTCCGCCCACGAACAAAAGCTCTTCCTTTGGGATATTTTTGATGAGATTGTGAAAATCTAGCCAGAACGCATCTTTTTCTCTCTGCTCGCATCCGACTTGGGGAGCATATGCGCTGACAATATTCCACACCTCACCTTGTATCACCAATTTGAGAGACATCAAACGGTCACTGGACTTTGAAATGGTCAAGATGTTACCAAGTAGCTCTGCCGCGAGGATGATAGCAATTCCATTTTTACCCTGTTCCAATCCATAGTAGAACATCTTGTAAGCTTTTGTCTTTACGTCCAAGAAACGCGCCCGATTTCCGGTGTTTCGCCATTTCGTTTCTTGTACACACAAGATGTCCACTCGCCTTCTAGCCATCATTTCTTCAAGCTCGTAGCTGCGACCACTCATACTTCCGAGGTTCCAACTCGCGACTCGTAGGTTACGCCTACGCCGTTGCATTATTTTGCTATCCCCCGGAAACCGAGTAGCTCTGACCCGAGCATTTCTGCTCGTCCCAGGATCACACCGATGCGTAGCATTGGTTGTGCCTGGCGGGGTAGTGCCTTTCTTTTTAGCGTACCTTTCCATAATGCTAGGGTTTAAGCGTTTTTGTTTTTGACACGTGCATACTCCTGATATACATACTACCAATATGGGTTACTTATGGAAATGACTGCACTGAACGAAACTGAACATAGAATTTTGACATTAGCTTCCGATTGCTTCCGACTATTATAGTTCAGCCTTTAGTCTCTTCACTAGCTGTCGAAGCTTCTTACGGAACTCTTCCATAACACTCATTAACAACTCCTTTTAAATCGGCCATTGTTTTCCAAGCGAATTCCAATACACGCAATTCGCCGTGGGAAATCCAGCTGTCAATGATCTAGCCAATTGTAGATCAGTCCACGAACTTCTCGGTGTTTTATGTATTCTTTGTTTAGTCTTATGATTTTTTTTCTATCCTAGTACTGTGCAGTTTCAGCCTCTAGTGTTGTGTGAATATACTTCCCTCTCGCAACATAATGTACATATGTCCCGCATACAGAAGTCTAAAAGTTTTCAGTTTCGGTAGTCGAATTTCCTTTTTGAAATTTTTTATTATATTATTCGAACCGTGCGTCGGTTGTGATAGTACACTCCAACACAAGTCTCTTAAAATTTTTTTCTTTCTTAATTTCCTTGAACTTTCATAATGTTTAAGATTTGCCGAAAATGTGTCCAAACGATCTAAACAATCTGTAAAAATAGTTCAAAAATAGTTAGCTCTGGGTGGAGGCCCAGAATTTGAGCAAAAAGCGAAAATGTTGCATTTTCAAAACAACGCCATTCGGCCAATAGTGAACCGATTGTTTATTATGGCATATTAAAGAATGGAACTTAATCTAAGTTTTGTTCCAGCCCGAATTTTGAAAAATTGTTTTATTGTTGTTTTATTTAAAATATACTCAGACAACGTTCGTGTTTTTTACGAAAAATACCAATTTTCAAAATAAAACTTAAGCCAGTAAACAGTATAAATTTGATATTTTTTGGTGTTAATGGAAAGGTAATCAACGAATCGAAGTTCTGTTCGAGATAGAATTTTAAATTTTACCCTGGTTTTGGATATATGTGCGTTTAAAAATCTGTAAAATTCTCAATTGCCGTTTGTAAAACATTTTTTCACGGTTTTACCCAGGACATAAACCGAGAATTTTTAGCGTGGAAGATTTTAGTTCAAGATATTGTAGTAAAACAAAAAATCATAATATGTATATACGATTGTTTCTTAGTGTGAGGAATGTGAATATATTGGTACCTTTTTTTGCGGAAAGGGAAAAAGTTGATTTTGTTTTTGCTTGGATAGAAATGTCTGTATAGAATCATACTGTAGTGCAATTCTATATGGGTACATATAGTTAGTTCGATTTTTACTTATGTAGGTACATATAATTGTAATATGATGCAAATATTGTCATCGTAAAACATCTGCTTTCAGGATTTGATGGATTTTGATATTGTCACTATTGAGAAAACTATACTCTGTCCAACATAAATTGTCAGTACACGTCTTATGGGAGAGCTTTTTAGAGATCAGTAGCGCGTCATATTTTTGCACCATACTAAATTGAGAGAAACCCCGCATAAAATGTGTATACCCGCCTGTGAATATCCATTTGTATCTGACGTAGATCCAACAGCGCACAGCTGGGTGTGCGCTGATTGGCTGCTGCATTTCAACCCCTATTTATATTGATGTGCATTCAGAGTTACCAATGTCCGCTTTGTTACTCGTTCAGTTTTTTTTCCTTATGTATCTATTGGGGAGCTTTTGGTTTTAGAGCTTTGAAAAAAGTTCTTTTTGATAAGTGTTACCATCTTGTTTTGATCTGATATATTATTTCCTTTAATGTGTGGAAAATACGTTAAAATGCAGCTACAAAATTGTAAGATGTTTTCTATTCTATTATATCTTTTAATGTTTTGCACTTTGTATGTATACATTTTTCTCTACCTTTAGGTTCAATTTTCAGTACGTTGAAAAATACATAAAATACGCAAGCAATGCAGTGAGTGAGTGATATAAAATTCTGCAGCATTCTTCTACATTATTTTTTGATAGCTTTCAATATTAGTTAGCCATAATAGGAAAAATAATTGACAGTTTTTGCGTTTCAAAACCTTTGCCTTGAACCTTTGCCGATTCGTCTCTCATGAACTAAAAAAAATCCTCGATGATGTCGCCAGTGTATATGCATACATTTGGAAGAAAATATTTTTTGCCAACAATGCTGAGTTAGAATATTTTACGCAATAAAATATTTCACTGCAAATATTTCGCAACAGAACACTGAACTTTTATTATCTTTTATTGCTTTTTTGCGGGAAGTGTTTTGTAATTGTCGAGATGTTTCAAGAGTGTTTTTTTAAATTAATCTCTGCAATGAAAGTAGATAAGTTTTTGTTTGTTTCCGTCCTGCCCGTGTTTGTTTTTTAATTAAAAGGCCTACTTGGGAAATCATTTTATCTTACCTCTTGGTAGTGTGGAAAAGATAATTTTTTTTTATATTTTATGAATAAAACAAATTAAATGAAAATTTCAATCTAAAAAAATAGGACATAATATTCTTCCACATTTTTGCTAGTTTGAAATGATACTGCGGTAACCCTGTAAGAGCTTTTGTTAGAGTAGCACCTTACGGAAAACAAAAGAGTGCGAATGAGAGACAATCATCCCTATCTTCCCTGTACTGAAAATTTATGTTGGACAGAGTATAAAAAAGTTGGTCTGTCAATTAAATCTGTCTGTCTGCTCATTTCTGTCCGTGTGGTAAACCGTTTTTCTTTAAAATTCATATGTACCTACCTGAGGTATATTGGGTTTTAGAAATTATTGTTATGTATCAAATTTATGTCGAAATTAGGAAAATAATTGCTAGTGCGGAAAGATGATGTGCTAAGACAGACAGAAGAAGAGGGTGGGCTGAGAAAAATATCGAAGGGTCAGAAATCAACAGGCTAAAATTCCACAATATCTTTCCATTTTTTGGATATATTGCATGGTTTTTATACCCTATCCTAAGGGTATATTAAGTTTGATACATAGTTTGTAACATAGAGAAATATTACAGATAGACCCAATAATCGCATCACTAGCCGATTCGATTGAGCTATGTCCGTCCGTCCGTCTGTGTGTCACCAGTTTTTGGGCCTTAAATTTTGAGCTAGGTTGACGAAATTTTGTATACGAGGTCTTTGGAAAAGTAAGCAATACAAGTGTAAAAAATTTTAAAATCCGCCCACTGACACGCCCACTTTTCAAAAAAATCACTTTTTTCACTATTTTCATATGAAACTCGAAGAAACTTACTTGAGCAAATATGTATATATCCACTTAATATACAAATCGTATATACATTGTATATAGCCACGCCCACTTTTTAGGGGCGTTTACTTCAAAAATTAATTTTCGAGTAAAAATATTAGTTTATAGGGCAAAATAGAAAATTTTGTGAATACATTTTCCACCGCCCACTGACACGACCAAATAAGATAGGGATAGGGTATCATACGATACGATGCTCCAAGCGGATTGTAGCATTTTTTCACTGGTTAAGAAAAATTTTGCAACAGTGCCCCCAAACAGAACAATCACAGGGACAGCATGCCCAACTGTTTATGCATTGTAAACCTATGTACATAGGTACGCATGCACATTATATCTCATCTTGTACACAATTTGTCATCCAACGGGCGAATTTCAAATAGACCCAAGAAGGCCCTTACTCTATAAAAATAATGGAAATAGTGTCAAATGCGGGCTAATTTCGTAGGAGGTTATTTCATGTCTCCATACAATCTTACTAGCACTATCATGGTGTAATCAGAAGGTTGGTTGTGGACTTTTGGCTCAATTCCTTTATAACATTGTGGAACAATTTTAAGTTTATAATTGATTTGTGAACTTATAACCCATCTGGATGAGTCAAAAGCCCATTATTGTCTATTATGGGCTTTTGGCCTGTGGACTGTGGCGAGAAAAATGTGACCGGGAAAGAAAATTGGGTTGTTAGAATTACTGGTTAAGTTTTATCATATCTCATTTCTAGTAAGGGAAGGTCTGAAGGTTATAGCTATGAGTTACGTAAGATCTCTGTTCTATAATCCTAGTCCGGATATTTATCGTGAGAGTGGTGTTACTGAAGCAGAAAGTTTCAGGCACACATTATCTTCATAAATATGTATCGGACTCTCCGCTAATTACTCTTACTCCAGGCTGCATTGTAAAAACAAAACAAAATTTTGCTTTGACATCAATATGCAATCCTGTTGTACAAAAGAAGGGGGATAGAAATAAAGAAAAATACTTCAAACTACGATACTGTCAACATTTCAGAGCTAAAACAAAACGATTTTACGCTTATCAAAATCATGTCCTTCGAATTTCGAGAAGTAAAAGAGGATACGGCATAAAACTGTAGGTCCCTTCTGTACGTGCATAAATGTATACCACGCACAACATGTATACAACATGAATACACGCTCATAGTCCGATAAACTTTTATAATAACTTTTTCAGAAGCTGCCCAGACGAAGATGATTACTTCTACAACTATCTTAAATACCACATCAACATCTTTATGGCATAACTCACATCCATTCTTACAATTTAGCAATTTGTAACAGTAAGAGACTAAGGGGTGGGTGGCCACGGCGTAGTTGTAGTTTATTCGGTCATTGAATGAGAGGTTTGGTGATCAATTCCCGACCAAGTCCATTCAATTTTCACAGTATTAAAAATTAAATAATTCGCTCAGAAAGCACTTCGTGTATTTCAACATGAACGCGAAAAAAATACTGTGAATTCAAACGAATGCAAAAATCACACACAACTCTCTCCCCAATCGAATTGGATACCACCCATGGAGAATAAACATTGAAACCTAATATCACCTGAGTTTCAAATACCACTACACCAACTCTTTCCTATCCCTTCTTCTCTCTTCCAAAATTAACTAACGCCCGTGCCCTGTTAAACAGTAAAAGGGTATTCATATCCCCTTTAGCATGTGCAGATTATAAAAAAAAAAAAAAAAAAAGGGAGATATCATATACCTGATATATCCTGAGTCGAAGAACATCCTCATCGAGGGCGGTTTTCAGCAAACCAAAAATCCACAGCTCCTTCATTTAGAAGAAATCCGCTTGATTTAATGAAAAAACGTTATTACTGTATTTTTGTAAAGACTAATTCAACTAAGACACAATAAGGCAAAAATACTGAAATTTCAATTTTTCTTGAATTCAAAATTAAAATAAACATATACACCTAAAGATTGCCCCATACAAATATATGCGTGCATATGTACACACTTTTTATTATATTATTATTATTATAATATAGTTGCTCAGCAAGCAAACAAACATTGAAGAGGAGCAACATCATCCTATAACTATTCAACTCCGCTTCAAGGAACTTACTGAAACCCATTTTGCAATATTTTGTATTCGAAGATAATTATTTTCTTTTTTACTTACACCTATAATATAGGGCAAGTATTGGATTCGTGCAAAAATTCGAACTCGAGATAACAATGAATTCTGACATTACGATGATAGAGAAGCTCGAAAAAGTGGGTCTGCCGATTCTGTCTGTCTGTCTGTCTGTCTGTCTGTCTGTCTGTCGGTCTGTCTGTCTGTCTGTGTGTATGTACGCTGGACTGCAGCCTAAACGGCTGGACCGATTTGCTTCAAACTTCATATCTGAGCTCTGTAGGGTCGCAATTCGAGGCGAAATCGGAATTTTTGTTCTAGCCCTGTTATTAACGGTACTTTACTTAAGGCCAATTTCACAAAAAGACGATTTTCTCGAAAACGGCTCTAACGATTTTGATTAAATTTCATATTCGAGTTAGTCTATACATATGCTATAAGATGGCGTACCACGTTTTTGGCTAAAAATACGTATAACGGTACTTTTCTTATTAACTGATTTTAGAAACATGGCTATTTCTCTGCTAAAACTCAATGGATTTTTATCAAAATCAAATTTATTTAAAAAAATCCAATTAAGGATTCTAATATTTTACTATTTATGTTTTTTCAAAGTATTTTTTTACCTAACGCTGTTGCATTACACTTTCATAAATAATTGTACGTCTTTCAGATTCTAAATATAACTAAATAAATCTTGGTAGTCCTACATAATATATTTGTATATTGTGTGTTCACATTACTTATCACGTTTTATTTAAACCCTTTTTAGAGCCCATATGAGAGAAAAATTTTTGGCGGATCTAAGAGGTGCACGTGAGGAACATGCTTCTAATACTTTTAAGCTAACAGAGATCTTGCATCAAATGCGAAAACGACTTGATGACCCTCACGTCCTTTCTGGAGAAGTTGTTCATAGCTTCATGTGTTCTCTACGTGATATTCAAGATTATGATTCTATGGTACGCTTAGTAAATGATTTAAAAACTATACCAAACGCCCGCAAATATGTAGAAACTGGTAACATGAGCTTTTTATACGCCTTTGCTCTCAACAGAAGGAATAAAAAGGGCGATCGTGAGAGGGCTCTAGAATCTTCTTTAAAAGCTTTGGAGAAAAAAGAGAATGAGTTTCCTGATATGCTTTGTCTTTGTGGCAGAATTTACAAAGATATTTTTGTTGAATCTGATTATACTGACACAAGTAGTTTAAAAAATGCGATTAAATGGTACAGGCAAAGTTTTGAAGTACAACCCAATGAGTATGCCGGAATCAATTTGGCTACGCTTTTGGTAATTGATGGCAAAGAATTTAGTAATACAGAAGAACTACAACACATTGCTATGACCCTCAACAATTTAATAGGAAAAAAAGGGAGCTTATCATCATTGACGGAATATTGGGATGTAGCGACGTTTTTTGAAATATCCGTATTGGCAGAGGACTATACTAAAGCTATTCAAGCAGCAGAGTGCATGTTCAAGTTAAAACCGCCTAATTGGTATTTAAAGTCAACCATCGGTAACATAGCATTGATTCATCGTTTTCGGAGAAAGGCAGATGACCATACTTGCGGCATGAAGGAACAGATTTTCCAGTTTTGGATAGATTTTTTTTTGGAAGCAACAAGCTTAGAAGCACCAAATAATGTCCGATTTCCAATTTTAGTAAGTATGTTAAACGGGATCATGACGTTAGCTAGAACGAATTTAAACTAGAACGAAAAAAATCTTAAAAATACATTTTATTAACCTCGAAAAAAGAAAATTTCTAGTAGACAAAATCCAGAAAGTACAAAAATCTCGAAAGACCACATCTAGAAAAATTCTGGAAAAGCAATTTGTTTTAAATCTCTATTGTAATGCGAAAATAATGCAAACCGACCCAAAATGCAAATTTTCTTGCGAAAAAGGGGCATAAAGAAACTTTGCATACATCCAACCTCGCACCTCCTCAAATACAACAGTGACCCCAAGCAGGGGTGTTGCAAGCGGGCAGCATGCCCCCCCATACACATTCGACTGCTTTTGCATTGTATATACCACTGCAATTCCAGATTTTTATACGCTATCCTAAGGGTATATTAAGTTTGACACATAGTTTGTAACATAGAGAAATATTGAAGATAGACCCAATATAGTATATACATAAATGATCAGCATTACTAGCTGAGTCGAATGAGCTTTGTCCGTCCGTCTGTCTCTTCAATATGGGCGTTAAATTTTGAGTTCATTCGATGAAATTTTGTGTACGAGTTTCTGAAAAGTAAGCAATACGATTGTAAAAATCTTTAAAATCCGCCCACTACACGCCAAATTTTTCGGCGTTTTTATTAGAATATCACTTCTTAGGAACAAAATTTAATATATATGAAACATTTTCAAAACCTGCCCACTTTTTGAAAAAAAATTAGGTTTAGTAATAATTTAAAGAGATTTGAAAAAACAAACATTTAGAAAAGCGATAGGGTATCAGGCATTTTCATGTACTTTTCCTAGATTGGTGTCCGAGATTTTTCTACTTCTAGATTTTTTATTTCGAGATTTTTGTTTTTTATATTATATTTTATATTATATTTTTATCAAGGTAAACCCATATTAATCAGTTGTTATTGTTTATTATTTTGTATAATATTAAATATATAATTTTTTTTTACACTGCCTTAAAGAACAATATTTAGGAAATTTCTGTGAAAATTTTAAGTTGACCCGATTAATAGTTTTAAGGATTTTAAAGATTATTAACTTACCTACTTTCTTGTCCTATATCCACTTGGAGATCCTAACACCCTTGCAATGCATACGCGTCATCTTGTGCGGGAATGTACATCAGCTCTCCCCGAGTCTTGCCTTGGTGCCGTATTTCCTTCTTGACTGTATCCCGCCATCCTGTGAAATTGGGTTCCAGTGCATCGCGCGGCTAGCTATGGACCTAGCACTTTTTGAAACAAATCCACTGTCACTTTCATTGTTGTATGATCGTGCCTATATGTTCCTGGGCCGTTATCTGAAAGAACTGTTTTTTTTAGATGCGAATCGGCCAGAATGACCCGGAAACCTATGTAGTATCATGATCAGCATCACTAGCCGAGTCGATTAAAAAACATATGAAAATGCTACAATTCGTCTGGGGAGGATTGTTTGATACCCTATCCCTTTCCTATATACACATGTACATACATAGCGGCTTCTTCCACCAGTATACTTGTTTAAGCTAGTTTTTTAAATAACTTATAAAACTACTCCGAAACACGAATTTTATCAATAAGTGGGGTTGGTAGTGTGCAGATTTTGAAAATTTTTCAATATTTACTGTATTTTGTTCCTAAGAAGTGATATTATTGTACTAAAATTGTCGAAAAGCCATTTTTGGAGAAAAACGCCTCTTAAACGTAGGCGTGGCTGTACACTATGTATAGGTGATATGTAGAATAACGGAATATCTACATATTTGCTTGAGTAAGTTTTATCAAGTTTCATGTAAAGTTACTGAAAAAAGTGATTTTATACAATCACATATATGAAGTACATAATTAATTAACTAATGCTAATCTAACATGCATAAAAGAGTAACTTATGGAATTGGAACTTAATACTGAATTATACTTTTGTCAAGTTAGTCGTAATAAAATCTCATTATTGATCGGTCGTCTTTTTCTTTTTAATTAATCCATAACAAAGCTTATGGGCCTAGACGCGTGAATTTTAACGAGCTGAAAGTTGATTAATTTAATAAATTAAAGGATGAGTTCTGGGTTGTACCAAATAGAAAAATTAGATGACGAGGATCACGACGGATGGCCTGCAAATGCGGTCAGTTTTAGTTCATAGTGAATTATGGACATATTTTTCCGGTAGCACACCTAAACCAGTAACAGACGCGACGTTGATTGCAGCATGACATCAAAATCATCCCAGATTTTTCACATAAAACAATGTAAAACATCGTCTGAAGCTTGGAAGAAACTGGAAGAAGTTCATCGTCCAAGTGGTCCAGCAAGAAAGGTAACAATATTTAAGCAATTACTTAATCTAAAAATGGCGGAAAACTCTTTAGTATCAATCATCTGAATAATTTCTTCGATTTGTTCGAAAAATTAACAGAAAGTGATATTAAACTGCAGGATGAGTTGCTGACCATTCTTTTCTGTCGAGTCTTCCAAAGAACTATGAGAATTTTGTCATAGCAATAGAGTCGAGAGATGCATTTCCTGCAGTAAGCGCGCTGAAAACCAAGCCTTTAGAAGAGCGAAGAAGACAAATGTTTCAGCCCTTAACAAATACAGTTGGGTAGTCGATAGCGGATACACATGTCATATGTGCTGTGATAAGTCGGTCTTCATAAATCTTTACGAACATTTTTTTTTTTTTTTTTTTTTTTCCCGAGGGTAGGTAAAAAATCTTCAAAAAAGACACTATGAGGACCGTAAAACGCGTGCTCATAGTAGTGTGGGATTTTTACACACTAAAAAAACCTCCCTTCATTATATTTCTTATTACTGTAACTAAGTATTGACTTATCAACCATTTTTTATTTAATGAGATTAAAACGTTTGGCAGGTAATTTTCCATTGAAAGGTCCTGCATGTACCGACAAATTAACGCGGTTGTAGTTTATCGAGCTAGGTCGAAAGGCTTTGTTCTTTGTAGACGGCGTAATTGATGTCGCTCATCTAAGAGTTGTAGAACCGTATTATTCACGTGACCTTCTAATCGGTTCTTGTGTTTTCGAGCAAAAGTTTTGTTTTCGTCTTCCACGGTGGCAATTTTGAGATCTCTATGGATATCATTGTTTCTTATATACCACGGTGCATTCAAGATTTCTCTTAGCACTTTATTTTCAAAAGTTTGTAAAATATTGCAATTGGTTTTCTTGGTACAACCCCAGAGTTGTATACCATACGTCCAGACCGGTTTAAGCACTTGCTTATATAAAAGCAGTTTGTTATGTATACTAAGTTTAGAATACTTTCCAAGTAACCAGTACATTTCTCTGTATTTGTTTTCTAGTTCTCTGCGTTTTTTTTTCACATGCGTCTTCTATTTCAATTTTGCGTCAAGCGTCATGCCGAGGTATTTAGCCTCATTTGCAAATGGAATTTGTACCGCGTTGACAAAGATAGGTAAATTATAGATTTTTCGATAGGTAAAATTTACATGAACAGATTTAGTTTCGTTGAGCGCGATACGCCAAACTTGTGTCCATTCATTCACCCTATTCAATGCGTCTTGCAATTTTTCGGTGGTTTCTTCGATAGTTTTGCCTGTTGCCAAAATGGCAATGTCGTCGGCAAAGGTACCTAAAGTGGTTCCTTCTTCTTGTGGAATATCACGAGTGTACAATAGATACAAGAGCGGACCCAGTACACTTCCTTGTGGTACTCCAGCCGATATTTCTTTAAATTGTGAGTAGTCATTTCCGTGTTTTACACGAAAGAGTCTATTTGCGAGGTATGACACCAATATTTCATATAAGTGTTTTGGCAGAACTTGTCGCAACTTGTACTTTAAGCCATCGTGCCACACCTTGTCAAAAGCTTGAGAAACGTCTAGAAATACGCTTGAACAAACTTGTTTTTCTTCAAAAGCTTTTTCAATTACATCGGTTATTCTATGTACCTGATCAATTGTAGAATGTTTGCATCTAAATCCGAATTGATGATCAGGGATAAGATCTTTTTCTTCTAAGACTGGCTGTAAGCGATTGAGTAATATCCTTTCAAAGATTTTAGACATAATCGGCAAAAGCGAAATAGGTCTATATGATTTTTTCTCATTCGGTGGTTTACCGGGTTTTGGGACCATTATAACTTCCGCTACTTTCCATTGACTTGGAACATATTTTAGTCTTAGGGCGGCGTTTACAATGTGCAGAAATTTAGTTAAAGCTTTCTTGGGCAATTCTTTGAGAAGCTCTCCTGTAATTAAGTCGTATCCAGGGGCTTTTCTAGGTTTCAATTTCTTTATTTCTTGCCTAAGTTCAGTTAACGTTACACTTGCTAATGTGTAGTTGTCAGATGTTATATTCGATGCATTGATGTTTGCAATGAGCGGTTGACCATCAAACGGCTTAAACGTTTCTTCAAGGTGGGCTGCAAATAATTCAGCTTTCTCCTTATCATCTCTAGCCCATTCCCCATTATTTGTTGCGATTGGCGGAGAAGGGATTTGCGGTTTTTTTATGCCTTTGACCACTTTCCAGAGTGAATAATTGGAGTCTTTTTCCGCTGTAAGATTTTCGAGATACATTTCTATTGTACGGTTTTTAAAATCCTTTATAGTTTTCTTTAACAAGTTGCTTAAATGATTTACTTTCGCTTTATGCTGCGGACAGCGAGTTTGTTGCCATCTTTTCCGCGCTTTCCTTTTCTCTTTTACCATTTCTGTTATTTCTGGAGGATATTTAAGTGCGTATTTTTCTTTCGTTTGCCTTAGTGCTGGAGTATTATTCCACGCGGCACGCTGTATTATATCAACGAAGCGATCGACTTCAATTTCAAGTTCATCAGGCGTCTTGAGTGATGCATTTAGTTCTGTATTTTCTTCTATATATTTTCTGAGGCATTCCCAATTGGTTTTACCGTTAGTTAATCTGGCTGGTACTTCCTTTCTAATCAGGGTTTCGCTCATTGTCAAAATTACTGGCGAATGATCCGACGACAAGTCATAACTCTCTTCAATTTGCGTGCAAATGCGAAGCATACCTTTCACGACGAAGAAATCTATCAGGTCGGGTATTTTGTTGCTGTCTGTTGGCCAGTAAGTTGGCTTACCGGACGAGTAAAAATCACAACCATATCCCATGCCCGCTTTGTAAAGCACTCTACCTTTCTGTGAGGTACATCTCGAACCCCAAAAGGTGTGTTTGGCGTTAAAATCACCACAGATTACAAAACGTGGCGCAAGTGAGTTGAAAATGTTAATGAAATCACTTTTTTGAAGCACGATTCTATTTAAAAAGTTAATATTAAAAGAATAATGTCTATTTCTTACAGTGCAAACTTGGATAGAATTAAGCTCTACTTTTGGTTTTGGTGTATGTTCGATAGTGTCTTTTATGAAAAGCGACGAACCACCTCTTGCCCTTTCCGATGGATGGAAAGCGTGATACCCACAATAGCCTTTAATGTTAGCATACAATTGTTTCGTCATATGAGTTTCAGATATTAAACATATATCAATATTGTTTTCGCGTATAAATATTTCAAGCTCGTCGAGTCTTTGCAGGAGCCCATTGGCATTCCAATTAAGTATTTTGAGCATCTTCTTCATATTCTTCGTGGTATCTGGGTGCGACGAACATTATTTTCCAGTTTAACTAGTCTATCGAAAATAAGTTTGTTCGTTTTAGTTTGCTCTTCGAGCTTGGCAAGAATAATTGAAAAGACCTGAGATACTGGGTCTTGCGCACTATTATTTTTACTGCATTCTACTTTCGTGGCTTGAGCGTAAGTTTGTACATTGCTGTCAGGTGACTTTTCTTTTGTGATTTTAGCGGTTTTAGGCTTAACTTCACTACCCGATTTCAAGGCCGTAGTATTCGAAGCCGTAGTTTGAGCGTATGATGATTTTTCTTTCGCAATTTTTTCTTTAATAATTATTGGCTTGATTTTATTCGATTGATCCGAAACCCGATTATGTGATTTCGTAAACTTATCACGCCTTTTTTGTAACTCTTTAGCTACTTCGCAGCCTCGATAATTAGCCGGGTGGTTTCCCTTGCAGTTAATACAAGCTGGTGGTGTTTGCTTGTTCATGCCACAATCTTTGGATAAGTGTTTGCCAGCACATTTAACACATCGCGGTTCTTTTTTACAATACGTTTGCGTGTGATTGTATCCTTGGCAACGCTTACATTGAGGTATAGTCCTAGTGTTCTTACGAACGGGTTCGATTTTAACGACCATGTTCAGTATAGTTTTTATTTCATAGATTTTTTCTATGTTTTCTAATTTATCAAACGTGAGCATAAAAAGAGGTAGTCCCCGCTTTACCGTAGTTTCTTCACCGTCCAATTGCTGTTTTTCTCGTTTGACGATGTTGACAGCATCAATGATTTTGAGACTTTTATTTTTCAAGTCATTGATGACATCTTCTTTTGAGCATGAAGCATGGAGACCTCTAGCTACTACTCGTATCGGTCTTTCTGATTTATTTTCATATGTGAACCATTGAATTTGTTCGGCGTTCAGCTTGCTTGATACTAAGCGGTAGCTGTCAGAGTCTTTAACCATGACTTTCCACTGATTATTGTTAGCAGCTATGACTTTAAAGTCAGATGTCAACAATGTCTTTAGAATTGTATGTAATTTATTATAATCAACAATTCCAATCACATTTATTGGTGGTGGTAAACGTTCTTTTCGTTTCATGCCGTTTAGTTGAGAGTATTCTTTTTCTGGCTGTTCTCTCGTAATCGGGCTTTTTGGAATGTTCTCACGTCGAGTTATAACTTCCGGCGAGGACTTGGCTTTGCGTTTTTTGCCAGGTCTTTTTTTTAGAATCCAATCGGTTTCTCGACCTAATTCTTCTTCGTCGGTTCTATAGTCAACGTTAGGACTATTGTTTTCACTGGTAACAATCACATTACTAGGTTTTTCTTCTAGAACTTTGTTTTCTGCCTTAAGTTCATCTATTTCTCAGTCTAGCTCGGAGTTCAATATTTTCTTCACTCAGACTATTTAATTTCACTGAAGTCCGCTGATCGTGCGCCGACATTTGAGATGTCGTCGGACTTCTAGTTCCGCACGTAATTGGTAAAGATCTTGATGGTGGCGATCTTACTACCCTTGTTCCTTTTTTAAAAGGGTCGCATAAAAGCAATAAATGGCTCTCCCCAGAATCCGTAGAGCCGAACTCCGTAGAGGGTGGATTTTCCAGTGAACCTGGACTGCCACCTGGGGTACAAATACCTTTTGTTTTGTTCATTGCATTTTTATTTTTTTTTGTTAGTAAACTAACGATGGATTTTAGTCGCCTTTTACGACAGGCATGCCTACCTCAGGTGTATTCTGACCCCTACCTGAAGGTACGAACATGAAGAGAAAATTGAATTGGCTAATAACCTCATAACGTCAGATGGAAGTGGCGAGGTTATTATTAAGACGGAAAGGGAGATAAAGCTTCGCGATGTGCTTTTTGTAAAAAATCTTAAAACTAATTTCATTTCGGTTATTAAAGCGACTGAAAATGACAATTGTGTTGATTTCAATAACAACAGAGCGGCAATAAAAGATATTAAGCGAAATGAAATAATGCATGCGAAAAAATTGGGTAGTTTGTTTGTATTCCAAAAGATTAGAGAAAAACTTTTTAATGTTAATATGATGAGTAGTTGGTTTACAAAGTGGCATGAAAGGTTTGGACATTTAAATGCAAAAGGCTTTAACTTCCTTGTCCAGAAGGACATGGTTAGAGGAATAATTTTAGAAAATGGAATTTCCTAAGTCCTCAACGTATCGCAGCAAACATGTGTTAGAGTTGGTCCATAGTGACATTTGTGGCCCGATGCGAATAAATTCAATTGGCGGCGCGTAATACTTCGCTTTATTTATAGACGATTTTAGCCGAAAGGGTAGTTTAAATAAAAAGTCAGTGATTTTGACCTTTTAGATGTTGAGCCAAGACAGTTAAGTGCAAGTGATATCCATGAATCTGGAGCAGTCAAACGAGATTACGGCTTCGACCGCTTCGGATAGTACTGAACTCAGTTTACTGATGCTGAAAGTGGAAATGCTCCTACTGCTGTTGGAGGTGAAAGTCCTGTTTTTAAAAATAAAGATGGAAACTCTGGTGAGGAGTGTGTTGCTGTTGTTTGTGGTATAGGAATGGAATTCGACGGTTTTGGAGATGTTGAAGGTGAAGATGGTGATGGTGAGGATAACGAGGGTTGGTCCCGACGATTACGGCCAGGTTGTGAAATCAAAATTTGTTTTGTTAATTCTACCGGGACACTAGTAAACCCAGTTTCGGTAGAAGAGGCCTTAAATAGAGATGATGGCAGTAAGTGGTTAGAATCTATGAAGATGGACAACACACTTATATCCAATGGTACCTGGGAGCTTGTTACCTTACCTAACAACAAAAGAGCTATTGGATTTAAATGGGTTTTTAATATAAAAAGGGTTTTTAATATAAAAAGGGTTTTTAATATAAAAAGGGTTTTTAATATAAAAAGGGTTTTTAATATAAAAAGGGAAAGAATGGAAACGTGGAGCGATATAAGGGCAGATTAGTCGCAAAAGGCTGCAGCCAAAAACTTAGTGTCGACTATTAAGAAACAGTTCTCTCTGGATTGTCGTGGGGTGCGCATCTTAGATTCTTGAACTTTTCTTAATTACCTATACTTTTCATAATGAATTGTTCCGAGTGTTCACAAAAAATAGATATGAATTTTTCATCTAAAATAAGTTGTAACGACTGTTAGCTATTTTTTCATTATTCTTGTGTGAGTATCACAGAACAAGATGCTGAATTTATTAAAACAAGTGGAAATGCTTTTCGTTGCGGCAGTTGTGCGGTGCTTAGACGACGTTCTCTTCACTTGCCGCTATCAGCTGTACCAACGTCTAATGTCAACAATAACAACACACTGCTTGCCACTGACGACAATAGGAACCAAGCTGGAAGCAACAATACAAAAGCATCAGCTTCTTTGCCAAATAAATGCGGTGACAGTGAAAATGGAAACATCCTTCATTTCATTCTCCAGAAGGTTTCTAACTTAGAAGAAACTAACCATCTCTTCTCTTCTTCAAACAGAAAACACGGAGCTGAAGAAGAAAGTCGACATTTTGGAGAGTCAATTAATCTGGCAACAGCAAAATTTACTCAGCAATAATATTGAAATTGTTGGAGTGACAGACGTCAACGACAAAAATGCTTTGTCTAAGGTGAAACAGATCTTTAATAAAACTCTTTCCATTGATGTTCCTGATAAAAAAATCGAAAAATGCTTCATCAAAAAAATGTATGCCAAATCAAGGAACGATTGAATATCTCAATCTATTATCTGCGTAAAACTCACCGATTCGCTTACAAAGCAGGAAATAATGAATGCAAAAAAGGTAACTAAAAGTAAACTCAACACGCGAGCGACTGTCGAAGTCGTCTATGTTGATTTTTTGTGTGCTGATGTATTAAAAGTTTTTATTGATATTAACAGTGAGATCTATGTCTTTATATGTGTTTATAGATTGCATGTATTTAATGTTGTTAAGTTTATAGAACAATTGGCTAGTCTTGTAGATACTGAAAAATCAAACGATTTAATTATATGTATCAGGAGATTTCAATATCAATATTCTTGGAAATAGTGAAATTGTTTCGAGCTGACGAGATTTGTCAATGAACCCACTAGACTTGTCTCAGGTAGTTGTGTAGAACAAATTTATGGCCGGTTTAAAAATGGTTCCATCAGTAATTGTAAGAAATGCGTCTTAGATTTTATGATTACTGATCACACTATGACAGGGTTCCTATTTGGCTGTTCCAATATGAAGTCAAATAGTACTAATTGCAAGAATGCAAGCAGGATAGTGAAGATTGACTATAACAGACTTAAACACAATCTTTCTGTCGAGTTTTGGGATGATGTTTATTTGTGCACTGATGCTTTAACATCCTATAAATTGTTCATCAATTCTCTAAAGAACCATATTTTATCTTGTTCCTCAGCTGTACGTCCCAAAAGTTCGCTTAAGAGACTTAAACCTGTTTTCCAGGTCCTTATGGAATAAAGTTAAGGCTTAAAACAAACCAAGAATTAAATGCCATAAGAGCGCTGGTAATCTAAGGTTAAAAATCAAATATAAAAAAATGTGCGCAGAACTAAAAAGGGATATTCCAATTTGTCGGGATAATAACTACCGGAATCAATTCAGCTCTGCTAGAGGTAACTTGAAAAATAAATGGCAACTAGTCAACACTATTCTTAATAAAAATGTAACTTTAAAAAACCTAGTGTCATTCGTGTCGATGATTGTGTTGTTTCCGACAAGCTTCTAATTGCTGATGCTTTTAATAAATACTTTACTAATACAGCTACCATCTTACAGTCAGAACCTATACTGCCTTCTTGTCACACCTGTATGTCAAATGAGGACCCAATTCTTTCTAACAGTTTTGTTTTTATACCTATAACTCCACTTGAATCTTAAAAGAAATTGGTACTCTAAAAAATACTAACTCGTGTGGTCCTTATGGTATTTCCAGTAATTCTATTAAAAATGTAGCATGCTACTTAATTGACGTGCTGTCTCATATTTTCAATCGCTGTATTTTTGAGGGGGTTTTCTCAGAAGAGCTTAAGTGTGCAGATGTTATACCGATAAATTGAATAAAGCAGGAATTCGCGGCTTCATGTTAGAATGGTTTAGATCATACCAGAAAGATAGGGCATAAAGAGTGAAAATTGAGAAAATTAGAAGCGATCTTTTGATTTTATACTTAAGGGTACCTCAAGACTCTGTCTTAGGTGCAACTCTCTTCCTTATTAACTCTTTTTTCACTTGATTTCAAAGGCACGCCAACTGCATTTGCCGATGATGTTCTTGTATGGTTCACAAAGTCGCCTTTACTTGCTTACAGACATTAATAAGGATCTTAATCTCCTAAGAATCTGGTTCTCTCAACACAACTTGGTCTTAAGTGCCAAAACAAGCATTATTTTTTTTGGTTTGTTGGCTTCACCTGAACCTGAAGTAAATCCATACTTTCATTCACAGGATTCCCAGAAATTCAAACTAAATATTTGCAAGTGTAGGTCCAGTTCAACTTCTCCTACCTACAATGACAACCAAAACTACAGTGGCAATTGCTTCATGATCGAGAGCGTGAATGAATTTAAATATCTGGGCCTTATAATTGACTCAAAAATGTCCTTCTCGAAACATATAGAAACCTTAAGGTCTTATTTTCGTTGTAAAGTAAGGCATTTTTTCTATTTACATAACGTCTGTTCAAATATATTATTAAAAACTATTTATTATGGTATTTTCCACTTAAAATTGCAAAAGGGTATTACTTGCTGGGGTGGTACTTTTAAGAATAAAGTAAACTCTATTGCTCTTACAGAAGTATGTCCTACCGAAATTGTGCCGTAAACCAGTGAGACATCCTAGTTACCCTCTATTCTGTGACCTTAAAATTCTTCCTGTTTGTCATGTGTATTGTTTTAAAGTATTAAAGTGTTTTTTATGAAATCTGGTAATCGCAATTTCCATTTAATTTCAAATTATAATTAACGTGGAAACTTTTCAAACACTGTATCTGCCTTTCACACAACTGCATATCGTAATTTTTATCATATTTCGTCTCACTATATATTCAATAAAATTCCTCTGTCCATCAGAACAATAACTGTACCTGGAACATTTCTTAAATTAGTAATAAATTGGCTTCTCAGTCTTAATATCACTGAAGTAGAAACTATTCTTTCTGACTATCTGGTTTAATTTGTATCTTGAGTTTTTCCAATTAGCTTTAATATTTGATGTTATAAAGTATAACTTTTCTATTAAATAATCTTCATATAGTCTCTTAAATTATTTTATTTAAGGGTCACCTCACCCAAATTGAATTATCTATTTTTGAAATGTCTGAATGACAAATTGAAATGGCACTCAACTCTATTATACTACTTATGTATAAAAAAAATATAGAGTGCCAAAGGAATTCTTTTAATAACTGTAATTTTGTATTATGAATATTACATTATTAAGTGATAAATAAATCTAATCTAAAACATTTTCCTTGGTTGTCCGCTACTCTTCTATTCGACTCACTTTGGCGTTATCAGCCGATTTTAAGCTATTTGTATGTATGTACATCAGTTGGACGTTACTTCGGCCTACCTCAACGGCACACTCCAAGAAGAAGTATATATGGAGCAGCCGGAGTACTTCGTCGATGAACATAATCCTGGCCTGGTCTGCAAATTAAAGAGGACTATCTATGGTTTGAAACAGTCTGGACGGGAGTGGAACCAAAAGATAGACAGCGCATTAACGAAAATTGGGTTCTTGAGGTGTAATGGAGATTCGTGCGTATACACCATGAAAATCGAAAACGAAATAAATATTTTGGCGGTTTATGTTGATGACAATTTGTTGGCGTGTTTAAGTTTAGAGAAACTGGAGAAGATTAAACTTCAAATAAGTACACAATTCGATGTCGTGGATAAAGGACCTGCGGAACATTTCCTGGAGATAAGCCAAGAAGGAAGTTGCGTGAGCATTTCCTCAAAACAGTTTATCAATAATCTACTATATGAACTTGGAATGATGCAAAGCAGGTCCTGTGTAACACCCTTGGATCCTGGAAGTAAATTTAAAAACAGCTTTGATATCGGGGCTCTTTGATGTACTTGAGCGTTTCTACTCGGCCAGATATTATGCACTCAGTGTGCAAGCTGGCACAATTTAACGTGAACCCTCACGTAGAACACTTGAATGCTGCGAAGCATATTATAAGGCATTTAAAAAGCACTTTAAATTTAAAATTAACATATTTTCAGACTGGCGAGCTATTGAAAGCATACGCAGATGCCGACTGGGTTGGCAGTTGCGATGACCGAAAATCATTTACTAGTTTCGGGTTCTTTCTGGCTGGTGCAGCAATTAGTTGGGAAAGCCGAAAGCAAAGATCGGTCAAGTTGAGCAGCACAGAAGCAGAATATGTGGCCCTTTCATGTGCAGCGAAGGAAGTCGTTCATTTTAAGAACCTTTTAATCGAAATGGGTTTTCCGTTTTTAGTAAATAGTCCAACAGAGCTGTTTGGTGATAATTTGAGTGCACAGCAGATTGTCAAGAATCCCGTACACCACAGTAGAACTAAGCACATTGACATCAAGTTTTATCACGTTCGTGACCTTTCAAAGAAGGGTGTCATTGCGGTTAAATACATTGCGGATATTTTTACCAATAATGTTACCAAGCATAACAATTTTGTCAAAGACTTAGGTCTAATATAAATTTCTAAAGGTATGTATAGTTTTGAGAGCAAGTGTTAATAAAAACTGAAATTGACTATTCTATAATATACCCTATTTCCACATCTATACTTATCTTTATACAATCACATATATGAAGTACATAACTACACTCTGTCCAACATAAATTGTCAGTACAGGGAAGATAGGGATGTTTGTCTCTCATTTGCACTCTTTTGTTTCCCGTAAGGTGCTATTCTAACAAAAGCTCTTACAGGGTTGCCGCAGTAGCATTTCAAACTAGCAAAAATGTGAAAGAATATTATGTAGGGTATTTTTTAGATTGAAATTTTCATTTAATTTGTTTTATTTATAAAATATAAAACAAATTTATCTTTTTCCACACCACCAAGAGGTAAGATAAAAGGCGCGTTTTTGAAGGGTAAAAAATTAAGCCAGTCGGCTATTGCGTAAAATATTCTAATTATGAATTGTTGTTCAAAAATATCTTTGTCCGAATTTATGCATATACACTGGCGGCATTATCGAAGATTTTTTGTTTTTTGATTCTAGAGAAACGAATCGGCAAAGGTGCCATTTTTTATCCATTGAAATGCAAAAATTGTCAATTGATTTTCCTATAATGGCTAACTTATATTGAAAGCTGTCAGTCTTTTTCGTTGATCAAACAAATAATGTAGAACAATGCTGAAGAATTTTAAATCACTCACTCACTGCATTGCTTAAAAGTAAAAAGTAAGCGTCCTTTTGTACCCAAAAAATGTATGCGTACAAAGTGCAAAACAAGATCGCCACAGTAACACTTATCATTAAGAACTTTTTTCAAAGCTCTAAAACAAAAGCTCCTCAATAGAAACCCAAAGATAATAAAGTGCACGACTGGGTCTTTGCACCTTTGCGCTGTTAGTTGGAAATGAATGAACTTTTAACAAAAAATTATATGAAAAAATATAAAATTAAATGCCATATTTTTGTATTCATTAAATCTTGCTCACGTTTTGATTTTGACCAAAATCCATTGCATATTAACCGAGAAATGGCCATATGTCTAAAATCAGTTAATAAGGTTAATAAGTAAAGTACCGTTATACGCTTTTTTAGCCAAAAAGTGGTACGCCATTTTATGGCATTTGTCTAGACTAGCTGAAATATGAAATTTAGTCAAACTCCTTACAGCCGATTAAACCGATTATCTGTTAAGTTGGCTATAAGTAAAGTACCGTTCTAAGCAATGTTGGCCAAAAACGTGGTACGCTATTTTATTAGACTTCAGAAGACTAGCATAGCATGCTTATTTTGAGATTCGAATGAATAGTCAATTCGTTCAAATGTCTCTATTCATTCGAAAATGTTTTGTGTATTTTGAGATTCGAATGAAAAAGGTTAATTTTCTATCATTCGAAACGCAAAATTAACTTAATTAAATTAAACCCCCAAATTCAGCTCTTGGACATTTCTTTTTTTTTCTTTATGGTTGACCATACCATGCTTTTTTTTTGCGTTGGAACTCTTCTCTTTCTTATTGAAATATTTTTATTAGTTACACTTTGACGCGTTTAAAGACGAAATTTAAGTAATACATTTTATGAAACATGTTTTGTATACCTATAATAATATCGAGCATGAAAACAAAGCAAAATAAAATAACATATATGCATATTTAATTACAAGTCTCTCCCACCATACACTCGGCACGAATCTGCTCACTCTACCTTTATTTTGAGTGCTGTCAGTAGTAAAATAAACATTTGCTTGGTGATTTGTTTTTAATAATTAGAGTTGTTTTTAGATAAAATAAAATTTTGATTTCTTTTGTGGACAGTGCGAATGAATAGGACATCGTAGAAAATTTTAAATAAGATTAAAAAATAAAGTTGAAAAATAATTTTGTGCATTCACTCGTCTTTCCTTTGGAGTTTTGTTTACATAGAACTTGAGTGAGACTATTTTATTTATACGAATTGCCGGCCACCATTTTTTCTAATTAGAACGTGACCTATAGCGATAGGATCAGAAATTGTCAATTAAAATTACTTCATATAATTTTCTACGGAACATCAAAATATCTTACTATACTTACGTGTTTGTGAATCTATGCGCCAGGAAAATGTGTTCGAATGAAAAATTACATTTGTTTCGAATGAATAGAATCTCAAAATAGGCAAAACCAATGAACTTTCGAAAGTTTGGAAAATGTTCTATTCTTTCTATTCATTTGAAAGTCAAAATACAGTCTATGCGAATTCGACTCACTTTCGAATGAATTCGAATGTCAAAATAAGGCTGATAGAATTTCAACAAAATCATTAGAGCCGTTTTCGAGCAAATTGGCTAAAACCGCTTGCCCTAATAATGCAAGTAAAAAACTGAACGAGTTACAAAACGGACACTCTAAATGTAAGTACATCAATATAATAGGGGTTGAATTGCAGCAGGCAATCAGCGCACACACAGATGTGCGCTGTTGGATCTACGTCAGATACAAATGGAAATTCACTAACGGGTATACACATTTTAAGCGTGGTGTCCGCAGGTCCATATCACTGCTTTTTTGGAGTTGTTATATAGCCAGCTACAGTCATCCAAGGATTTGTACTGTTTTATTTTCCTTAGGGAAGTTTGACCAGGCCTTGTTGACATTGATTGATGTCATTGTGTGGTCGCTTGTGGTCTGTTTGGCTTTAGCAGTCCCGGCAGTCTTTTGAAGCTTTGAAGCGTCTTTCTCTGCTATATTCTCGCTCTGTGGACCAGCTTTGCTCCGGTGTGCCTTGATCGGCTCGTCTGGGGGCGGTTTATGTTGGCGCTTGGAGGTAGGAGTTTCTCCGATTGGTTCTGCGCCTTTCTTCGACTTTTTTACCATTTTTAGCCATGGAGATGTCTGAGAGGCATTGTTTTTGCGTATGGCAAATGGCCATGTCATCGTGCATCTCTATGGCTGGCAGCTCGTAGAGGGCCTTGATGCTTACGATGGCGTCTCTCATTTGTTGGTTAATGGAGCGCTTCTTAACATCTCCCACCATTTCCACCAAACTTTTGATTTGTTCACCCATTTTGTGGAAGGCCGACGGTTGGGTGGTTGGTTACACTTCAGGCGCCGAGCAACACTCCTTGCTCACTTGTGGCGTTAGGGTTTTCTCTACTGGTGACCTTTGCACCCTAGAACTCCTCAGGAAGGGGTTTATTGTCTTCTCCTCGGATGCTGCTTTTTTTTTTAAGTTTTTGGTTTTAATTATCTCAAAGTGTTCCGCACTCAAGGTCGTTATCAATGTTCGGATGTGTAGTTACCTACTTTACGATGGTTGTCTGTGCAAGCAGTGAGGCCATGCTTGAGTTGACACAAGCCCTTATGAGGTCTTATGCCAGAGCCAGATCGGAATTTAACAGGAATGTTACATCTGTACCTACACCACCAACTTAATGGCGACGAAAACATTGAGCGTTTCTTGAGACCTGCCAAGGTTTTAAAGGGACGTGGGCGCTTGTAGCATTAGCCTGAGAGCCGTTTCAACGGGATTTTACTCCCGCTGACTAAGGTAACAGAATACTACAAGCGTCAGCCCTCAGAGCTTCAAATCCGAATCGTTGTTTCCAGTATTCCGTAACTAAGACCTTACTGGGCTCGGTCTTAATGCCTATGGCAATATCATTTTTCTGAGATCACTCTCAGCGTATGAGCAAAAATTAAAAAATTGTCGGTGCATGTCAGAGTGCACTGGCTCAAGTGTACGTATGTACATACAAATGCGTGAAGTCGCTCACACATGGTACTGTTTATCTCTATCGGGGTGTCTTCTTCGTGTGCTTCGTCGTGGTCCTTCGTTGGCCACGTCATTTCCTTCGGGCGGGTTGGAGGTTATACCGCCCCTACTCTGTCGTCAGAGCCTCGTCAGTCAAAAGCAGGGTACACCACTTGCAGGTGAGGTTGACAGTTTGTAAGTTGAATTACGCTTTGTATCCCTGTGTACGGCACATAGCTAACAGTTGGGGAAGGTGGAACATGGCGTATTTCAGCGAACGGCACTGATGATGATGGCGCATGATTTACGGTTGGCGGCACTGCAACTGTGACGGATGGTAATGTTATTAACGGCGTCGGCAATACGTTCGTTTGTATTGCCTTTAATTGTTCCTCTAGTGCGATGATTCGAGAAGCGAGAAAAAGATAGGCAAAGAGATAAACTAAATTCTTCTTGCGCGCACGATGTGAGCGCTTTGTACTGATTTCGAGATGGAGCCACTATGCACATAGGGTATTCTGCAACAGTCACATAAAAATGTTATAGAAGAATATAAAAAAAAATTCATTGCGCAACTTGTACAAAATATGGTCAAGCTTCTATTGCAGATAAAAGAGAACTGGTAGCAGAATATTTGATGACAATGAAGCTAAGGGAAATGATGCTGAGATGCAAAAGTGTTCCCACATTCAATACTTGCACTTCTGATTTACAGAGTGTCCTGCAGTTGTTTCAAGTGTTTTTACTTATATTATTCCCGAAAAATATTCGTGTATAATTTGACTATCTATGTAGGAAGCGAAGTAATCGGTCATTTTTACGCTTGGAACGAATTAAATTTTAAGCGAGGAAGCAATGAGATAGAGTCAATTTGGTTTAATTTTCTGAAAACATTACCCTTAACCAGATGTTTTACTGTTCTGTGACACATGTGGAGACCAGAACAGAATCCAACAAGTGACCGCTGTTTTGGTGTATGCTGTTAAACATTTAAGCTAAGGGGTGAATAGAATGTGAATCTACATATATATATATATACATATATAGCCGTAAGTGCGAACACAATGTGTATCTGAATCGTGAATCTCTATCTTGAAGTTGGATAGCACCCAACTTCGCGATACAGATTCACGATTGACGTTTAAAAATTTGCACGCATTGTTTTGACTTTACTCATTTTGTTTTGGGAATTTGTGAAGAATGACAGCCGATAAATTTTTAGAAGCGATGCGGAATGAGGAATCGTTGTGGAATTTAGCAATTATAAGAAAAAAAGGGAAAATATCTGCATATGGAAAAAAAATCGAATGTTTTTGGTACACCCAATAAATTAATTAATTTAATAATTTGTTTGCGATTCTATCTATCTGTGTGTATTTACGCTGGATTGTAGCGAACAATTTTAATTAAATTCAAACAAATGTTGTAAGATGTCTTACCACGTTTTTGGCTAAAAATACGTATTACGGCACTTTTCTTATTAACTGGTTTTAGAAATATGGTTATTTCTCGGCTAAAACTTAATGGCTTCATCAAAATCGAAATGTGGTCGAGATTTAAAGTTTAATAAAAATTGGCACTTAAACTTAAGCAACAAAGACGTTTCTCTTTGCTCTTGTACGTACTTTTACTATTCTGCTTCATAAGGTTTCGTTGTTCGTGGAGTAAACATCGACGCAACATACCTATTTTAACCCTAGAAAGCTAATGTTCATCAAATTGACGAGCATCTAAATGAGCTAAAATGTGCCAATAAAATTGTGATTGAAGTATTTAAAAATGAAAGGAATATTAATTTCATGATATTTATCTTTAATTTATAAACATTTTATTTTATTAAGACTATAATTTTAAATAAACATTAATAATTTATAAAAAGAAAAATTAATGTTCGCCAAAAAGTCGAATGATTAGCTTTTCATGGTAGCTTTGGAACGTTATCTATCTAGGGTTAAGGACAACAGACCAACACGAAAATGAAAAAAAAAAAGAGAAATGTCAAACCGGATTCATGAATCTGGTTTTACCGTGTAATAGCGCTTGCGAAGCCGGATGAAATAACAAAGAAGAATTCGAACAAGGTGCATCTAGATTCATCGTGTAATAGGAGAATATGAGTGTACAAAGTTCATCTTTTAAAGTACCCGAACTTTTTTAATCTTCAGGATCTAGCACAAAAAAAATGTGCGGTGACGAAGTGTCTTGGCTTAAAATAAAGTGCCTTAAATTTGAAAAAGAATTTACTGAAACTTTATTTTACAGATACGATCATACATCTGAATACAAAGAGATAAATATATCTGGAAGAGGTCGCCGTGAAAAAGCAGTCGTAATGTAGTGAGCATACGTAGTTTATTTACCGATTTTATCAGTAAACCAGAATCTTCTAATGATGAAAGCAATTTGGAGGATGAATAAAATGTTTTTTTTTTTTTGTTTTATATTAAATTAATGTTTTTTTTTCTTTAAATGAAAATTAAGTATCTGTGTAAATCACTGTTCTTTATGTCCCTTCAAGTTTGTGAATCCGGTAGGAAAAATTCATTAAGTGTTTTATTTGGTATTTTGTCACAAATTTTTGAATTTATGGGGAAAATGTAAGATCTATTATAACAACGAGTCTAATTTTTATTTTTGTCTGCGAAGAGCATCGATAACTATTAAAATAGATTTCGAATACTAAATTATTAATTCAAACCTCATTATATACATATAATTCTTAACACACTTAATGAGTCTTACTTGTCTCTCGAAATATGATTTTATTTACTAAAAAACCTAAATTAATAAATTAAGAATCTTTTTTTAAAAACTTTGAAAAAAGAGAATGAGTTTCCCGATATGCTTAGTCTTTGTTGCATCTTTGTTTGACAAAGATATTTTTTTGAAACTGATTATATGTATATCTTAAAGTTTAAGTTTAGCCGCCAACGACTAAAGAAGTGTTAAAATGAGTTGCAAAGTCTGTAGTGTAAAAAATTACTTTTTTGGGCAAAATTGTAATTTTTCTCGTGAACGGCTCTAACGATTTCGTTTAAATTTAATGGTTTAACTACTCTTATGGAGTGATATAAAATGGCGTACCACGTTTTTGGTACGAAGAGCTAATAAGGGTGCTTTCCTTATAGCCATGTTAACAAAATGAAAAAGTTGGTAATAACAGTACATTTTGATAGCAAACTTAACAAAATTGTACTCAAAAAATTTAAATTATATATAGATCGTTTGGGGGTGCCGTGGCTCAGTGGTTAGTATGTCAAACTACTGCGCAAGGGGTTCTAAGTTCGAATCCAGAAAAAATACCATCAAAAGTTTTTTTTTACGGCCCCACCTCTTCCGAGTGTCTGACAAACATTCAAGAGTATAACTGTCATGAGAAAGCTTCTCAAAACCTTTGGATACGGCATAAAGCTGTACGTACAGAAATGTATACCACGTACAATACGTACAGTTGTGAGAAGCTAGGCCTTGAGCCCTCTATAGGCTGCTTACGGCCTAGTATTTATTTATTTATTTATATAAAGATCGTTGGTTTTATGGATCGTAAATTCACGAAACAACTATAGATATAGGTGCAAGTTTGTACGGCCCAGTCGTTTACTTTATTTTCTTTGCTTTTCATATGAAAATATAATTTTGTGCTTCACTTTTGAGTGTATGTATTCAAGCCGGTCGCGGTAGCGTTATGTGCATGAATATAATTAATAAGTATTGAAATAAAATTATGTAATAAAAAAAATATTCCCCTTTTTTTTTGGATTATTGTTTTTATTTATTGTATAAAAAAACTTTTGTTTAAATCTGCATAATTTGTAGGCAGTATGAATTATTCTTACTTTTATATTAACTTATTTTTCGAACAAAATAAACTAAAATAATAAAATAAAAATTCAATAATAATAATAATCTACATTATGTAGGTACATACGTACTTAACAATTGTAAATTTAACAAACAGTCGAATAGTTTGTCCATCCATAACATAAAGCGTCATCTACCACTTCTTGCGCGCTGCGACACGAAATAAAATCTCTTACATCATTTGTCCAGCGCACATAAAAGAAAATCTTATAATATAGATATCAGAGATTTAATTAATTTTTTTATTTAAAGACAAGAGAAACTAAAGAGAGAATGTTGGCTGCGTTGCACAGTGAATCGTTTCATACATGAAGAAGTGAAAAGTCAACTTCGATTTTTATTTTGTAATGCATGCCATTCAATTAACAGTTAATCACTGAACTGAAAAGCTTACTAAGATCCAACTTCAAGTAATCAGTCATCAAAGCTTAAGAACAAGTTGCAGTGATCGGTGGATATTGATTTTGGTAATTTAAGGACGTGATATAATTATATGAATTCTAAAAAAATCGAAAATTATAATGAAAAAAATTTCAAATATATAACAAGAATGTGTCTTAAATATAATAATACTTCAATGTTAAAGAAAAAAGTTACAATTTGTATTCGATTTAGTCGCTTATAAATTTTTATTTTTATTTTGGACAATCTAAATATGAATTTACCATTGTGTAAATATATATAATATACATATATTTGCTTGTAGCGAAGAATATCTATTTTCAGAAAAATCAAACAATTGGTTTCGCACGAAATTGCATAGCATTTCTAGTGTTCCGGGCCTTAAAAGGAAGGTCAGAACACTTATGGGTTTGATACGGTGTCTGTCCGTCTGTCTGCCTGTTTGTCTGTCAGTCAGTCTGTCACAGCCCTATAACTTTTGAACCGTTGGACGTAGATAGCTGAATCTTTCGTTATATACATATATATTATATGGAAGCCCGCACAAGATGGCGGCAACAAATTTCATTTTGGGGGCACTTTTAAGGGCACCTTGCATGAAGGGCAAAAAAAATATTTTGCTGCCCATCATGTTGTATATCAAATAAAAGAGAATTTTGTAATTGCTCTGTTCATTCATTTTACTTACTTACTTTCGCCTTTTTAACTTTCATTCCATTATTCTTGACATAAAAATCGTGTACTTAATATATAAAATTTCTTTTCTCTCTTACTGTAATAATATACTCCAAACTGAATTATTTTACACAGAGTGTATACTAAATGCCATATCAACATGAAATCCTGTCTGTCACCAGTTTTTGAGCCTAAAGTTTTGAGCTAGATCGATGAAACTTTGTATACGATATTTTTGGAAAAGGAAGCAGTACAAGTGTAAAAATTTTCAAAATCCGTCCACTGACACACCCACTTTTCGAAAAATGCACTTTTTTCAATAATTTTATATGAAACTCGATAAAACTTACCTAAGCAAATGTGCAGATATTTTTTTACCCGACATATCCTCCATACATAGTGTATGGTCACGCACACTTTTTAGGGACAATTTTATCCAAAAACTGATTTTCGGCAGCTTCTTCAAAATAATAGCACATTTTTAGGAACAAGATACAGTATACATACATATGTTGAAAATGCCCACGTATTCAGAAACTTAGTAACATAGAGAAATAATGTAGACAGACCCAAAAAAATCTTGTCATGCAATATAATAAAGAAGTAATGCTCAGTCTGTTAACATGTACGCGTTCAACTAAATAAAGCAGTGTTAAGTGTTCGCCAAAAAACAATGAAATCAAAGTGGTAAAGGTTTTGAACGTAAACCAAATAGAGACGGGCTGACGGTTTTTACCAACTTCCAAGTTTTGTTAACTTGTACGGAAAGAGACAACTGAAGTACGCCATTCTGAATATCCTGAATAATATTCCTCAAAATTTACGAAACATAAACCGAGTTTACATTAGAAAAAAGAAATTAAAAAAATATTGTTTCGAAGCTATTACTTAATTTAGAAAGTCAAACTTAATAATAATTTAAACTGAATTTAAAGATAAAAAATAAAAAAATAATTTAAACTTGTATGCTTAAATCATAATCATAATCACTTAGCTAAAAATTGTATCATAAGCCTAGTAGTTTCGCAGGCTTAACAAATGTAACAAATTTGAAGAATTAAATAAAATAAAAATGAAATGAAATAAATAATAACAGCTCCCCGTCGGTGACGTCGGTTTGGGCACCAGCGCTGCATGTACATATGCAACCGTTTGTAGAAACAGTGGGAGCGAACTGAAACGTTCACTGGGTGGTATAAGCTGCCCGTCTAAGCGTCGTGTCATAATCTTCAAGCGCACTGTAGCAACTGTCGAGAGCACTGCTACCTTGACTTCGGTCTGTACGTACACTATCTCATTCTGGCTTAGGGTATCTCCTGCCGGTAGCGGTAGTGGGCCATCCATCATCCAGTCTGGGCCATGCCACTACAATCGATGGGCCAACAGTTCTTCTGCACCTACATATGCGGCGGCTCGCACAATCAGAGGGGTTCCGGGCTGATCTTATGTGAAGCCATCTATCCGGTGCAGTAAGCTCCTGAACCTGACGGACTCTATTTAAGGCATACAGTTTGAGAACGGAGGACTGTTTGCGTAACCAGCACGAAACGATCCTTGAGTCTGACCACGAATAATAAGTGGTGTTCATCAATCCCAAAGCCGTGCAAACGCTGTCCAGCACCACGGCCAAAAGATGAGCCGCGCAGAGCTCCGGTCGAGAAATCGTGGCATCTTTTTGTGGGGCTACCTTGCTGCGGGTGGTCAGTAGTGAAAGTAGTACACTGTTGTCGGAGCCAGTTGTCTTGGTGTAGATTACGCGAGCTAGGGTCACAGAATCCATACGACGTCGTAGTTTTCTTCTCTGCGGAAGAAGAAAGATTACCCGTTATTTGACTAATTACCTCAGCACTTCTTCTTTAGTACTGCAGTAACTAGTTAGCCAATCATTCACATAAAACGAGGACAAAATCGCGTTTTGCACCTCACAAGCCTGACCCTGATCGGCCACACAGTCGGAGTTGTCGTAAACACACTGGTGTCGGGCACGTACGGAGATCTACGGGCTAGACGCCATGTCATACGTGACCGTTGTCAATCGAAAGACAGCTGCGAAGCGCTGTACGGGTGTCATCTGGGCCAATAATTGGCATCGCGTAGCACGATGTGGGCCCAGACAATGCGGGAATCTTCCTTCGCTGGAGGTCTTCAAATGGAATCGGACTGCCACGTGTCCACACAAATGTCGTGGTGTAGAAGTCTCTCTACGGTTAGGTGCACGCAGAATATCGGTCGTAAGACTCTGGGCTCGCTTCTCTACGAATTTGAGTAAATCTGACAAGCTCGGAATATCATTGGTTACGCAAGCCATGCACCAATCACGCTGCGTGGGGAGGGGAAGCTTTGCCACAACTACATATTGGCACGGCTAAAGCATCCCACGTGTCTACCGCTACCTTCATAACCCGTAACGATCTCAGCGACTCTGACACTGTATCCACAATTGTAAGAAGTGACTTCGCTGTTTCGTCCGTGGCGCTTTTCACGTTGAATAAACGGGACACATGTATCTCGGCTAACAGCTTTGGATTATCAAAGCGATGCTTTAGCGCCTGAGAGAGGTACCTTCGTCGTATTTGCATCCAAAAGCTGGCCATAAGTCAATTTTTAAAAATGATAAGTTAAGAAGTAATTTTTTTCCTACATACTTACTTAAAGGGCTCCTTTTTGCCTTTTAAGGCAAATGTATGTGTAGTTTTTCGTAAATTTATTGGTTATTTTTGCTTTTTGGCACCTGTATATCTGCTACAATGTGTCGTTTGGCATAAGTTCTAGTCTGCATTTCACAATCTTTCGCTTGAAGGATCATCGGGCTATAGTATTTTTAAAAAACAACATATGTATATATGAAGTTATGTGAGAGAATGAAAAAATAACATCGATGAAAAATAAGACTAGGTTGAAAATTATTTGTTAAGCGAAATTTCTTGAAGTTTCGAAGATAGATTTACTGATTTTAAGCTTATCTTAGTATTGAACTAAATTCACAATTCATAGCATAAACTTAAGCATTTTTCTAATTTTGACTTGACATTAAAGTCATGAGTTCAAGATAAGGTGGCCAAATTCACGGAGGACAGATAGATTTTTTTTAATAGGAACCAGAAGAAGTTACCTACATGACAAAAAATGGACGTGGATTTGGAAAACTTTTCAACTAATATTAATTTCGTTCCTAAGAAGTGGTATTATTACGAAAAAACCAACAAAAAACTGTTTATTTTTTTTTTAAACGCCCATCGGAGATATGTAGACTAAACGAATTTCTACACATTTTCTTTAATAAGTTTTGTCAAGTTTCATGTGAAATTACTGGAAAAAGTGAATTTTTTGAAAAGTGGGCGGATTTTTGAAAATGCTTAAGCTTGTCGCTATATTTAATTGGTTAAGATATAGACTAGCTCCTTAAAACAAAAGAATAATTTTGACCACTTTTTGGATACAAATACCCCTACTCCTTGGTACCCAATGGAGTACCGATCGAGCTGTTGAAAGTTGGATCTGGTGGATGGTCATCAGTTGCAACCATTGCTGCGTCAGTGTCTTGTGTGGGTGTGGGTGCGTGCTTCAGGCGGGGAGGATTGTCCTCTACCTGTACCCAAAGCTGATCATGGACAGCTTACTCCTAACCTGCAGCTGAATCAACAAATGCTTCATGGTTACAGATAAATCGTGTATAGTGCTCCGCTTTGGTCTTTCGTTCCTGCTGCAACTAAGCAACTGAGCAACATTGGCCGAATTGAGGTTTGCCCCTGGTACGCGTTCATGGGCACGCCTTATTGCATTGACAGCGAAGATAAAATATACCAAATATTTATTTTCCGTCACAGGACTACCAAAATGTAGGCGAAAATACATAAGAAGAAACTGAGCTTCCTTCTCTTAAGGAATGTAAGAAGAGAGAAAGACAAGTAGAATGACAAAAAGAGTCACAGCAGCCAACATCTAAATTTCTCCAATTAAGTCAGAGCAGCCAACTGCAATCAAAAGGCGTCCAGGGATGATATGATCTTAGACGCAGCTAGCAATTAAAAAAATATTAATTTTGAATTGAAAAAAAGAAAAAAGATTAAATGGATACTTAGCGATCGACTTTACTTTTACATACCACAGCGCGTAACAACTTAATGGCGTTGCGTTGTATGAAAAATCTAAAACTACTTCTAATACAACAAAGAGAACTTTACATAATTTTAAGAAGTAGGTAAAGAAATTGATAATTAAAATATACTACACTTCTTGCCTTAACTTGATTCCTACATATATTTTGTAAACAATAACTTAGATGCTTTGTCGACATCCAATCTGTTCAGTAGAGTTAAATATTATTATAAATCGAACCAGCTCCACTGAATAGCTGTTTGGTCGGAAGGGAAGCTGACAGAGCCGACAAAATCAATTGGGTTCAAAACCTTTTACTTCGTTTTAACTTTCCATCACACCAAAAGGAGACAGAACCACTTGAAAGGCTTTTTTCTATTATACTCGTATTCATTTAACCCTTGCTTACTAGTCCTCGTCAAATCGATGAAGCCTGTTCCAATTTCTCTTGTTTTCTTTTCAAAATTTCTTCTTGAAGGAATCCTTATTTGGAAGAATAGTGTTACACTCTTAAAATATAATTTTACGATGGTAGCTTTCCTCCAATATTTAATCTGAGCTTACGCCTGATAATATTATATGTACTCTATTTAACATTCATAGCTTTGAGACAACGACCTTAAATTTATATACTTATTTTATCTTCTAGATCGTAGAGCCTCAAAAAATTAATATGCCAAGCTACATAACTATTAATATGGATGCAGACGAAAAGTCAATTCAAATAGTTAATTTATGTTTAGCGCATGAAAACAACGCATGCAAAAAAATACATGACTTCGTTTTTACCGCCAGCCAAATTAAATCAGTAAGCTTGTATAAACGGGATGATAGGTGTGCCTATTTATATGTTCATCACAACTCGGATGATTTTCAAATATTTTTTCCTACAACTGTTTGTCGACAAAAATTTTATGAACTTGTCTTAGAAATGGCATCGGATCAGGAAGTTTTTGTCAATCTATCAATTAATGAAACACAAATAGAGGTATATTTTAAAATGCGTATATTTAGTTTGTATGTTATAATATTTACTTTCCTAGTACGAATATGACTTCGATGATCAAAACAGGAGAATCGTTTTGGGAAAGGGTACTTATGGGGTAGTGTACGCTGCGAGGGACCTTCAAACACAAGTCCGAATTGCTATTAAAGAAGTTCCGGAAAAGAATTCTCAAGACGTCCAACCATTGCATGAGGAAATCAAACTTCATTCCCAGTTAAGGCACAGAAATATAGTTCAAGTAAGTATAGTAAAGAAAAATTAACTCTGCAGTGAAAAAATAAATTTTTCTAAGTACTTGGGTTCCTTGTCTGAAAATGGATATTTTAAAATATTTATGGAGCAAGTTCCCGGAGGATCTTTGTCTGATTTATTACGTGAAAAATGGGGACCCTTAAAGGATAATGAGTCAACCATGGCTTTCTATTCAAAACAAATTCTTGAAGGTCTCAGATATTTACACGAACAAAAAATAGTTCACAGAGACATTAAAGGAGATAATGTTCTAGTAAATACCTACAGTGGCGTTGTAAAAATATCGGACTTTGGAACCTCCAAGCGTCTAGCTGGAATTAATCCAATTATGGAGACGTTTACGGGTACACTGCAATATATGGCTCCAGAAGTAATCGATCAAGGATTCCGAGGGTATGGACCTGCAGCGGATATTTGGTCTTTTGGATGCACAAATGTAGAAATGGCAACAGGAAAACCTCCATTTATCGAGCTTGGCTCACCGGAAGCAGCCTTATTTAAAGTGGGGTTTTATAAAAGTCACCCCACCATACCTCCAGAACTCTCGCATATGGCCAGGAACTTCATTCTTCGCTGTTTTGCAATTAACGTGCTTGATCGTCCAACAGCTGCTAGCTTATTAGAAGATCCATTTTTATCAGAGTATATAAAATATAAACTATTTTCATATAAAAGTCTAATTTTCGTTTTTGTTTCAAGCAAACATCCCAAGCTACGTGTCGGAAGTAGTATAAATGATTTCAGTAGAAGTATATCAGTACCAGCTGAACGTTTGACAAGCAAACCTAATTCGATTGTTAAACATCATTCCAATAGTAACTGCAATACTCCTACTACACCGGAACTTGAGTAAGTATATATAAATTAAATGTAATATGATCCGTACTGTATTTTCCTTTAAAAGTAATGTGATAACCGTTTAGCAAAATTTATGTTGCAGCGATTAAGGTTTATGGGTATTTAAATAACTAATAATAAAAGGGTGTATTGTTGTCTGATTCAATGCAAGTGCATAGAGCCCTTCTAATTCACGTGTGTATGGATATAGGGATAACACGTGTAACTGGCTCTTCCGTGAATTATCATTTTAGTACGTTAGTGTACTATTTAGACGTTTAATTATTTACGCAATTCGTTATTGCTGGCATTTTGAAACGGAAGTTTTGTGATGTACATTGATTTGTAAAAGCTTGAATACTGTCATACAAGTTAAGTTTAGTTAATATTTTCATTGATTTGTAAAGAACTCGGACTAGTAATTTATATATCAAACTGGCTGATTGCCCGCGACTCCGCTTGCGTGGACTACAAAATTAATGTTAACTCTCGAATAAATCCATCTTATTACCCCGTTCACACAAACGTATTAAGCTACCGTTAAAGGTAGCCCTTAACGACGAACATGCTCGCCGAACCTGCTCGTGCTCGCTATGTTTTTCTCGTGTATGGGCTGGATCGCCAGATTCAACAAGAAATGAATGCTTACCAAATATGTTTGTCGTGTAGGGGATAACGCAAGCGAACAAGTTCGTCGAGCATGTTAGTTGTTTAGGGCTACCTTAATGCTACCTTGTGTTTTTTTTTCAAGAATAATTCAATTGTCTTGAGAAAATGTATAGTAAATATAACTCATTCAAAACTAAGTGAAAATTTAAATTTTATACGGAGGTCATAAAATTATTTTCGAATTTTCCCCAGCTGACTATCAAAAAGCGATTGGATTTGCACTTTCGGAAATGAGCAAAAGTGACTGGAAACTCGACAAATCGAAGCTAAAAACTTAATTGTCCCACAATACAAAACCTTTGTAGTCGCACTGTTTCGGAAATGGTCGTACGAAGCCATTCTTCTAAATATTATAGTTCAGCCTTTAGTCTAATGGAACTTGAATAACAGTCACAGTCTGATAAATTTTGTACTAGGTTAGGTTACGTTAGCGTGGCTGATATTGTCCAGATACAGATGGGCACTAGCTCACTTTGGCCTAAAAAGTCCATTGTGGTACCACCGGCTCTACAAGGAAAATCACTACCAATTACTACATTACTAGAGTGGTAAGCAAGAGAAGAAAAATATAGAGAGGTTACCGGACAAAATAACACTTAAGAGGGGGTTTAGCTGATAGGTCAGGAAAACCAACCGGAGCTTTTAATAAAGCGTAGAAGGTGCCTATTGGGTAGACGTGTCAGGTCACCAAGGTCAAAGAAAGAGGAGAGTGGAGGTTTCGTTTTGACACTAGAGCAGGTCAGTTGCAAAGAAGATGAGGAATCGTTTCCTCTTCCTCCTCGTCCCTGCAACTCCGGCAGAAATCATTTGATAGGAGACACAAATTTCTGGCGTGTAGGCCAATTAGGCAGTGTCCTATAAGAACACCGATGATGGTGCTCAGGTCAGAACGCTTCAGAAGGAACAGTTCTTTTGAACGCTTTTGGTTAAGGTTAGACCAGAGCTCTCTATAAATTCTGAAGGGACAATGTTCCCAAAGAGCGTTGGCCTTCCTTATAGGATATAGTTTGAGCAGGTGCTTACAGGTAGCAATTGGCATACCAATTCCCTTCCTTACGGATTCAATTGGGAGGGTTGTGCCAAGTTTGGCAATTTCATCAGCCTTACAGTTCCGTAGAATATCCCTGTGGCCAGCACTCAGCATTGGTGAACGTTCAGCGATCTCCATCAGAGATGAACGGCAATCTTGTGGATGATTTCAGAGATTTGATGGCTGCCTGACTGTGAAAATGCTAATATATATTAGCGGATATATCCGTAGCAGATACTACACTACACTTCAGCCAGGATAGAGCTTTTTTAATTGCCATTATTTCCTCCTGAAATGGAAGTGGAAGAGGAAGGAGATGCTTAAGTTAAGCACAGAGGAGTAAGCACCACAACCATCTGAGGTCTTGGATCCATCAGTTTAGATTTGTATCGTTCTGACATCCACCTGCTCCAGATTAGACCATATTTCACGAGCTGGGATTGGTGTACGAAAGTTCCGACCAAAGCTGAGTTTGGCGGGGGTGTAATCAGTGGTTACATCAATGTTGGCCATAGTTGAGAGTTCGGCACTGAAAAGAGGCAGACAGACGAATAGCCGTTGAGGCAGCAATTTGTTTGCTAACGATGTCTAGGGGCAGTAGGTGAAGAATGGTACCTATAGCTGCGGAGGGAGCAGTTCTGAGGGCTTCACATATACAAATACATGCCGCTCTTTGAACTTTTCCCAGGAGAGCGAGGTTAACAGTCCCTAGAAGAGGTCTTTATTTAGCGTAAGGGGGTCTATAATGGGGATGGAGAGAGTAGACGCGGATCAATTGAGCCGCGGGGATGGAAATCAATCAGTCTTTTCAGGGTTTTTAAGAGGAATGATGACAGACTGATAGAGTATGAGATATCCTACCAGGTTTGGGAATGAAGACAACATTGACCTCGGTCCACACACAGGGAATATAGACGAAATTTAAGCAACCCCCTAAGACAGTATACAACCAGGGCCGAATAATATCAAAGGACTGCTGGATCTTGGCCGGAATGATGCCATCAGGACCAGGCGTTTTGTAGGGTTTAAAGCTCAATACTGCCCAACGAATCTTTTCTGGTGTTATGATATTTGAGGGGTCGATACTTAGCTGATGGTTAACGTTACCAATAAGTTAAGCATCAACACCAGGGGAGCTATCTGGGAAGTGAGCATCCAACAGAAACTCAATGTTGTCTTTGGAAGAAGAAGTTCATTGACCACATGGTTTCAACAGGTAGCTTGGTGTTTGCGGCTCTTTGGAGAGAATCTTGCGCAACCTGGAGGTCTCAGAGGACTCATCGAGTTGCGCTGCTCCTTTCTTAGAGTTCTTTTGTAGACACTCAGAGACGACTTATAGAAGTCCCAATCCGCGTTAGGTTAGGTTAGGTTTGTGGGTTGGCAGAGGAAACGAAATACCTCCGCCGCACTCAGGTCATCGGGTCAGTGCTGTGTTACCCATAGGAGGGGGGCTTAGAAAAAGTACCCCTTGCCCATTTAACCCATAAATATCTGTAACAACTTCCCATCGTTGTACTTACTCGTTATCCGTGTATGTTATGCGCATGCATGACAAACTGTCGATCAACACGATATTAAATTTAATCTCCAACGGAAACATATTTGCTTCGTTTGCAAATATGTTTACAAAGTTTCAATTAGGCATCTTCAATGCACACGCGCAACATTGTTTTATGCTAACAAACAAATACTTGTATCGTTTTTCATGCACACTCCGCGTAAAAATGCTGATATACGGTTTGTTAGCATCTCTCTGTAGGATTAAGAATATTTTTTAAGTCAGTCGACACCGAACCTTCCACACGAACAAATAAAGGAATAATTTAACAAAATTAATTTGAAAAATCTTTTATTTACCGGCGCGCTTAACAAAAATTGGTGGCAGCAGTGAAATTGTTTAGTCGAGAATACAAATCAAATATCTCGAATTGTAATCGTAGTCATTCGACAAGAAAAAAAAACCTGGTTGAACTAAAGGTGACGTGTGCTCAAAAAACAAAATCAAAAGTTTAAGTTAGCATTCGCTTACAAAGTCAAGATAAAAATATGACAAAATCTGTGAGGAATAAGATCATCTGCTACGTGAACAGAACAGCAATTCCAGCGAGAAGCGGAGAAGCGGAGAAGAAACAAAAAGAAGAAGAAGAACGTAAAAAAAAAAGGAAAGCAGCCCTGTCTATACTGTGAGTTATAGTTTTTAGATTCTATAAGAGAAAAGTAATTTAAAAATAAGTAAAACATAATATTGTAAGCCGATTATACACATTAAGTTTACTAAAATGGCAGAATCCGACAGATTAGCATTCGAATTTAAAGAAGAAGACTTAAATTAAATTAAAGCTTAAATGCATAGGTAACGAGAGCGGACAGGTAGTAGAAATGAGTTTAGCACAAATTATTGATAATTTTAAAATTAGTGCGACAGAAAGGGAAGAAGCATATTTAGTGTTTTATGAAAACAAAGCTTACAGAAGGGGAATATTTTTTTTTATGATAGAGGAAGATGGTAAGGCGAAGGAACGACTTCCATCCTCAGTAGAGGACGCTATAAAAAAAATTAGGTACATCCAAATAGAGACGGAAGTTATCCCAAGTGTCAGGAGAAATAGCATTAAGTTAGGAATTAATAGTTTTCAATTACCAGCAATGGAAACTGTAACACAAAATGAAAGGGACACTGAAAATAAAACCGGAACAAGACCAAAAGAGAGAAGATCTATACTACAAGATCCAATCCCTAGAAGTTCAAATCAGCACGGTTATTATCGTACATCACAAATGAGTCTAGAACTACTTTGTAAATTAATAACACCGTTTGATAGCGACCCATGTAGAGTTCATCATTTCATTTATAACCTTTCATAAAAAGTAAAATATCGGGAAATGCTGAAACAATTCTAATGAATAAAAGAATAGAACGTTCAAAGAAACATATTCGCGAATGCAGTTGCATTTGGAAATGACGCGTTTACAGCAAAGTAGGCACGAAACCGTGATACAATACATTCAAAGAGTTGAAACTCTTCAGAGGCGTCGTATTCAGGATATACATTTTAAGAATGAAAGCGAGTTGTTGTTCGAAGGACAGCTATATATGATCGAAAAAGATATGCTTAGTGCTTTTATCAACGGGTTAAAGGAAGAAATAGGGACATTTGTGAACAGTCAGAGACCAACGACATTGGCAGAAGCATCTTTACTGACAATACAGGAAGAAACAAGGTTGTTAGGGAAAAGAGCAAGTTATCTGCACAATAATAAAGACTATACGTCAAGAAACCTAATTAAGGTTAATCATAATGCAATCAAATGCTTTAATTGCAATAAATTAGGTCACATTAGTAGGAATTGTAGGGAACCTAAGAGACAGCCAAACCAACGTAACGAAAATAATGCTGATAAGAGAGAAAATCAGGTTATTCATAAAAATAGGTATTTAGACTCCAATACCTATAAACCAAAACAATGATCAGATCAGAGAAATCATGCGGTAGAAAACTCCAATAAAAAAACCTTAAATAAGGGGTGGTTAAATTTTAAGGACCGATGTTGAATGTGAACCACACCTAAATCGTGCAAAAATTTGAGCAAACTGGGTCTATACGAGATGTGAAAACACCAGTGCATGCTCGTACAGCTCGTACTGCAGAAAAGATTGCTGCTGTTCGCGATAGTGTGGCTGAAGAGCCGTCCACTTCAACTCGTCGTCGTGCCCAACAATTGCACCTCTCACGCTCGTCGTTGATGAACATATGCATAAAGACTTGCATTTACGAGCTTACAAGATGCAATTGATTCAAGAACTAAAGAATGGTGGCAAAAAATGGCAAAAATCATCTTCAGTGATGGCGATGTCATTTGGCCGCCAAGATCATGCGATTTGACACCGTTGGACTTCTTTCGTTGGGGTTATTTGAAAGAAAGGGTGTACGTCGATAAGCTAGCAACAATTCAAGAGCTAAAGGATGAGATAATTCAGCACATTAACGGCATAGAACCTCAATTATGCCTCAGCGTCATCGAAAATTTGGACCATCGGATGGAGGTGTGTCGCCGAGGTCGCGGCGGCCATTTCGCCGATATTTTGTTCTATACATAATTGAACCATACCAATATTATCATAATAAAAAGAAATGACAATAATTTCCTAAATAATTTGTGTTTTATTCAAAATCAACATCGGCCCTTAAAACTTAACCACCCTTTATTTTTATAAATAAACGAATAAATGTGCGGAACAAGGAGCAATAATCGAGGGTATTGTCTCCAATTCTAGTGAAAGCCCTCACGTCTTATTAAAGCGAAATGTATTTACGAAGAAGACGTTAACTTCGATAACAAAACTAGCTTTAAAGGTATAGGTAGATCTAATAGAAGTACAATTGGAAGTGCCGAAATCACAGTTAAATACAATGATAGGGAAAGTAATAATACGTATCTGATTGATATATAATTTCATGTAGTAACAGACGATGTTCTGGCGTACTATGTTGGAATTATCGGAATTGACTTTTTGGTAGAATTTGGATTTTGTATAGATCTGAGTAGGAAGCTGATGCATAATGGTAAGATTACAATGAATCTAATATTTAACGAAGAACTAGAAGTACGTAGGATAAACAAATTAAAAGAGTTAAACTGTAATAAAAACAACGTGGGCCATAGATCCAAAAGAGAAGTTACTCTTAGCCCAACAAATTTGAAAGAAATCAATATAGATCTCGTAGGCAAAAGTCACCCAAGACGTGCTACATTCGGAAATGAAACTCCTAACATTGATGACAATATAGCAAAAAGTCAAGGATGTATGACAAAAAGCCAATCATTTAAGAATCAGCGAAATTCAGTCTCAAATAAGCCATTAGAAAGTAGTGAAAGGTTTAACAAATTGTGGAACAAACTGAGAGTTGACCATATACAGTGGGAAGCAAAACTGTCCGGATGTTTTACATTTCTATGGATATGTTAACAAAATGAGGAAGGTAATAGCAATTTTACATATATATTTGATTTATTTATTTGATTCAACATTTTTCTTAAAATTAAGTAAAAAAAACTAATAATAAAAGTTAATTCTTAAAACAAAAATAAACAAAAAATACAGAATTCTTTATTCGGACACTTTTGCACATTAGTGAATTTCAAACAATGTTGTCTAATTGCCATCAGCTTAGTACTTTGTCCAAAGTCCTTTGTTTTTTAGCGCACTCTCGATTCTTTTAGGCATACTCTCCACCAATTTTTGTATGATTTTGTGGTCAATATTCTGCCATTCCCTCTCTATTCTTTCCCAATGTTCGTCGATGGTGTTTGGTGGATTTTTATACGCACCCAGCCTTCTTTTTACTATAGCCCATAAATTTTCTATTGGGTTTAGATCTGGGCTCTGTGCAGGCCATTGCATCAATTGAAAATTCTGCTTTTGGAGCCAATTTTGAACAATTTTAGCTATATGCTCCGTCTTGCTGGAAAACGATTTCTTCAGTGGGATATGTGCACTCATAAACAAATTCAGGAAGATTGGTTTGGAGAATGTTCAAATAATCTTCCTTTTTCATGATACCTTTGATTCTCACCAATGGACCGATGTGCCACCAAGTAAAACAACCCCAAACCATTATCCCCCCACCACCGTGTTTCATGGTTTCCTTTACCTGGTGCTTTTGGATACCCTCATGAGGTCGATGCCAGTAGTACTCCTTGCCATCTGATTGGTAACGGTTAACTTTTGTTTCATCGCTCCAAATAACACGTTTCCAGTCATCTGTAGTCCAGTTTTTGTGGTCCTTGCAGAACTTCAAGCGTCGTTGAACATTTTTATCTGAAAGAGCCGGCTTCTTTTTTTTTACACTGGCAACCAACCCTACTCTCTTAAGCGCACGTCTTGCTGTCCATGTACTGACATCTTTGTTTATAGCTTTTGCCGCGTTTTTGGATGTCCTTGTTATGGAGCAACCGCTCCATCAACCGAGCTTCGCCGTCAGAAATTTTTCTTGGTCGGCCTCCATGATCGCTTGTACAAACAACATTTCGGCGTTTTTTAATATCACTAACCGTCGTTTTACCTAAGTTCAACTGTTTAGCAATTTTGCGGCACGAATAATTCTTTTGCAATAAATTTACGACACTATTTTCAAGATCAATTGGAATTTTCTTCATTTTTTACTCTTTTTTCTTTTCTTAAAAACCAGAAGCACAGCACAACGACAAATTATGTACTAAGCCCAAAGAACTGCATAACCATCAAAAAGCGAAATCCTTACGGTACAAATAACAGTAAAATATATGAATAATATGGCATTATCTCATTACAACAGTAATGTGCAAAAGTGTCCGAATGAAAAATTCTGTATATTTAGTTTATTTTTGTTTTGAGAATTAACTTTTTTTTTTAGTTTTTGTTACTCAATTTTAAGAAAAACATTTAATTAAATAAATAAATCAAAAATATATGTCAAATTGCTATTAACTCCCTAATTTTGTTAACATAACAATAGAAATGTAAAACATCCGGACAGTTTTGCTTCCCACTGTAAAAACTGAATCAGAATTAAAAAGGTTAAGGGTATTAATAAAAGAAAACATAAAAATCTTTGGTTTAGAGGACGAAAAATTGACAGAAACGTCTGCCATCAAGCATCATATACGTATAGTTAGTAAAATACCAATAAATGCGAAAATATATAGGTACCCAAAAGTTCATGAGAAGGAGGTGAATACTCAAATAAATACAATTTTTAGAAGAAGGGATCATAGTCAATCTCCTTGGTCTAACCCCTTATGGGTTGTCCCAAAAAAGGTAAACGCTAGTGGTAAACCCAAGTGGAGAATGGTAATCGATTTTACACAATTGAATGATATTATCATCTCGGATTCTTATCCAATTCCTAATATTACTGACATTTTAGATCAGAAATGAGATGCAAGGTATTTTAACACCTTAGATCTAAAGTCAGGATTTCACCTCATACCGTTGAGCGAAGAAAGTATGGAGAAAACTGCTTTCTCGACACTTTACGGACATTTTGAGTACACGCGAATGCCATTCGGACTCAAAAATGCCCCGTCATGTTTTCAAAGGATGATGACGTTCTATTCGACCTTTTGGGGAAACAATGCTTCGTTTATATCGATGACATAGTTGTTTATGGTAAAAGTACAGAAGAACATAACGAAAGACCAATAAATGTTTTCCAAAGATTGAAAAAAGCTAAAGTACCCGTCTGATCATGGCCCATGTACGCTGAGACCACCCAGTACCTGTGGGTCGTCGATTCCACGCAAGTGGCGATGAAGTCCAGATTGCTGAAATTAGAGAGAAGAAAAATGTTATGTTATGTTATGTTATGTTATGTTATGCTATGCTCTTTGCAAGAATGCACGATCTTGGTTTACCTTTATTTCTTACGTAGAGGAGCTTATAGTTAGGGATCCGGAGTCCTCGAACTCGGTTACCATTAACCCAGGCCTGTTGGATCAGGACAATATCTTCTCCGCGTTGAGAAAGGCGAAGAACGAGAGCGGCCGAGGACGTACTAGAGTGGTGGAGGTTAATCTGAAGAAGGCGCAGCATTATAGCTGTTACTCTCCTCAGACCTCAGTAGGATGGTGCGTTTTCCCTCGTCCGAGTCGGATAACAACAGATCGTGGTCATCCAACAAAGAGATTGCCACACTTTTGGTCGCTGACCATCTCTGCATCGGTCGACTCAGGTCCGACTTCTGCAGGGTTGGATTCCATTATGGGGGCCCCCGAGGGACTGTTGGAGTCACTACTCAGCTCCGTGTTTACCTACAAGTTGTAGGCCCCAACTAGAGTCTGGGCAGCAACAGTGTTGGGTGTGAGACTGTACCCCTCCGTGTTCGCCGGTACAGGACCGACCCCAACTAGTGGTGATACTGCTGGCAGGATGTAGGAGCTGCAATCAGTTTCCATGTTCACCAGCTCTGAGCTGGTCCCAATTGGAGATTCTGCAGCGTTGGTGCAGGTATTGCCAGAATACGTAGCCACTGACGAAGGGGCGATCTTATTGTCGCCCTGATACCATAGCCGATAACATCTTTGGCAGCGGAAAGAGGCGCCAGGGATTCATCATTTATAACGATGATGGCTCCTCTGATGTTATGAATGGCTTCCTCGGCCCTCGCAACCTTCCAATTGTGAGTCGAGAGCGTTGGGTTGCGTACCCAGATCAGATCCAGTGTGTCATTAGGATCCTCTGGTTCAGCAGGAACACGAGTGCGGCAGCTCTGTCGGCTAGGAATTTGGCCCTTTTCGACCACTTCAATGCGAGCACCCGGCCACAGGCGACTGACGTCCATGTTGCTGACCAGGATCTTATAGAAGTCCTTGGACCTCTGGTCGACGCAGGTGATCAATTTGAGGCGCCCTTGGTACCAACTTCTATCGATCACCGCAACTTCCAGGTGTTCTTTCTTTAACGATCTGGTTAAAAGGCTTCATGGGTCCCGATTCGGGAGCTGTTTTCTGCTTTTTGGGGCTGTTTTGGATCATGGAGGATCCTCAACTGAACTTTGCCGCTTGGCTGCGGCGTCCCCAGACTGCATCTTGAGCGTTTCTAGCCTGCTTGTAATCCACACAAGCGATGCTGGCAGATTCATTCCGGTGTGACGAATCACGGGTACCTTATTTGTTGGCACATAAGATAATCGTTTTTTTTTTGTTTTTGTACATAGTGTGGATCCCACCAGCTATAAAACTATAAGCTTTCCAACCTAAATGTATGTATTAGCTTCATTATAAATTTTAATTTAATTTTATGTATGTACTTTTGCAACTTAAAGACCCAGGGTCTAATGTAAAAGATTTGAATTAAATAAATAAATGAAATGCATTACGACAAACACAGAAAAAAGCATTAAAAATATGATTACGTTAGAGCGCGCACCCATGATTGCAACGATACCCACTGCTGGAGGACTGGTAGCAGTGGTCTCCACTGCTAGAAAACTGGACGATGATTTAAATAATTGTTTTGATCATTGCTCAGCTTCAGGACATTGTAGAAGGACGTTTTATATCTTAAAAGAATCAGGCAAATTTACTAATTTCACGTTTTGTTTTTCAATACGATAAGCCATTATTGAGATAGAACTGTGTAAGTGACGTAAAATTTAACTTTTTTCCACATGTCTCCCTATTATCGTTAGTCCTTATTTCTTGTTTTATCTAACGCAGTAAAACATAGCCTAGTTTAAGCAGAGCAAATATATCTATAAATATATCTATACAGTTTCGCTTTCGAGCCGATAACTTCGACAGAATTGTACAGTGTTATCATATCCCTAAAAAAATAAAAACTCTTGCACGATTGATGGTGTTTCAAGTGTCCTTTTGAAATATATTGCCTTGTATGTCGTTAATGTACTGACTGTCCCATTTAATCGTAGTGTTGAAAGGGGTTGTTTTACTGAACATTTGAAATGTGCTGAAATTGTACCTCTTTTTAAAACATATGAAAAGGCTACAATCCGTTTGGAGCGGATCGTATGATACCCTATCCCTTTCCTATGCACATACTAGCTCCTTCTTCCACCAATATATTTCCTTGAGTAACTTTTTTTCAAATATTTTAAAAAACTACTCCAAAACACAAATTTTCTCAATGAGTGGGTAGAGGACGGATTTTGTAAATTTTTCAACATATACTGTATTTTGCTCCCAAGAAGTGCTATTATTTCGATAATACCTTCAAAAAACATTTTTTTGATAAAAACGCCCCTAAAAACTGGGCGTGGCCATACACAATGTACTGAAGATATGTAGGGTAAGAGAATATCTACATATTACCTTAAGTAATTTTATCGAGTTGCATGTAAAATTACTGAAAAAAGTGATTTTTTCCAAAAGTGGGCGTGGCAGTGGGCGGATTTTAAAAAAATTTTACACTTGTATTGCTTACTTTTCCAAGGACCTCGTATATAAAATTTCATCAACCTAGCCCAAAATTTAAGGCCCAAAAACTGGTGACACACGGACGGACAGACAATCGACCCAGCTAGTGTTCCTGATCATTTATAAATATACTTTAGTTGGTCTATCTTTAATATTTCTCTATGTTACAAACTATGTATCAAACTTAACATACCCTTAAGTTAGGGATTAAAAAGGTAACAGAAGAAATGTTTCGGATTATAGACCTATTTCACTTTCTTCACTTTTTCTAAGATTTTTGAAAAACTGCTTAAAGTTCGTATTGTGTCGTCCCTGGACAAGCTTAATTTCTTTTGTAGCAAATAGTTCGGGTTTAGAGCAGAAATGTCAACAGAGGATGCTATTTTGAGAGTATGGTGGTTTGAACTGCAATAAATCTACGATGTGTCTATTTATAGACATGACAAAAGCAAATTTAAAATGTAAGAAACAGATAGTTAATATCAATGGTGTGAGTTTCGATTATTGAAAAACGGTGCTCCTCAGGGTTCTCTACTTGGCCCCTTGTTTTTCCTAATATACATTAACCCCCTTTTCAAGCTCAAATTAAATGTTATATCAACTTCTTTTGCAGACGATATAGCGTTTACTTATGAGTTCAAAACTGTATTTAAATGTGTCACAAGGATCGAGGAAGATCTTGAAACATTAAGGTCGTTGCTTACTGCCCACAAATTGATCATCAGTGAGAAAACAAAGTTAATGTCTTTCAAGATAACTGGTAAAAATCTGTATGATTATAACCTCTGGTTTCACACATGCGACAGTGAACGGTTTTCTTTACCTGTTCACAAGTGTGAAACACTTTTTTATACTTTTTTTTTCTTCACTGTCACCCCACATCATAAATCTTTTGAATTTTTAAATCTTTGATGTGTCGTGCACTACTAACTTTTTAGTTAAAGAATGATTACTATTATTCTATCTCATTTTTCTTTATGAATATTGTAATTGTTATTATTTTAAGTATGAAATGAATGAATAAAATCAACTATGTATCTATTAAAATCTTAAATCGGATAAGTGCTTTTCCGGCTAGGATGTCACTAACAGGAAATGAAAAAAATTCTGTCATCTGATCTGGTCCTAGCTCATAACGATCCTAAGCAAAAGATCATCGTTGCAACAGATGCCTCCAACTATCGCGTAGGTGCATGTATTTTGCATGAATATCCTGATGGATATACATAAAAGCGAATGTTGAAAAGGCGAAAGGAAGTTGTAACTAAAATGGTAATTGGTGAGTTATTGTTCTTAAAGCAAGAAATATAGGCTAGATTATTACTTGAATCAGTGTTTCCACTTCTGATCTGGACAGTAAATAGGACTCCTTAGGAATCTGGACTTACACTCAATCTGATTGCGTAGATCAAGAGTCAGTTTGTTATAAATAAAAGGAGCTATGCTCATAGCAAAACGTCTGTAGTGTTCTGTTCTAACTCTTGGAATGGTAACTGCTGGTGTAGACCTTAGCGAATAGACTGGATTCCTGTTAAACTTGTCGAATAGAACAGTCGCAAAACCTTATAAATGTATAGGTACCTGAGTGACAAGATATTGTTCGATTTGAATGAGGGTAAAGAATGCTCCCATCTTGGTTTAAACATCATTACTCTGATTATCTTCTTCAGAGCTATAATAAGAGCTTCTAAATTCGTAGGTAACACAGACTCCCAACAAGAAATGCCATACTCTAGGCGGCAATTCACTAGCGCATAACATATTGCAATTAATAGATTTAACGGTACCAAATTCCGTAAGTGATAGATTTTATTCATTGCTATGTACACAACTTTCTTTATATTAGCCGAATGTTTCCATTTCAAATTTGAATCTTTTTAGATTTTAAACTGGTTAACAGATTCTAGCTGCAACAAGAACCATTGCGGTTGGAACGATTATAGACAACTCCGTCGATTAAATACTGGCTTGACAGGTAGAATGACATAACCTTGGATTTACTGCTTATGATAAGTAAACCAATTTTGTAGCAACGACAAATCTGAGTTTATATTATCTCGTACATTATCTACACTAGTTGCAGCATAAGATAGGGCCAAGTCATCAGCAAAGGAAAAAAGTTTTCCTTTTAAAGGAAGGTAGAAAATAGAGTTCAAATAAATGAGAAAGAGCAAAGGACCGAGGACAGATCCTTGAGGAACTCCGGCACCTGAACTGAGCAATGGTTCACTCAAGGTCGAGTTTATACGCACAATCTGTTTTCTTTGTTCTAGATAGGAAGAGAACCACATAAAAATATTAGCTCTGAAACCAAATCTGTAAAGAATGTTCAATAATAATTTATGATTGACGAAGTCGAAAGCCTTGGTAAGATCAAGAAAAAGAGCAGCGCATTTATTGCTCATGTCCAGTCCGCGGTGAATTTCATCCAAAAGAGATAGTACTTCATTTTTTGCAGACTTCACTTTCATAAAACCTTATTGGCATATACTTAGAAGCTTGTATTTGGTTATGAAACTAAACAATTTCTTGGTAATTATTTTTTCAAAAATTTTGGAGAACACAGATAGCAAGGAAATAGGTCTATAATTGTTGGGATCGGATTTGTCACCCTTTTTGTAGATTGGGTATATTATAGCAGTTTTCAAGCACTCTGGAAATATACCACATCCGAAGCTCTTGGGATTGGTAATTGGGATCTATTTTTATTTTTGACGTAGAAGTCATTCTTCTTCCTAATTTTTTCGCAAATATAATCTGTCATCCATGGTCTAATCCTCCGTAGTTCCCGTTTTTGTTTCCTAATTTTACTTAAACCTATATACTGTGAGAGAATTTCTATATGCTAAGAGCTCTGGAAGGACTACCTGAATTATAAACCCCGTACCACTTTTCTTGAGCAAGACGGTCTTTCAGCGTAGGAAAATTTACTCCCCAAGATTCTTGCGAGTTTTGCGCAAAAGGTTTATTCTTGATCGTTTTAGTTTTCTCCAATAGGCTAGTAAATGATATATCATACCAGTGGCAAAATGGTCAGTTACATATATCACATTCAAGCACAAATGGCCATAATTTAGTAAGATCTTTGGTCCTAATAAAAGTGTGATTAATGCATGTCTTAGTATTGTCAGTTACTCTAGTTGGAACATTCAACACAGACTCAAACCCTAAAGATGACAATAGAATAACATAATTATCACAGCTCATAGGAAGATTCAATATATCAATATTAATGTCACTTATTATGCAGATGTTGCGACTGTTATTTGCACAGAATAGGTCTTCAATATCTTTTAGAAATAAGTTCTTAGAAACAGACTGCAACAATTTCAAGTGTAATGTTGTTTAAATTAATTTTCAGGTCCACACAATCCGCACTGCTCAGATCAGGTGTGTAAACTTCGGCTATTACAAGGGTATTTTGAACATAAACAGCAATTCCACCAGATGAATACTTTTCATTACATTCAGCATACAAATTATAACCTGGGATAGAGTAATTACGTAATTCATGGTGAAAAACCCATATTTCAGATAAAACTATAATGTGTGGTGTTACTGATAAACAATTGTATAAATATGAACAGAGGCTATAAAAGTTTCTTCTCATACTTCTTATATTCATATGGAAAATCGTAAGAACAATAAAAGATGCACTTAAATCTGAGCCAATAAAAATATTACTATATTACTTGCACTACTATTATATGGATCAATTCATTTAAAGATAACATATTAAGACAGATCTAAAAAACAATTGTTATTATATGTCCTAATCAAAGATGATTAAGATCATCAATACTCCTAATAAATTTTATCTCCGTACCAGTTTTCCTTCTCATCATTGTTTTACTATTTCGCATCCATAAAAAGTCATAGTTGAAATTCTTTTTCGCCTTCTTCGCCTCTCTTAGTAACAATTTTCCTCCTGTCGACAGCCAATCAATCATGAAGATATTCCCCTTGCTCCCAATCATTATCAAACACAGTTACTAAAGAGTACATCGCACCTAGCTCTCACACCCAGCGTGCACAATCATTGTCAACTGAGACACCTACAACTTCACAACTAAATCAGAATGCCGCAATCTACTCTCCATCCAACCGAGAAATAAAATCTACTCTCAATTCGACATTTTTAAACAGTGAATTTATTTCCAATTCAAACACTCTTCTAGCCACTGCACTAGTTAACGTACGAGATAAAGCGAATCAATTAATCCCATATCGGGTTCTGTTAGACTCTGGTTCTTAACTTAATCTAATCAACGAAAGCTTTCTTAATATGCTCGGCTTGAAAAAATATCGTTCAAATTAGTTGATTAGTGGAATTGCGGAAAACATGTCATCCTCGCATTACAAAACTAACTTGGTCATAAGCTCTAGACTAACAGAATTTAAGACATCGGTTGAAGTCATTGTTCTAAGGAAGCTCATTCCTGAACGTAATATCGACATCTCCAAATGGAACATATCGAAAAACATAGTTTTATCTGACCCTAACTTTCATATTTCTCAAAAAATCGACTTGATATTAGGCGATCGGACAAATAAAACTGGGAGCTACTCTTCCAGTGCTCCAAAAGACCACGCCTAGATGGGTAGTTCGTACCAATATAAGGATAATCGATTGCCGAGTTGCGTTGCAAGTGTATTGCACGAAATCGATGGCAATGTAACTTTGCATGAGAATCTAAAGGGATTTTGGGAAATTGAGAATGGAAGCGATTTGCTATCGAATGAGCAAGCTGTAGCTGAGATAGAGTGTGAAGAGCACTTCACTCCTAATGCCAGGAGGTTGAAGGATGGTTGCTATGAGGTTAGATTACCATTTAAGGTAAATCCAGATAAGTTAGGTGACCAAGCTCACAACCGCTTTAGGTACTTGGAAAAAAGATTTCGTAAGGACATTAAGCTTCGTCAAAATTATGTTGCAGTAATCAAGGAATTTTCGTCTTTAAATCATATGGAAACTATATCCAGCATAGATCTTACGAAACCTCTTTTCTTTCTCCCACATCATTGTGTGCTAAAGCCATCTAGTTCCACCACGAAAATGAGAGTGGTGTTTGACGGTTCTGCGAAAACCACTACGGGAATGTCTCTTAACGATACTCTCTTAATTGAGCCAGGCATTCAAAATGAAATTTTTTCCATTGCTATTCGATTTCGATGTTTTGCATTCGTTTTTACGGCGGGCATATCTAAAATGTATCGCCAGGTTTCAATTCATCCACCTGATCGTCGGTTTCATTTAATCCTTTGGAGAGAAAACGAAGATGACGATATAAAAACCAATAAACTCACCACGGTTACTTACGGAACCACTTCGGCTTACTTAGCCACGACGTTACAAAGGTTGGCTGTAGATGAAGGCCATGATTTACCTAATGCCGCTCCGTCAGTTAATATGGACTTTTATGTTGATGACGTTTTAACTGGTGCTTCAACATTAGAGGAGGCCTTACAATTGATGCGCGAATTAATAGAAATGCTACGTAGAGGAGGCTTCATCTTAAGACAATTGTGTGCCAACGATGAGAGAATCTTAGAAGACATTACGGAAGGTGAGAGAGAGACATTTTTCGAATTTCTGACTCCGAAGCAATTAAAACATTGGATACTTACTGGGATCCCTCATCAGACAAACTTATCGACGACTGTCCTGAAGATACAAATAAGGTCATTACTAAGAGAACTGTCCTCTCCGAGATTGCAAATTATTCGATCTACTAGGACTAATAAGTCCTATAATAACTTTGGCAAAGGTATTTATGCAACAGCTTTGGCGGCAGAATTTTCATTCTGACGAAAGTTTACCCATGGAATATTTCAGTCGATGGCTTCGTTTTAGGGAAGAGCTAAAACATGTTGGGAGATTCCAATTCGACCTGTTATGGAAGCAATAATATTCAACTACATGCGTTTTCTGATAGCTCTGAAATAGCTTAAGGGACTTGTCTATACATCCGGTCAATAGCGGGCGATGGAAAGATTAGGGTGAATCTTTTATGCTCAAAGTCAAAAGTATGCCCCGTAAAAAAGATATCTATACCGCGTTTAGAACTGTGTGCGGCTGTATTAATGGTTCGTCTTGTTAACAAAATCAAGCACATATTTGAAATTCAGTTCGAATAGATATGGTACTGGACTGATTCGTCTATTGTCTTAACCTGGTTATCGAAGGAGTCCTAAAACTTTCAAATATTTATCGCAAATCGCGTTGCAGTTACTCAAAAACTTTCAAATTTAAATCAATGGCGTCATATTCGTTCCAAAATGAATCCAGCGGATATAGTGGCTCGTGGGGCATTTCCTTTAGAACTACTTCAATCAACACTGTAGTTCTCTGGTCCAGAATACCTTAAGTCAGAGAAGACTAACTGCCCCATTCTAAATACTAGGACACGGCCATTGATGATAACGACTATATGAAAGTCCTTATCAAAAGAAAATAAAATTAATAATTAAAAAAGATTAATTTATCATTAAACAATCAGCATAGGCCGCTACATTAAAATCATTACTTTCTAGTATTTAAATCATTTCGTCCACTACTAGGAGCCATATTAGTGGCGATAAGACTCCACCCTGTGGAGTACCTCGCTTAACCCTCATTCTGCTGCTTATACCACCTAGAGTGGAGTAAATTATGCGTGTACTAAGCATTTCTGCAATCCCGCTTCATACTCCTATGTTTATATTGGCCCTATGCCGGCTGCTAATTATTGCTTTAGTACTCACATTGTTGAATGCCCCTTCAATGTCAAGAAAGGCACGTAATGTGTATTCCCTAACTTGAAGAGAGTTTTCTATAGTAGAAACCACTTTATGAAAATCAGTATCTACTGATTAACCTTTTATGTATGCATTGTGAGATTTCAATAGATAGTTATCTCCAAACTCATCTTTGACGTACATGTCTATTAACCGTTCCAGAGTTTTCAATAAGAATGAGGACAACTGGTTTGACTTATCTTACCCGTTTTTGATATCTCGCTAAAGAGGGAGCTATTAAATGGACACATAGAGAAAACGTCAAACTTCTCAAAAAAGAAATAAGATTCGCTAAGAAAAACTCTTCGGAAAGTTTTTGCAGCTCTATCGAATGCACCAACGAAGCCTATCGTCTGAGGAAAGTTCTTGCAAAGGCTGGACACACTCTTATGAAAATATACTATCATCATACCATATCACCATACTAATATCAATAGCTCCCTCTTTAGCGAGTTCTGCAATTTTCGAATTCCATCAGGGTTGATGCTTTCTATCGTTTGTGCGCCGAACAGCACAGGCCCCCCCGAACGAGCGCTTGAGCTTGCTGGTAAGGTCATCTACCATCTTATCGATGTCTGCCGTCGAGCTTGGGAGAGAGTCAGGGAGTGATCCAAGAAATCTCCCCAGCTCTTCTTTTCCGAAAAGCCTTCCTCTCAGGAGCACTCGAGCTTAGACTGAAGAGTATCCAGCAATGATAGGATAGTGATGCCTTGTCGGACACTCTCCAATCAGAAATCTTTGCGGTAGAGCTATCTGATAAGAGTGTACTATCAAGAACTTCCCTTCTATTTTTAGTAATAAATGTTGGTGAATTGTCACGATTACATAGTAATCTCGCCTCTACAGTTAGTATCAGAGCTACCCCAAATAGTATGATGGGCGTTAGCATCACAGCCTAAGATTGAATTCCTCTTACCTTGATGAGACATTGTTACTTATGCCTTCATTTTCCCAGAAGGCAGGGTAGGTAAACCGACGCAAGCGTGTAGGTGTTGTCCTTCCCCTTTACCTCCAACACTGTCTGATCACCTGAGCTGTAATGGGAGAGCATTAGTACGTGAAGATTTTTCCTAACTGCGATACAAGTTCTAACCTTACCTTCGTTACCGTTATACAATACATTGAAGTTGTATGACCCTAATCCTTTCACCCGATTATGAAGAAGCAATGGTTTCTGGATTAGGGCCAAGTCACGCTGCTGCTTGCGAAGGAGCAGCATAAGATTGACCGAGGCGGCCTCACTGTGATGAAGATTTACTCGTACTACCTTCATTGGTCGTCAAAGTATTCTTCACTGTGATAGCCGTCTCATTAGGCTACGGCTTTCTCGTGAATCTCAAAGAGAACTCACCAGTTCCAAAGAAGAGCCGCATCTGCCTTTAGTTTTGGAGTTTCGGAGAGGATTCTCTATGATGAAAACTATACCTTTAGTTCCGTCTTTATTATCCTCTATGGCCACAATCTCCCAGCCGTCCATAGAGACCGCAGGGTTTTGTTTCTTTAAGAAGCAGAGAATTTCCTCTTTTTCAACGCCTATGTCAGATACATTCAGTCTGGCTTTCTCTCAATGTCAGATACATTCTCTCTCCTACTCGCAATCCAATCCATTCCTTTGCGAATGATGGTACCCAGGACATCGCATATTCTTTGGCAACTCCACGGCTGAGACCCCAAGCTTTGGAGTTTCACCGAATGTCTACCGAGCTGAACTCTGATATTGATGCAATCATCAACTAGGGCGCGAAAAACCGAGTTGAGTTCAATTTGTCAAAAACCTAGTTCTGTCTCCTTTCTCTTAAGTGGGATATAAATGTAGCCAAACTACAAACGAATGGAACTGATATAATACAATGGCTTGTCAATGCTTGGCATGCAACTTACCCCAGACCTTCGCTGAAATGACCAAATATCCGAAGCTGGCAAAAGTGGCGTTTGTGTGTTAACGTTTTTTCAGTCCTGAGGACTATCTATAAAGCCTATATTGCTGGAGCTTATTAGATCGTGTCTGGCATCAGGCATATAGCTTGATCGGGGACTCTTCAACCTGTGACCGAAACTCTTCGCTTGAACATCGTTGGAATGTTGGATGCTTATCGCTCCTTTACCGTTATTTCCACCATAGTTGTTCGGATGAAATCTATAGTTGTTGCCTGTCTATCAATTTAATCGTACTACTCGAGCGGCCTCTTCCGCAAACCCTTATCTTTTAAAACCAAGTTTCGGTCGCACAATAAAATTCAGAAGCTCGTTTTTTAACCACTCAACACGTATGTGGAATGTATTTCCTACAAACTATGATTGGCAAAGATTCAAGGCCAACGCGCATCGCCACCTATAGGCAAATTCACAGCTCAGCGACGAGCGAATGGGCGAACCGCGAACAAATCATTTTTAGCACATTTAAAGGCAAACAATTGACAATTTTACTATTGTTGGTGTGAATGAAACGTCAAAACTGGCGAATATTCGCTCGTTCGTGCTCGCAGTTCGCTGAGCTATGAATAAACCTTAACTCCTTCCTTTTCATATCCACTTCTAATTTCTCATACCATTTCCTTTCAACTCCATCGCTGGGCTTATAACTTTAAAGGATTCTGGTCCTAAGTAATAAAATACATTAAAAAAAAAAGGCTTAAAGAAGAATGAGACAAAACACCTTCCGAAGTGTACATATTTACATATTTACGAAAATTTCAAGCAGTCATTGATGCCAAAGGCTTGCCAACAAAATATTGATACTACCTTAATTTTTTTGTATTCAGGCTTCTGCGAAAGTGAAAATTGTTAGTGAATTAAGACTTCTGCTTTTTACACCCTATCTTATATAGAGACATATTAAAGGCAGACCCAATAAAGTACATGCGTATGTATATATGTAATGTATGATCAGTATCAATAGCCGATTCGGTTGAGCCATATGCGTCTATCTGTATGTCTGTCACGAAGCCTTTGAACATTGGGACAGAAAAAGTGTAAACATTTGCAAAATCTTCCTCTCACACTCACTTTTTGAATATTACTCAGTAGTTGAAGCTCGATTACTTTTTAAGCAAATACATATGTACATAAAGGTGTCCCATCCATGTATGAGAGAATTTTTTTTTTTCGAGATAAGAGGTATCAAAATGTGTTTAATTACACAAATACATACATAGATTACACAAAACGTAAAAAAGTAATTGTCATCTTAAAGTTTTGTACACAAATTTTGTTTTTTTGTGTGTAATATAAAAATCTATTTTAAAATGTATTTTATTTTTAAAATTATAAGACAGCACGAGAAAACAAAAGAAATAAAATACAGTTAAAATCAATAAAATGACTTATAATTTAAATTGTTTTTAAATAAATTTGGCGTTTGTGCCAGTTCTGAGTTTGAAAACTGGGTCTAATAAAGCCATCTCTAAATTAGTTTTAGTAACACTATATATGTTGCCTTTGTTGACAGTCTAAAGCGGCCCTTACATGGTCAATCGATTGATATCAATCATCGTGTGTCTGTAGATTGACGCTAGCTCTTACACAGTTTAATCGATTGACGTCAAATTTATTTCTTTTGAGTTTTTATTGGGTGCGGATGTACGATTGTGTTTCCTCAAAAAGAACTCTTTGTTCTCATCATCCCTTATTTTTATTTTTCCGCTTTCTTAATTGGTCGCCCCGAGCATGTTTCTACCTCCGTGACACAGAACAAAATGAAGAAAGCAGCTCAATCAAACCCTAACACGCGCATGATTCTTATCATGCAAAATCAAATATGTTTTGATTATCGTCAATCAAGCTTCCTCAAATGTATATGACGCAGGAAAAGGAAAGTCAACGATTTCCAAGCTCTTAGTTTGTTGCCATGATCTGAAGAAATACGTCGCAGATCTAGCTGTGTTGCAACCTGACACTCGTGCCACACCATAATTTCTGTGTAATCTCTAGCAGAGAAGTTAATTTACGATGGTTTAAATATCCAGCGTTCTCTAGCTTTTATTATTCTTTCCACCTCCTGAATATGGACTATCATCAAGTAGCACACTTCCCAGTAGGTTTTTGTGGTGCGCAAAATAAGCATTTCGTGTATGTATTACACTTAAATGAAATAAAAGTAAATATTTTTTTATATTTAGTTCAGGAGCTAAAATTAACTTCCTTACTTACTTAGATCCTTAACCCCTCGGAAAGCATAGGGTGCAACAGCGCCTGCGCACCATCTTGTTCGTACCTCTGCAGCGTGTTTCAGCTTTCTCGAACTCATTCCTAAAGAACTCGAATCCTCCTTCACTGTTCTGCGCACGTTTACCTAATGCGTACCGCTATTCTGCCTGCTTGGGTAAGTGGATTTCACTGCATGGCATATTTTGCAATGGAGTTGTCTTCTCGCCGTAGGGTGGCTCCAATCCACTGTCACTTTCTTCTTCGTATAACCTATAAACATAGGTTCCTGGCCGGTTTTCATATAAAGCTGTTCGTTGGAGATACGGTTTGGTCAAAAAATCATTTAACATTTGTTTACGAGGACTTGCAGCCTACGTGTGTTATTGGTGTCCACCTTCCAGGTGCTCCACCTATGAAACAACACCGATTCTACGTTTGAGCGGAACAGTCGCAGCTTCGTCCTTAAGCTGATAACATTGCTTTTCCAAATGATGTAAAGCATTCCAAACGCAGCTTTGGCTTTCCAGATTCTGCTGCACACACCCAGTTCGTTGCCGCCACGGTTTGCCAAGACCACACTTTCTATATAGAAAGTTGTCAACTTTCTCGACTTCATGTCCGGCAATGTTAAGTTGGGCGCCTTTATTAGAAGTGCTCAGAGCTTTTGTTTTGGCTGTGTTAATTTTGAGCCCCACTTTGTTGCCTCAGCTTCTTGATTCTTGATGGAGGTCCATTATCCGATGTAAAAGTAGACAAACAGCGCAGTCTAGCTGTGTAAGGTAAGATGTCATAGTCCAGCGAATTCCATGTTTTCCTTCCGTCAATCTCGATTATGATCCGCATGGTGTTAATGTGCACAATGCAGTAGGAAAGCCTGCCTGTTTGACGTCGAGAGTTGAATCTGAATGCTCCCTGATCCTTGCAAGAACTATTCTTGCAGTTATTTTGTCTACGGCTGGCAGAACACATATACCTCTCCAGTTTCCACAATCCATCAGGTTTCCCTTTTTCGGAAGCTTGATGATCATCCCTCTTTTCCACTCCTGCGGAATCTCTTTCCGATCCCAAGCTCTCCTTATTAGCGGATGCAGCAAATCTGCCGATATATCTGGCACCGCTTGAAATAGTTCGGCAGGGATGCCATCAATACCAACCGCTTTGTTTTTCTTGAGGGACCTGATCGCTGTTATGATTTCGTTCCTACTGGGAGGTGCGGTGCGGATTCGGGAATTTGTTGCTTCGGAGTGCTCGTTCGAATTTGAGGACATATCGACATGGACTAAGTGGTTTTATACTGTGGCGCAATGTTCTCTCCATTTAACGTGCTGAAATCAGACAAAGTGAAAACTGACATAGAATTAATCACACTAACTAGCTATTTTATATAATACTAGCTGGACCCAGCATCCTTGAAGAAGTACAAATAATTAAAGTCTGTACCGATTTAAATGATTCCGACACTAACATTAATAATACACATTTTGAAAAACGATTTCGGTGCAAGCCATATATTATTAAAAACACTGGATTTGCAAATTTTTGGCTCCTTATTTACATGAGAAGAAGGATGATGATGACAGATTTTGTTTATATTCACCTTTTTTTTATAATTTGCACATGCCAAAGAAGATATGAATACCCTTTTACTGATTAACAGGGCACGGGCGTTAGTTAATTTGGAAGAGAGAAGAAGGGATAGGAAAGAGTTGGTGTAGTGGTATTTGAAACTCAGGTGATATTAGGTTTCAATTTTTATTCACCGTGGGTGGTTTGCAATTTGACTGGGGAGAGAGTTGTGTGTGATTTTTGCACTCGTTCGTAATTCAAAGCATTTTTTTCGCGTTCATGTTGAAATACATAAAGTACTTTCTAGGCGAATTATTTATTTTTTTAATGCTGTGAAAATTAAATGGACTTGGTCGGGAATTGATCAGCAAACCTCTCATTCAATGACCGAACACACTACCACTACACCGTGGCCACCCACGTTATGATAAAGTAGCTATCTACGTATTTTTCAGTGAAGGTTATGTATAGTCAACTTCTTTCAAGTGCATGGAAAGAGTTAACATTTTATCAATTTGCACATCTAGGGGCCAGTCATCATTGAAACGCATCACTGAAATTTTGATTTCCAATTTTAAGACGATTAAGCGAACAATATTGCTTTCAATTGATGTCGAAATAAAGTTAATCACTTGTAGAATAAACTCACAAAAAAAATACTTAACTCTAATTAGAAATTTTCTGTAAATCCGCTTTTATTATTCCACTGCTCATTGAAAATGTAAGTTTATTCTGTATGACGGCACATATAGAAAAGATAAACTTTCGATCAGTGTTCGAATCATTAAAATCAGTGCAGAAATAAAGTCTCAGGAGGGATTGAATCGTTCACAAAGATGTACATATGATGCCGTCAGTCCATAATCCAGACCAAACACTGACTTTCTCTGGAGGTATTCCAATTCAGAACATTTCGAGTGGACTGTTATCGTCCCCAACCAGAAAGTTTTGCTTTGTAATGAACCCATTCGTCCAGAAATGAATGTGAAATGTTGCTCGAACAGAAGTCCCACTTTCATAAAACGTTTTAATCATGTCGATTTGGCAAGACAAATTAAATACAGAACAGCCAATTTTACAAATGCCTCAACAATATGTCCGGTATTACACGGCGCATGTATTTAATGCGCAGTTCTCGGTTATTTTGTTTTGAAGTGTCATTCGCTCATTATTACACGAAGACTTCTCCGATTTTTCAGTATTGTGCATTGTTTGACAGCTATCTTTCATTTCAATTTTCTTTGTTCGTTCGGTGTTTCGGTGTTCGGTTTAGTAATTAAAATAATAATAATAAAAATACAAAAATGAAATCAGTGAATGATTTCAACAATTTATTCATTTCATTTCTTAATTGAAAATTGCATGTTAAGGCTTAAGTCCATTTCATTTCATTTTCATTAGCCATAGCCATATTCAAGATGTTTGCTTACCAAAGAGGAAAAACGAAATGAAGCAAATTCAAAAAGCAACGAGAAAGGAGAAACGTCAAAAACATGCAAGGAATATCCTATCCGTGCATGTCGAGAAAGAATTATTTCTGTTTCATTTTTACTTTCTTCCTTTCTCTTTCGCACTTTATTCATACAAGGCTAAACATGCGCCGTGTCATACCGGACTATGGTCGCACTCACCTGTTAAAGATAAGTAATCCATATTGTATTAGTTTTTGATAAATATTTTGAAATTAGGAACCCTTTTCAGTTTTCGTGGGCAACAGAACGTTGTGGATAAACATTTCCTTGTACGATCGTAACAGCAGAACGTAATTTGTGAAATTCCTCATCGTAACGTAGAGTCAATTGCAAATGGCGAAGTTTGATTCAGGTCCTTATACTGTCACGAACAGCTACTAAATATTCCATAGAAGATTCTTAGCAGACAGGAGCACCAACGTGTTCAGCATAGTTTGCGAAGCAAACGATGAATACGATCTACAGAGAGCTGTAGTTCAGCAAGTGTGACATTTCTTTTACCTTATTATGCAGGAGCTCTGATTATGCAGGATCAGAAAAATTGCAGGAACGACATGTGAAGTTCGATTATTACAAAAAAGTAGAACTAAGGGTGGGTGCCGTGGCTCAGGGGTTAGTGCGTTGGACTACTGAGCAAGGGTTTCTAATATTGAATCCAGAAAAATACAAACAAAAGTTTTTCACGGCCCCACCTCTTCCGAGTGTCTGACAAACTTTCAGCTATACATAACTGTCATGAGAAAGCTTCTCAAAGTTTCTCTGTGCCCTTCAGATACAGCATAAAACTGTAGGTCACCTCTGTACGTGCAGAAATATATACCACGCACAACATGTACAGTTGCGAGAAGTTGCGGCCTAATATTTATTTATTTATTTATTTCAGAATTAAGGGCAGGGTTTTACGACATTCGGAATAGAACCAAAAATTAGAAGTTCTCATTGAGAACACAATCTTTTGAGTCAAAATTGCATCTTTCATACCCAATTTTCCTCAGCAATCCATACCACACCGATATGCATTGAACCTAATGCATCATTGATATCAAAATTTAATTTGATATTACAAAGTAGCACAAAGGGTGCATACACTAAAAAGAGGTCATAAAAGCGACTCCTTGTCTTAGAAAATCCGGTAGTGACAAAGCAGAAACAATGTAAGATGAGAATTCATTCACATTCATTCATTTCTATGACCAGTGCACTCAATGTTTACATTCAGTTTCGTTTACTTAGCTTTGCTTTGTGTTCCGTCTATGGTGTTATGCAGCAAGGTTGTTATTATATATTATTGGTTCACCATACTACGCTCCGCGTAAGAACGCTTTTTTAGTACCTTTTGCACCAGTGGAGTTTAAATAAAGAAAGAGGTCTCTAATCTTGATTTCATCTATTTCGCTGGGATCTTCGAAGAAGGGTTTGCCAAGCGTAGTCAGCTTGACTATCCGTATAAATAGCAATCTTTTGGTTGGATGTTGAGTGATATCTTAGAATCCGGCAGGCTCATCCAATCGCGAGAAGCTATGCCTGAAACACGCTAAGAGAGTCTTGAAGACGGAAAGACTATTATAAGTTGGCCCAAGAAGATGCCTGGGCCAGCTCCGCAGTCCATCTTTGATCTATCTGTAAATATCTGAAGAATTGAATGACATCAGTTTCGTAGACCACTTACAGCTGGTAGGGGGAAGTCTAAAATGAGAAGAATGTGTACAACGGTTGTGTACATTTTTGACTCGAGTCCCCGTCTTTTACCGAATGTTTTATTACGGGCGTAAAAAGCTATGCTTGCTTTTTTTACCCGTTGTTTATACCCTATCATAAGGGTATATTAAGTTTGATACATAGGGCTATCTGTAATAATTCGCGTTAACAGATAGACCCAATAAAGTACATATATAAATGATCAGCATCACTAGGCGAATCGATTGAGCTATGTCCGTCCGTCTGTGTCTCACCAGTTTTCGGGCCTTAAATTTTGAGCTAGGTCGATTAGATTTTGTATACGAGGTCCTTGCAAAAGTAAGCAATACAAGTGCAAAAATTTTCAAAATCCGCCCACTTTTCAAAAGATTCACTTTTTTCAGTATTTTCATATGAAACTCGAAAGAACTTACTTAAGTAAATAGGTATATTGTGGGAAATGTTAGCATAATCACAAACGATCCCAGGTTACCAAAGAAAACACCGACAATTAAATTTAGAATAAGATAGTTTAATTTAATGATATAAATTCAAGTTAATTACAAGTATTTTGAAAAGGAAAAGAGAACTGAACTATAATTTCAAGAGCAGAGTATATAAATATGAAAGCTTTTACAAACTTATACATAGGTAGGGATGAACACAATCATAAATAAAATAAAGAAAGATATGTAATACAATAAACAATACTATCCATTACATTTTTCAACATAGATATATATTTAATCTACAAATCTTTCACACATTTTATCAAAAAACTGTTATTCGAACAATATCACTTCTACGAGGTCCTTGCAAAAGTAAACAATACAAGGGTAATAATTTTCAAAATTCGCCCACTGACACGCCCATTTTTCAAAAGATTCACTTTTTTCAGTATTTTCATATGAAACTCGAAAAAACTTACTTAAGTAAATAGGTAGATATATTTTTACTCTACAAATCTTCCATACATTATATTCGACCATGCCTACATTTTAGGGGCGTTTTTGATCAAAAAACTTTCAGGCAGTCCTTCTAGGGCTGGCAGAATTTATGTTTATACCAGATGTTGAAGATCGCTCTGGTCAACTTCTTGAGCTTAGTCAGATCTCCATTCCACCATTCTTGTTACTATAACTGACTGGACACGAGACGTTAAGACAAATGCTCATTGCTTTTTCAAAAATTTCCACTTTCGAATAAAGCTTTGTGGTCGACTCGATTTTTTCACTAATTGATACATTTCCCAGTTTTGCCTTAAGTTCGTTTGGGATTTCTATAGGGCTGAGAAGTCTTCATCTCGAGACATGTCGTAAAGGATCCACTTATGGTCCGAAAAGGATTGTAAATTGAACACTCTCCAGTTTTCTACTCTAAAGGTATCATTATTTGTCGATAGTGTGATGTCAATAACCACTTCCCACCCTTTAAAATTATCCGTACTCGGAAAAACCAAGGTAAGAGTCTTACCAGTATTGCAGACAGAGAGATTATTTTTAACAATGAAATCGTATCATTCCCCAAAGAGTAAGCCTGGCGTTGGCGTCGCAGCCCATCAGAGGGTTAGGCTTGTTCTTGTTGACAACGGATGTTAAAAATGGAACTTCCACAGATCGGGAAGTGATAACATATAGATAGACATGGCTAAATCGACTCGGGTATTCAATCTTTCTCTATGTTACAAATTATGTGTCAAACTTAATATACACTTGGATACGGTATAAGCAAAAATGCAGTAGGCGTTACGAAAGCCATAGTTCAAAGATAAAGACTGTCCGAGTAAAGTGTAGATGTTTTGGGAGACTTAGAACATGAGAAGTAAAAAACATTTGTAAACCAACCGTTAAATATAGAGTAAATATTTCAACTCTGTATCTTCATGAGAATCTAGGAGCTTGAAATAGAAACTATAGAGTTTATAATGATTATTTATTGACATTAGAAGACTAATGCAGTTGAGACTATAGCTATAGTATAGATAGTTTTATATATATAGATAAAGATAGATATATTTATTTTCGTATTAAATTTGCAATGGTACCTTCAATGTATAAAAATAAAATAAATAAATAAATAAATATACCTACATATAAATATATAATTATATAAATAATTAAGTAAGTAAATAAATAAAAGAAATAAATAAATAAATAAATAAATAAAATAAAATAAATAAGTGAATGTATAAATAAATAAATTAATAAATAAGTAAATAGATATACATAAGTATAAGTGTAAGCAAATAAATAAATAAATTTAAAAAAAATAAATAAATGTATAATTAAATAACTAAATGAAGAAAAAACAAAAATAAAACCAAAAAACACGTAAATAAATACTAACATAAATAGATAAATTTAAAGTGAGCAAATAAGGAAGTAGAAACATACAAATAAATAATACAAAAATAAACAAGTAATTAAATAAAACAAACATGCTCAGACATTTAATGCGTTTATAATGGGATACTCTGAGGTAACACAATTTAGCAGAAACTTGTCCGTCAGTTTAAATCTAACACCACGTGCTATGTTGGCTCCTGAATCCAAATTGATAATCGGGGAAGACCTCTATAAATTTTAAAAGTCTGCTTTTGATTATTTTTATAACCTATCCTAAGGGTATATTAAGTTTGATACATAGTTTGTAACATAGAGAAATAAAGTATATATATAAATGCTCAGCATGACTAGCTGAGTCGATTGAGCTATGTTCGTCCGTCCGTCTGTGTGTCACAAGTTTTCGGTCCTTGAATTTTGAGCTAGGCCGATGAAATTTTGTATACGAGGTCATTGGAAAAGTAAGCAATACAAGTGTAAAATATTACAAGTATTAAAATATTCAAATATTTTTGAAATCCACCCACAACCTCAGCCACTTTTTGAAAAAATAATTGTTTTGGTGTGATTTTATAAAAAAGATTTAAACACAAATTTGTGCAAGTTTCTGGTGGAAGCGGCAAAATGCATAGTGATACTTATAAATGTATGCATGTATATAGGAAAGGGATAGGGTATAACACGATCCGCTCCAGGCGGATTTCCATATGTTTATTTTAAATTTGCTTTATACTGTTCCAGAATGACTTAACATTTACGTTTGACGGCGGGGTGGTGATGTTGTCCATGTGCTTGATGCTCTGCGTTGGGGTAACGCGGGGAAATCATGCATTGACATGTAGTTAATTGTTTTTGTGTTGGGAGATGTGTTAACGATCGGATGAGAGCGATAGCAAATAGGTTTTGTGGCAATTTTCGTTCTAATTGCCAAGTACTGGTTGCGGCTTACATATTCATTATCTGGGGACTTATGTATTCCATTGCAGTTCGCGCACTTGTGAGTGTCAGCATTGGTGCATTCAACTGTTGGGAGGGCCGAGGCCCAGGGCCGAGACCGACCGACATCAGTAGCTCACTTCGGAGGTGCGAGCGCTGCTGTTTACCGATTTAGGGTTCATCCGCCACCATCTCTATTCCATAACCCTGATGAAGTCATGGAAATCCTTACAGCCCTCAGCTTCGAATATGTCGAAGTAGCTCATGTAAGGTGTTAGCCAAATCGTCCATGTATTCCATCTGTAGCTGTAGTCCAACGCACTAACCACTCGCCACAGCACCGACCCGACAACACAATCTAAAATATTTGTCTCTCTCGTTGTTGGTTTTTAGTTTTCATTTTTCGCGTAAAAAATGGATAGAAGCAGAAATTTAATAAAACGAGAATGAAAGCAGTAATCATTCGCACATTTCCAAATATAAAATATAAGCAAATATGAGAGAAATCATTAATGTAAACACATAAGGGTGGGTAATTTCTACCAACTGCCAAATTCGCATATGCAATGAGCGGCTGAGAGCCCTCTAATGATCGGTAATGTTTCCGAAAGTGACCGAAAACTAAACTTATCGACGCTGGGCTTATTATGTGTTGGCTCATAAGATCGTGTGTATTCGTGGGTTTACATCTGCGTGCATATGCAGCCAAATGTTGATTATGTTTCTCACTTAAGAAATTTCCCCATGCTACGAATTTTAGTGCAAGAAATTTCTGTGGGCTGGTTTATTGAAACTGTCAAAACTGTTAAACCAGTGTATTTTCATCTTTTTCTTGTTTAACCAGTTCGTTTACTTTTTCGTAATTTTAGCTCTCTCTGAGAGAATTTTACCCCCACTCTTCAAAATTTTATAATCTACTAATTTTAGTGCAAAAAGTACGCGAACGAACGTAATATGTAGTATTCTGAAACAATATTTTTATATATAATCTCTTTTCATGACCTTGTCTTATTGTTTGTTTTATTTAAGCTACCTCACTACTTCTATAATAACTGAAGAGCAGCAAATAAGCTTAGATAGGAGAAATTCATCAGGAGTTCTGCTATCTCCGGAAATTGATATATCCACCAGCTCATCAAGAATTAATTTAACCGAATCGAACGAAACGGATGGGTTTTACATGCTGAAGAAAGATTCACAAAGGCGAACAACACTTTCAAAAGTTCTTTCAAATGACGAGATCAAAATTTGTGAGATATGGATGGATAAACTGGAAATAGAGAATAAAAATAAACTAGCCATACAAAAAAATGACCTATGTGCTATGATACGAGGCCTTCGCCAGTACATAATTGATCAAAATAAGGAGAACTTAGAAAAAACGATAAATGATTTGAAATCGACTCTAGATTTTGATACAACAGCCATTGACCATTTGCATTTAGCGTTATATTCATTTCAAGAAGCGGTTATTAGTGTTCTTAGATTACACTGTATAAAACCCCATTGGATGTTTGCTTTGGACAACTTGGTAAAAAAAGCTGTGCAAGCAGGAATTATGATTCTATCACCAGGTAACAACAACCAATATGTAGTTGAATTTGTATTTATAAAATTTTTATATATTGTTTAACAGAGCTCGGAGCGAATTTAGCAGGACAGGAAAATATGTTAAGCAGTGGTGACGACTTGATATTTACCGAAAATTACTCAAGACCTGTATCTCCGGATGTAAAGAGATCCAACTGTCAGAGTTTACATTGCAGTGAAATTAAGCAAGTTGTTAAAAGTTTGGTGGAGTCTCAACAGTGTATTCAGACAATTCTTAAGATAAATATTGAACAACAGAAGGAAGAAATTGAAATACTTACTAAAGTTTATCTTGCTATGTCACGGCTATATAAACATTCTGATAAGCCTAGGTGAGTTTTGAATTAAATTCCTTACAAGAAAATTTCACGAATCAATCTAATTACACATTAATTTATGTATTAAAACTATATGAAAATCCGCTTAAAACAGATTTCTTACCCAGCCTTCTGGTTTTGTAATGTACATCATGTATATACATCATTTTCTTATTTCATGTTCAACTTCTTTCTGGTATAAAGGCTGAACTATAATAGTCGAATGGTTTCGTACGACCACTTCCAAAACAGTGTGAATACACAGGATTAGTACTGAGCTAATAGCTTTCGGCTTCAATTCTTTGAGTGTTTGACCCTTTCGGTAATTTTTGCTCATTAGAAATTCCGAATCCATTCGCTCTCACTTATGAAAAAGCGGCAATCAGATGGGAAAAATTCTAAAATGAGATTTTATAACGTGCAAAATGAACCCAATTTTAGGTTTCAATGAGTTATACTATTAATTTTCTCAAAACAATTGAAATTTTTTATGGAAAAACGCAAAAATTAACCAGCCAAACTACTGGACAGATGCTTCCGAACGCATACTACCATTACGGGTTACTTAAGGCAATAACTACACTGAAGGTAACTGACGTAGTATTTTGACATTAGCTTCCGATTGCTTATTACTATTATAGTACAGCCTTTATAACAGAGCTCATTTAGATAGGGAGACGAAGACTCGAGACTTTTTGACGTTCTCTTTTGGTGTCCCTGTGTTACTTTTATACGTCGAAACCCCACTCAAGGGTTCTTTGATATTTCTGTTTCTACATTCATTCACAATTTTTCTGTGTGCAGGCACTGTACTCCACGATGATATTTACAAAACCGTTAAACTTTTCTCAATTCCTTCCTTATTGTATCATATCGATTTGCCACAATAACATTCGTACACAGCCCTTTTACTTAGTTTGCTGGTTTTTACGTTTTCTTCTTCACATTTTTCATTCTTTTCCACACAAAAACTGTCCATTATATGCTCTCCATAAAGTTGTCATTACCTTAAATAATAAAAAACTTTCTTCGTTCCAGCGATGTCAGATTTGGGGAATTTTTCACATTTTGGGAAATTTTTCATTGTATGGGGAATATGGGAATAATAACCACTGAAAGTCAGCTGTATATTTCGCACCTTTTTTTTAAAATGAGGAATTTTTTTTATAAAATTTTTTTTTTAAAAAATTCCCCGGAATGGAGATTTTGACAAAGAAAAATCTGGCATCACTGCTCCACTCATATCCACGCATTTTTCTCCACTCTTTTTTCGCATTTGGCAACAAATATAGAGGTTTCATCTTCTGTCTACATTTCTCAACTTCATTTAATTGACTAATCAGTTGGGTCTGCGCTAAAAATCAGCGCAGTCAACATTCTTCTTTCTTGTGTGTACACAAGAGAAGATGATTGGAAAAGAGAAACCTGCGCGAAAAGTTGCATAGTAATTTGAAATGGACTCTAGTAGTACCTACTGCCTAACAAAACTGATTACTGCCCATAAGCTTTAAACTATGATTTAGTTGTTGACACAAGGAATTCGATTCGAAAATTCCAACGCTGTGGCGGCGCAGTTGATAGATCAATTTTCTACACCATTTTGGTTGGCGTTAATGCAGTTGACTGTTATGATGGGAAATAGCTTAGACTTTACTTATAAGTCGTCGAACGTGAGATTAGAGTTAAGAACTTCTTTTTGTTGTGTGTCTTTAGAGTTGATTGGGGTCAAAAAGATCCTAGAGAAGTATTCAATTGTTATTTCAAGCTCAGACATTGAGTCAAGGCTTAGATCCCTTAGCAAACTATCACATTGTAGGCCTGGAACCCCTGTCTACAGTACATATATTTGTTTTATAAGATTTAATACTCCTTCAAGCTCATCTTTGAAGTAGAGGTTTAAATCCCTTAGCAAGCTATCACATTGTCGACTCCTTCAAAGCCATGTTCGAGTTTTAGTCAGGTTAAGTCATACTTCATTCCAATTGATCCTCGCTCCAAGCTAAGATTGCGAGTCGAGGATTAGGTCTTTAGCTCTTTCATCGAACGTTAAGCTTAGGTTCTATGAATCCATGCTCTTTCAAGGCGATCCTTTAAGTTTGGATCGAGTTTACTCTCCCTTGAGATCCATTAGGCATGATACTTGTGATAAAAAATGTCCAAAGAAAACTTGAATTGCTTTTATTTAAGTTAAAGTCTAAAAGCTTTGCTTTCGGCGTTTCGCCTTCTAACTTCGCTTAAGTAGGCTACACACTATCAGTTTTCAACTGACAGTATTGCTAAATTGATGGAAAACTGATAGTGTGTAAATAGAACTGATCAATGAGGATGGAACTGATGGCGAGGGTTGAATTTTTTCGTGGATTTTGCTGGAGTGATGGAGAATGCTGCATGTATGTGTATAATGAGAGGTAGATTTCATGATTTGGGTCGAGCGAGGGTCATATTTGATAGTCCAGGCTTCTGTGTCCCGGATCTTTCCACTTTTTCACACACTTTTTTTTATTGTTAGTGCAATAATAATACATACACACAGGCAGACAGTAAGACAGACAGACAGACAGAATCGCCCGACCTACTTGTGCGTAAAAATTTTTGCCTGCGCCCAAAGAAGACAAACCGAACAATAAACAAAAAAAAAAGGAGAAAACCTTCGAAAAACTGTCGAACCACCTGGAATGATAGTGTGTAGCCTGGAATGAATTGATGAGAACTGACAGTCCAGGACTGTCAGTTGAAAACTGATAGTGTGTAGCCTACTTTAGAGTCTCTATTGCATTTCTTAGAGCTATACGCGCAGGCAGCTGAAATAAATTTGACACCTGCATTCCCTTCCTACAGTCCGCACCCACTTATTGAGCAAACTCCTATCCTAGGGGTATTTTAAGGTTGACACATAGTTTGTAACATAGAGAAATATTGAAGATAGTCCCAATAAAGTATTTATAAATGATCAGCATCACTACCCGAGTTGTTGAGTAGAAACAATATTTGATAGATGTTAATTAATTTTCAAAAAAAAACATTTTGATATGTTTTATGACGAATTATGACGCATTGTAGCATTTGTGGTAGTGCCATGGCGCAGTGGTTAGTGCGTTGGACTACTGCGCAAGGGGTTCCAAGTTCGAATCCAGACAAATACCATCAAACGTTTTTTCACGGCCCCACCTCTTCCGAGTGTCTGACAAACATTCAAGAGTATTACTGTCATGAGAAAGCTTCTCAAAAACCCCTCTGCCCTTCGGATACGGCATAAAACTGTAGGTCCCTTCTGTATGTGCAGAAATGTATACCACGCACAACATGTACAGTTGTGAGAAGCTAGGTCTTGGCCCTCTATGGGCTGCTTTACGGCCTGATATTTATTTTTTTAGCATTTTCATATGTCTTTGAACTGTCTGTCATAAAAATAAGAGAAACAAAATACAGTATAAGGTGATGAAAAATGTTCAAAATCCGCCCACTACTACGCTCACTTATTAATAAAATTCGTTTTTGAAGTAGTTTTATAGGTTACATACCTATTTAAAAAAAAAAAAAAATTATGAAAGGAGCTATGTACATAGGAAAGGGATAGGGTATCATACGATCCGCTCCAGATGAATTGTAACGTTTTTATATGTTTTTGTAATCAGTGTAACAAAAATACTAGTAAATACTCAACCAAAATTTTTGAATTGTAGATGTTTGCAGTTTTATATACATATACTTTTCTTACTGTTTTCTTATGAGATTTTTTCCCATCTATTTGAACAGGTCGCCAACGTCAGGCGAATGTATTTTATACGTATTCAATTTTAATTCTAATGAATTTAACCGATACAGATAAATTTGAAAATTCGTTTTGCTCATAAGGTCTTAAGAAATTGTCGAAATCGTTCCTTATTCAATCAACTAAATAAATCTTTATTAGCATTGCATGTGCTATTGATTTAACTATGCATTTTAAGTACGTATGTATTATTGCTCACTTTATTCGTCTTTATTTATGGCTTTTATATATATAACACTCACTTTTTTTTTCATATATGTGTATATATTTTTTTTTATTGTAGAGTTTCTCTGCCAATTCGACGTCAAAAAATGCGGAAGAGAAATAAAAGAACTGGTATAGTCGGAAAAAGTAATCCTGAAAATGCATTACGCATAGACAATGAACTGAGGACTTGGTTAGAACTTAATAAAATAGATGATGAAGCTATATCAAAGATTTTAAAAGAAGGATTTTCGTATATAGATTTCGTATTTCATACAGAAAAATCGGACCTACTAAGACTGGGATTGAGGTAAGATAAATATAAATTTAAATTTGGTTAAAAGCTTTTTAACACTGAAATATGCATAAGTCGAGTCTTAAGTGTACAGAAACATATTAAAATATATACTTATACATATATAAAAAAATAAGTTAATAAAAACGTGAATCTAATGAACGTTTTTTATAAATTTAGTACCTCGTTGGATAGCCCTAAGTTTTGATAATAGCATTTATTCATAAAGAAATTGATCTACCCATTTCCGCGATACGTTTTGCTCAATTTTAGACTCCTCCCAAATAACACGTTCTAAATTATCCTCGGTGCTACGTTACGACATATTGGTCGAGGTGATCTCATAGCTGTTTAATTTCATTCCAAATCAGCGAAAGCGGCGGCGTTATATGATGCGTTAAATGATGAAGCAGCTGTTCACGCCTACGTGCCATCATGTGCGATTTCAAAAATCTTTGAAAAAATAATCGCACTCCTCCTGTAGAGGAGCAGGTGTCCCACAAGGATCTGTAATAGGCCCTCTGCTGTTCATATTATACATTAATTCCATCTTTAAGATACCTCTAAATGGTAAAATATTTGCGTTCGCGAATGATTTGGCCGTTTCCCAGGCTGCTCCCAGCATTGTTGACTTAATCAAGCAGATGAATATGAACCTGATCTTGTTGAATGATTATTATTTTTTTTTTTTTATTATTATTTATTTCTTATTAATTCATTATAAGTACAATTCTTAGAACTATGTATTGATAAGATAATAAATACGAATAAGAAATTAGGTGACATTCTGTATTTTGCATACAAAGTAATAAAAATAGTTTTGAATGCCACTTCAGAGTTTTAAAGTTTACATTAATTTTGGGTGGGGTGACCTTATGTGATAAAATAAAAATAAATATCGGGCCGTAAGCAGCCCATAGAGGGCCAAGGCCTAGCTTCTCACAACTGTATATGTTGTGCGTGGTATACATTTCGGGACATACAGAAGGGACCTACAGTTTTATGCCGTATCCGAAGGGCAGAGGGGTTTTTGAGAAGTTTTCTCGTGACAATTATACTCTTGAGTGTTTGTCAGACACTCGGAAGAGGTGGGGCCGTGAAAAAACGTTTGATAGTATTTTTCTGGATTCGAACTTGGAACCACTTGCGCAGTAGTCCAACGCACTAACCACTGCGCCACGACTCTATGTGATACAATTGTAAAATCCAGAAATAATGTATGGTGTAGTATATGTGGAACAAGATAAATTGTACTAATTGAAAAGTTACAAAATTAATTCAAATATGTACTTAGGTTACTTAGGTTTAGGTATCATCAAATGGTTCTTAGCAGTAAGTCTAAAGTTATGTCTTTTTCCCTGTCACATAAATATATGCTCAATAGAGTCGGTTACCATAACCATGACTGTTCTGACTCAATCTGTGATAAAGATTGCATATTTTTGAAATCTGTTACGGAATTTAAATACCTAGGTGTAACTTTAGTTAGCAAATTAAATTGAACACCACACACACTCAGACCATAAAAAGGTCTGTATACATAGCCTTAAATAAAATATATCATCTACGAAAACTTGTTCCGACTAATTTCCTTAATACTATATATTATGCGTCAGTTGATTCCCGTTTGGAGTATGGTATTTCTTGTTGGGGTAGTGCATATTTATGATACCTTACACCGCTCATTATTGCCCAAAAGAAGGCAATAAGGACAATACTGTTCAAACCGAGATGTGAACCACCACTACCCTTATTTCAATCTACCAAGATATTACCGCTGTAATACCTTCATGTTTACAAAGTACTGACGCTCGGGGTGGTCACACCCATGTAAGTCGAAATGAACTGTATTCACTCGTTCTTCGACTGAAGTTGTAATTCCTAGAGTAAGAACAGAATACTGCAGAAGATTTGCCACCAATATAGCTCCCTTAATTTACAATCGATTACCGACCAATATACGCAACCAAGTAAGATGTTTATCCAGATAAGGATAGTATATAATATAGTATATATATAGTATATAAGGTAATTGCGACATTTTTCCTTACTTTCGTATTACTTACTTAGTTAGTTCTACTAACTCGTATTTTCTTCTTTTTGTGTGACACTTTAGTATCTACTAAATAAACTTGCCACTGATTCTTCTAAGCACAAAATGTACATTTCATTTCAATACCAACAAAAAAGAAATGAAATTAAAATAAAACTCATGATTAAATAGACGAAGAAATTAAAAATTAAATTTTTCAAAATATTTATTAATACTTTTTTTGTGAAGTAACTTTAGGTAAGGTATTTGCTACGAAAGTTCTCGCCTGAGCAACTGAAGGACTTTGTTAGGGACTGGTTTAACCCCCAGCCTTGCATTCCTGTGCACGGATTTGTGCTTTACAGCGCTCGCTCCACCACTGAAATCATGTACCTCAGTCCGATGGACAAGAGGCATATGTAGAGGATTAAACTATTGAGCAGTTTAGAACCCTATACTATGCCTCTTGGCTTTGGCCAATACCTTCTTGACAACGCACAAGACTCTCGGTTCTCCCGACAAGTGGGAACAGTAGCTCTGCCGATGCTATTGGCGCAGCTTGAAAAAGCTCCACGGTATGCCATCCAGTCCTGCCGCCTTATACTTACTGGGGGTTGTGGTACGAATTCGGTAATTTCTTTCTACGGACACTTCAGTCTGATTTGGGTGTATATTTCTGGCGAATACTAGGTTATTTTCATCTATTCAGTTGTTCCTCTTCGGCTTTAAGCTCTTCGGTGATTCTATAAAGGGTTCTGCTGTCGCCCCTCGCTGCTGCTTCTTCTGCTTCCATAGCTAGCGAATCGGTGTTTTTGCGCTTGTCACGCTACGCTGCACTTCTCTCATCTTCATGCGATATAGGAACTCTAGCTCGATCCTCCCTGCTGCTGGAGTTGCTGCAATTCGAGCTCTAAGCTGTTTTCGTTCGTTGATTCTTTTCCATGTATCTTCAGAAAACTACGCCCTATGCTGCCGTGCGACGGGATTTTATGACTTACCAGTTTCATTAGTAATTTTGTCCAATTCCTTCTGGTTCACATTTTGCGCAATTGAGTTTAAATTCAAATTTCGCATTCTGTTTCGTAAGTTCCCGTAGCATTTTGGCAATTAATGGAAAATGTTTTACGAACATACAAAAGTAACAAATAATATGTCATAAAAATATGATTTTTCGTTGAAGAAACTTTCATTTCATCCCCTCGATCATAATTCCAAACAATTTCATTCATTGAACATTTCGTTCAACGACAGTTAAGTCGAACGATTTCATTCGTTGAACATTTCGACGTTCGACTATTTTTTTCATTCGTTTGGATTTTGAACCATCATCGGTTGGAAACATTTGAACAAAGGATTTCTTTTCGTTTGCACTTCGGACCATCTAATGCAGAAGAATTTGAATGAATAAATTTTTCGGCCGTTCGGATTTTGAATTATAAGTAAATGAGAGTTTATTCCTTAGTGCTGACTGCTGATCAGAGCTATTTCACGTATATTCTCTTTTAAGAAAGATTTTGGTTTCTACAGAAAACGGTCTGCTGTTGTTCGACCGAAATTGTTTTAAATTGATTGACTTTGTCGCTCGTTATTTTCACTGTTAAAATACAGGTGTACTGTTGAACTATTTTGTTTTTCAATCCAAGTGAATGGTCTTTACTCAGTATTTCATTAGTGTTTGCTCGCCCCTTACAACACAGAAATTAGTGAGTGAAAAGAAGTGAAATTATTTAACTATTAAGCTATGACATGACAGCTTAAGAGATCGAGTATTGAAATTGGCCTACTGTCATGTGGCGAGAACGCCTTTCACAATCTGCTATATTTTGCTATATCGGTACTACTAGAAAGGGCAGATCCAGTGGAGGGGCACAATGACACAGGCCTTCTTGATAATATATTAAATGAAATGCCATCTAGGTTTCCTAGATCTCAGCTGAAAAGAAAAGGGAAAAGTTTTTTTTTTTTTTTTTTTTTTTTTCGGAGGGTAGGTGAAAATCTTCAAAAAGACACTATGAGGATCGCCAGCGCGTGCTCATAGTAGTGTGGGATTCTTACCCACTAAAAAACCTCCCTTCAACAAACTATTGTATTTGTTGGTTTTTATTGTTACTACAACTAAGTGTTCGACTTATCAAGCAGTTTTCTTCTCACGAAATAAGAACATTTGGCAGGTTAGCTTCCCATTAGAAACTCCTGCTAGTTCCGCAGTTTAGACGCGGTTACTTATCGCGCCAGGTCTAGAGGTTTAGTTCTTTGAAGACGGCGCAGTAGATTACTTTCATCCAAAACTTGAAGGACTGTGATATTAACGTGACTTTCTAGTCGAATTTTATGCTTTCTCGCGTAGTTTCTAATTTCATCTACGATTGTTTTAATGCCGAGATCTCTGTGGATATCGTTATTTCTAATATACCATGGCGCAGTAACAATTCCTCTTAGCACTTTGTTTTCAAAGGTTTGTAGAATGTTTATATTACTTATTTTGGTACAACCCCAGAGTTGTATACCATAAGTCCATACTGGTTTTAGCACTTGCTTGTACAAAAGCAGTTTGTTCTCTATATTAAGTTTGGAATATTTTCCAAGTAACCAATACATATCTCTATATTTATTTTCTAGTTCTTTGCGTTTTTTCTTTACATGCGATTTCCATTTAAGCTTTGCATCAAGTGTCATTCCAAGGTATTTAGCCTCGTTTTCAAGCGGAATCTGAACCGAGTTCGAAAAAATCGGCAAATAATTGATTTTCTTATTAGTAAAATTTACATGCACTCATTTGGTCTCACTGAGTGCGATTTGCCAAACCTTTGTCCATTCATTTACTCTATCCAATGCTTCTTGCCTTTTTTCGGTAGACTCTTCGACCGTTTTACCTCCTGCCAATATAGCAGTATCGTCGGCAAAAGTGGCTAACTTCGTTTCTTCCACTTGCGGTATATCGCGAGTGTATAATAGATATAAAAGTGGACCAAGGACACTTCTTTGCGGCACCCCAGCCATTATTTCCTTAAAATCCGAATATTCATTTCCACATTTGACCCGGAATACTCTATTCGTAAGGTAGTTTCTTAGAATATTATATAAGTGCTCTGGAAAAACTTGTCGTAATTTTAATTTTAAGCCATCGTGCCAGACCTTGTCAAAAGCTTGAGAAACGTCAAGAATTACACTTGAACAAATCTTTTTTTCTTCAAGAGATCTGCTATTCTATGTACTTGTTCAACTGTAGAATGCTTACTTCTGAATCCGAATTGATGATCCGGGATAAGATGCTTTTCTTCTATTATCAGCTGTATTCGTCTAATCAATATTCTCTCGAATACTTTGGATATAATTGGAAGAAGCGAAATTGGTCTATAAGACGATTTTTCATTTGGTGGTTTTCCCGGCTTAAGAACCATTACCACTTCCGCAACTTTCCATTGACTGGGAATATATTCAAGTCTAAGCGCGGTGTTTATAATAAACAGTAGCTTAATTAACGCTTTTCTTGGCAGTGCCTTAAGAACCTCTCCCGTGATTTGTGCTTTTTCTTTGTCATGCCTGGCCCATTCGTATTGATTTTTTTCGATTGGTGCGGTTTGTATTATAGGCTTTTTAATACCTTTTATAGCTTTCCAAAGCGAATAATTCGAATCTTTTTCTGCCGATAAGCTTTCAAGGTAAGTTTCTATTTCTTTATTTTTTAGATCTTGAATAGCATTTTTGTAGTGAGTTGCAGAAACGATTAAGGTGTGATTTATTTTTTTTTTTTTTTTTTTTTTTTTTTCAATCATTTATTTGGCAATATTTTGCCATTTAAAAATTCTTAAACATTACTTATTACAATCAAATAAATCTATTTTTAACATAATCAAATAATATATGCTTAAATCTTAGCAAATTTTGTTCTGTTTTTAAATTATTAGGTAAACTATTGTAGATATCTAATCCTCTATGTAGAACCATATTCGTTGTCCGTAAGTTTCTATATCTTGGCAATCTAAAATTACCAGCATTACGTAGCGCAAAAGGCTGCACATCACTAACAAAACATATATATTCATTTAAATAATTAGGCAATAAATTAAATTTAATTTTAAATATAAAAACTATCACATTATACATAATTCTTTGGTTAACACTCATCCAACACAATTTTGACAACATTTCTCTTATTGGAGTTAGTACATTGCACTTTAAGACAATTCTCATTGCCCTGTTTTGTAGTTTTTGTAACCTATTCAGCATCTGATTATTACACATAAACAAAATACTTGAACAATATTCAAAATGTGGCTTTACCATTGTATTATATACATTTATACATGTGTATTTTGAAATTTTTTTCCTAATTCTACCTAAGAAATGAATTTTTTTAGAAATTTTATTACATACATAATTAACATGAGCATCAAGATTTAATTTGTCATCAATTAAAACACCTAAATATTTAAATTCACTTACAGTCTCTATGTTCTGATTATTAATGCTGATTGTTCTATTAGCACTACCATTTAATATCATGGCTTTTGTTTTATTCACATTCAATTTAAGCTTGTTTCTATCGAACCATTCTTGTAAATTATTTAAATCAGAATTAATATTATTTATACATTCATTGACATCACTACCAGAAATAAATAATAACGCATCATCAGCGAATAACACAATTTTTGAAAAACGGACAGCATTCTCCATATCGTTGATATACACCAAAAACAGCAACACACCAAGTAGCGATCCTAGAGGGACACCATGCAGTACAGGAACAGAGTTTGATACAACATCATTAACTTTTGTTTTTTGAGTTCTATGTTCAAGATACGATATGAACCATTTAAGTTCTGTATTGCGTACACCATACATTTGTAGTTTTTCAATTAAAATTAGTTTATCCACGGTCTCAAACGCTCTTTTTAAATCCAAAAACACGGACACTACCACTTTCTTGTCATCAATGTCTATTTTCCACTTAGTGATTACTAAATTTAGAAGGGATTCACAGTTATGGTTTTTTCGGAAGCCAGATTGATAACACGGTATCAAATTGAAAGATTCCAAATATGATTGAAGTTGATTATACACAATTTTTTCAATAATTTTACTTTCTAGGGTCATCATATTAACAGGTCTAAAATCTTCCACTCTGCTAGAGCTTTTTATTTTTTGAATAGGGACAATGACAGATTCTTTACAACAATTTGGAAACGTCCCACTGGTCAAAGATAAGTTAATTATTTTCAGTAAAAATTCACCACATATTTCAAAGACGTCCAAGTACATTTTAACACTGACTCCATTTGTATCTTTTTTGTTATTCATAGATTTTAACACAGATTTTAGGTCACTAACACTTATTTCCTTGAATTTAAAATTAAAATAATAGTAGTCAAATACTGAATTTATATACGGTGTATTTTTAATATTGTTTCTAATATCAATTATACTGTCTACGAAGAAAGAATTTAACACATTTGACATTTCGACACAATTGCTGATTTTTTTGCCATTGCAAATCACTTCTCTAATACTTTTTTTACTTTCTTCTAACACCAACTGCTTTAAAGTCCTCCACATAGATTTTTGTTCCCGACACGTTTCAATTTTTCTGCTGATATATTTATTTTTTGCACTCTCTAATGCGTTTTTGAATCTGTTTCTACTAATTTTATACATTTCCCAATCGACCACAAGGCAAGAAGCTTTCGCTTTTTCATACTTCAAAACTTTGTCATTTTTTAGAGATCTTAGACCTTCATTAAACCATGGGTTATTACTATTATTTAACTTTCTATCCGTTATAAAGCTATTAACCGTTTGAAGTATATTATTTGAAAATGTTATAGCTAATTCATCCACTGATAAATTACTGCTAGATGATGTAGAAAAATCACAGCTTCGCAGCTTGTCAATAAATCTTTCCCGGCTGTATTTAAAAACACGTATCGATTTTTCTTTTGGTTTTATATTATGTAATGCCTTAATACTAATTATCACAGATTCATGATCACTAACTTTTAATTTGCTATCAGACTTCGCTTTTACTCTCTCCGGATTATTCGTCATAACATAGTCTATTAGACTCCGAGTAGTCTTCGTTATTCTTGTTGGTTCGTTAATTAGTTGAGTATAAGAGTTATCACTTAATATTGCACTTATTTGATTTTTAAAAGAACTGTCCTTTAACAGATTTATATTTATATCACCCATTAATATCACAGTTTGAAAATCACAGTTTAAAAAATCCATCCAATAGGTAAATCTCTCTAGAAATATAGATGGGGAATAACTAGGTGATCTGTATATACCTCCTAGTATATAACCGAGATTTCTCAGAGACACTTTTATTAATAAAAACCAAATTATTTTTCCGATTACTATATTTTGCAAAATTTCATATTTCCATGTATCCTTAATATAAAAAACTACACCACCTGTATGTGTAGATGTAGAGTCACATCTAATTGACTGGTAGCCCTTCAACTCAATTTCTACGTCTTTAACAGAGTCTGTTGTATGTGTTTCAGTTGTACATACAAAGTCAAAACACTTGTCATAAACTAATATCTCGAGCTCACTGAAGTTATTTGTGAGACCTTCGATATTTAAACTTAAACACTTCAACTCTGCTAATTGCTAATAGTTTATTTTACTGCGTTCATTGAGCAGTTGTTTTCTATATATCGGACATTCAATACTACTAACATTATGTCTTATGTCCATATCGGGAAGATTAGCCTTATTTTTTAGTCTCATACAGTTAACACATTTAACTTCACTTACACAATTTTTTACTTCATGATCTTTTTCACCACATTTTAAACAAATTTTATCACTAGTACAATCACTATGTTTATGATTATACCCAAGACATTTAAAGCATCTACGAATAAAAATCCTTTCATACACTACACATCTATCGTATTTTATATATATTTTTTTCATCTCCATAATTTCATGGAAGGCTTTATTGTCCACTTCTAATATGGCATTATATAATTTATTGTTCTTAAAAGATTTATACACCTTAACACATTTAATCGAATTAAATACTATATTGTTTTGATTTTTTATAGCTTCAACTATTTCATCACCTCCTAAGTTTTCACACATACCACTCACTAGAATTGATGGATTTTTCATTATAGGAATATGCACTTCATATTTATCACTCATCTTGTTTTTAATCTCATCACTAATTTTTTTAACAGCCTCTTCACTATCACAACATATTGCAATCGAACCATTTTTTCTTTCGAACATATTGTTTACTTTAATAGAAAGGGCAGAAGGGTCTATTTTCTTTTTTATATCAGATTTCGTAATGTCGAAAAGCTGACTCTCTTTAGGTTTCACTAATACAGGCGCAATATCAATTGGTTTCCTCAGTAATTCAGCAAATGTTGGTTTAGGCTTCTCCTTCACTCCAACTTCGCTCTCTTTGTTCCTCGTATTTACCACTTCGGTCTTTAGTTCATCAATTTTACTAATTAAACACTCGCGAACGTTATCTTCCATTTTTTTAAATTGATTATTCTTCTCACTCACACTTTGCGATGTTTTTAACACTAAATTACTTTTTAAGTCTTTCACCGTTTTAGCAATCGTTTGCACTGCTTCTTTCTCCTTCACACTCTTTTCTTTTAAATCATCTTTGAGTGCAATAACCATATCACTGAATTGTAATGTTAGATTACTTACACTCTTATTCAAAATGTCTATTATTTTTTCATACTTTGATTGTTGGGACTCTAATATATTTTCATATTGTTTACATATTTTATTGGGAATCACCAAACAATCATTACACCAGTAACTTAGGTTTTTGTTTCCTCTCAGTAGTTTTATGTCGTACTCAGATAATTTGCCTTCGCAACACAACCGGTGGAATACTTTTTTGCAGAAGCCGCTACAAGGGATTACATTAGGGTCGCCCCTACTAAATCTCGCGTCGCACTTTCCACAAAATTCATCCATCGTATCGAAATGTTCGTCACGAAAGCCGAAAATAATTAATTTTTACCAATGCTGAATAATTTTGTGGTAATTATTACCAACAAAACTTTTAAAAAATAGATTTATTCTATAAGCTCAAGTTCACACGTCTATCTCGCTCGAACTCACTCAGAAGTATTTATGCTGCGGAGCCCGAATTTTTTGCCATTTCTTACGCGCTTTTCTCTTTTACTTAATCATCTCTTGTATTTCCACGGGATAAGTTTACTGACCGACGTTTTCTTTTGCTTTGGAGTATTTTTCCACGCGGCACTTTGTAAGATTTCAACGAACCGATCAACTTCTATTTCAAGTTCATACGGTGTTTTAAGAGATACCCTCAGATCGATATTTACTTCTATATCATTTTGAAGCTATCCCAATTAGTTCTCGCGCTGGTTATACTGACCATTCTTTCTTTTTTAATGATTGTAGAATGATCAGAGGAGAGGTCAAAGCTTTCTTCAACTTTTATAAAGTTGCCAGATATTCCTTTAACAACAAAGAAATCGATCAAATCCGGTATCTTATTTCTATCAGTCGGCCAATATGTTGGTTTACCCGTCGAGTGAAAATTGCAACCGTTTTACATACCCGCATTGTAGAGCACCCTACCTTTCTGAGAGGCGTGCCTTGAACCCCAGAAAGGGTGTTTCGCATTGAAGTCGCCACCAATAATAAAATTTGGTTTAAGGAAGTTAAAGATATTTCTGAAATCACTTTCTTCAACCTTACAACGCAGGGGGCAATATATAGACGAAATGGTGAATGTCTATTTCTAACGCGAACCGTGCTTACTTGCATTGATTCTAATTCAATTTTTACTTCTGCTGAGCGTTCGATACATTCTTTTATAAACAAAGATGATCCACCTCTGGCTCTTTCCGATGGGTGGAAAGCGTGGTACACGTTATATCCCCTTATCTTGACGCCCGATTTTTTTGTCAGATGGGTTTCACAGACCAGGCAAATATCAATATCTTTTTCTCGTATAAATATTTCTAGCTCTTCGAGTCTTTGTATGGTTGGCGTTCCATGTAAGAATTTTAAGCGTTTCTTTCATATTCTATTTTGATTACGCTGTTTTCAAGAGCAACTATTCTTTCGAAAACTAATTTGTTGTTTTTTTTTTGCATTGCTCTACAAGCTTTGCAAGAATTATGGAAAGCACGTGGGATACAGGGTCTTGTGTACTGTCCCTTTCATTGTTTTCCAATGTCGGAAGTATTTACGCCAATGCTTCGATGGTTTTTTGCGTTGGATACCCGTGAGTTCTCAGTCATGTATGTCACCGCTTGGGCATAATTCATTTCCCGTGCTAGCTCTTCTTCATCAGTATGGTATTCATGACTAGATGAGTGGTGTGGGAGTGGGCTAGCTGCATTTGCCTTTTGTAGACACGTGTTTCTTAAGGCATTATTTTCTTTCCTTAATAAGTCTACCTCTTTCTTCAGCTCTCGGTAGAGCAGTTCAATCTTGCTAAGCTTGGTACGGAGTTCTCCGTTTTCCTCCTCAATGCTTTTAATTTTCACTTAGTCCCTAAGTTTTTCACGCGCTTGCGCTTCTGGCGGACTTCGTTTTCCGAAGATAGTCGATCTTGCTGGTGGAAATCGAGATACCCTTGTACTTTTAGAGAAGGGATTTATTAGCTGCAATAAATGGCTCTCCCCAGAATCCATAGAGCCGACCTTCGAAGAGGGTGGACTTTCCAGTGTAACTGGACTGCCACCTGGGGTATTAAATCGCTTAGTTTTATTCATTGCATATTTGTGTATACGCTTTGCTCGGTATACGGAGGGTGGATATTCTAACCCCTACCCGAACGGTAGTATTGAAATGGGCCTAAAATCATACTCCGTGGACTTTTCTCAATTGGTATAATCTTTGCCATTTTCCATTGATCTGTGAAAACCCCTGTTGTCAAAATAGTATTGAAGGTGTGGGTTATATAGGTTATTAAAACAGGCCAAATGGCTTTGATGAACTTAGTGTGTATGTCATCTATTCCGGACGCATTTGATTTTATTGACAAAAAACTTTCTACGACGTCTGTGCTTTCTACTCTAGAGAAGCAGAACGAGTTTGGTAAATCATCGAGATTATCGTCACTTCGGAGTGGTAATGTGTCAGAGAGCGGAGGAAAAGGTAAAGTGACAAATTTTTGATTGAGAATGTTACCATCTATATCATCAGGTATTTCTAAGTTCTTTTTTTTTTTACGATTCCTGTCTCACATAGTTTGTTCCACAATTTCCTGCCATATAGATTTACGCTCAAATGGTTAGTATAAAACACTTTTTTTGCTGATCGTATCTTGCTAACTACTAGGTTACGTAGGCTTCAATAGCTTCGTCGAAATTCATCAAGCCTGAAACGTTTCCAATGTTGAAATACTTGATCTCGTTGATATATAAGTTGAAGGATTTCCGGTGTAATCCATGAAGGTTAGTCTTTTCTACACTTTTTTGTACGCAGAAGAACGTGTGAATTAAAAAGTGATAATATCAATTTGATCACTCGAGTAAGTTAATAATACACACTCTTTCGGACATGTTGTTCCAAGGCAACGTAGTTAATTCGTTTGAAACCTCTATATATAAAGGAAATATCTAAATATTGGATATCGAAGTCGAATATCATGAAAATGAGATCATGCTTTGAGAATCCAGGTGCTGATAACTGATCTGAATAAAGTATCTTGTTAACATCGCTTACAAAAAATACATCTAACAGTGTCCTCGAATCTTCAGAAAAATGTGTTGGAACCAGCGATGCCAGATGTGGGGAAATTTCCCCATTTTGGAGAATTTTCGAGTCAATGGGGAAAAATGGTCTTCAAATGAGGAAAAAACCGATGTCACACAAAATGTTAATTTCACATATATATTAAAAAGCATTACACTAAATTAGTTTTCAAATAAAAATGAAAAAAGAAATTAACGCGTTTAAGAAACTCAATCGGTTGAATGTTAAATAAATTTTGAGCTGAACACTACCTACAATCTCATATGTCACTGACTTCGAACGAATCGAAATCAACTGTCAAATGCGCAGATTTGCACATTCAAATTCAAAACAAAATACCGTCATTGGCAAAACAAAGAACGTTTCTCCGTTGCTATTGTGTTATTTACATAGTTTGTAACATAGAGAAATATTACAGTTAGACCCAATAATATATATGCAGAAATGATCAGCATCAATTGCTGAATCGATTGAGCTATGTCCGTCCATCCGCATGTGTGTCACCAGTTTTTGGGCCTTAAATTTTTTTTTTTTTTTTTTGAAATTTTTGTATACAAGGTCTTCGCAGAAGTTAGCAATACAAGTGTAACAATTTTTAAAATCCGCCCACTTTTCAATAAATTCACTTTTTTCAGTATTTTTATATGAAACTCGAAAAAAATTACTTAAGCACATAGGTAGATATTTTTCTACCCGACATATCTTCCATACTTTGTATACGCCCACGCTCAAGTTTTAGGGGCGTTTTTGTCCAAAAACTTATTTTTGAAAGTTTCATCAAAATAATAGCACCTTTTTTAGGAACAAAATACAGTATTTGTTGAAATTTTTTTGAAATCTGGCCACTAACACGCCCAGTCATTGAGAAAATTCATATCTTGGAGTCATTTTATAAGATATTTGCTTAAGGACCAATATACGGTGGAAAAAGAAGCTAAGTGTATAGGAAAGGGATAGGGTATCAAACGATCCGCTCCAGACAAATCGTAGCATTTTCATATGTTTTACTTACTGTTTTTGTTTCAATAAAATAAAATAAAATTGTTTTTGCTTTAAATTTTCCTTTTGAAGTCATTAATGGTATGTTAGAAAGAATTAAAATGGGGAAAAAACGCTTACTGAATGGGGAAATTTAAGAATAAAATAACCAAAAATGGGGAATTTCATAAAAAAAAATCTGGCATCACTGGTTGGAACAGGAGTGTTTACTGGAAACATATTGAATGTTCTCATACCTTCAATTAAATTTCTTTCGATTAGAAGATTACTTTTGAAGTCCCAGCTTATGACAATTTTGGATGATTGAACAGATATTTCCTCCATCAATTGGAAAAATGGAGACAGGTTGATATTGTTTTTGGGTCTATACACCGTTCCGATCTTTCCCGCACACAAGCTCTACAAACACATACTCTATAGTGCTACCTGCACCAGATACATATTTAAGCTTACATGTAATATCTTCGCATATATATATAGCAACACCGCAATAAAGGCCACGGCCTTTAATACTTCAAAAGGGAAATAAAGCTGTGGCTGCTATTTCCCATTTTTCGGGCAATAAGATCCACGGGCTTTATATCCGCGGGCCTTATTTCACGTTTTTCTTCTACAAGCATCTCCATTTTGATTTATTTTTATAAGATTTTAAATTTCTCAAAACCACTTTACTCAAAGCAGAAGAAAACATACTAGCTCATTTTCTACCAATATACTTCCTTAAGCTACTTTATTTCAAAAATATTATATAAAACTACTCCAAAACACAAATTTTCTCAATAAGTGGGCGTGGTATTGAGCGGATTTTGCAAATTTTTCAACATATACTGTATTTTGCTCCCAAGAAGTGCTATTATTTCAATAAAACTTTCAAAAAACATTTTTTTGATAAAAAAAAAACGCCCCTAAAACTGGGCGTGGCGATACACAATGTACTGAAGATATGTAGGGTATGAGAATGTCTACATATTACCTTAAGTAAGTTTTATCGAGTTTCATGTAAATTACTGTATTGCTTACTTTTCCAAGGACCTCGTATACAAAATTCCATGAACCTAGCTCAAAATTTAAGGCCCAAAAACTGGTGAAAGACAGACGGACGGACATGGCTCAATCGACTTGGCTACTGATGCTGATCATTTATATATATACTTTATGTGGTCTATCTTCAATACTTCTCTATGTTACAAACTATGTATCAAACTTAATATACCCTTAGGATAGGGTATAAAAATACCATTTTTAATTTGTATGACAATGCCTGTCAACGGATTTGAAATTTATGTATAAACAAACGTCTGCCAACCGTGTGAACTGACAATTTTTAACGTAACATTATTGTTAGGCAAAGTATTGTAAGGTCAACCATCTGATAATGAAATTGCCAGAGTTTGGGACAAAATCTGGAATCCGTGGGGACTGACACTTTATCATTGTAAGGTACATCGTTATTGTCAGCTCGTTTGCGGCTCATTGTTAATATACTTGTAGCCCTGACAATATAGTCAGATTTGGCAATCGTCTCAACATAGCTTAAGAAACAATTTTAAGTATATATACGTTGAGAAATATTGAAAATCCGTCTATAACATGTTTTAGAGGAAATTTATAAGCTGATCGGTGTATGCATATAGGAAAAGGATAGGGTATCACATGATTCTGCCCAGACGGATTGTAGCATATTTTTTTTATTTCTGCAGTTTTACTTAACTTTTAGGTCAATAAATAGTAGAATAGTGTTCATTTTTTATCTGCACGTCGGTATTGCGTGAATAAAATCTTTATGATTAGAGTGGAGAATGTTATGCGGTAAATCTCTTTGTGAAAAATTAAGCAGGTACATTGTGTTAATGGAACTATTAAAACTTCATTGGACTATCGGTAGCTTAATAGATAACACAGATATATGTAGATTAGAATTGGGATTTTTTTTACAAAACAATTCACAATAATAGACATTTTCAATTGTCGTCCGCCCATGGAATAAGGAATGACAGGTATAGTTTCCCGAGTTTTATTTTTGTTCCGTCCTGCGCATCTACGTCACTCGATGACAAAATGATATGCCTACTCTTTGTATTGTACGAGAATCAATTTGATTTGACTATATTTAATTAAATGTTTTATTTAATTTTCTCTTTTTTTTAGTTCAAATTTTCAGTCATATTTGAATTGCCCGTGCCGTGTTAATCAGTAAAAGGGTACTCATATCCCCTTTGGCATGTGCAAATTATAAAAAAAAAAATTAAAATTCGGATTTAAAAAAAAAAATAAAAAAATATTTTTTTTTATTTCAAGTTCTAGCAAATTTTTTCTGAAATTTGTATTAATTGTTCAATGTAATCTGGTCAAACTTTTAACGATATAGAATTATGCCTATTAAAAACGTCTTCAGATCTTTCTTTTTAGGAAGAATTCAGTGTTTGGTTTATGAAGTCCTTGAACTTTTGACTATAATCTATGAATTATATATCTAACTACATGTTACAGGGCATCGTATTCCAGATCACTCATATCTTGCGTAACATGTGAAACATTTTCCGTGATCTCCTCAGTGAAACCTGAAAGCAAAGTTGAAGTGAGAGTAATCTCAGAGGTGTCTTCCAATTCGTTTAAATATTCCGCTTCATCATTACATGCCAAACACATTGTAGCACTATTTGAATGAACTTTTTTTTCTTCGCTACTATCGCATTCAACATTTGCTGATTGTGATGTAATGCATTCATTGCGACCCAAGAAAAAAACTGCGAAGACGATATTTATATTGTAATGCCATTGGATGATAATATCATCCTCCTTTTGCTCTCATTCACCAAAAAAATAGCTCCAGAGGCTCCTGATTGAGACGGAATATATTTAAATCTATGCACATAATTTTCAAAGCACTGATGTTGTTCAGTATTCCTCTTTGAAATGGTAAAAGTGATTTATTTGTTCCAATGCGCTTGTAGTTTTTTCCATTTTGGATAAAATAGCATCTTGTTCTTCAATTTCTAGGCCATATGCAGCCATTCTCAGACGAGAATCGGTCCTCGGTACTATGCAGTTCAAGAGATCAAACCAATCGTTTACCTAGAGTAATAGAATAAATTAGCATTAACATAAATTTACTTAATTTACCTCTTTCATTAATACTGATAATTCAAGCCAATAGTTTGATTTTGATATACTTTTTTTTTTGTGTGTATATATATATACATTTGTTTCGAAGCACATTTTACCTAGTTTAACTGATAAATATGTTGTTGTGACTGATTTATCAACAGCTCTTCAAGCGGTTCCTCAGTTAATCGTTTATCCCCAATCACAATTCCGGAATCTAAGAAATGATTTCTGAGTAGCTTAATTAGATGTGGAGTGTCGCTAAATACATAATTTTTTTTGTTCTCGTCACAAGGATTAATGAAGTATAGTTTACTTTCATTTATCGCCATATTATTCCACAGAGTGCCTTGGATGATGGAAGATTCTTAGGCACGGCGTCTGGCTTTAATTTTTTGCAACTCTTAGGAGAATACCCAGAAGCTCAAGCTGTAGATTACGAATATAATGCTCTTTTAAAAAATGTTTGAATCAAACGACTGCATTTTTTATATTTATTTTGTCCGTTCTACCACATTTATGCACCCAGATTCTTTCGTTGGTTTTGTCCTTAATAAATCAGAAAAATTTCACTATTTCATTTAAATAGCATTAGATTTAGATGCAACAATTCCCCTCCCGCCTTGAAAATAATTGAAATTTTCTCCAATCCGTTCTGGTCGTGAAAGTAGTTTTTCGTCTTTCGATATGTAAATCTAGCTCCGCTTTACTGCGCTTTCAATCTAAAATCAGCAAGCGTAGACTCCTCGATAGCAATCAACAGCTTTTGCAGTGTCCTTTTCTAAACTGCTGCATTGTAATCTGGTAGTGGAATAATATGCTGGTTGCTTAATCTTGACCATTCATTAAAAAATTGCGACTTTAGGTGAATTAGGCGCTTTTCCACAATGTGTGGGGGTGGCGATGGCTGGGAAAGATCTTCATTTACCCAAGTCCGATTTTCCTTTCTCGGGCTTCTCTTGACTTTGAGCTTCCACAACTCACAGTAATGATGTAACGGCTTGCATGGCTATTAGTGATTCCACTAAAAGCACTATCTCGTCGAGGAGCCTTATACGAAGTCCATCAGACACGATTCCTCCTTATAAAAAAGCTGTGAGGTCATCTACGAATAAATAGAAGAGGAGAGGACTCAATAGGCAGCACTTTTGCTATAGAGTTAAAAAATGTCTCTATAATTATTTGGGTCTTTCGGGTCTCTTTTTTTAAATGCGTAAGCTTTTGCAGGAACTCTCCAGTAGCAAATTTGAAAAATTCTTAGTTTAATACTTTTGCGTGAGCGGGGCAATAAGATAGAGTTATTCGCGAATCAACATTAATTTTGTAGTCCACGCGAGCGGAGCCGCAGAAAATCGGGTACATATAATTTTAATTATTTTCTTAAGCAAAAATATTCATTACCTAAAATTAATTAATTATGATGAATATGATGATAATGATGTTGAAGTAAGTGTTGGGGTATGTTACACATATAAATAATAAAAAATACACACCTGCCACTGTATTACAACAAGAGTTCTGATTCAAATTCATAATGTTATCTGATACTCACTTAATCTAAGCCATTATATAAGTTTAGTAGTACTCAAGTAGTAATCTAAGTTTACAAATGTACATATATTTTACTCACATACCACGTTGTCATCTATTTCTTAATTTCATACGTAACATTAGATGTGTTTTAATATTAAGTGATCTGATCTAGATCAGGTTATTAACAGTGATTAACAACAGCAAAGCGTGAATCAGCAATCTATCGAGATCAATTATTGAGATCCACTTTTTAGTTTACATTCCCACAACTAGACGGATTTTTTTTATTCTTAAATACTAGTGTAGCAAATATGACTTTTTTTTAATATGTGTTGTTGTAAAAATTTTAGATCAATTATTTTTATGATTTATTTTAAATTGCGTTTATAGTATTTGTTGCCGAGATTAGGAAAAATTCACCAAAAGAGAAAGGCGGAATTTTAAATTGTCTAGTTTAGTTGTTTTTAATTTTTTTTTTTTCAATAGGCAAGCACCTGTATTTTTGCCACACGTTAAAGCACAAATAATTTCAAATGTAAAAATTTCAAAAGCACGTGCTGCCAGACGTCGAAAATCAAAATACAGGCGTTTCATTATTCAGATCAGATCATTTGGAAAATAAAACACACCTATTAATACTTTAAATAATTTAAAATCAACATTAGTGACTAGCTTGCCCGGCAGAAGTTATTTAGGTTTTTTTTTCTACTTTTGGCGATAATCAATAATTGTTACTAATAAGAAATATTGGGAACTAAAATATCGATTTAATTATACCTACACAATTTTTTCTTACTTGTAAAAAATAAAATAATAGATATATTTTACTCTTCTAGTATTGGGCTCGAAGTTCGCATATGGAAGCTTATAATGTCTCAGAGAAAGGAACAAAAATGGAACCCCAGCAGGAATGCTCAAAATTTAACGGAGTATGACGAAATGGACAGTGTTTACGAATCCTGCAATGAATAAAATAAGTAATCAAGCCGCTTAAAGTATAATTTTATATGAACGTATGCATAGAAAACATATGTATGTCATATTACCATAAACAAATAGTTTTATATGATTGATCGCTTAGATAAAAAAAATTCAAACTGGAAGTACGTTGAAAATCTTTTATTCTTAGGTCACATAGGTACATTCTTGTTTCTAGGTTATAATCGGCCTGGAAATGTTCTTTACGTTAATGATGTTATTAAATGATTATATTGTAGTTGTAAATTTATGCCCAATTCACAAGGCCGCGTGCGTTAATGGGATTTTCACCGACTTTACGATAACTTCTGTCATAAGCGCGACTTCAAAATTTTTCAATTCACAATGTCGCTTCAGAGTAGTCGTTGTTATTCTGTTATGCCTATAACAGCATGAGACTAATGTTTGCTCAAATTTCGAATACAGAAATTCGTCGCAGAAATGAGAGTAGAAATCTACTCTCTTTTATTTTAAGTGTTCGATTTAGAAACACAAAACTAAATAAAAACTTTCGAAAGAGAGAAATATTAATAAAAAAAAAAATAAAAAATAACATTTACATAGTCCCACATAATTAATTTTTATTAAATGTAATTAAAACGAGTCACATAGCACAGCATACCAGTTTAGAGTAAATACACGACCCAATTATTTACGTTTCTGCTTGAAATCGAACAGGTCACAATGTGGGTTGTTACATCTGATAGCCATTAGCTGTCAAAAGCGCGAAAAAGTAGAGAGTAGCTCTACTCAGACGGTGAAGTCGAGTTTAGGAGCCCATTGTTTCTACTCAATATGTCAAAGCGCAACTGCGCGACATTGTGAATTGGGCATTACCCCAACAATCCTAAAAGCTGACCTTTACAATAACAAAGCACTCATGAGATTTTTACAGCGCAAGAATGAAAGTGAACTCAGGATGTAAGCTTACAAAATTGTACTGAAAAGCCGTAAGCGAAGGGGGCTCAATACTGGAGTTTATTTAGGCTGGGAAGACTCTCCGTTGATGGGATTTGGGACTAGAATATCAAGCGCCTAACCTTGTCATTAGATATTGAAGGCTACAAACACACGAAGAAGCGCGCCAAACAAGTATTTACTTACTGTATCCAAGATAGTGGTGTCTCATCCAGACTGAATTATTCACCCGAAGCGCTTCACTAAAATGAAGCAACGCTTCCCCTCCGTAACACACTTCATTGCTTCATTTACTTCATTTAGTCTGCTACATGTAAATTCATTTTACACTCCTTTCTTCTTTCCCTTCTTCAATTCTCCATACACTTCCCTAACTCTACACTTCTCATTACTTCCCCATTTCCAATTGGAAATGACTATACACTCCTCATTACTTCTCCAGTTCCAAATGGAATGAGACTGTTGGTTTATTTTTGTTCATTTTGCCCTACAATATAAATGTATTGTATGTATACCTACTCGACCAGTCAATGAAGAACCAACGCCTCCACCCAGTTAAGTTGAAGAAGTTAATGTAGCCATCAGAAAATTGAAGAACAACAAAGCCGCTGGCTCTGATGGGCTTCCAGCTGAACTCTTTAAATACGGAGGTGATGCCTTGGTAGGGTGCATGCATCCAGTCATGAACCAAGTATGGGTGGAGGAACGCATGCCCGACGACTGGAGTATCAGCTCTATATGCCCCATCTTCAAAAAAGGCGATCCTATGTCTTGTAAAAACTACCGAGGCATATCGCTGTTAAATGTCGCATATAAGATCCTATTCAACGTATTGTGTGAACGTCTAAAACCTTTCTGCAACACACTAATCGGTACGTACTAGTATGGCTTCCGGCCCGGCAGATCGACAATAGACCAAATTTGCACACGCAGGCAAATTCTGGAAAAGAATTTCAAGTCGAAACCCACCACCTTTTCAGCGACTTTAAAGTCGCCTATGACAGCATTCATCGTCTTGAGCTCTACCAGGCGATGGCCCAATTCGGGATACCGGATGTATCGCGTAACGCTGGAAACCACGCAATGCTCTGTGCAGTTTGGAAACAACTCTTCGGAGCTCTTCCAAACGTGCACCGGATTCAGGCAAGGAGATGCACTTTCATGTGATTTCTTCAATATCGTGTTGGAGCAGATAGTGCGCAGGGCAGGTGTCAACACGGAAGGCACTATCTTTCACAAATCCGTCCAACTGAGATACGCAGACGATATTGACATCATCGAAAGATCCCGGCAAGCCGTCGTAGAGGCATTTACGGCTATTGATGACTAGGCGAAACGAGTTGGTCTTGAAGTGAATGAGGACAAAACGAAGTATATGTTATCAACAAACAAACGACGAAGAATAACCCTAGCAAACCGCTGCTACTTCGGTTCTCGACGGACCAAATTAATGCTCTACAGAACGCTCATCTTACCAGTCCAGCTGTATGGAGCCGAGTGCTGAACGATAAGTAGGAAAGCCGAGCAAATATTGGGCACCTTCGAGCGAAAAATACTCCGTCGGAAATTAAGTCCCTTATGCGAGGAGGGCGAATAGAGGAGAAGATACAACCGCGAACTCTATGAACTGTACCAGGATGTGGATGTAGTCAAAAAAGCCAAGATACGCAGACTACATTGGCTCGGCCGAATGGACAAGAATGCTCCAGCCAAGAGGATCTTCGAATTCCAGCCCCCAGGTCCGAGGCGGCGAAGAAGACCGAACCTCTGGTACAAAGACCAAGCTGTCGCGGATGCCAGAAAACTTGGTCTTCACAACTGGAAGCAGCGTGCTCGGGACCGCAGAGGATGGAAGGCAACGATGTCTCAGGCAGGGACTCTATAAGGGTCGGGAGCCCTTTAAAAAAAAAAACATTCCAATATGTTCAAGAATGGTTATAATTTTTACTTGCTTTGTCACTCCGTACGGTCGAATTGAAAATAACATTTCAAGTGTTGGTTAATAAGTAGTTTATTTGTCGAATGTTTGCGTAGCTGTAACTTTTTTAAAAATTACATGAAAGGTTGAAAGGTAAACATTAATATGAAATCCATAGCTTCAAGTTTGTACTAACTTCCTGAATATAATTTTATGTAAAAACTGTAAGGGAAATTAAATTTTTTTTGTGTATTCTTTTTTTTAAATTTTCGTGGAAATGTAAGGTACTTTTTTTTGGGCAATCTACAGTGCAAAACTGGAGAGGTTGGCCTGTTGGTGCCAAGATAATAGCTAGAATAATCCAGGAGCGAATAAAGGATCACCTTGAAGACACACTCGATCTCGATCTGGATCCTCCTGTGTCGACCACATCAACACCTTCCGGATCATCATCGAGTAGTGCGCTGAGTATTGATCATCACTTAAGCAGCTGTTCTTCGATTTTGAAAAGGTGTTTGAAAGTGTCAATCGCTTTGCAGAAGAGGCGTTCCGGATAAATTAATAGCACTTATTAAGGCTACATATGATGAGCTCACATGTCACATCTTGCACAGAGGATGGCTGTCTGAGCAATTCGAAGTCCAAAGTGGGAGTTCGGAAAGGCTGCATACTTTCACCTCATGAAGTAATCGGGGCTTCAAAGGCTGGATGAAAAATTTAAATTTTTAAAGGCAATTCTTGAAGACCACCACAATGTTAATATCAAATGCAAATATCAATTTGAAACAAGATTTAGAGAAAAATGGTTCAATTCCGCTAGGAATAAAATCCGTTTTATTAAACAAAATGAGATTTAACTGCAGACATCAATTGGCATCGCACTCTTCCATAAAATATCTCCATCGAAACAGCAAGGGGGCCGCCCAGAGAAACCGTTAAAAGAAAGCAGCGACCTAAGCAAACGCCTCAAATAGGAAACTATGAGAAAGTAGTTCCAACTTTGCAGTTAGTTCATGTGAATGACCGATGTTGAAGTTTAGCAAATAACCAAGCCAAGCGGTTTTGGCTTTGCTTTTATTTTATAAGCTGCTGGCAGGTCATTGCTATCTACGTCAGCATTTCCGGTGTAGGTCGGCTGTTGGCTGCTGATGTATGTAACTTCTCCTCGCTTTGAGTCAGAAGTCTCCGGCTTCAAGTTATTAACTATGCTGATCTTATCTTTATTGGTTTTTCAAAATACAAATAAGAACATTGCTATTGCCATAATTATTATGATTATTACTAAAATTATATTAGTACCGTACATTAAATTTTTGTGGAACTGTAGTTCTTTAATTTATTCTAAATTTTTTACATTGCTCATTATGATTTCATTAAAACTGATAGGCTTTACAAACATTTCTGTTATATTATTTGATGGATGATATTTGTCGGATATAGTAATTATTTTTTTATTGTAGAACTTATTTTGCTTAATTTCTAGTGTACAATTATTATTAAATAGTTTCCAGTTAAGTTAATTAGTCATTTATCGCAATTTTGTATTAAATTGTCGTTATACATAATAATTAACAAAACAGATTCATTATCTAGGATTATTATTATGATCTGAAAATTTAGAAGGTCTTTTAATATTAGATACATGGACGTTCTTTAAATGAAATTTCCTAAAATATGGTTCATCTTTATGTCTTACTCTTTTACAATTTTTAATATATCCTTCCTTTCTGTGTTCAAAATAATTTTCTCTATCCCTATTGAGTTTTTGTATATAATAATTTTTTTTCTTTTTAATATTTTCTACTAATGCTGCTGTATCTGAAATATTTCTAGCTTGTCTTGGGGTCATTTCAATTGTTGAATGATATCTATCATTGTAATTTCCTACTGCTTTATGTATCTTTTGTTCTACTGATATGTTTTCTTCTATTGCTTGAATCTTTTCTATTAAAGTAGAATGTAGTCTTTCGACATCAGAATTCCCAGTATGGCTATTGGGCTTCGTCCAATGTATTTCTATTCCTTTTTCCTGTAAACATTTTATAACTTGCTCCGATTTAAACTCATTATCCATTATAATTTTTCTTGGTGTTTCAAAAGTAGCTAGGTAGCATTCTAATATAGCAATCTTTTTAATCCAGTTTCTGTCATTAATTAAATACGCAACGGCGAATTTAGTTAATTTATCGATAATGGTAACAAAACATTGTTTTTAAACCCTATCCTAAGGGTACATAGTTTGTAACATATAGAAATAATTAAGATAGACCCAACAAAGTATATATAAATGATCAGCATCACTAGCCGAGTCGATTAAGCCGTGTCCGTCCGTCCGTCCGTATGTCACCAGTTTTTGGGCCTTAAATTTTGAGCTAGGTTGATGAAATTTTGTATACGAGGTCTTTGGAAAAGTAAACAATATAATTGTAAAAATTTTTAAAATCCGATTACTGACACGCCCACTTTTCAAGAAAATCAGATTTTTTCACTATTTTCATATGAAACACGAAAAAACTTACTTGAGCAAATTTGTAGATATCCACTTAATCTACAAATCGCCTATACATTGTATATGGCCACGCCCACTTTTTAGGGGCGATTACTTCAAAAATTAATTTTCGAGTAAAATATAAGTTTATAGGGCAAAATAGAAAATTTTGTGAATACATTTACCACCGCTCACTGACACGTCCAAATAAGATAGGGATAGGGTATCATACGATCCGCTTCAGGCGGATTGCAGTATTTTTACACTGGTTTGTAATGGAAAATATCTACATGAATGATTTCACTTCTTCGATTTGGTGTTTCGCTTATTATTGGATTTCCGTCATACTTTATTCCCTAGCATTTTTCACAATTATTAATGATAAGTTGTATATGTTCCTGTAACTTTGGATAATATATTTTATCTTTTAGTGTCTGATAGGTTTCATTGATACCACTGTGTAGTGATTCATTAGTATGATAAGGACTGAACCGAATGAAATTTGGAAAATTCATCGATAAATAATTTTTATTTATCTTAAAAACTATATTTTCTAAAATTCATTTATAATTAATGAAAATAAAAAAATTATTTATGGTCCCATTCCTTTCTCAACTTCTTCTGAATGTCCTTCATAAGGTTACTGACAGTTACATCCGTGACCTTTTTGGATGCTTTCTTCCTTTTTTTTACTAAAGTCTTGAAGGTCTTGAGCACTTTCCTCACTTTTTCTCAATTTTGCCTTAACCAAGGCCCAATACCTTTCAATGGGACGACACTGTGGGACATTAGGTGGATTCATGTCTTTTGGGACGAAATCTATGTTTTTAGCCGAAAGTAAGTTTAATGTCGTTCGAGCATAGTGAGCTGAAGCCAGATCTGGCCAAAATAATGTTAAATAAATGTTTGTTTAAAAATGGAATTAACCGTTTTTTTATGCACTCATTGATGTAGACTTCCGCGTTAATTGTACCAGTTGTAACAAACGGCGTGCTTCGGTGTCCAAATTGGCAAAGAGCTTGCCATCCGAGATATTTAGATCTGAATTTTTCCATTCCAATCGATGCCACTGATTGATCCAAATATCTTTTTATAACAGAATCAACTGTAGTATGTGCTACGTTCAAATCTTTTGCAATAAAATTATGTGGCCGCGAAGGATTTTCCAGCCATTTGTCGATAATTTTTTTTTACGGCGTTCCTCTTGACTCATCTTTTATAAATATTTACGACTGCACTTCACCAAAATCAAATATAAACTGAAACTATAGAGTATGAAATCCAATTGGGGAACAAAACGGTAATTATTTATTTACACGTGGGACGTATAGCCCTTTTCGAAATTTACAGATTTTATTCGGTTCAGTCCTTACAGTGATATTTGTTTATGACACACTTCTTCATTTTCTATTTCTTGTGCTCTTTTCTTTTCTAAAACTTAATTCTTGAATTGCCCGAGAAAAGTTCTATTATGCATTGCTGTACTTTGTTATATTCTCTATCATCTACTTCTGAAAAAATCCCTACATGTCCCGAGGTAATATTTCTCTTTAATACTTCTTTAATTGTTATTTCTTCACTTTGTGGATTTATCTGAATAATTTTTCTTTTATGCACTATTTCTATCTCCCTAGTTGGACTATAAGTTAGAATTATCTGTGTGTTGTATTTATTTACTATCCCTTCTCTTATACGTATATGGTTTTGCAATTGTTCCTCCTCGGAATGTATTGTGTCAGACAGGTCCATATTGGATTCACTGCTGTTCCTTTCATTTATTTGTGGACTATTTTCTAACCTACTTGGACAATCGGCTACTTTATTTTCCTTGCCCTTAAGATACCCAATCTCATAATTATATTCTTGCAACTTTAGAACCCACCTTTGATTTCTTTGCGAAAATTCCTTTCCTTTATACTTCGAATTTAAATATTTTATTGGCACATGGTCAGTGACAATTTTAAACTTTCTTCCCTACAAATAAGGTCGAAAATAATTTACCGAAAAAACTATAGCTAAAAACTCTTTATCTGTTACGCTATAATTTTTCTCGTGGTTGTTCAACGTTCTGGATAGATAACATATCGGATGACCGTCTTGTGAAAGAACTGCTCCAATTGCATCATCACTAGGATCCGTTGTAACTACAAATTCTTTCTCAGGATGAGAGGACAACAAAAGTTTGAGTTTTTCAAAGGCTTCGATGTACTGCGGATCATTGATATTAATTTTAACATATTTTTTTTAAATATTTTATTAGAGGTTGTGCTACTTTAGCATATTCTCTGATGAATTTTCTAGTCATTCCTAAGAAACTTTTGAGTTGCTTTTCTGTTTTAGGTAATTCAATTCGCATTATATTTTTTATATTTAAAATATTGAGATTTCCACAACTTGTCCAATATACTGTCTATATTGGGAAGTGGATACTTGTCGTCAATTGTCACTTGATTAAGTCTTCTGTAATCTACCACAGTTCTAAATTTTTGTACACCTGAATTATCTTTTTTCTTTGGGACTACTATAATAGGTGAACTGTACCTGCTCTTGCTTTTTCTGATTATACCTTGAGCTTCCATTTCTTTCATTTGTTTCCTAACTTCTTCTTCATGCTGAGGTGGATACCTACATAGTTTGGAATTGATCTGCTCACTTGTCGTAGTTCGAAATTCATGGACAATACTAGTAGTGCTTGTTAGCTTGTCCCCTTCCCTGTAAAATAGTTTCTTGTACTTTTCTAACAACTTGATTAGACCATGTTTTTCCTCCTCATTAAGGTGGTTAAGTGTTACATTTTCAAGTGTATCTATTTCTAATGTATTAACTTCATTTTGAACTATTTTATTACGAAATGGTATTGCGTAATACAATTTCCTCATTTTCAATATCTATGGTTCTAACGTTTTTATCTATCCAATCCAAGCAAAAAATCGTATGGTTTTTCTAATTTAATTTTTACCCACTTAATTCTAGCATTTTGTGTCTGACCAAATTCAACTGGACATTTAGATTTAACATATTCTATACTTTTGGTTACTTGCCCTTCTATTGTTGTTGTATTGTACCATAGCAACAAGTATGTTGCTAAAAAAAGTTAGAATAATAAAAATTTTGTTTATTTCCGAGGCTAGTTTATAAAAAACTCATTCTGTGAAATTAAATTAACCCCGTCCCTATTACTAACGGTGTCAACTTCCATTGCTCTCGATGAATTATAGCTAAAATTTCTTCTATTTCTGGACTGTCGACTTGCATTATTATTATTATTATTATTATTATTATTGTTGAAAACTCTCCGAGTTTGTCTTGAGTTACTACTGTACTATACTATTACTATAATATTTTGTTGATAATTATTATGATTGTTTCTATGATTAGTGTGATAATTAGTGTGTGGTAAAAAATTACTTTGTGTTTGCCTGCATGTTTATATTCTCTAGAAGGTTTATTTGATTTTAATTCTTTCAAATTAAAATTATCTTGACCAACATATTTATTAAGTATTGGTCGAATTTCTGCTAGAGTGAACTTATCATACAATTCGGCTGCTAGAGCCCCTGCTGTAATTTCTTTTATTTTTAAGATCAAAACTACTTAAATGATTAACAATCAGATCTTGATAATTTGTGAATGTAGCACATTCAGCAATATTATCTACTAATAAACATACTTTATTACATAGCTCAGAAATAGAACACACTTTCAAATTGTTGATTTCCTGCATGATTTGTCCTTGGTCCTTTGTTGCTTTGTAGTGAAGTTTCAGCTTGCTTTTACAATCTGTCCAAGTCAACGGCGGCGATGTCTCCAGGCAGTTTTTCGCTGAGCCAATGATTTTTTCATTATATATAACGTTATAGACGTCTTGTACTTGATTTTGGTCATGCTCCGTTAATGCTCTCTCCACCGATGATATAAATGACGGCAATGTCCCAGGTGTTCCATCGAATACAGGCAGATACCGAAGTTCCTTTTCCAGCCTGCTCCTTAGTGTTACTGGTTGATTTTGCCGGTTTAATATTTCGGTTAGTATGGTTAAGCATTGCTCCGTTATATTTGCCATTCCTCTATTTCTATCTAGAATTATATTTCGTGCTATTATTCTTTTCAGGTTGTGTTCTTATGTGTTTTTTCTTCGTAATCTACTAAATTTTACTTTAGATCTCTGCGTTTCACACTTATTACACACTTTTAAAATTTTCTGTGATTTATGTGTTTGTTTCTTAGTGAAAAATTTTACTTTAGATCACTGCGTTTCACACTTATGACACACTTTTAAAATTGTCTGATTCGTTTCACTGGATTCTAATTCTACTGAAAAGAATCCTACCGACTGCGCCAGATAAATATCGAAATATTAAAAAGAATTGGAAGAAGAAAAGACAACTTTATTCTTTCATGGTTGGAACAAGACTCTCTTATAATAACTTACTTGCTAACTTATGTCCGTTCAGCATGAACGGAAATCAGTTCATGTGAATGACCGATGTTGAAGCTTAGGAAATCACCAACCCAAGCGGTTTTGGCTTTGCTTTTATTTTATAAGCCGGTGTGGGTCGGCTGTTGGCTGCTGATGTATGTAACTCGCGCAATTAGTTATAAAATGCGTACCGTAAAGACCAACAATCCGAAAAGAGAGAATATGCGTGTAACAGAAACTTCAGCTAAGGTGGCGGTCAATGTTTTAATGAACTATACTGTGGAACGTTTGATTGCCGCTCAAAAAGAAGTTATTTTAACTTTGAAAAATAAACAAATACGTAATTTGTGTTTGATTTCTAATGGGGCTTTGATGGTAGTTCTGGCCACAGATCTTACAAGCAGAAATCTGTCGGAATAGATGCTGATGATTCAAGTATCTTCATAATCTCAGAGCCCTCGCCATTCAATAATGAACTTTGAAGAAAAAGTTGTTGAAGTGGCATATAAACTTGTGGATTCGCTACCATTCCTTGAGATATAGTGTTATGGGTAAGATCCTGGTCAAGACCATGACGAAGGAGGGGGAGAAGGAAGAGCCCAATGGTGAAATTGGTGCAGGTAATTTCATTGGTCTATTCTTGACTGTCTTAAATTAAAAAAAAAAAAAACATAATTTTTAAAAGAAGCCGTCTATAAGTAGTCTTAAACATGGGTACTAATGGTTTCGATGAAATCTTTTTGAGTTTTAAGATAAGCTACGCGAAGTTATGTGTAGTGACATACATATATCAACGTGTGCTTCATACTTTCAATGTACAGCATAGAAAATATCAACTGCATATTCCTGTATATTTCGCAGTTATGTTCAAATTTGTTGCACTGAAACGGGTTTGAAAAAAACTCGCTTGTGACGATGGTATATATCAAAAAGTTATAATTTCTGTGCTACTCTTTTTCAGAACAAACTGGTTAAGCCCATGATTTTTTAGAAAAAAATGTGTACATTTATTAAACAAATAAAATTAGAGTAATAATAATAATAATTGAGCCAGGTCTGATAAATTCGATTTTTTGTGAGATCATTTATTTCTGCCTGCAAAATTGTTAAACTTAATTTTCTAGAAAAATTCTCAATATTAAAATATATTATTATTTTTGGCTTTATTGGGACAAGAAAAAAAAAATGTGTTTTATTTTTTGTCTGTGAATGCATTTTTCCTTGTATACCTGTTGCGTTTTCTATATAAATGAAAAAGAAACATTTATTTTATTATTTTTTAAGTCTTATTGCTTTGTTCTTATTGTGTACTGCTTACATTTTTTTACCTTTAAGGCTTAGCCCTATAAGAATGTTTAAGCTTTTAAATAAAGAATGTCTTCTCTTCACACTGATATAGAATTGTAGCGGATGGAATTATTTTGCACATCCCTATAGCAGCGCTGCTATATACCCATGCACTACCGAGCTGTCAACTAGGCGGTAGCTCTATCCAGCTTTCTCTTCTTCTGATGGCATTATCGGGGATGGCAGCAGCGTGTCAGCTTAAGTTAACTTATGATATGTAACATTGGTGTCCCCGAGTCTGAAGAGTCTACAGTTTCTCTACGGCTTTACACATATTTTTTTCTCTTTACCGGCTGCTACGCTCAGCACAATACCAAGTCATCCACTGGAATCAACGGCATCCGCACCTATTCCACTCGTTTTTTAAGCTTCTGTGACTTGCTCGAGTGCATTTCATGAAATTTCTTCATTTGGGCACAGCACCGGCCACCAAAATAGCACATGCCAACAGATGGGGAAGTTCCTCAGAAGCAGGAGCAATTAGAAGCCATCCTCACTCCTTCCAGACCAACGGATGAAACATAATTCCAACACGCCATCGCTTATCTTGAAAGAAGGGACTTGGTACAAGTGTCTGACATCCTATTGTCTCCGCTTACAACTGACAAGTATGTTAAGGTTAAAACAAGGTTACTGAAAGTGTGTGAGGAGAGCGAAGAGCATCGGTTCCAACGGCTAATCGAAGGCCTCGATCTCGGCGACGTACAGCCATCTCACCTTCTACGGCGCATTCGTGACCTGTCAAGGTCGCACGTGCGGGAAGCCATCACAGAGGACCTAAGTACTCTGGCGGGGGTGGCAGATAAAATGATGATCTACTCGAAAAACACTCTCATCGATTGCTGCCAGTGTCTTCAAAAAACGGAACACTAAAAGAGGCCCTCAACAACATTTTGCACAGGCTAATCAAACTGGAAAATCAAGTAAGAGCATCCAGTTCCCGCCACCCGACTACGTCAAGCCACCGTCAAACTTCAGATGGAAAACAATGCTCCACAGAACCTGGTCGCTGTTGGTATCATCGAAGATATGGCTCAAAAGCTCAAAAATATTCACCGCCCTGCATGTTTAAGCAGCGAAGTGCCCACCAGCAGCTTAAGGTGAGGCTACCACAGTGTCTGATAAGTGCAATCGCCTTTTTATCCACAATACGATTTCTGGCAACCGTTTTCTTGTTTATAGTAGAGCTGCCATTTCGATTTTAATCCTTACTCTCAAAAATGCAGAAAAGCTAAAACCACATCATAAAGTGGTGCATGAAGTGCTGCGATTCCTCACTCAATCACTGGCGTGGATTTTTTTGACTTCTTTCGCTTACTGGTAGATATCGACGACTGCCGCCTTGTAGACCATCATACCACTAGTGCCACCTCAGCAGTTATCACATCATCCGACCCATATCAGATTTGAAAAAAATCATCCATCTAGCTCAATCAGTCTTATTTTAACATTCGAATTCATTCGAAAGTGAGTCGAATTCGCATAGACTGTGTTTTGACTTTGGAATGAATAGAAAGAATAGAAAATTTATCCAAACTTTCGAAAGTTCATTGGTTGTGCGTAGTTTGAGATTTTATTCATTCGAAATAAATGTAATTTTTCATTCGAACACATTTTCCTGGCGCATAGATTCACAAGCACGTAAATATAGTAAGTTATTTTGAATATGCTGTAGAAAATTAAAAGAAGTAATTTTAATTGACAATTGCTGCTCCTGTTGGTATAGGTCACATTCCAATTAAACAAACGTGTGGCCTGCAATTCGTATAAATAAAATAGTCCCACTCAATTTCTATGTAGACAAAACTCCAAGAAAACACGAGTGAATGCACGCACTGTCTTCAAAAGAAAGTGGCATTTTATTTTGTCGAAAAGCAACTCTAATTAGGTCCGTTCGCGTACTTGTTGCACTAAAATTCGTAAATTATCAAATTTCGAAGAGTAGGGGTAAAATTCTCTCAGAGAGAGCTTAAATTACGAAAAAGTAATCGAACGGGTTGAACAAGAAAATTTGCCCACACTTTAAACGTCAGTGTAATAACATATGAATAAAAAAAAAATGCTCGACTTTATTATTTTGCTCCATTTTTTTTTTAAATAAATTTAAATGTATTCCAACAAAATTCGATTTGATGGATTTGACAGTTTTCACAAAGCAGCACACAGAAATTTCTTGCACTAAAATTCGTAGCATGGAGAAATTTCTTACTCTCTCGTGAGCGCTCTCTTCCGTGAAAAACTACGAAAATTCTCCGTGCGCGAACAGCTTTTCGTAAAAATTCGTAAATTTTCGTTAAAATTCGCTGTTTAAGGACGGTACGCTAATGGATCTATTAGGCGTGTTTTTTTCGTATTCTATATAGGCTTAAAATATATTTTCCATATTAAATACACTAACAACTCAACCTATATAGAATAAAGAAATCTGGATAATTATCGAGCCTTATTTCCTTAGCCGCAATAAAAACTGTGCTCCCAAATTGTTTTATTTCGAATGTATCGAAAAATGTTATGTCAAAAATTATTGAACAGACAGCAGTAATTCATAACAAATCAAGAAAAGATGTGTTCTGAAGAGAAAATGTAAGTAAAACCTAAAATACAAAATTTATTTACGATTTTATTGTTATTAGCAAACGGAAAACATGGGCAAAGGAAGAGGTTCTGGGTTTGCTGAAGTGCTATCTTGCCCGGAAGGACGAGTTCCAACATAGCAGGAAGAAGAAATTTGCATATGCAAATGTGCTGGAAGACATGATATACCAGGGTTTTACGGTAAAATACAAATACGTTACAATTAATTCCTAATCTGTAGTATCTTTTATTTCAGGATTCCAGTACCACAGTTTGTGCAATAGAGGGGAAGATGAAAACCCTTCTTGTTGCTTTCAAAGCAGCAAAGGACAATATGAAGCAGACGGGTGCATCTCCAAGTGTGATACCGTATATGGAAGAAATGGAGGAAATTTTTGGTAATAGACCAATAATTTCAAATACCCATACGGTTCACCTTGGGGGTGTACCACCTCCCCCTCTATTGCTGGAAATACCACCAGTTTTCATGGAAGACATCACTTCTGCTGGTTCCGCGTCACTGGACTCTCTTAATATCCTGCATAATTCATCATCATCATCGTCAATCCCGTCACCAAATAACTTAAATTTTGCGGCGGAAGCTAGCTCTTCAACCCCAACAACAAATACGGGTAGGAGAAAGATGGGAAGAGAAAGTTATTTGGTGACCAAATTGAAGATGAAGAAGGAGCAACATGACGCAAGCAGAGAACTCAAAGCCAAATTGTTCGAAGAAATAAAAAAAAGTGTGGAAGAAAATTTCAAAGCCCAACAAGAAATCCTGAGAGATGCTGAATTAAAAAAAGTTAAATTGTTTAGTGAATTTTTAGAAAAAAATGAAAGAAAAAAAAAAAATTGCAAGTAAATATGTACATATTTGTGGTTTATTTTTAGATACATACATACATGTGTACATATACATATGTGTCACAATTAAATTAAATTTTGTTCATGCAAATAATTGAACAGTACTTCTCGTCGATTAACCACTACATCTGTTACAACCTCTGCTCTAGAGTTATCATTAGACATGGTAGAATTTGTAGTTTCTGGTAAGCTAATGGAATACAAATCGTCGTTGGAAAGGCAAATGTTGTGCAAAACACAAGCGCTCACGATGAGATTTGCAATCGCGCGTAGATTTGTCTGTTCCGTAAATTTGAGTAGCCTCCGAAATCGTCCTTTGAGCAGACCAAAAGTATTTTCAACGACAATTCTAGTTGCAGAATGAATTTTATTAAAGTTGTGTTGAGACTCTGTCAGGGTTCCACAGTTCTTGTAAGGTGGTACCAACCAGTTTGTTGGTGAATAAGCGGAATCCCCAATTATAAAAGATTCATTAGGAAACAAGTGTTGATAGTTGGTCTGTGCCCTTGCGTAGAGGTCTGATCTCCGGAGCACCCTGCTGTCATGAAGAGACCCCGGCTCTCCGCAAGTGATGTCAGTAAATTGATTGTTTGCATCAAAGACAGCTTGCAAAACTAGGCTGTACGATTGCTTTCTGTTAAAATAGCATTCCTTGCCAAGTTTTGGAGCTTTTGTTTTGATGTGAGTGCAATCTATTGCCCCAATAACTCCGGGAATTCCTTTCTTCTGTTGAAACTTAGCTTGAATCTCTTGTGCAGCAGTTCCTTGTGGCCATTTAACAAACTCATGTCCAATTCTTATTAGACAAGAAGTAACTCGTCGGACAGCAATCCATGCTGATGATCTGCAAACCCCGAACAAGTTACCAAGTTGCCTAAAAGTTACGGTGTTGCTGATGTACCAGACATACATGTAAACTGTTGTCCTGGAATCAATTCTGCTTCTCCCGCCATGAGAACTCGATACATGTGAAGACACAGATTCTGAATATCTAGCTGAAAAGATCCACAAAAACAAGTAAAAGAGTAAAGTCTATTGACATACCTACATATAAGGTAATCTATAGTTTGACGCTGCATTCGCATGCGTGATTTGAAGTCTTGATCGCCAAATGAGTCAATTGTATGCACAAAATTAACACATTTTGGGTGTTGCTCAAATTCAAATTCATCAGAATCACTGCTGGAACTAGACTCAGTTGTGATAACTGAAAGCATTTGTTGAATTTGTGGCAAAATGTTGCTGTTGTCCAAATTTTCTGCTGAAGACGCCAGCAATAGAGACAACAACTGAAACAAATAACCACTAGCATTAAGAAAACAGCGAAACGAATATTGGTATTCCATTTAAATTTACCTGTGCGTTTTCTTCATCTTCCATTATTTTTTTATGTATTTGAAATTTGATTAGAAATCACAAAAATATAAATAAAAATTAAAATAATTAAATGACATTAAACAGTGCTTCCAAACTGAAATGTTGAAATTCCTTAGCCCCGATAGGCGTTTTATTCGCAAATACTTTTTTAAGCCTATATAGAATACGAAAAAAACATGCCTATTATCTACTAATTAACATACTTTATTATATAGAACTCACTTTTAAATTGTTGATTTCCTGCATGATTTGTTCTTGGTCCTTTGTTGCTTTGCAGTTTCAGCTTGCCTTTACAATCTGTCTAAGTCAACGGCGGCGATGTTTCCAGGTAGTTTTTCGCTGGACCAATGATTTTTTCGCTATATATAACGTTATAGACGTCTTGTACTTGATTTTGGTCATGCTCCGCTAATGCTCTCTCCACCGATGATATAAACGACGGCAATGTCCCAGGTGTTCCATCGAATACAGGCAGATACCGAAGTTCCTTTTCCAGCCTGCTCCTTAGTGTTACTGGTTGATTTTGCCGGTTTAATATTTCGGTTAGTATGGCTAAGCATTGCTCCGTTATATTTGCCATTCCTCTATTTCTATCTAGAATTATATTTCGTGCTATTCTTCTTTCCAGGTTGTGTTCTTATGTGTTTGTTTCTTCGTGATCTACTAAATTTTACTTTATATCACTGCGTTTCACTTTTACACTTTTAAAATTTTCTCTGTTTTTATGTGTTCGTTTCTTCGTGGTCTACTAGATTTTACTTTAGATCACTGCGTTTCACACTTATGACACACTTTTAAAATTGTCTGATTCGTTTCACTGGATTCTAATTCTACTGAACAGAATCCTACCGACTGCGCTAGATAAATAAAAATAAATAAATAGTAGGCCGTAAGCAGCCCATAGAGGGCCAAGGCCTAGCTTCTCACAACTGTACGTATTGTGCGTGGTATACATTTCTGTACGTACAGAAGGGACCTACAGTTTTATGCCGTATCCGAAGGGCAGGGGGGTTTTTGAGAAGCTTTCTCATGACAGTAAATACTCTTGGATGTTTGTCAGACGCTCGCAAGAGGTGGGGCCGTGAAAAAAACTTTGGTGGTATTTTCCTGGATTCGAACTCGGAACCCCTTGCGCAGTATTCCAACGCACTAACCACTGAGCCACGGCGCCCACAATATCGCTAGCGCTAGATAAATATCGAAATATTAAAAAGAATTGGAAGAAGAAAAAACAACTTTATTCTTTCACGGTTGGAACAAGACTCTCTTATATTAACTTACTTGCTAACTTATGACCTAGCTTAACAAAATAATAACAATCAGCAATTTCAGCATGAACGGAAATCAGTTCATGTGAATGACCGATGTTGGAGTTCAGCAAATCAGCAAGCCAGCGGTTTTGGCTTTGCTTTAATTTTGTACGCTGCTGGCAGGTCATTGCTATTTACGTCAGCACTTCCGGTGTAGGTCGGCTGTTGGCTGCTGATGTATGTAACTCGCCTGGTCGCTTGTGCGGCCGATTGAAGAGGAATAAAAAGAAATGCGAAAGATAGGGGAACTGTGCAAGAGTGCACAAAAAATATCTGCGAAAGAAAGTGCAACAGTGCAGTTCGCTGATACTGCAGCACCGGTTACTCAGCTGGAGTGGGTTCGATGGAAGGTTATATGGAATGACCACGGTGAATTGCGTTTGTTTTGCCCTGTGCCAAATAAACGAAACTGCAACTTGATGACAAATATGTAAATAAATTCTAAGGTTGTTGAAGAGTGCCACACACACTATATTGGAGATTAAGGGAGAGCACGAAACCTGGTAAGGGTAAAAAATCGAATCCAAAAGAAAATAAAACACCGAATTATTATCGTTATAAAGGCTCCGTTTCGGAACGTGGCGATGTATTTAAGGGAAGAAAAGAATCGAAAGTACGAAAAGATGGAAACAATCGGAATGAAAAGACCTTAAAAAAATCACGTTACTCTACGAGATCAGAGAAAAAAACCTCTCGCGCGGATAAAAAAAAAAGATCCTAACAGAAGACGCAAATGGTTAATATCGCCGGGGAATGGTCCGTTAAAAAAAGTACAATTTTTCAGATTCATGAAAAAAAAAAAAACACGAACAGCCAAAACCCGAACTCAAATACAAGACTGTGGGCATTCCACTAGGATAAAAGAAAATTGTTCCAAGTCCTAGATTGAAGGAAGTGACCAGAATAGAAAATTGCTATCAGATGACATATTAAATTTCCTACCAAAATAGCTAACAATAGTAGTATACTTATACAATTTTTGTCAAAAAGCCGATTTACGCGAAAACGGCTTCCCACGATTTTATTCAAATTTCTCACTGAGATTAGTACAAACACATGCAAGAAAATGAGGTACCACATGTTGGCCAAAATTGGTTAGAACGATAGTTATGGCCATTTTGTGTAAAAGACGTTTTCTTGGAAACGGATATATTAATTTTAATAAACTTTATACATTAGATTACAAATCGCAAAAACTTTAAAATGACGTTCAAAATGTTTGGCCAAAAGTGAATATAACGATACTTTTCCACGAATTGAGACGTCTTAGCCAATTTTCTTGAAAACGGCTCCAATGATTTTCTTTAAATTTTATATTTATAAAAGTTTGGTAAAGTCCGATAAATTGGCATATCACGTTTTTGCCTAAATTGTTATTAATGGTACTTTGCTTAGAATAAAGCAATATGAATTAAAAATCTAATCGAATGAATTATTTCCTTGGTAAGCAGCGAGCCATGATGAAGGTATATATGATTCAACTATATTTTTCCATTTCACAGCGTTTCTTATTGAGTCTATCAAAAAACTGTGAATGCCACTCATAAAAATAGCATTTAATTAGTCTCTATGGTGTTTTTCATCAAAAACAAAAAAAAAATTGCGTATTTAAGGGTTAAAGTGTTATTCAGGGCGGTGGGAAAAACGGTAACAAGAAGAAAGGAGGTACCTGTGCTCGTTGGTTTTAAATAATAAGGTGTTGCAGTGACGAGGAAATGCAAATCCAGGTAGATTGTTTCACATTCGTGTAATGCGGCTTAAGTAGGCTACACACTATCAGTTTTCAACTGACAGTCTTGCTAAACTGATGGAAAACTGATAGTGTGTAGATAGAACTGATAAAGTAGGCTACACACTATCAGTTTTCAACTGACAGTCTTGCTAAACTGATGGAAAAATGATAGTGTGTAGATAGAAATGATAACTGAGGATGGAACTGATGGCGAGAATGATGAGGGTTGAAATTTTGCTGGAATGACGGAGAATGATGCATGTATATGTATGATGTGTAGGTAGATTTCATGATTTGGGTCGAGCGAGGGTCATATTTGATAGTCCAGGCTAACAATAATAACAAATCACCAAGAAAATATTTATTTTACTACTGACAGCACTCCAAATAAAGGTAGAGTGACCAGCTTCGTACCGAGTATATGGTGGGAAAGACTTGTTATTAAATATGCATGTATGTTATTTTATTTTGCTTTGTTTTCGTGCTCGATTTTAATATTATACAAAAAAACATGTTTCATAAAAGTTATTACTTAAATTTCGTCTTTAAACGCGTCAAAGTATAACTAATAAAAATATTTCAATAAGAAATAGAAGAGTTCTAACGGAAGAAAAACAAGGTATGGTCAACCTGTATAAAAAGAAATGTAAAACAGCTGACTTTGAGAGTTGAATTTATTTAACCTCATTTTGCGTTATCATTTGAAAATGAACCTTTATCACGCCAAACACAAAAATCTTTCGAATGAATAGACACAATCGAAAGAATTGACTATTCATTCGAATCTCAAAATAAGCATGAAAATTTAAGGCCTAAAAATGGTGACACGCAAATGGGCAGAAGGACGGAAATGGCTTAATCGACTCGGCTAGTGATGCTGATTATTTATACATATACCATACTTACATATATACCTTATTGGGTCTATCTCCGATATTTCTCTATGTTAAAAACTATATATCAAATTTAATATACCCTTAGGATAGATTAGGATAGAGTATAAAAATAGGAAACAAAGAATAAAGAATAGAATAAATACTTTAGACGATAGTGCCTTACATTTAGACTTAAGGTACAAGTTACATATTGGTTTTAGCTTGGTATTTTAATTAAAGAAGTACATCTCTTCTTCTTTTATCTATCTGAAGTTAGTTATTGATGTTTACATTTGAGGACCAAAATATACAATACAATAGTTAAAGCGGATTAAGCGGAACATGCGGAACATAAAAGGTGAATTGCGAGACATTCCGCGGGACAATTTTCCAGCGGGACACTTGCGGAACAAAACACGTTTTGCGGAACAGTCCCGCAGCTGGCGGGACGTCTGGCATACCTATCCGACGGAGACATGTTGAGTTCAATACATTGCAACGACGACTATATAAATTCGGTTCAGCGCTTCCCCTCCCGCTTAATTCACTCCGAACACCACGCCATTCCGTCCTACTGGAGACGCCTGGTGCACCTGTTTCTTGTCGTGCTAGGCCTATACCACCAAAATTCTTCAAGTCTGCTAAATCCGAGTTGCAGCGCATGGTGGTGCTGGCCGTCAAGCAGCCCTTGGGCCAGCGCTATCCACATCGTGACAAAAAAGAACAGGGAAGTCCGTCCATGTGACGACTACAGGTGCCTAAATGCAATCACCGTTCGTGATCGCTACCTATTGCCACGCCTCACAGATTTCCAGCTGATTTTGACGGGCAGGACAATTTGAACTCGCCTTTACTTAGCCCGCGCGTATTAAATTCCCATGGCTCCCGAAGATGTGCCTACAACCGCCATCATCGAATCGAATTCACGTGGCCTACGGAAAGCCACTTAAACCGAGCAACGGTTTATCGATTCTATATTCACCTATATAGATGACATATTTATAACTTCGAAATCAAAGGAAAAACACTTAAAGCATTTGGCGGAAGTGTTTAAACGCCTTGACCTTTATGGCATTACTCTGAACCAAGAGAAGTGTGAGTTCGGAAGGGAGATACTCGTATTTCTGGAATATCTAGTCGACAGAGCTGGTATTCAACCACCGCAAGACAACGTCAAAACAATGGTCGTATACCCAAAGCCTTCCACCATATCTGAGCTGCAATGATTCCTGATAGCAATCAACTTTCTTAGAGTCAGTATGTTACAACATGAAACAAACCCTTCTGTTTTATGTTAGCATACCTCCCGTACGAAAAGACTGAACCACCGTTCACCGGAGAGAATGAAACAGTTGCTGGCGAAACACGGTTAACTATTAGGGGATGCGATGCAAATGCGTATCATGCACAATGGGGAAGCAGCGACTTTAACAAAGAGGTGAGTATTTGTATAATGTTATCCTCTCGTCAAAGCTTACCATCTGTAAAAAGGGCAACTCACCTATGTATGTACCTTTGTTACTACGAACAGGCAGGAGGTTCTCAATATTACTAATGATCGTGTTTCGCTAGAGAAGTGGAGGTTAGTTGTTCGATATTCTTCAAATATCGAAGAAAATCTACACACAAATACGAGCATCGCCAGACCGACCGCTGCCGTGCTTTGTTGTGCGGATTATTTAATTTTTGTTGTTTTTTATTTTATCACCGGCTCTGAGCTAAAGTAGATTTTACATGGTGCTACGAGCCGAACATTGGGCTAGCCCTATTATTGAGTGTAATCATTTAAAAGTAAATAAAGTGTTTTAGTGTAGTAAAAAAAAAGGGAGGGCACCCGAGCAGTACGTCCATCAACAGTTTATTTATTTATTGAAGCTTAGTACAAGCTGTAACTTAATTCTAACAGAACTTATTAATTCTAACTAAACCTAATATTTTATTTATTTGTTTATTTATCTATATCTATATTTTTATTATTATAATTTAACAAACTAAAAATTAACTTATGGCTAACAGATTAGTTTTGAGGGGGAGGTCAGGAGGAAGAGAGTGAATTTCTAAGGGAGGATATGCTGTAATGGAAGTCGAGAAGGTTCTGGGAATTGTTGGCTAATAGCAGCATTCTGGAGACTGCTTCAAAAAGGCTGTAATTAGTGCGGTGGAGAGCGAGACGAAAGAGAAGAAGAGACCTGAGGTTACGTGGGTTTGTTTGAAGCGAAATCATTTCCAGTAATGCGGGGGAATCGATCGTACCGGTTAATATCTGATGGATAAACAGAATGTCGGTTACTTCGCGACGTTTAACAAGGGTTATAAGGTTAATCGATTTTAACCGATGTTCGCAGGGGGGTAGGTTATAATTGTCGACCCATGGGAGACCTCGTAAGGCAAAACGTAAAAACCTGCGCTGCACAGCTTTAATTCTAAGCGAATGGGTGACATGAAATGGAGACCAAAGTTGTCTTTCGTACTCAAGGGGGGGTCTGACAAAGGTGATGTAAAGCGACTTTGTAACGTAAGGGTTAGAGAATTCCTTAGACCAGCGTTTTATGAAACCAAAAGAAGAATTGGCGTTAAGTATAATGTGGTAAATGTGGGAGCGAAAGTTAAGTTACCTATCACAGATAATACCCAAATCGAGTAAAGAGGAGACTGAGGGAATGGAATCATGAAGAAAAAAATAGGATCTGCGGGGTGGGGGCAGGCGTTCACGGGAGAAGGTTATGGATTGACATTTACTGACGTTAAGTTCTAAGAAGTTATTGACGCACCAAATGTAGAAAGAATTCAGGTCTTTAAAAAAAAATAGAGAGTCCGTAGGGGTGGATATAACCTTAACTATTTTCATGTCGTCCGCGTAAATAAATAGATCAGAGTTTTGGGCCGGTAGTTAGATATATCATTTTTAGTCCCTTTTTTATGGATAGGGAAAATAAATGAGTCCTTCCATAAGTTTGGAAAAACGGTTTGTGAGAGAAACGGAATAAAGTAGTTAGTGGTTGATACAGTGCATTATCACATTTCTTAAGAAATATGGCGGGCAAACCATCGGGACCGGGAGAAAAGTCATCCTTGAGATGAATAATTTTTTCGCGTACCATATCGGAACTTAAGTAAACTGATACTAGGGAGGTTTGAGGGCAGTTATTCAAATAGCTCAAATAGCTAAGATCCGGTTCGTGAACGTGGTGACTATACGAATGGCTGAAGAAGGTTGCAAATAAGTTGGCGATTGCTTTAGGGTCTGAAGTGGATGTATCAAATAATTTGAGAGTGGAAGGGAAGCCATCGGATTTTCTTTTAACGTTAATAAATTGGTAAAAACGTCTGGGATCGATTGCATTCTGTTGAGGTATTCAAGATAGAGGGATTCGCAGAGGGCGGAGAAGCGGGAGTATCCTAGCTGGTAGTTTGTAAGATCAGAAGCAGATCTGGATCTAAGGTATGTTTTCCAGAATTTATTTCTGATATTTCGCAGAGTACTCAATTCTTTATTATACCAGGGATGGGAAGACGAGCAGTTTTTACGCTACACATATGGGACAGATTGAAGAAGACAGCCAAAAATCGCAGTGTGAAGAATTCGAGAGCGATATCAATGGGGATGTTATTTTTTAGAAAGAGGTCGAAGTTAATGTTATTGACTAGGTTATTAAGTTCAGGGAAGTCAGCTTTATGAAAGTTGAAAAGAAAAGAGTTCTCAGATTCCACGGCAATGATGTCGTGCTCAAACGCAACGATAAGCGTGAGAGGCGGATGATATTGTTCGAGAGTGGAGAGAAGGTGGTTACTCACGTTGACGAGGGAATTATAGGCGTCAGAAGAAAAAATTAGATCTAACTGCCTACCAAGATTATTGGTGAGACCACTTATCCAAAAAGGCCAGAGTCAAAAAGACGATCAGTAAGAAGGATTTCCTTTTCTGAGGACAAGTTTGTTGGAACAAAAAATGATTCATTTCCTGATGGGATAAATTTTAAAAAGGGGAGGTTGAAGTCACCAACGATAATGAAACTGTCCTCGGGTTCAGCGATATCAAGCAGGGCGTCAATTGCATCAACAGCTAGCTGGTATGCTCTGGTGGATTGAGAAGGGCGAATATAACAGCAGATAATGTAAATCCTCCGCTTGGATACAGATATTTTAGCACACACAAATTCAAAACAACTGCAGCTTGAGACTTTGACTAGGGTTGCATCAAGACGATTATGTATGGCTAAAAGAACACCACGGCCTAAGGGAAGCCCGATATTATCCTGGCCGTCCGCGCGAAGAACTTCAAAATCTAAGGAGAATAATTCTCAGTTTAGAAAATTGGGAAAAAGGTTAGTTTCAGTTAGGGCAAAGATGTCGTAGGGAAGTGTTTGAGAGTTAAGATGAACTATCGAGGTTTCGGTACGGAGACCTCTGACGTTCTGATAATAAAGGGATAGAATGTCTGGATTGGAGTTAGGGACGAAAATAGTTATTAAAGTTGTTGCGAGAATTTTGAAGATGCGAGAGACATTTAGAGCCAATATGAGAAGCATAGGTTGAAAGGTCTTTAGCCACTGTTGCAGAGGAGATGTTGAAACTCTCGTGAAAACGATTGTCGATGTTTCTCAGTGCTACAGGATCAGTTGGGAGGCCTTCTTTTTGAATAGATACTATAACATTCGTCTTCGTCTTACCGCCAATGCAAACGGAGTCCGGTTTATCATATAAATATGCTAGAAAAAAACGAACGTTTCAAAAAGCCGGTGGTCAGGCAGTCTTGACATAGTGTAGCGGCTATCAAGGTCTTTGATCATTGAAGTGGGGTTCGCCAATCTAGATGTGAGTTTAAGGGAGGGAGGTAGCATTGGTCAATAGTAGGGGGGCATGCAGTAGGAGGTGAGTTGGTCGAAAGGGGCGCAGAAGTGGACGTCGAGCTGTTGAGTGCCGATGTGGATGTGGGAAAGGCAAAAGTCGTGCTAGAGGTGGATTTCGAAGAGGATGCCGAAGGATTTAGATTGTAGGAGTGAATGAAATACGGGTAACTGACGGAAGGGGAAGTGATTACAGAAGGAGAGCTGCGAGTTGTCGAAGGACAGGAATCAGGAGGGAGATTGAAAGAAACGCGGTTGGTTAATGGTTTAGTTTTGGTTTTGGGAAGGAGGGCGGTATGTTGAGGAGAGCTTAAATTGGAAGGGGTAAAACGTGGATAGAAAGTGGGAGATTGATTGATGGTGTTGGAGCAGTTGCGTGTAACTGTGCACCTGGAGGACACGGAGGGGGGTGAGCACTAGAATTCAAGATGTTAATTTATTAATGTAGTTAAAGAATTTCAAGTTCAAGTGGTCATTAACCCTTTCTTATATAAAACTATGATTCTATGTTAATTTATACAGTATCGATGAAAGCGAGGTTTCATGGGAACTAAAATTAAATTTAAACTGCACTAGTCTGTGAGCAATCTACATCGTCGCACAAATAAAATACAAGTTTATAACCTAAAGTGGATATAGTCTTTCTTGTTTAAAAGTAATTTCTAAGTTCGACTCAGCTTAGAACATGGTCCTTCGAAGCCTTGAAAAAATCAGGCCAAGTAATCGATTTTCTGGACAACTATCCAGACAGTTTAATCCAAAATCAGAAAAGTAAAATTTTGGACAACTATCCAAAATCAGTTGGGATAAAAATTCTGGACATCCATTCTCTCAACGGACAACATAAAGTACTGCAACGGATGGACAGCTTTAGCGGACAGCTTCAACGGACGTCAGCGGTCAGCAACGGACATTATCCATACAGTGTGTATTCGCACATAGCGGCGACAAATAACCCTACTTTGATAAACCAAATCAAATAGGTGACAACCAAATAGTTGGGAAGCAAATTAATCACAACGCGAGTACCTATTTTCCTACCACGTCTCAGACCGCAATGTGCACTCATCCGCATCGCAGCGTTAACACTCTTTTTATCGAAAGGAGAAATATACAAAACTTGACAGATACTTCGCACTGTAGATACAACCAGCATAACCAAATATGTTGTTCGCTAGCTAAGCTAGTGCATACCAAGGCATTATTAGCAACCGCATTGGTAAATTTTTTTGCAGCCAATGGTAGTCAGTATATTCTAAGGGCATTAATTGACCCTGGCTCAGAAGCCACTTTTGTCACAGAAAAAGTCACTCAGCTTCTAAAACTAAAGAAGCGAAAGACATCAGCACAAGTTACAGGGCTTGATCAGACGTCTACGGGCACATCAATTACGAAGTGAAATTTACAATATTTTTAATGACCAGTTCAGAATTTTCACTCGTTGAAGACGAAAGGTGGAAAAGGGGCCCCGGTTGCTCAATGTACTGAGCTGGGGTGGATTTTGACTGGAAACACCAATAATTCTAGTCAACCCAGTACAATCAGAATCCAAAACCACTTCAACTCTTTGGACGCTCAATTGAAAAGGTTTTGGGAATTAGAAGAAGAAGTTCAACTACCATTTAAAATGATAATCGTCCAAACCTTGGCAATTCTATAAGACCGGGAATGGCCAGATTCTTTCAAATAGAGAGACGACTCATTTCAGACAAGAAATTACAAAGAGCATACACCGATTGTGTGCAAAAATACGTTACCCTTGGGCACATGGAGGAAGTAAGAAAAGGTACGCAAATCTCAGCAGCTCAGCACTACTTTCTTCCACACCATGCGGTCATTAAAGAATCAATTACGTGTTGTGTTCGATGTGATAAACCACTTACACGAATCATTAAACATCAATTTAATGGATGGACCACGGTTACAGGCAGACATTATAGAGCTTATTGCAAAGTGGAGAACATATAAGTTTGCATTTGTAGCAGACATCAGTATGATGTACCATCAAATATGGATGGCACCTGCTCATACCTCTTATCATCTGATTTTGTGGAGAAAGAATCCCACAGAGCCATTAAAAACATTTTCGTTACAGACTGTCACCTTTGGCACCGTTTCAGCGTTACCTGGCAGTACAAACTTTACCGCAGTTACCGGCTGATGTCAATAAATCGCAACCTCACGTTGCTAAGGCACTCACCGAAGGATTCTACGTGGATGACCTGATTTATGGAGCAAATAACGAATCCGAAGCAATTAAGCTTCAAATAGACGTTCTGGCCACCTTAAAGTCGGCTGGATTGCCTCTTAGAAAATGGGCAAGTAAATCTACAAAGGTATTAACACAAATACCTGAGGATGAAAGGGAGATTAATCTTCCATTAACCTTTGACTCGGCTGATACAATTAAGACCCTCGGAATTCGATGGCACCCCGCACAAGATACATTTAAATTTAAAATTAATTTACCTGTAGTGAAGGAATACACTAAAAGATTTGTCTAAGCAGACATTGCTCGTTTATTTGCTCCACTCGGGTGGATCTCGCTTTGCATTATCAAGGCGAAGCTTATTTTGCAGCAGCTGTGGCTTCAGGAGCTTGCATGGGACACTCCAGTTTCAAAGGAAAATAAAAACAATTGGGAAAATCTCCGTAATGGTTTTAATGCTTTTGAGGACATGCAGATACCACGCTGGATACAACATGATAACTCTGCTCAAGTGTAATTACATGGCTTCAGCGACGCATCGGAGAAAGCATATGCAGCTGTAATATATGCTCGAATGATAGCAAATGGCAAGGAACATATAAGCCTTCTAGCATCGAAAACAAGAATTGCTTCAGTGAAATGCGTTTCGTTACCACGCAAGCTATGCGCAGCGCTGCTCTTAGCGAAACTTTTGTGTAGGTTACTGTACACTAATTGAAGAATCATTCTTCAAACAATTTTTAACATAACATCGACTTGTTCGAAACGTAACGATTTGGAGAAGGTATTTCTACAATATAAAAAATAATTAAAACAGAAAACCACTCAAAACACACCCTCTCACTCCCAATGAACTGACGTCAGCACACGATCAGCTTATCACACTCGCCCAAGAAGAACAATTCCCCGAAGATATCAACACATTAACAACGACCAACGCGCCTTCCTTAACTTAAATCCCCTTCTCGACGTTGAAGGATTGCTGCGAGTAGGAGGCCGATTGACGAACTCCTCGCTTCCGTTTAATCAACGGCATCCGTTAATACTAAGGGATTCGCACCATTTGGCGAAATTAATCGTAAGTGACATCCATCAACGAACGCTCCATGGCGGTCTACTAATGCTGATGCCAAAAATCCGGAAGGTCTATTGGATAACCAACGAAAGGAGACTGGTAAAATCTACGATCCACAGATGCGTGAGCTGCCATCTATATAAAGCAAAGATGCAGCAATAGCTCATGGGAAGCCTTCCCGTTGAAAGAGTTCTTTGCTGCAGACCATTCACCAACACGGGTGTCGATTATGCTGGACCCATTGAATTTAAGTTGTGGAAGGGACGGTGCAACAGAATTGAGAAGAGATATATAGCTGTATTCAATTGCCTCTCAACGAAAGCTATGCACCTAGAATTGGTAAGCCAGCTAACTGGCACTGCCTTTATAGCCGCCTTTAGACGATTTGTTGCTAGAAGAGGTACATGTGCAAACATCTTTAGCGATTGCGGCACAAATTTTAAGGGGGCATATAATGAGTTAAAGAAAGACAACAAATTTCTCTCTTCAGAGTGGTCCGTTGAAGTTGCCAAGGAGCTAGCAACTTTAAACACAACATGGCACTTCAACCCCCCATCGTCACCTCATTTCGGCGGGCTCTGGGAGGCAGGGGTACAATTCAGCACCACATCAAAAGAACTATAGGCAACTCCAAATTAACATTTTGAGAGTATTCAACATTACTCTGTCAAATTGAAGCATGCCTCAATTCTAGGCCTATCTATGTCTTCAGATCCCGATGATTTGACCGTCTTGACCCCAGGTCACTTTCTTGCCGGTACACACGGTACCTGAAAGGAATCTGCAAGACAAAAACAAAAGAAAATTGAATTAATTTAAATTTGATTTTATTCACTCTTATAATATCGATAAAAACCATTCTTACTAATACTTTTTTTTTCTTTTTATTAAGAAATTAATATTTTTAACACAAATAATTACAAACTTAAACACGACCGACCACAGAAAACACGAAATTCAATTCGAATTGTCAGCAGATGTCAAAAAATTACAACAATAGTTCCTCTCCCACTGATGCATGCAATGAGGTCAGCAGTTATCTCTTTCACCAAATCAATGATGGCTGACGTCAAGATAAGCAGAAAGGATGCATCGTCTCTGCAGTGATCACTTCTCACATACAGGTCTAATAGGTGGCATTAATTGTAAGGTTTAACACTTATAAAACCAATACTGTAAAAACATATACACATTTACTAGAATTCAAGATGTTAATTTATTAATGTAGTTAAGGAATTTCAAGTTCAAGTGGTCATTGACCCTTTCTTATGTAAAACTATGATTCTATGTTAATTTATACAGTATCGACATCGTCGCACAAGTAAAATACAAGTTTATAACGTAAAGTGGATATAGTCTTTCTTCTTTTTTACTTAAGATTAAAAAAAATTTCTAAGTTCGACTCATTTTAGAACAAAACGAAAGATTCAGCTTATACTTCAACACGTTGGTTAGTGCTTTTAAGGATAATGGGAATCTCACAAATCTGCAAAGAAGGTTAAATTACGCACATTCAGCAACCAGAATGACAGTCGAACATGCCTTTGGGTTGCTAAAGGGTAGATTCCGGAGGTTGTGTAAAAATACAGAGCAATCTATTTTAACCACAGTTACACAATTTATTGTAAGCGCATGTGTTTTACACAATATATGCATCATCAAAGTTCACCCAAACACCGAAAGTGTGCCAGAAGAAACAGCTGAAGCATACCTGAAAGTGGCAGTGCAGAGAGTGAATACAGTCGATCGACGTCAGCTTTTATTGCTTTACTTGCATGACCACAACCTTATTTAAAATAAAAAATAAAAAACATACTTGTGCTTTAAGTTTTTTTTAATTCTTTTAAAATAAATTGAAGAACTTCTAGTTGTTGGAGTTCAATCTCCCTATCTCTTCTCCGTTTTTCTCTAATGTTTGATGCATTGTATTCATAAACTCTGTACTTTAATTCAATTTCACTTCATTCATCTCCCTTTTCAACTTTACCCTTTCCTCAGAGACAACCTTTGTTTTGTTTTCCTTTTTCGCGTGTTATTAATTGGGGTCATCAAATCTGTCTCAGAGGAAAGGGAATGTGAAGACGATGGTGTTGAAGGATCCAACTGGAGGTGAGCAATGGATGAAGATGACGTAGGTTCCGATTCCAATATTGGTTCTGGAGGATACATCTGGGGGTGTCATGATGACACCAGACAGCGTATTACGTTAACAAAAAACAACATGTAATAAAGACACCAAACAGTTTTTGTATACTTTTTTATATTTTTTCCACCAAATTTGTAGTCTCAAATTATAAACTTTTCAATTTAATATGACACTTTGTTATCATTTTTCTTATGTTATCATTCTTTTATTTGTAATTGTAAATTATTGTAAAGTATATTTATTTAAGCTGACTGATTTGAATACGGTTTTGGAGTTTATCACAAACTGTCCGCAAGCGAGTTATTATTTTAGACTTCCCCCACCAGCGGAAAGGAGTCTACGAAACTGATATCAGTTAAGCACACCACACATGAAGAGAAATACATACGGAAAAGTAGAAGAAATGTATAAGACAATGAAGACACTTCTTGAAAATCTAAATCCCTTAAAAGCATGATAATGGATACCCAGTCATCGAGTTCTTCTCAAATTAATCGCCAAAACAGCGATTGAAAAAACTTTACATTAACTTTGAGGCAATTCTTAGAAATATGAAAGAGTTTGAAAGTGAAAGTGAAACATTTGTGAAGTCTTCTAAAGAGTTTTAGGAATACCAACAAAAAATTCTATTGGAACAATTACGAAACTGTAAGGGTGTTTTCCGAAGGCGGAGGATTCGCTCGTCGGATCCAAAGTCGTCCAAAGAAACACCAGAAACTTTGGGAAAGAGGTATTATAGTAATCACGTTCACTTTATTTTCTTTAGAATTCAAAGCCTAACAATTGGAACTACTTAACAACTTTTATACCTATTTACCAAGCTCAAATTCACAATATTTCTTAAAAAGTTATTACGGTTCGGCCTTAACCTACCCATATGCTTACTTATAATGCTTAACTAGGAGCGCCCACTTTTGGCAGACACTGGCACCGCCCGCTTTTGGCAGACAGTTCGCACCGTCTGCTTTCGGCAGTCAGTTGGCCCGTTTTTGGCTGACACTTGGCACCACACGCTTTTGGCAGAGAGTTGGCAGCACCCGCGTTTGGCACTGGGGTACCTGGACGCCGGTAATATGAGGTGCGGCGGTCAGTGGATGCGGCCAGGCTTAACGTCCAGTAGCGTCGGGTACTAGGAGGCACAGGGGTACATGGGCGTCGGTTCGGTATTCACCCTTACTAAAACGCCGTTAGCCGTTTCCTAAGGCGTTTCGTTTTTAAAGAGTTATTCCAGAAATTGAACGCCACAAAACGCCTTCGTCAGTAATTAGGTATGCAATCCACATACAATCCACTGTTATAGTAACAGCTGATTGCACCGCCATGACAGATAAATTTCAAAGAAATCAAAACGAAGGTTTAAAATATATAATTTGAATTAATTAAAATGAACAGTTTTGCAATAAAACTTATTGACATAAGAAGAAATATAAGAATAAAATCGAATCCATTAGATTTGCCAGCTACAAAGTAAGTTGAAAGTATTCGGTATTTTCTTACGAGTTTGTTTTACTGTTACGGATTGAACGTCTGGAATTGTTTGGATGTTTGTTAGATCTGCAAAGACACTTATGTTTTCGTTCATATTTGATGGGATGGGAGAATCTGGAGAAAATGAAATGGCTTGAAATGAAGCGAATGTGGACAGATAAGATGCGGGTGTTGGATTTGATTTAGATGCTGTATTTAGTATATATACATATATCTTGATCAATTTGCGATGAAGTACGAGTAGATGGCTGTTGAACTGAACTATTATTCGTAGAACCCAATATTTTTCCTTTCGGATTGATAATTTTCTCATAATAGAGAAGGTTTAAAATAGCCTGCTCTAGATCCAACAAATATTTTTGTCGAAATTCACCTCCTCCAGTGGCCTCACACTCCTTTTTGTTGTACATAACCTTTTTATTTTAAATTTGATATCAGACCAGACCTGTGAATACAAATATGCACTTAGTTGTAGAAGTATTTGAAAGTAATGAATTAAAGACATACCTTCTGCTATTCTTTCCCATCTCTTGTCGGTGGTCCTAGGCTGTTAAATTTTCTGGCTATGTTTTCCCATTCGGCTTTAACATCAACGTTTACATTTCCCCTTGTAAATTATTTAGCTAAAGGTATATTGGCTTCCATTAGTTCCACCAAGGCTTTAAATTGTTTTTGATATGTTATTTTGATGCTACAAAACAAAATAAATTAATTTAGATTGTCAAATAAGTTAACAATTTAAGAACACTTACATTTTCAGATGATGTTAACTCTCAGGCGTTCACTATTCTATGAAAGACAAATACCGTGTCTTTTTCTGTCATTTTATGGCGTTCAACGCCTCAAAGAATAACTTTCAAAAGTACTCAGCCGACATCTGTTGTCAAACAATGGGTTCCACAAAGCATTTAATGCCAAATGGCGTTCAACGATTTAAAAACGTTACACATAGTTGCAGTGTGGCGTTTTAGTAACGAAACGCTTTTAAAACGTTCAACGGAATAAGGGTGATTATGATATGCGGCGGTCAGTGAGTAAGCAACTGTAACGCTTCGTTACAAAACTTAACGGAGTTGCTTGAGGAGTTTATGGCACATGCAACAGAAGAAGATATGAGATCGTCCTATGTCAAACAATCAACATATGATGACATAAGTTATGACATCAACCGGTGTCTCCACAGTATGGCTTCTACTTCAAACGAATCAATCAAAAGAGCACTGTGCGTGAATCCAGTGCAAAACTGCCACCTTTGAAGATGCCAACATTCAAAGGAAATTATCTGGAAAGGCGTTCGTTTTACGACCTGTTTGCCACCATAATACACGACAAAAGTAGCCTGAGCAATACAGAAAAAAAAGAATACTTAAAAACCCATTTTAAGGGGGAACCCCTACAACTAATCCAGCACCTGACGATCTCCAGTCAGAACTACAATACCGCGTGAGAAACGAAGGCTCTGGATACAGAACCAAGAAACCTATTTCAGCAAGGGCTGAAAGAGCCGATCAAGATACCATCATTGACTATTCTTTTGAAATTCTTGCAAAGAAGATACCAAGCTCTGGACGTACTAACTACGTCAAAGGAAAAACAATATACAAATGTATAGATGACACAAAGCACACGGTAAGCAATTTTCACATAGCATCTAAAGACACGCAGTGCGTTATTTGTAAAGGAGATTTCCAAATTTATGAATTGGACAACAAAGGAATGATGTCAACAAATTAAACAAGCCAAAATTTGCTCGAATTGCTTACGACATGGAAACAAAGCCAATGTTTTAGCAAACGAACAAATATTGCAATAAAAAACATCGTTGATTACTTCATATGGAATGAACCAACCAATTGAGCAGCAGCAACAAGATCCAGAAACATCCATGACGAAACAAGTAAACCATGAGCACCTAAATCAAAACGTACTTCTTAAATGGCAATTGTAAATGGAAGTAGAAGTGACGGACTTGAGCACAGTGTTAAAATACGAGCCCTCATCGACCCTGGGTCCCAAGCCTCTCTCATTACGGAGTCAATCGTTCAATCATGGAGACTTAAAAAGCATAAAGTCTTAGTTGAAGAAAGCGGATTGGAAACTACAAAGGCAGAAACCGCCAAACATAAGGTCAACGTTATAATAATGTCAAGGTTCACTTCAAATTTCAAACTCCAACTGGAATACATTTGAATACATTTGTGTTAAGATAACCATTTCGAAGTGCAACATTTATATTTTTTGCTGTTACATTCGACCATCTCAATCCATTCAGAACTACCAGCTTGTTATTGATGCGATAGATTCTTTGTTTAATACTGTTGATCCTCGTGATACCATCTTAATTCTGTTGGACTTTAACTTTCCCGATCTTCAGTCGGCTCTATCAGAAGATGGGTCCCATTACATTGCAACTAACCCCTCTTCAGATAAGTAAGTCCTATTTATCGACAGCCTTTCAGATTGCAGTCTATATCTGTTAAGGGGGGAGTACAGTGTAAAATTTTAAAAAATCACTTCTTTTTTTTATAGTCTTTAAAAAATCTCCGTGGTGTTACGAAACAAACGCAGGGACTCCGAGCGCTGAATTCAAAAAATTGCCGCCGCTACAGGCATTTGTTTACAAGCACGCGTCGTCTGCTTGCCTTCTGCTGCGCAACTTTAAACGCGTTTTTCTCGAAACACCGTTTTTTGAACTGGCGGACATTCCTAAAGCCGTAAAAATAGAGATAATTTAATGCGGTTTTCGCCAAACGATTCCTAAAACATGTCATTTTCGGGTCCACCTATAAAATTAAAACTTTTTTTCAAAGAAATAATTTTTTAGGGGAACAATAAGAGAAAATTTTCGAAAATTTTCAATACAAAATCTTTAAAAAAAAATATATATATATAATTTTTACGGGTCAAAAATTAGGTGGACCCGATAGCCACATCCTTGCAGAATACTAATATAACCGTTTTTTTTTGTTTCAGAACCTCGGTTCAGCCCCCACCATGCCCGCCAACCCAACAAGTCTTTTTGCGATGCCTTCAGACTGCCAGGCGACTACGACCTTAACTTTCATGATAAATTAATTATAATTACTTAATTTTACTTGCGAAAGTACTTTAAATTAAATGTTTTTTATTTGATCAATCTAAGTCTTCTAGTTTTTTTTTTAATAACCCTCAAAAAATGCCTCTAATTATAGCAGGGTTACACTGTACTGGCCCCTTAAGTGGTGTATGGAATAATTTAGGTAGATGACTTGATCTAATTTTCTCTTCCGATGGTGATAGCTGCGTCGTTTCCGCAAGCAATCATCTTTTATCCAAACTGAACAATTATCACCCACCTTTATCTCTAACAAACTCCTGCGTAAAGATAATAACAGAGTTCAATCCGAGTACGCTTATACTTTTAATTTTTGTAAGGCAGACTTTAGAAAACTGAATAATCTTTTGAGCGCTATTAATTTCGACTGCATTTTAACAGTACGCATACTTTAGTGGATGATGCGCTTGTTCTATTCTACACTGAAATTTTCAATTGTTTCTTGCAGTCAAGAAACAGTTACGCTCACTTCGCAATAAAAGAAATAAGCTCTGGGGTACTTTCCTGAACTGTCGGTCTGACTTTAACCTGTCCAATTACATTCAAGCCTAAACTGATTTTTCCGAACTCTGCGAATCTCTTTAATACGAATATATAGACCAAATGCAATCCGATATCGTTTCTAACCCTAACAGATTTTTTCATTTTATTAACATCAAAAAGAAGTCTGATAGCTACCCTCCAACACTGACTTTCCTCGATACTTCATCGAGCGATTCTCGAATATCTGCTAATTTATTCGCTAATTTTTTCAGTCACTCGTTTTCCGAAAATATTTCAGATCCCGACCATTCTTACTTCTCCTACATGAAAGATTGTGCCCAAACGTCTTTAACTTCAGTCGACATTACCGTGGCACTCGTGAAGGAGAAGATTGAAAAACTTAAGTGTTCCTACTCTGCGGACCCAGATGGTATTTCTGCCGTAGTTTTATTGAAATGTGTAAGCTATATGGCTCAGCCCCATACTGCTCTTTTCCAACTTTCTATTTCACAGAGAGTCTTACCTATGCTTTGCAAAAATGCTTTTAGAATCCCTCTTCCCAAAAAAGGTGCTAAAAATGAAATTTCGAACTACCGACCTATAGCTACACTGTCTTGTATACCAAAGTTATTGGAAAGTATTGTTAACGATACAATGTATTTTCATTGTAAACACATCTTTTTCGTCCACCAGCATGGATTCCTAAAGGCTTGGTGAACAACGACAAACTTGACGAATTTGTAACCAGCGCTACATATGTGTGCTTTTGAGGATGGTTAAGAAGTAGACTTCTACGGACTTCAGCAAAGCCTTTGATAAGATTTCGCATGCCATCGTACTTCTAAAAATCAATGCCCTCGGGTTTCAATCTGGGTCGATAAGCCCAGATTAGATTAAATCATACCTTTAAGAGCGCCAGTATAAAGTCCTTTTCAGATCCTCTATATCTGAACCCTTTAATGCCTCGTCTGGAGTCTTGGTCCGTTGATATTCATTTTGTCAATAAAGTTAGTAAACATTCCCGCTTATCCATCTATGCGGATGATATGAAGATCTTCAAGCGCATTTCTACCCCTGCTGATTCGGTTGCACTTCAAAATGATTTGAATAGCTTCTCGATTTGGTGCATACAAAATTTTCTTGAAATGGATGTTAGTAAATGTCAAGCCATAACTTATTCTCGAAAACGCCTTCCATCAACCCCTCAAACGTATTTGTTGTGCGACGAGCCTGTGCCTACAGTTACAGTACTGCGCGACTTAGGTGTTCTATGTGATAGTGAACTTATTTTTCGCTCCCACTTCGATTATACATATTATTTATAAGGCAAATTCTGCTCTTGGATTTGTGAAGCGATGGTCCAAAGAGTTTTCGACCCCGTATGTCACAAAACGCTGTACTTTACATTTGTTAGACCTATACTGGAATAAGCCAGCCAAGTCTGGTTCCCATATCAAAATACACATTCTTATCGAATTGAACGCGTGCAACAGAGGTTTATCCGTTTTGGTCTACGCGGACTTCATTGGTCTGACCGATATAATTTTCCTCCTTATGAGCTCGAAACCATTTTATTTAACACAAATCCGCGTGACACAAATTAGTCATCGAACTAATTACGGACGTAACGAGCCTCGGATGTTACGTATAGCTAATGAAAACCAAAATGCCTTTGATTTTCAGTATGACAAAAGCACTCTTAGAAACGCCCTTTATTCCTCTCCTCTCTTTAACTCCTAATCTAGATTTTTGTAAGGAGATTTAAGTAAAATTATAAACAACTTAGATTTAAGTCTTCAATTGCTTGTATTAAGCTAAATAAAAATACTCCCAATAAGCTCTTGTCTTACCCAAATTAACAAGGCAATTAAGACCCGAAGCGCATACAAATCTAAAAACTAGTCAGTTCCTTGAATTGAAACTAGCTCACTCTACTAACAAGATTCCTGGCTCTATCGATATGATCATAGGGGCTGACACATACGGCGAAATCAAACTTGATGGTCTAGAGAGAAACTCTGATAATACCTTGATAGCTCAAAGGCCATATCTAGATTGGCTCATATCAGGCCGTACTTCCATAAGATAATATCACGGCATCAGTATTTCTACACTTGTGGCTCAAACATCTATGGATCGTCAGCTTGAAAGATTTTGGAAGTTGGAGAAAGCTGCACAGCCAAGATATAAACTAGTAAAAAAGTGCTACAATCCGCCTGGAGCGGATCGTATGATACCCTATCCGTATCTTATTTGGGCGTTTCAGTGGGCAGTGGAAAATGTATTCACAAAATTTGACTATTTTGCCCAATAAAGTAATATTTTTACTCGAAAATTAATTTTTGAAGTAAACGCCCCTAAAAAGTGGGCGTGGCCATATACAATGTATAGACGATTTGTAGATTAAGTGGATATCTACATATTTGCCCAAGTAAGTTTTTTCGAGTTTCATATGAAAATAGTGAAAAAAAGTGATTTTTTTGAAAAGTGGGCGTGTCAGTGGGCGGATTTTAAAAATTTTTACACTTGTATTGCTTACTTTTCCAAAGACCTCGTATACAAAGTTTCATCAACCTAGCTCAAAATTTAAGGCCCAAAAACTGGTGACACACAGACGGACGGACGGACGGACGGACGGACGGACGGACGGACATAGCTCAATCGACTCGGCTAGTGATGCTGATCATTTATATATATACTTTATGGGGTCTATCTGCAATATTTCTTTATGTTACAAACTATGTATCAAACTTAATATACCCTTAGGATAGGGTATAAACAAACACTGGCAAAGCGAAAAACTCTTTCTAAATAAATAGTCAAGTTGTATGACCCACTAGGATGGTTGGCACCGATTACTGTAAGTGCAAAAATTTTGATGGAGCAAATTTGAAAATCAGAGGTTGATTGGGGTGAACCACTTACCATTGAACTACAAAGCTGTGATACTTCAGAAGCTGCGGGTTCGAGTTTCATATAAAATAACTGAAAAAAGTTATTTTTTCTTAAAGTGAGCATGTCAGTGGGCGTATTTAAAAAAAATGTACACTTGTATTGCTTACTTTTGCAAGGAACTCGTATACAAAATTTCATCAACCAAGCTCAAAATGTAAGGCCCAAAAACTGGTGACATACGGATGGACGGACATGGCTCAATCGGCTCGGCAGTGTTTTTTTTTTTAAGGAAAACGAGGGATACGACCCAGGAAGATCTTTTGTGCTATTCCTTAGTAGGTTTGAATATAATTATTTCTTTTTCAGCTGAAGTCTAGTTCATTTATGAATCTAAAGACATCTATAGCTGTAGCTGAAGAGACATCAGAGGGAGATGTGAAGCCTTTGTTAAAGTACTTAGATCTCAGCTGAGCTATGGCAGGACATTCGGACAAAATGTGGTGGGCTGTTGCGGTGTCTTCAAGACATAAGCGACACGTGTCCGATTGGACACGGCCCACTTTCTTGAGGTGGTAATTGAGAGAGCAATGACCAGTTGGGATATCAGTGATTTTCTTAACTTTGTATTTTTTCATAGAGAGGATATCTTTTGTTCTGTTTTTAGAGAAGTGGATGAATTGCTTGGCTGTTTTAAGCCATTTTGAGAGTTCCAGTAGGAGAGCGATTCTTGTCGTTCCCATCTGCTGAGCTCTTTTCTGATTTGACTAGTTTGTGGGCCACAAAAAGGTTCAGGAATAATGAAAGGAGCCTGAGCACTTTGTCTGGCAAGCTCATCGGTGGCTTTGTTGCCAGGGATGCCGCTGTGTCCAGGGACCCAAGTTAGTGTGATATTATTGGATTGGAAACAGTTCCAAACTAGCTTAGACTCAAAGTTGTAGGAGTGCTGCTTGTCTGTCTGAAAGATTGTTGATATGAGATCTTCGGAGGTTTCTTCTAATGCTTTCTCTGGCACAGAGCTCGATAGAGTGGACCTCTGCCTGAAAGATAGTGGTTGTTTGTCCTAGAGGAACAGATAATTTGTAGTTTGGACCAAAGATTCCAGTTCCAGACCCACTTGACATTTTAGGTCCGTCAGTATACCAATCTATTGATGAGGAAGTTTGGGGAGTAGGTTGATTGTCCCAGAATCTCCGAATTAAGATAACGACCTTAAAAGGGTGATGGAGATGGAGTCTCTTGGGCATGAAGTCCGGAGGCACACTGCTGGATTGTATAGCAGAGGAACTCTTTCAAGGATTTTCATGTGTCCATCTAAGTTAGGGGAGGAATTATTGCATAGAAGTTGAAGCTTTAATGCACTGGCAGCTGCAGTCTTCATAATAGTCATGTGGAGTGGAGGGAGGTCTAAGAGAACCTCCAACGCAGCTGTCGGGCAGGAGCGCATTGCACCTGTAATACCTACACAAGCTAAGCGTTGTATCTTATAAGAACAGACGGCGTGACCGTTTGGTTGGCCTTTTCCCACCATACTAGCGAAGCGTAGGGCACAGCAAAGGGGATAGAACACAGCCTTGCGGACAAACTTTGGTTGGTTTAATGGATAGCGATGTTTTGTCCAAGTTTGGCAGTGATAATTCTACTGCTAAGAATGGAACGTATCCATTTGATAGTCTGCGAGTCAATACCTTTAGCATCTGTAGCAATGGAATTAAATGTCGTGTTGTCGAAGGCACCAGAAATATCCAGAAAGGAGCATAGGGCGATTCCCTTCTTTGACAGAGATTCCTCAATGGAGCTGACTAGATAATATAGGGCCGTGACTGTAGATTTTCCAGATTGATACGCAAATTGCATATTGTTTAATGGATGTTGAATCAATGCGCTATTGCGAATATGGAAATCAATGATTTCTTTCCATTACCTTTAGAAAGACAGAGGTGAGACTGATAGGCCTGTAGGCTTTAGGGTCTGAAGGTGATCTATTGCCAGATTTAGGAATGAAAATTACGTAAGCCTTCCTCCAGATTGTCGGAATGTAGCTTAATTCACAGCTGGATCTGAAGATGGGCACTAGGGATTCAATGAGGATATCTATTCCATGCTGAAGAAGAGCTAGGAATATTCCATCACCGCCAGGAGCTTTGTATGGCTTTTGTGTTGAGATGGTCCATCTGATGGAATCAGCAGAGAAAATGATTTTGGCTGAGTTCCTAGTACGTTTATTGGGTAGGTATTGCATAGTTTCATATAAGGTAGGTGTGAGTGGGTAGCTCTTTCTGAGTCTGGGAAATGAGTTTGAAGGAGAAGAATCAATGTTTCCGAGTAGTTGAGTGTAAAACAGCCGTCGCACTTTTGTAGGAGACCAATGCCGTTGCAATAATTTTTGGCGAGAGTCTTTTGAGTCCTGACAGCAGAGGGGAGACCATTAATGGTTTCGCAAGAGGGTCTTCATGTATGGCGCTTTGACCTCCTAATGGCAGAGTTGTTGGTCGTGAGATCTGGTTTATATTCGCTCCAAGAGTTGGTGCGCTTAGCTTTGTTAAATAGTCTTCTGACCTTTCTTTTTAAAGTTTCGAGCTCATCAGTCCACCAGGGCACGAGCGGTTGCTTTACTTTTGGCTGCACAACTACATTCCTATGCTTGGTGATCATAGAGCTAAGTTTAAAAGCTTCTTCTTCGAGAGTAACGGAAGAATTTATTAATGAACAGACTTTGTTGAATTCGCTCCTAAGGGTCTCGTTATAGAGATTCCAATTGGTGCGTTTGGGAATTCGGTTGAGCGTGATTGGATCGTTAGAAATCTCAAGGTCGAATCTAATGTGCTTGTGATCCGACATCGAAAGTTCTTTCGAGACATGCCAATTTATGATTTGATCAGAAAGAGAGGAGCTAGATATTGTGACATCCAGCACCTCTTGTCTGATTGAACTTGCAAAAGTAGGCTCACAGCCTTTATTTAGAATATCAAAGTTGGAGGATATGAGAAAATTTAGTAGGGACTCACCTCTTTTATTTATATTGGCAGTGTTGCTGATCGTTTATATATATACTTTATGTGGTCTATCATTAATATTTCTCTATGTTTCAAACTATGTATCAAACTTAACATACCCTTAGGAGAAGTTATAACAAAAGGGTTCAGTCAGTGAAATTGAAGATGCACGCAAGGCTGTTATACTTTTCGCCCAAGAAAAAGCGTTCTCAGAAAAATTGACATGCCTTAAGGGTGGAAAAAATCTGAACAAAAATAGAAGACTTTTATCTTTAGGGCTATCGGCAATTCCGGAGAAATAAAGTTCCACCCTTCATATTTGTTTCCTGAAAATTATTCCTCCTATCGTGAACTGCCATCGGAATTTTTTTACCCGGAATCTGAAAATAGTTTTCGAAATTATGTTCGAATGCTTTGACAGTTGTCTTAAAATAGAAAATTATGTTTATTTGTGAAAAGTTTTTTAGAAGCGCATTTTTTGTTGATTATTTATTCATTATCCGCTTTTCAGCATACAAACAAACAAGTGCAATGTGTTTAAGAAAGTAGTAAGTACCAATACGTAAGCTTTAATGAAACAAAAAAATATAAAAGGTAAAATAAATAAAACTAAAGTAAGGAAATTATATTAGTACTTAAAAATTAAAAGTATTCTTGTTCTGTGTATGTACGTGTTGGCGAATCTAATAATAACTTCATTATCAAGTCTCATAAAATTTAAATTGATTATTCCCTGATTAACAATACCACTTTGTCTGCTTCGCGTTGAGAACTTTGACACAAAGCTGGGATTGGAACATAGAAAATGCGTGTATCTATTCATGTGTGTATCTATCACGCTTTGAGTGCGTTGTTTTCGGTCAGAAATCATTGAGGGAAGAGATATCAAACTGTTACTTCTCTTGCCCCTCAAAACCCATTTGTTTACATTGTTTTTGTTGTAATCCGCTCCTATCTGTGAATACATGTGAGTTCCAATAAATGAATTCAGTAGGCGATTTATATCCTGCCTGTATGCATCCATAGACTTCCTGTGGTGAAATGTTCTCTTATTTTGACATTTCTCTTTAATTTTTCAAATATTCAAAGCACATTTCAACTAAGTGTCCGTTACATTGCAAAAATCAATTAAAACATTTTTGCGATTTAATTCTTTTTTATAACATTTTTCCAGATTCAAACAAAAGACTCTACCAATCTTTCACGCTAATTCCTTATATAATAGAACAAAAACGTAGACTAAAACGTGTTCAGGGTTATTGAGTTAGTTTTTATTACTTTCGGCGTAACCAGAGAGTACGTATTGTTTTTTATATTAGTTGCGTCGGACCACGTAAAATTTACCCATTTTTCATCCTTCCAAAAATTGTGCTTAAAAGTAAAAGGAATACACGGTTAGAACTAGCCTAGAAAGTAAAATAAAACTATATTCTTCCATTTACAACATATAAACGACCAAACAAGGGTTAAAAGCGACCGTCTTTTAGGCCTCCCAGTTTTTTTTTGCACACAGTTTGACAACTATCAACTCGATTTCATTTTATCCAGAATTGTTTATTGCAAAATCTTCGGAAGAAAACAATATTTCTATTCAGTCTTGAAAATGCTACGATAAACTGAAAAAATTGATATACCGTTATCATAACTACGAAGAATGAAATTTAATTTTTTTATACATATGTAAAAAAAAAATATTTCTCACCAGATTCAACTGCACTCCGTGATTCAACAAACGTAACAAACGTACATATTTACAGACGTGCATATTCAAAAACATTAATAAAATAGCTTAAGTGTGAAAACACCCTTGCAAACTTCCTAAAATATTCACCTCGATATATCCATGGCTGTATTCAGTAAAGCTTAGCAAAGTTGAATAATTTTGACAATTAAACAAAAAATGGTACTGCTAAGCTCCAATTTATACCCATTGGAATGAAACGTAAATGGGCATTCTCTAGCATAATATATTGTCTAAAGTGATAAATTCAAAAAAAAATAAAAAATAAAGAGACATAAATATAAAAATTATATAAATTATTAAAATAGAGAAAATAAAAACGTCAAAAAGAGTCGCCACAAAATTTGCCCGCGACTCACCGGTAACTTTGTTTTTCGTTTCACTCGAGCTCATCTACTTTCTTGTGACAGTCGCAACTTATGTGACTACGTGTTATAGCTAATAAATTCAAAATTAATATGAAAACGACGTGGTGTCTACGTCTGATAGGTAGAACTTATTTGAATACTAAGCCTGCCGACTTGGAGTAGGAAATATTAAGAACAATTTTGGAACATTTTCACTAAATGCCCGAAAGATATATTTTTTTAAATTCATATTTTCTTCCGCTGGGAGGCCTCATTATACGAAATAAAAACAAAGTGTATGTTTTTCACCAAATAGTGAACGCCATTTTACGCCATTTTGTATTAACCCTGATGCTAGGATTACACGTTCGACGATTTGCGTCAATATTTACGCTTTTTTTTAGCTCCAATCGACATCAATCGTGTAAAGGAAAAATTTTTTCACGTCAATCTACGCCAATTTGGTTGACCCAGGTTGGCCTCAATTCCCGGCAACAACGCGATTATATGAATCGTGTAAACGAATCTATTCAAATATTAGCGTCAACCTACAGCTAAATTGCGTCAACCACAGGCGTCAATTTAAGAACAAAATTGACATATCTCGTAAATTTTTTTGCTGATTTTTTTTTTCTTGCGTTTTCCAAACATGTACAAAGCTGGTGCTATATTTCTTTTTTCATTTTTGGAGATAACTTTTATACGATTCTAATCGAAAAAATATTTATTAACAAAATAAAAATATTTTATTCTGAAAATATTTATGTTGGGAAATTCATTTATTACTAATTACTAATCATTAACCAAGAGTCAATTCGATTGACATAAAAAAGCGTCAATCGTATGTATTGTATGGTTGACAGCTTACGTTTTTTTTTTTAAATTGCGTCAATCGATTTTTTGGTTGACGTTGGCAAAATTAACACATTTAGGTCAATCGTGTAAATCGGGGAAACATTTATTTACGTTTTTTTCAAAACTATATCGATAGGGCGTAAATTTATTGACGGTAGATTTACGCTTTTGCGGCAATCGTGTAATCCTAGCATAAAGCGTATGTCAAAATATATTTTTTTTCAAAATTGTTTAACTCAATCCTTACTTCTAACTGACTCATTATTCATTTTATTAACATTTGGAAGGGTGACCTAGTTTTGTTAGTTTGATGTATCAAAAAATATTTGAACAAAGGCTTTACATATCCCTTCGATATCACCTGCACTTCAGCTCGAACTACCTTTATCTGTATTAATACATAATTAAATTTGCAGCTAACAGCTAAATTTTTATTTTCATAACAATTTATAGGAAATAACAAAAAGAGCTACTTCTTAACAACTTAATATTCCTCATTTTGTATAATGTATATATAATAATATTTCTAAACATGTTTGGAAATTTAATATTTTTAAAAGTTAGATTCACGTTTTAAGGATTTATGTTCGTATATTAATATCTGCTGAACTAGTTTTCACTTTCCAGTGCATTTGCTGGACGCGTTTTCTCTGTGGTGGCTTTCTAAATTAACCGCCATTTCCGGGGTGAATTGAGGAAACATCCGATGGCTTCGATTCTATTTCCGGCATTTTGGTTTTTGACTTTTAGGAAAATTCGGTGAGGGGGAGACGTAAAAAGTGGTGAATTGACCAAGTCACACATACTTGTTTGAAAATGTGATAATATGTCGTCAATTTTTTTCCAATATCAGCTTGTAGGCAACTGGAAAATCATTGGAAAGTTTATTATCTCTTTACTCAATGATTTCTGTTTTCGGTTTACAAACGTAAAAGACTCGTAAATGCACGTAAGAACATTACTCAGAGCGAAGCAGAAATCTAAACAATTGTACATTTGCTTCGCTTTGAAGTTTGTGAGAATTTTTTTGAATTCAAATTTGAAAAAAAGTAAGTTCATTTTACATTTTTGTTTATTTAACAAAATATAATTTGGCAATTGTTTTATCTTTTGCATAACATGTCATTTGAAGAGCGGTTGATTGACTTCTTAGGGGAAGAGTTCCTGTATAATACCAAAAACAAGAGCTACAAAAATGTCCAGAAGAGACACATAAAGTGGCAAAGTATTGCCAACAATTTGAACAAACCGGGTAATTACTAATGTAATAGAATCAGATGTGTTTGAACAAAAATTCATTTATTTCAGTTGAAGAATGCAAGCAGCGCTTTAAGAGCCTCCTGGACCGCTATGCTAAGGAAATGACAATGCGGGAGCAACCATTGGGAGCATTTCGACGCCAGTTCCTTAATTTCCTTTTGCAAACAAGAAGGTACGTACGAGTATGTCCATAGACATGATAGACATCCAAACAAGAAATAAAAATTTGTTCTTTCTTCTTTTTACACAAGTTGGCAATTTTTTGGAAGCAGAATCCAGCGGTGAAATCGGCTAAGGTGATAATTAAAAAATGATCGAAAAAATTTGTAACTCTGTGTATTGTGATCACCAAAAAATTTGAAGGATAAATGAAAGGTAAGTGTTGTGAATTCCGCTCTTGAATTGTTCTCACAAAAAATGCTGACGGTTGCGTCTGCGTTTTTTGTCGGAGAAAAAAAAAAGATATTTTAAAAATTAGTTGGGAGTGTGGAAGTTTTATGTTACTCCTTCACCCCTTCAAATACATACAAAAGTTAATAAAACAATACTTATAAAAGACGTTCCAGCTGTTACATTGTGCTGAAATTTTACGTATTCAATTTGTTCTCTGTTTTTTATGTTTTCGATATTAAGTTTTTCTAATGACAGTTTATTTATTAATTTTGGGAAATTTACATGAGTTATTGGCATTATTACACTACTACTATAAGTTTCTAATTTATTTGTAAACAAAATGTCTTCTATTTCGACTTCACAATCACTAAACTTAATTATGTTATTATTTTTTATTAAAATATTTTGCTTAATACAATTTTGTTTCACATTTGTGATTTGGAAATTTTTTGTTATAATTAAACCTTCTGTTAGGTCTTCTATGGATGATACATTATTTAATTTCAATTTACATACATTACTAATCTTAAAAGCATTTCTAATACAGTGGTTGTTGTGAAGCATGAGATTTCTTTTTATCAAGCTATTATTGCTTTTAGCATAGACGTTTTCATTTTGTATAAGAACTTCTTCTAGATTTCTATTTGGGAATGGCATCACTAATGCATTATAATACAACTCGTCCGTGAAATAAGGAATACTTATGGCGAAAATCAAAGTTTCGTTTATGTGTAAGACATTTTTTCTTGTTCTGTCATTATGTCGTAATGTCTACAATTTTTTCTAATTGTTTATTTATGAAATAGATGTCCGCGTACATTTGTAGCATGAATTTTGACTTTTCTACGAACAGTAAGACTCTATTTGTATTATAAGTTACGTTGGCTAGTAAACTATTTAACTTAGATTGCTGTTTATTAACATGCTCGACAACATGATTCAGATTATCATTAATTTCAATCTGTTTATTAAGCTGTTCCGTTAATTGTTTTGAGTTCTGATCTAGGTTTCTTAACTGATCGTAAATTTCCTTAGTATCCTCGTTATCCATAGTTCCAACCAAAAATTTAAGTGCCTGTCCACCAATATCATTTAAACCTCGTTTATGTCGGTTGTCCTTGTGAATATGTGGTATAATAGTATTAAGACTACTTTTAGCAAGTGTTAATTCTCTACTTAATAAGTCATGATCAACATTGTCAGTTAAATTTAACATCTCTAGGTTAATTTCTAATGTGCTTATAATTTTTTTGTACTCATTTAAGTCTATTATATGTAAAACCTTTTTATAAGACTCTATTACTGGCATTAAATCAGTGTTGAATAAAGTAAAGCCATGTTCACTATTTATGGGTAATATTTCTAGTGATATTCCCAATGCTTGTGGGATGAGTAACAATATAAGAAGCATCTGTAGGAGAAGTAAAATTATTTATTTATTATTTTGATGTTTATACTTTCGCTTCTTTTGATTCTGACAATACTTAGTATTACGATTTGTATTAGTATCTCTCACATAACTATCCTCATGTCTATAATTTGTTAGTCTTTTATACTTTGGATTGTTTATTGTAAGCTGTAACTATTTTAAACATTTTATCGTCCAGTTCATCCCTAGACTTGTCTGCTTCTAATATCCTTAGATGTTCATTCAGAGTTCCCTGAAGACGTTCAACATCAGAATTTCCTGTTTTGTTGTAAGCTTTGGTAGTATGTGAGTGAATTGAATTTTCTGTGAGGAATAATTTCACAGCGTTATGGAGGATACATGTTTCATTATCGAAAACAATTTTTTTCATTTTCCCTAAGAATCTAATTCGTTCTTTTATAGCACTTAGTATCGAAATCCATGTTCTGTCGTTTAATTTGTGTATCGTGGCGTATTTACTAAATTTATCTATTGTGGTCAGATACATGATATTTCGATAAGGAAACCTAATATCTATGTGAACATTTCAATGACATTGAAATTACTTGGTGTTTCTGTTATTTTATATGGGAGTTTTATGGGATGCCGATCATGTTTTGCTATAGTACATACTTCACAGTTATTTATTTACGCAGTTATTAGCTTAAATAAGTTTGGGTAATAGTACTTTTCCTTTAACTCTTGAAATACTTCATTGATACCTCGGTGATTATTTCGCAAGTGTTCTTCTTTGATCAGGGTTAAGATCTCTTCTTTATCTGTGATATCGACTAATTTTATATTAGACTTAAGTAGTTTTAAACTTTTGTTATTGGAAAAATTTTGAACATACAAATCCTGAAGTTGTAAGAAAATACTATTATCTGTGCAATAAATACACATGATACCTTTATCTTTCAATACTCTTTTAAGAACTTCGATTTCATCAACAGTAATAAAATTTTGGAGTTTTTTATGCACTATCTTCATTACAAATTATTCTTTTGCACCTCTCTTTACGTAGATTTGATTTTTGTAAAAATTCACTAGTTTTCTGTAATATAAATATAATTTGTTTCATCTTCTTTTGCACTATGAATAGTGGCATCAGTTGATCTTGCTTCGTCGCAAGGAGTGTCTGAATTATATAAAATATCATTAATTGCCTCAAAATCATTGTCCCTTTCTTGACTTATGAACCTACTTAACCCGTCCGCAACACAATTTTCTTTACCTTTGACATATATTATATTAAAGGCGTATTGATTTAATTGGATTTTCCACCTTTGCAACTTCATATTCGGTTCATTGATACTACTAAGCCATACTAAGGGCTTATGGTCTGTGCACACAGTGAATTTCCTACCATACAAATAGGTTCTAAAATATTTAACGGACCAAACTATAGCCAGTAATTCCTTTTCGGTGGTGGAGTACCGTGTCTCATGTTTGTTTAAAGTACGTGAAGCATAACATATTGGGTGATTATCTTGGCTAAGAACCGCACCAATCGCATAGTTTGATGCGTCTGTAGTTAAAACAAATGGTTTTTCAAAGTCGGGACACTTCAATATCGGATCACTAATTAAAACAGTCTTCAATTTATTAACAGCAGATATATAAACTGGATCAGCCGTGTTTATTTTTGTATTCTTTTTCAGACAATTTATTAAAGGGTATGAAACTTTCGCATAATCCCTGATGAATTTCCTATAATACCCTGTGATACCAAGGAATTGTCTGATTTCTTTTACTGTTGCAGGAATGCCCATTTTGTTTATAGCTTCTACCTTTTTATCATCAGGTTTTATTCCCTTACTAGTTATTATATATCCTAAGTAGCTAGTTGTTTCAGAGGCAAAATTACATTTTTCTATTTGAATTTTTAAATTAGTTTCTCTTAACCTTTGCATAACTTTTCTTATTGACAATAAATGTTCATCGAAACTCGTTGAAAAAATTAGAACATCGTCCAAATATACCACGCATATCTTATTAATGTATTCACCAAAAGACAGCGTTCATTAACCGTTGAAAAGTGTAAGGCGAATTTTTCAGGCCAAATGGCATTCGTAAAAATTCATAGTGCCCATTTGCCGTAGAAAATGCTGTTTTTGGTTGATCTTTAGGTAATACCTCTATCTGATGAAAGCCCTTTGCGAGGTCTATAGTAGAAAAATAATTACATTTCCCTAGTTTATCGAACAATTCATCCATATTTGGAATTGGGAACTTGTCATCTACAGTTTGCTCATTTAGTTTTCTATGACGATTCTCCATTTTTGGTTCCCATAATTATCAAGTTTTTTGGGTACAACCCAAATAGGGGAATTATAGGGACTATTGCTGGGCTTTATAATCTTCTGTTCTAACATTTCTTGGATTTGTCGATGAACCTCTCGTCGATGGATCTCTGGATACCTATACAGCTTACTATATATTGGGATGTCTGTTTTGGTTTTGATTTCGTGTTTTATTTCGTTTGTGAAAGAAAGGTTATCTCCTTCCTTATAAAAAACATCGTTCTAGGAATTTAGAAGAAGTTTCGATTTACCAATGTCTTTTCTATTTAAGTGCTTAGCGAAATTGTGTGGTGTGATCTTATCAAAATTTACTTCATTATTAAAAATTGCGATATCTTCATCTATAAAACAATTTTGGTTATATATTTCTTCTTCTCGATTAAGGTATATTGGGATTACAGAGTTACGCGTTTCGAGTAACCTTTGTTTGTAATCAATTACGGCTTCTAAATCTACGAGAATGTTATTACCTATAAGACCATCAAAACTTTCGTGAAACTTATATTCTAAAAATTCTACTTTATAATCATCTTTTTCATTGAATTCTTTAAATAAAGGAAATCTGAAACGATCTTTTATTTCTACCTCTCGATTAAGAACTTTAAGGAATCTGTCTGGAGGTGAAATTCTCCATTTTTGCCGTCAAAAATATGGGTTTATAATACTATTTTCGGCCCCACTGTCTATTATAAACCGCATATTACGTACGTTATTTTGAATCACTATATAAGGTAATTGTTTTCTGACATTGGCCAAAAATTTGGCTGAAACCCATTTTTGTTATTAATGCGGTTATGTGTTCGATTATTTTGGAATCGATTATTGTCTCTAGGACCATTTAGTCCATTTTGATTCGTAGAAACATCCATTGGTTCGGGGAATGGAATATTTCTTGAAAAGTTCTGTCTAAACTGATCACTCTTTCTAGAGTTTCCCCTGCTGATTATCTGTATTATTAAAAAACTATCTGAACTGATTACTAATCATAATTTCCCTGTTGATTATTCCTATTATTAAAAGAATTTCTGGACTGATTACTATTGCCAGAACTTCCCTGTCGATTATTTTTATTGCCGACAAAATTTCTAGATTGATCACTGTTACCAGAATCTCTATAACTACGAGTGTCTTGTTCTTGAGTCTGTCTATTAGTGGAAAAGTAAGCTCTAGGTTTCATACCCTATCCTAAGGGTATATTAAGTTTGACACATAGTTTGTAACATAGAGAAATATTGAAGATAGACCACATAAAGTATATATATAAATGATCAGCATCAGTAGCCGAGTCGATTGAGCTATGTCCGTCCGTCCGTCCGTCCGTATGTCACCAGTTTTTAGGGCTTAAATTTTGAGCTAGGTTGATGAAATTTTGTATACGAGGTCCTTGGAAAAGTAGGCAATACAAGTATAAAACCTTTTAAAATCCGCCCACTGCCACGCCTACTTTTCGAAAAAAATCACTTTTCAGTAATTTTACATGTCACTCGATAAAACTTACTTAAGGTAATATGTAGATATTCTCTTACCCTACATATCTTCAGTACATTGTGTATGGCCACGCCTAGTTTTTTGAAGGTTTTATCGAAATAATAGCACTTCTTGGGAGCAAAATACAGTATATGGTGACAAATTTACAAAATCCGCCCAATATCACGCCCACTCATTGAGAAAATTTGTGTGTTTGGAGTAGTTTTATAAAATATTTGAAAAAAGTTGCTTAATGAAGTACAATAATTGGAATTAGTGATTCGATTCTGTTAAGAAACCCAGAGAGACAATAATTACCTCCATTAAAAGGTGTAATATTGCTAATATGTTTCGCTATGTACTGAACAGCTTCCCTATCTTCAGAATTTATTTTTGTTTTTTTTTTTCTTTCTTAACTTTTAGACTTTATTGATATTTCTTACGATTTTGAATACTTATGTAATTTTGCACAATTTTCTTACACTACTATTATATAATTTCAATTCATAGGCTTTCAATTTGAAACAGTTATAAATACTTATTTGTTATAATCAATTAATTTTTAGATATGTAATTTTGAATAATTTCTCTTACATTACTGTTGTTAAATTCTGGAATCTTGATGATGTTGTACCAGATGATATTTCTCCAAGTTTTTCTATCTCGGTAAGGTGATTATCCAGATAATATGACCCTATTCGTGCGGTTTCAATGTATCTTTGTATGCACTTAGAAGATGCTGCCTAGTACTTACTATATTATATTATATTTAAAGGGCTCCCGACCCTTGTAGAGTCCCTGCCTGAGACATCGTTGCCTTCCATCCTCTGCGGTCCCGACTTCCAGTTGTGAAGACCAAGTTTTCTGGCATCCGCGACAGCTTGGTCTTTGTACCGGAGGTTCGGTCTTCTTAGCCGTCTCGAACCTGGGGGCTGGGATTCGAAGATCCTCTTGGCTGGAGCATTCTTGTCCATTCGCTCGATGTGGCCGAGCCAATGTAGTCTGCGTATCTTGGCTTTTTGGACTACATCCACATCCTGGTACAGCTCATAAAGTTCGCGGTTGTACCTTCTCCTCCATTCGCCCGCCTCGCATAAGGGACCTAATATCCGACGAAGTATTTTACGCTCGAAAGTGCCCAATATTTGCTCAGCTTTCTTACTTATCGTCCAGCACTCGGCTCCATACAGCAGGACTGGTAAGATGAGCGTTAATTTGGTCCGTCGAGTTAGGAGTTTTGAACCTAGTTGTTTCGCCAAACCGAAGTAGCAGCGGTTTGCTACGGTTATTCTTCGTCGGGTCTCTACAAAGGTGTCATTTGTAGGATTAATATTTGTTCCGAGGTAGGTGAACTCCTTAACTACCTCGAAATTATAGCTATCAACAGTGACGTTCTGCCCAATGTTTTGGACAGATAAATTTTTGTTTGTTGATAACATATACTTTGTCTTGTCCTCATTTACTTCAAGACCAACTCGTTTCGCCTGCTCATCAATAGCCGTAAATGTCTCTACGACGGCTTGCCGGGATCTTCCGATGATGTCAATATCGTCTGCGTATCCCAGCAGTTGGACGGATTTGTAAAAGATAGTGCCTTCCGTGTTGACACCTGCCCTGCGCACTATCTGCTCCAACATGATGTTGAAGAAATCACATGACAGCGCATCTCCTTGCCTGAATCCGGTGCACGTTTGGAAGACCTCCGAAGAGTTGTTTCCAAATTGCACAGAGCATCGCGTGTTTTCCAGCGTTACGCGATACATCCGGTATCCCGAATTTTCTGATGGCTACATTAACTTCTTCAATACTGGGTGGAGGCGTTGGTTCTTCATTGACTGGAGGTGGGTTCTCGTCTTGCCCTATCACTCTCTCTATTTGCTGCCCGTTAAGCAACTGCTGGAAGTGTTGCTTAAACACATCAACAATTCACTGTGCGTCGGTGACTATGTTGCCTTCGCTATTTCGAAGAGCCTGCGTTCCGGACTTGTAGCCAGCTGCCAGCTGCTTGGCTTTTCGATAAAACTGCCGTATGTTGTTGCGCTCGCGAAACTTCTCGATATCCTTGAGCTGGGAAACTGCGTGGTCCCTTTTCTTTTTAACCAGGATTCTTTTTTCGTCCCTTCTTCTGGTCCGATACTCCTCTCTCGCTGCTCTTGTTTTGCGCTGCAGCGTTTTCTTGTGTGCATCTTCTGTCACCCTCTTCCACTGTACGCACTCATCATCATAGCAAGGGCTCCTCCTTGGAGGTGGTTGGTAGCCAAGGGTGGTCACGGCTACCTCTTTGATGATGTTGCGGTATTCGGTCCACTGATTGTTAGCGTTTGTGGGGGGTGAATGCACCGCAGAGAGTTTCTCGGCCAGGTGCTCTTTGTAGGCTCTGGCCCCTTCTGGCGTGCTAAGGCGTCCAACGTTAAGCTTGTTTTTCTTGACGGCTAGCAGCTTCTTCTCGTTGGACAGTCGAGCTCTGAATTTAGCTGCAACAAGATAGTGGTCAAAGTCAACGTTTGCCTCTCGAAAGATACGCACATTCAAGATGTTGGATGCGTGCCTTGCGTCGATTAGCACGTGGTCGATCTGGTTGCGTGGTCGACCGTCAAAGGAAAGCAAGGTTGCTGTGTGGATTTTTAGATTAGGAAACCTAGTGCTACTTATCACCGTATTACGAGCTGCTGCAAAGTCGATTAGTCGGAAACCGTTATCTGTTGTCGAATCGTGGATGCTGTGTTTACCGACTATCCCGCCAAAGATGTTTTCCTTACTGATTTTGGCAGTGAAGTCCCCGAGTACGATTTTTACATCATACTCCGGACAAGGTCCGTAGGCTCCGTCCAGGAGGTCGTGAAATTCCTCCTTGACAGGGTCTTCAGCTTCTTCGTAGGGGCGTGTGCACATATTAGGCTGATGTTTTGAAATGTGGCTCTGATGCGAATTACAGCCAGACGATCGCTTATCGACTTAAAATCAATAACTCTTGATCTGAGCCGATTTCCCACGACGAATCCGCATCCTAACATGTGCAGTCTTTTGTGGCAGCTGTAATAAATGTCGCAGCTACGTCTTTTCTGCATACCTGATCCTATCCATCGTATCTCCTGGATCGCAGTAATATCTGCCTTATACTGCGAGAGGACAGATTCAAGTTTTTGAGCAGCACCGGAGTGTACAGAGTTTGTACATTCCAGGTGCATACTCGTAGGTCATAGTCCGTGAACGTTCCGGGTCGATTTGCCAAATGAGAGACGGACATCAGTAGCTCACTTCGGAGGTGCGAGCGCTGCCGTTGACCCATTTAGGGTTCATCCGCCACCATCTCTATTCCATAACCCTGATGAAGTCATGGAAATCATTACAGACCTGAGCTTCGAATATGTCGAAGTAGCTCATGTAAGGTGTTCGCCAAACCGTCCATGGATTCCGCCGTTGATTCCATCTAGTGAATTCATCCGCCTTCTATCCTCCTTCTGAGGGCTCTTATTAGACTTCTGAGACGTGATACTCGTTCTGGTCATCAAGAGATGCCTAACGTTTCTGTCAAACCGAATTTAGCATCATTAGCATTTCCTCGGCTCCTGAAGCTATTCACTCTCGAGATCTTCAACTTCCAAAGGTTAACATTCCTGAGTTCTCCGGTTGCTACACGAAATTGGGTTCGTTCCACGACATTTTTGTTTCACTCGTTCATCAAATTAGTCCCTTAGTACCATTCAGAAGCTACATTATTTAAAATCCAGTGTCTCGGGTAAAGCGAAAAGACTTTCGCCACATTTAAGTTTAGATACCGGAAATTATGGGAGCTTTTGGGAGCGATACGACCTAGCCCTGTTCGATGGGTAGATGGCACCACCAAGAAAGCAGTTATTTGGAGCTGCGGAAGCTATGCATTTGAGCGTAAGAGCGGAAACAAAAGACTAAACTTCACCTACGCAAAGTGAAAGAAATCCATTTCTTTAGTGGCTATGCTCCACCTAGTATGAGTATGGCAGAATACCAACAGATGCTGGATGTACTTGTAAATGATGTGCGAGGGAAATCACCGGGTATTATAGCTGGAGACTTCAATGCATGGGCAGTCGAATGGGGCAGCACTAAAACCAACCACAGAGGGGAGGCATTATTGGATGCATTTGCAAGCCTCGACCTGGTGCTTCTTAACCAAAGAAACAAAGACACATTCAATAACGGCAGATAAGGCTCAATAGTAGACCTAACCTTTGCCAGTAGAAATATAGTTAGGAAAATAAAGTGGCAAGTCTCCGATCTCTACACAAATAGTAATCACCGAGCCATCATGTTTCAAATAAAAGAGCCGGGACGGTTCCAGCACCGGGAAGCTATTACAAAGGTACAGAGCCGAGGTTGGAAAGGAAACAATCCAGATAATGAGATGCTCGATTTCTGGATGACCAACATGAAAGTATTCATTGGCACTGCTGAAGAACAGGCCACTCAAATGATCGCGTATTTGACCCAAGGATGCGATACATCCATGCCACGAAAAAGTAATGGAAATGGGAGAACATCCGTGTACTGGTGGAACGATTGTATCGCTTGACTGAGAGCAGAGTGCCTCAAATTACGTAGGCGTCAGCAGCGAGCAAGCAAAAAGGAGGAGCAAAACCGAATCCTTTCACAAATTAAGAGAAGACCTCCAACGCAATCCATGGGGAAACGCCTACAAGATAGTCATGGAGAAACTAAAAAGCGCCGCAGAAACGGCACCGACATGCCCGAGAATGATGGATACTATAGTAAGCGGGCTATTCCCAGGTATACAAGTATCCGCATCCCCCAAACAACAATAACGGGTAGGGAAATAATACCACCCGTCACAATTGTAGAAGTCCGCAAGTTAGTGGATTCAATCAAGAGTAACAAGGCTCCTGGAATGGACGGCATCCCTAACTTCGTCCTAAAAAAGGCAATTAAAGCCCAACCAGAGGCTTTTGCTAACCTCTATACAGCTTGTCTGATAGAACTAAAGTTTACCCTACAATGGAAACGACAGAGATTGGTCACCAAAAGGTGACAAGCCTCCGGAGCAACCGTCTTCATATAGACGACTGTGCATGCTAGACACAGTAGGAAAAGTGCTAGAGAAAATAATCCGCGACAGATTGGACTAGTACACCGAAGAAGAAAATAGACAGCCCAACCTACAATACGGTTTCAGAAAGAAGAGAAGCACAACCCATGCGATACAAGCAGTTTGCAAGATAGCACGCGAAGTCATATCAGAGACCAGGTGGAAAAGAGGAAAAAAGCAGTATTGCGCCGTCGTTATCCTCGACGTAAAGAATGCCTTCAACTCTGCCAAATGGAGCTACATCATGAGAGCGCTGAGGGACATGTGCGTCCCTAACTATCTGCGCCAAATAATAACGGACTATTTTGAAGATAGGACCCTCCACTATGATACGGAAGAAGGGCCTAAAACATATAAAATTACCACAGGGAGTACCACAGGGATCAGTGTTGGGCCCAGCCTTGTGGAACATTATGTATGATGGGGTACTACGGATCCGTAAACCAAGAGGAGTACATATAATCGTCTACGCTGACGATATAGCAGTGGTTGTTGTGGCTAAAACACTAGAGGTAGTGACGCAACACTGAAATAACACAATTAAAGACGTGGCTTCGTTCATCAGGACTGGAACTGGCATAACATAAAACGGAGGCCGTCCTCATAAGCAGCCGCAAGAAAGTTTAACGCCTAACAATAGAAGTAGGTGAACACACTATCGAGTCGAAGCCCTACATAAAGTACCTGGGAGTACTGCTTGATCATAGGCTATTTTTTAGAGAACACCTAGCCCATACAAGCGTGAAGACTAATCGGGTGGTTGCAGCAATATCCAGGCTAAAGCCCAATATTGGAGGACCAACGCAACCTATAGGAAGCCTACATGTGACTGTTAGCAAGTCAATCCTCATGTATGCAGCCCCTTACATGGGAACCGGCTACAGCTGTTGACTCATACATGAGGGAGATAAATTCGTTACACAGATGAGTATCTCTCAGAATATGCTCCGAATATAGGACAGTATTGGGGGATGCAATTAATGTAAAAGCAGCGCGAATGCCTATCGACCTGGAGGTCAGAATAGCAGCATGCATGCAGAATAGCGACAACGAGGAAAGAAGCACTATCAGAGCGGCGGCAAAAGTTGAATGGCAACGGCGATGGAGTACGTCAGAAAATGGCCGGTGGACCTACAAACTGCTGCCAAATATCGAAGAGTGGACCCCAAGAAATCACGGGGAGGTAAACTTCTACCTCACTCAATTCCTAACAGGACATGGAAGTTTTCCTGAATACCTTCACAAATACAATATCGAAGATGATCCTTTCTGCCGGTACTGTGAAGGGAAAGTCCAAAACGCGGAACACGTCCTTGTAGAGTACACAAAGTATGAGCTTACGAGAAACACTCTAGAAAGAGAGATTGGAATGCGGTAACCCCAATGAGTCTAAAAGGTTTCATGCTTTCAAAAAGAAAAGCTTGGGCAATCGCCGAAAACATTATCGCAAGCATAATGCAGGAGCTACGGCTGGAAAACCAAACAAGCCCTGCAACATAACGAAGAAGACATGACGTCAAAAACCTGCCCCTACGAAGGAATGCTTTGATCGGCGGTACCGTAGGGGACAACAGGATAGTTTTGGGGGGCGGTGGTTTAGCACGTAAGCATGCTAGAGCATGGAGTCGGGCATAACTTCGTAGCACGGGCTGCGAGTATCATTAAAGAGTCTATCGCCTCCAGCGCATCAACAAAAAAAAAAAAAAAAATCCTTGGGTACAAATTTGAGAGGAGTCTGAAAAGACTGAGCTGCATGGATTCTGCGACGCTTCTAATAAAGCCTATGGGGCATCTATTTATATACGTACTCTGGATAAGGAAGGTAAGATCCATATGAATTTACTGATTGCTAAAACTAGGGTTGCACCAGTTCAACGTGTAAGTATTCTGAGTCTGGAATTATGTAGAGCTGTCATTTTGGCAAGGCTACTAGACCATGTTACCAAAGTCCTGAAGATGCCCAACACCAAGACACACGCCTGGACGGATTCTACCATAAGACTGTTTTGAATCAAGGCACTGCCTTCGCTATGGGGGACATTCGAAGCCAATAAAACAGGATCAGATCTAACGTTTGACCGACCCGGACATATGGAAAGATATCCCTACCGGGTTGAATCCAGCTGATCTCGCTCCCAGGAAAGTAGTCCCCTCGATATTGAAGGAATCTGATTTGCGGTGGAAAGGAGCAATTATTTCTTTATTCTGCGTCCCAAGTCAGCCAATCGACCTTTCAACTGAAGTAGGACAGCGAATTATCAAAGTTCATCGAAAAACAGTTAAGGACATTCGATCCATATTTTGGATTTTTTGATTAAAACGAGCCGTTAAAAAATGCATTCATCACGGTACAATATGTTTCCGTTTCAGTAGTAAAACCTCCCATCAACTAATGGGAGACTTACCAACTCCGTTTGCTCATACAGGTGTCGATTATGCGGGACCCATCAGAATAATGTCTTGGAAAGGTCGGGGAGCTAAGACCTTTAAGGGTTATTTAGCAATTTTCGTGCTTAGCAACCAAAGCAATTCAACTTGAAGCTGTTACGAACTTTACAACTTCTGAATTTTTAGCGGTCTTTCGGAAGTTCACCGGACGTAGAAGCCTTATAAAAGCTGCCACACAATTGGAAGCAAATTGCAGTCAAGTCAATAAACAAAATGGAATTTTATTCCCCTTGAATTCTCCTAACTTATGAAGAGCTCAGCACGCAAATTTTTTAAAAGGCGAAGCGATTCACACCATCCCGGAGGCGTACCTTACCATACAGAAACCAAGTTATGGAACAGGTGGAAAATGTTGCAAACACAATTACAAAATTTTTTGAGTCACTGGCAGCTAGAATAACTCGCGCGGCTTCAGCAACGGCCAAGAGCGACTACCACGACCAAAATAGAACTTATGCCAAATCATCTAAACATATCCCGGAGCTGATAATAAAACGCGCGTCGTAAAAATAAACATGCTGGTTTTGAGATTCGAATGAATAGTCAATTCTTTCGAATGTCCTGCCTTTGAAAATACTCTCTCTGAAGGGACAGATGTTGCAGGAATACACAAATATTTTTCTGAGAGCTGGAAAAGTTCTGGGTGTACTGCTTTTTGAGAGTTCCAAAAAGTTAAAGGGTCTCCCGAACGATCCAAATATTTGCGAAGTCTATGGAAAGACTTGCCATTGGACTTCGCTTATCTTTCGATCAAGCATTGACCATAACGATATTGGCATTGACGTACTTACTTCCGGAACTGGGTAACCTTCACCTTCCATGTCCGTTGTGGTAGCGCTTTTATTATTTCCTTCATCAACCACTTTCGTGCATTTGCAGCATTTGCTTTATTTCCAAAAGCAATTTTCTTAAATCTGGGATCCAGGAAAGTTGCTTTCGCACTGATTTTGTCCGCTTCCAATTGACCAAGCCGTCTTTTGATGACATCGAGTAGAGTTGTTTTAAGGTGAAGTCCGCAGGAAGGGTCCACATTTCTGTGTGTGATCGTATACTGGAGTCCTCTTATCAATGGTATTATCATCGTTGAATGATATTATATTCATGGTTGAATATTTTTCCGCAGATAATTCGGTGGTCATCACTTCTACTGGCTTCAGAATTGCTATGCAATCAGGTATTATTGCCCCCACTCTGAAGCTGTTAAGAACTCTGGAGAATTTGGTAACGATGTTATAATTGCTGACAATGGCTCCTTTACTAAATGAATACGCTCCAGCATTATTAACGAAGAATTCCATCGTGTGGGAACATCTTGTTTCAGTTTCAGTAGTTTAGATCCCATTTGTCTCTGCATGCTCCTAAGTTTTTCCGTTGCAAATGTACTGTGTCTAAAATGTGACACGATTGATCTCATTTGACAAGTAGCTGTACAAATTCTGAAATTGTGTCGCCTACACACAAATTCAATGTATGAGCGACACACGGATGATGATGTTTCCTTAAATTGTCTTTAATGGCCTTTTTAATGTTAGCTCCATTGTCACTACTTTCGTCAAGATACACCATTCTTCAAAAATATTTGACATTACTGTTGCTATATTATCCGCAGTATGTTTCTCAGGAACTTCTCTCGTTGCCAGAACCGCTGAATATATTTTGCCTTCGAAAATGAAGTGACAGGTAACTGTTAAAAATACGTAGTTGCTATCCGATGTCCACACATCCGTTGTTATTGCTACATGGTTTAAATTTTCCAATATACCCTGCAGTCTCTTGCGAATTTCGGAATATTTTGCTGGTAGCATGGTATTCGACAACAGCTTTCGATTGGGAGCTCGATACAAAGTCTGCATTTTCTGCGAGTATTCTAAAAATCCTTCGTTTTCAACAATCGAGAGTGGCTGTAAGTCCGTCGTTATCATTTTTTTTATAGAACCGTCGATGTTTTTTGTCTCTGATTCCGAAAGTTCTGAACGCTTATCCGTCACAAATAATCTAGACTGCACCGTCTTTTTAATTTTGGGAATAGCATCTGTCGAAGTTTCGGCTCATTCAAATTGGACGTGTTGCGTGAAAATTTTAGCTCTCTTTTGCATATATTGCAACGAACAATATTGCCTATCTTCTCGAAGAATTCCCATGCAGCTGATCTCTTTAATCCAGGGCGCATATTTCTCAAAATTATGCTGTAATGTTTGGGAAGACAAAAATACAGTATGCAGATATATTACTTAACACACTAAGCACAAACAAATTTAAAAGTAAGACACATTTTAAAGTAACTCCGAATGTTCAGAGTTCAAACGAACAAAATAATCATTCATTCTTCAAATGTGCAAAAACAGCCGAACAATTTTTCTAACCGATAGTTCAAAGTCCAAACAGATGCAAAAACGAATGTTTTTTCACCGATAGTCCAACAGCAGGTTAAACCAAAATATCAATGTAAGACAACAACAAATTTAAGCAGAGCTAGACAGTATATGTACCGAACACCTGCATACACAAATATCATTCAAAGTGTACATAGCACATACACAAAAAACATTCAAATTCGAAGAAAACTATCGGATTTCCAACCCATTTGGATGTTTTTTTTTTTCATTTACTGATTTGAATGAATGAATTTCTGGAAAATAGTAACAGAACGATAGCTATCGAATAAATGAACTTTTTGCAACCATCGAATAAACTGATTGTTTTTATTCGATGTTTCCCATCACTACTTTAGTGGCAGAAGGCCTCCTTGGCGTACACCAACCCATATTAGTGGATACATATGGACCGCTTTAGCGACTGCAGTGACTGGTCTGTACGTGTTCTTACGTGTCTACATCTATTTTCATTGCATCGGATATAACGATGAAATTCTACGGTCCCTTCGACATCGTTATAACCGATTTTTACTGTAGTAGAATATGCTATTCTCTTCTTCAATAACAAAACCATCGTAAATATCGAAGAAATCCATATTTCTTACTTTAAACCACTAAAACTAGATAAACAAAAATTCCAAATTCTCACGTTTGACAGTTCATAAACAGTCAATTAAAGTTTATTCAGCTAACTGATGGCCAGATAATTCATTCGGCAGAGAACTGTTATATACGTAGAATAAGTGCTATAAGCCAAATGCAAAATGTATTTTTGTGTTATCTGACTGTTAAGTGTTGTCTGATTACTTATCTGCCAATTGAAAAATCGGCTTTTAGTCTTTATTATAGTTTTATTTCGGCATGGGCAATAGAGGGAAACATACAAATTTTGCAACTTTCACCCCTATCATTAAAAACGGACGGATCAAGTCTGCCCATACACTTCACATCCGCAAGGAATGTTGCGGTTTTGCCTTTTTTGCAAGAAATTTCGACATTTCTTATACGCGGAATTTCTCATATTGGTGATTTATTTGATTTTGTTTATGCGGCGGGGTTCGTTTAATTAAAGAATTTTTAACAAAATATAAGTTTTTTTGCAACAAATCGAAGGAAAAAAATGTCTGCGTTTTATTTTTCTTCCAGCTGGCGGGGAACTATTTTTTTTTATTTTACAAAAATGACAGAATAGATGATTTCAAAGGAAGAAAATGTTGATGCAGTGTACCCACATGGATTTAATGATGCAAAAATCAATGCGCGTGGATCGAATGGTTGCAGTGAGTTTGATTTAATGATAGGGGTGTTCGTTTTATATACACACATGCATGTATATATAAATTTAATTAAAAATCTTTTATTGCTTTTATTTTGAGTGCTGTCGAAAGTAAAATATCCATACACCATGTCACAAAAGTCTACATACGATTTCATGTTATTTCGGATCGCTTTACTTTTGCAACATCCGTTGTGTACTTGATTGAGTTTTTACTTGCATCTCCATATAATATAGGGCAAATATTGGATTCTTGAAAAAATTCGAACTTGAGATAACAATGAATTTTGACATTACGTTGATAGAGAAGCTCGACAAAGTAGGTTTGCAAATTCTGTCTGTCTGTGTGTGTATGTACGCTGGACTACAGCCTAAACGACTGGGCCGATTTATTTAAGTTATTTAAGCTAGTCTTAAGCGTTTTTGTCTAGCATTTATGTTTTGCAATAATAAAAAACTTTCAAATTGAAAAAAAAAATTAAATTCCAGGGTGATATTTTTAAATAATTAACTTTAATTAGATAAACTTACTACTTAAAGAGCTCCTGACCCTTTCATGCTGGCTAGTTTAGTTTGTTCATTTCAAAGAATCCAATTGAATTAGCTTTTTGTTGTAAATTAATATTTGTGTTAGTATATTTCAATTTGGCGGGATCTCAAGCTCGTTGTTAATGTGGTTTTGCGAAGCAATAACGTAGTTTATTCCCCGGTGTCTATTATGGGATCACACATTAAAAGAGAAAAGATGCGACTGCAATGAGATCTCTACGCAATATTATAATCCATAATCAGGATGATTAGGAGGAGAACTTGATAGGAAGAATTGTGTTAAGCGAGGCAGCAGAAATTAAACATGTTTGTATTAATTTAGTTGCTTATAAGTTTTTTTTTATCGTGGATGTGTTGGAAAACAATGTTCAAATTCCTGCTACTTCGGTACACACTTTCTCTGCAGCTATAAAACGAATCTTGATACTTTATCTTTTCTGCTTAGTAGTTTATTATAATTATAATTTAAAAAAATAATAAATAAATAAATATAAAATTAATTAATTTAAGCATGTCAAAAATAAATAAACTATTGAATTTTATTTTAAAATGTTTATTTTTCGTTCACACAATGGCATATTGTTCATACAATGAATTTCTAACTTTGTAATAATCTTCTGATAAACAGCCTTCTAAAATAATTTTTCCCGTATCAATTCTTTTCAGTGCTAAAGTACCATTATTGCACCAGAGAACTCCTCCAGAAAATTCAGAGTTAATATAGTTTCGCAATAAAAATTGCTTGAAGTCAGAAAGTCTCAACTCATTTATTAACACAGTTTTATGTATAGGAATTTCATCTGCGTCAAAAGGTTGAAGACTTAATATGTCTTTTTCCGTTTTTTGGTTTTCATTTTTGTCTCCTTTTTCATTCGTTGTGACTAAATTCTCAATTTGTTTAGTCCGGATGCCGATTCGAGCATCAATCCAAGCCACTTCAGCGGATTTGCATTTTTGAAATTGCAACTGAGATACTAAACCTTCAGTCAGACGGACTTGATAAATATGCCTTTCCGACGTAACATCAATAATCTAAAAAAAGAAAACAAAATTATAATTTTATCGTAGACAGAGATTTTTATATTATCATGCAAGAAACTTATGAAAAATATTATAATTCTTAACACATTTATTCAGTATGGTAATTGTAAAAATACCGCTCCTGTACAGAGTTTGCGTTCATAAGTGTTAAACGACTGGATTACAATTGCAGCTGTATAGGGACCATTTGCGTACATAAACGTCAAATGATTGCCTTTGGTTAAGTTCATAATAATAAAAAATTATAAATTGACTGCAATACCATAACAGTTGTAAGTATTTCTCTAGTCGTGCCAGGGTTTAAGTAGGTTATGTTAGCAATCAAATCGGTGTCTTCCACACGAACAGATTTCAATGAAGGCCGAATACCAAGAGGTACCTAGTCAACTCTATACTAGTGGTGGAGCGAGCAGAAGGCTTTAAACCGTGCCAAGGCATGAAATGTTGGGGGACACAATACCAACCGCGAACGAACTCTCATAGGCGCCCTACATCTCATAGGCGCTACATTGTGTAACCATTTTTTGTGCATAAAGCGAAGGGGCATTTTTAAATACGTTTTACAGGATGCCTAAAGGAAATATAAATTATTAATTATTATAATTTGTATTTTCTAATTCTTTAACCAGTTATGGATTTTAAAAATACACCGTCGAAAAATCAATATTTGCAAAAGTTCAGTAGAGCAGAGTTAACGAGCTCCACACTCGTCCGACTCTTAGCTAAACAAAAGAACCGAAATGCGGGAATTTATTTTTCCGTTATTTCCAGTAATACATTCTGCGTATTTTGATAATTTATATTACTCAGTATTGCATTTAGAGCAGTGGAAGTAAACATTTTGTAAGTGTTGTATATGTCTATTTCCTTATCTAGTCGGTTTAATGCTTCGGCTAATTATTTAATTATTGTCGTTTGGTTTTTCATTAACTGGATTACAAGATTTTCGTTTGCTTGTATATTCTCGATGGTCTTTTCATACACTTGGGCAAACCGTTGGTCCTGTATTCCAAACAACTCGTTTGCCACTTTCCAATCAAATCAAAGGGTGAACGCCTTACTCTCCTTATTAATTCACTGTTTGCATGTAGCAGGACGTCATTATTCAGCTCGATTTGCAGAAGTTGGCGTTCAAACTGGCTTAGTGTTCCTTCACACAATATTTGTGGGACCATCGATGTCATTGTCAATTACTGTTAGTGGTCTTGAAGTCAAACAGCCTTCTATTGGGATTAGAAGGGTGAAGAATTCTTCAAACGTAAGTGTAGTTTCACCAATTACCCGTTTTAAATGGAATTTGGTTAATTTCACAGTCCTCCGAAGTGAGGTGAAGTAGGCGGTATAAAGTGCCATTGAATACCATCCATCAGAAGTTTTTTCTTCTGCTTCTGTATCCGCTTGCTTGATAGCGTGGGTCATCTGGGTCTGAATTTCCTAATTCGCTCCAAGCAAATTGGTGCCATTATCATTGTAGAAATGTGCACACATTCCTCTTCTAGACGTTAAACGTCTTACAGCTGCTATGAAGGTTGCGGAGCTGAGATCGCTTACCAGTTCAATGTAAACTACCTTGGTCGCTAAGCAGATAAATATTGCGATGTAGCCCTTTGTTTTTCGATTTCCTCGTTCTGTGCTTATCAAGACCTGAATTGGGCCAGAATAATCCATGCCAGTGTGGGTAAACGGCCTGGATGGATTTACTCTTGCTGCTGGCAGCATTCCCATTATTTGAGTCCTTGCTTGGGTATTGAACCAATGACATCGTACGCTGTTATGTATAACCTGACGTACAACACGTTTTCCTTGAATGATCCATTGTCATAATTAGGAGACATATCCATTGATGTAATTTTCCTCTCGTTATTGTATTTGGATTTCAAAGTTCCCCACGCGGTATTGTAGTTCTGACTGGAGATCGTCAGGTGCTGGATTAATTGTAGAGGTTCCCCTTCCAAATGAGTTTTTAAGTACTCCAGTTTTTCTGTAGTATTCAGGCTACTTTTGTCCTATATTATGGTGGAAAAAAGATTTTAAAACGAACGCCATTCCAGATAATTTCCTTTGAATGCTGGAATCTTCAAAGGTGGCAGTTTTGCACTGGGGCTCTCTTTCTTTGATTCGTTTAAAGTTGAAGCCATACTGTCTTGATGTCATTATATTTTGTTTGTTTGACATATGAAGTTCTCATTTCTTCTTCTGTTGCGTTTGTCATAAATTCCTCATGCAACTCGGTTAGTATTAATAATAATTATAGTATTAATAATAATAATTAATAGTATTTTTTGTTGGTATTCATAAATCTCTTTAGAATACTTCACGAACGTTTCTTCAAACTTTTCCATATTTCCAAAAATTGCCTGAATTTTTATGTCGAGTTTTTTCAATCGCTGTCTTTGAAGATTTATTTCAGAAGAACTCAATGACTGAGCATCCATTATCATTTCCTTTATGGGATTTAGATTTTCAAGTAGGATCTTCATTGTGTTATAAAGGGTTTACCATTAAGCACTTGACAGCTTGTTACCATAAACCAATGATTTAACTTAGCCCCACAAAAAATAGTCAAGCGGCGTTAAATCGCACGAATGAGGCGGACAATCGACCATACTTACGCTTCAATAAATCGATTGTAACGTGTTCTGTGTGGCACCATTCTGTTGAAAACACATGTCGTCCAAGTTGGTGCATGCAAACCGAACCAAACAGTTATTTTTAGTGGATGAAGTGATGATTCATGAAACTCATGTGAATTTTCACCCGACAAATATTTTGCTTATTGACGAACCCATTGAGCCAAAAATGAGCTTCGTCACTGAAGATGATTTTGCGATGAAATTCATCATCTTGGCGCATCTTCTCCAGAACCCTATCGGAGAACGTACGCCGCTTCAAATGGTCCATCGGCTTCAATTCTTAAGTCAGCTTGATCTTCTATGGGTGTAAACCAAGATCCTTACGCAAAATACGCCATAATGTGGTCTGAGCGATACCCAATTCTTGAGAATGTTGTGGAATTGACTGATTTGGATCGTTTCGTTTTCTACGGACGCCTGAGCGGCAGCGATATTTTAGACACTTCGACCAACCCATTGTCTCACTGACACGGCAACATCACGCAACGAATATGTACCCAAATTTTTGCACTAAACTTGTTATTGCCTGTCTACTAGGGCGAGAATTACGACCGAAAATTGGAGTTAACGTTCTTAAAGTTGCGATCACCGACTCCGAATTTCGTTCGTGTACTTTACCATGACGAAAATGTTGAGTTTACTGAATAAATTGACAGTGACAGTTTGATGATTAATGAAAGAGTATGCAAATTAAATTCAAAGTTGTCAAGTTCCTATTGGAAAACCTCTTACATGTCTTCTAGTTTTCCGTATTTATTTCTTTCAATGTATGTGGTGTCATGCTTTACTGTTGGCTTAATATTCTCATGGTTTTGTTTGAATTCTAGCCAAATTGCTTCAATTTTTTCCAAGCGATCTTCTTTATATTGCTGCGTTTTCCGAGATGTCTTTCTGGAAGTTCGTTATCGTTCTTTCCAGTTCTTCTGTAAGTGCCTTTTGTCTTGCAACAATGATGAATAGCTGCTTCATCCTCCATGTTCTTGAATTAATTTTAGCACTTGTTTCACTCAAAAACAGAAAAACACAACAGAATGTCAATGTCTTAGCACTGGCAACGCTATAACTGTTTTTTTGTTGTTGTATATTAACCAATGTTTATAGCCTTGGTAACGCTATGTAATAGGTAATATAGCTAGGTACCACTGTTCGTAGCCTTGGTAACGCGTTAGTGTAGGTAGTTCGTATACTCGAAGGACCAATGATGAAGTGAATGATATCAGTTTTGTAGACTCCTTACCAGGGCCGGCCAGAGTCAATTGAGCGCCCTGTGTAAGCCTTACCTTGAACGCCCCATATCACCCCCACCAGCGTTGCCTTCACCACACACATCAGACACCAATCGAGACGTCGACACCGAAAATTTCGGTTTTATTCGAACTGGTTGTGCAAGATATTACACTGCACAGTGCTGGTGGACTTTTCATTTCGGTTCTATTCGAACTAGTTGCGCGAGAAATTATACTGCGCAGTTTTGGTGGATTTTTTATTTTGGTTTTATTCGAACTAATTGTGCAAGAAATTACTCTGCACATTCCTGGTGGGATTTTGTATTTCGGTTTTATTCGAACTAGTTTCTGGTGTTTAAGAATGGTCTTTCGTATGAACAGCTGAAATGAAGTAATTTGTATTATTAGAAAATAATTTCGTTCAGACAGCGCAGCATTTAGATATGCATTTTTTTTGTCTTAAAATATGTCGCCCCCAAGGCCTTGACGCCCTGTGCATTTGCACATTCTGCACATATGGTGGGTCCGGCGCTGCTCCTTACCGCTGGTGGGGGGAAGTCCAAAATGATAACTCGCTTGTGATAAACTCAAAATCTTTATTCAAATCAGTCGGCTTAAATAAATATACTTTACAATAATATACAATTACAAATAAAAGAATAGTAGAAGAAAAATGATAACAAATTGTCTGGTGTGTCGATTACATGTAGTCTGGTGTTATCGTAACATGCTGTCTGGTGTCATCGTGACACCATCCGCAGGCTAATGGCATGGTTGAAAGGTGGGAATGTACTATCAGGATCAGCAGTGGTCTTAGTCTCTGCCGTGGATCTTTTTAGGCCTGCACACCTGACTTCGAGAAGATTTACAAACTTCTTCAGCAGAGTTGGTGTATGGCAGAAATCTAAGGCTCCCGCATGTTTTTTTCAATCAAGCATTCTAAAGCCTCAAACAGAAATCGTTATCGATCAAAGACAACATTTCGACGAGCTGCGAGCAACTTCGTCTTCCAATCACGCAATTCAAAAGCTTTTCATCTTTAAGGACCTCATGCCTTCCGAATACGTTGTTGTGCGCAACGGCCGATCCGCGCTGGTTCTTAGAAGAAGCATGAAGCCGGCTTTCATAGAAAACGATGGTCAAGCTACTGCTCAGGCGCAGGTTTGATTGAAGAGAGATCAGACAAAACCAAAAAAGAGAGTCACATTTTCAAAGATTGTACAGGAGAAGAAAACTTCAGCAGTAGCTAATATAAATAGCTCAGCAAGTTCACCACGCGGATAGGAAGAGTGGTCAAAATGCGGAATAGCTATAGTGCCAAGTAACCGGACCACTGAGGAGGAGGTACTGTGCCGACAATTTATCGGTTTCACAGCAGCATTGCGCAGGCTCGATTCATTAATCTAAGTCAATAAAGCAGTCCCTTTAGATGAGATACCAGAGAGTTATCAAGCCAGAATGAACGTATCTGACATTCAAAAAGCAATGGCAGCTTCTTTTCTTTTTTTGAGCAGGTGAATTATCGTTGAGCCTCACGAGGACGATGCAGCCAAATTAGATGGCTGTCACGGTGAAGAATACTTTGCTCCTTCACAAGGAGCAGTTCAACTTGGCCATAATTCAGGAGCCATGTATTCTTAACAATCAGGTGAAAGGGTTAGGGTGATGCAACTCTAATTTATTTTATTATACTAATGAACGTAAGGTTAGAAGTTGTATCGTTGCCAGGAATAAATCTTCACGTATATTGAAACAAAAACAGGAAGTAAAACATGAAAATGCTACAATTCGTCTGGAGCGGATTGTTTGATACCCTATCCCTTTCCTATACACTTAGCTTCTTCTTCCTTCTTTAGACTTGTATTGCTAACTTCTGCAATGACCTTGTATACAAAAATTTCATCGATCTAGCTCAAAATTTAAGGCCCAAAAACTGGACACACAGACGGACGGACATAGCTCAATCGACTCGGCTATTGATGCTGATCATTTATATACATATATATTTTATGGGGTCTAAATGTAATATTTCTCTATGTTACAAACTATGTATCAAACTTAATATACCCTTGGGATAGGGTATAAACACAATAGCAACGGATAAACTTTCTTTGTTTTGTGAATAACAGTATTTTGTTTTGAATTTGAATGTGCAAATCTGCGCATTTGACAGTTGATTTCATTTCGGTCGAAGTCAGTGACATATGAGATTGTAGGTTGTGTTCAGCTCGAAATTTATTTAACATCCAACCGATTAATTACCGAAAATTAACATTTTGTGTGACATCGGTTTTTTCCCCATTTGAAGACAATTTTCCCCCATTTTCCCCATTGACTCGAAAATTCCCCACATCTGGCATCGCTGGTACTAACCCAACTAAATGTAATCGTTTCAATACATCAATATTCATTACTAAAGGGTGGCCATCTAGTGGCTTTTTTTTACTTTTTTTTTGGGGAACCGTGAACGGCCGAAGTTATGCCAACAGTCCTTTAACTATTTAAGCACTTAAGGCCAAAACAAAAAAAATGCTGACATCAATTGATCCACCAGTTGGAAGAATAAATCCCACAATTTCCAAAAATGTCATTTTGATACAAATGTTATCTCCATACGTAGACACATCTGTAAAGTCGAAGAAAGACACAAAAAACTATTTTGATAATGGAATTATTGATGGTTTTAAAAAGCATTAGTTGGAAGAAGGGAATAAAGCCATTCCAAAACCGCCCACTGACACGTCCAATTTTTAATAAAATGAAGTTTTTTCAGTAATTTTACATGAAACTCGAAAAAACTTACTTAAGCAAAAAGGTAGATATATTTATACTCTACATATCTTCCATACCTTGTGTATGGCCACGCCTACATTTTACAACGTATGTACTGTAATGTCTCACTAATCCGAATCACCTTTAATCCGAACATCGCGCTAATCCGAACCTCTATTTTTTCTTCTTATGTGTATGACCAATTACCATATTGATGAATAAGCATATTAAAGAATTAGATTACAATAACCAATTAATGCATTGAGATGTAAACACATTAAAATAGACGACAATCGAAGCTAAGTGGTTTCGATCATCAACAATAACGATTGATAATGTTTATAAACATATTTCTGATTTATGTTTATAAACACATTTTAAATTCTGAGGAACTCCTTAGCACTTACGCTGACTGAGTGTTGATATAATAATGGATTTTGAAGATTAAGGGATGGTCAAGCACATCACACTATAGGTTAAGAAATGGTATAAATACCAAGAGCATATTGAAAATAAATTCAGTTATCACATTCATAATCAACAACGAGTGTTTTAATTCAACGTTGTGCTCGGTGCATAACAAAAACTGGTGGCAGCGGTAGAATCAAATCGATGTACTACCAAACGCGGGTCAACGAAGATAAAGTTTCGAGTTCTTTTCATAACTTGACCGGGAGTGCAAAAATTGTTTTCACTCAGGTGAAACGCGAAATATAAATACGGTAGAATCAAATCCATGTGTTACCAAATGCGGGTCAACGAAAACAAGGTTTCGAGTTTGTTTTCATAAATTGATCGGGAATTTGAAAATTCCTTTTACTCAGGTGAAACGCGGAAAATATAAATAATTTTTTTTATATAAAATAAAATGAATCAAGACCGCCCGAGGGTTGAGTTTTCAAGATTTGGGATGATCTATATATTCAGCGAATCTATGCTGACGGACGGGAAGAAATAGAACTCGTCACAGCTGCGGTTATGGATGATTATTGGGACAGTGCCAAATTTTACAAGTGATGCATCAGAATCATTCACATTCATTAGCGGATGTGACGACGCAATTAGCTTAGCGCAGGAGAACCAAAAGGAGTTCTTATTCAAATTAATTAAAGTTAGAATAACTGGAAATGCGAAAACTATTTTAGAGAACAAAGTTGTAACTATTTGGACAGAATTAAAAACGCATTTAAAGAAATTATACAGGGAATCAAATAACACATTAGGTTTGTATAGAGACTTGATAATTTCAAAGCAAGGTATGAGTACTGTCAGGCAATTTGAACAGTGTATGGAAACAATGCCTAGAAGATTAGGAAACGATGCTAAGGAAGAAAATCAGAAAGCTGAGGATTTGGAAATTATACATAATTATATAGAAAAGAAAATCAGATATGCCAAAGGTTTAGCAAGCCAGATAATTCATATAATTAAAATAAGGAAAGAATAGGAAATGTTCCTAAGGAAACTGAAGCAACAACTTTAGGTTTAAAAAAAGGATTTTCGAGCAAAGAAATAGTGCAACGAAGGGCCACTGTTTCTATTATTAATCAAATAGAATTAAGTCCCTATCTACTTATAAATTACGAAGGCGAGAATTATAAAACGTTAATAGATACTGGAGCAAGAATCAGTTTAATTAAAAGTAAGTGTATTTACTTTGAAGATTTAAAGGATTGCGAGATCACCACATTCTCAGGAATTGGTAGATCGTCAAGAAAATCTAGAGATATATGAGAAATCCGCATAAAGTTGTTGAACAATACAATTGGAAACAATCCATGGTTAAGATGGAAGTTTCATGTTACAAGTAACGATATGTTAGGAAATAACTTTGACGGAATATTGGGATGTGATTTCCTTAGGGAATACCAATATAAAGTTAATTTCAATTAAGATTTAGTTGAAAAGGAGGGACAAGTATTTGAAATGATATATGAAAATCAAAATGATTTTATTAAGCCTAGAAGGGAAGTTCATAGATTAGTAGAACTAACAAGGAATTTTAAGGCAGGAAACGAAGTATTAATTCGTAGATATGAAGATGATAAAATGATTATTCCAATGTGTATTACGAAAGTTGATGAGAATAATAGATGTTTAGTAGGAAAACTGAATAAAAGTGAGGAAACATTAAAGAATAATATTTCTATGAAAGCAGAAATAGTCACGAACTATGAACTAAGAAACTATGAAGATTTAAATGAAAAGAAAGGTATTAAGGGTATCTGGAATATAAAGGATAGGACTAAAGAAGTTCAGAAATTGTTCAGGACAAGTCATATGAACAAAGAGGAAGAATCAAGTATACGGAATTTGATTAAAGATTATAGTGATTTGATCGTATTGAAGAACGAGAAATTGTCGTGGATGGTAGATATTTAGACGATCATAATAGCACATTAAAGGATGTATTCGAACAATTAAGGAAAGCTAATCTAAAGATTAAAATAGAAAAATGTGAATTTTTGAGTAAAGAAGTTATTTGGGACATATTATTACTGATCATGGTGTGAAACCAGGCTGTAAAAAGATAGAAGTTATAAAAAATATGAAACCGCCGACAAACCAAAAAGGTGTTAGGAATGATTGGATATTATAAAACATTTTGAATTTTGAATGATTTTGATAAAAAATTTATAATTACAACAGACGCTAGTAACACAGGACTAGGAGCAGTATTATCACAGGAAGTAAGTGGAAAGGATTTACCAATACAATTCATAAGTCGAACGTTAAACAACGCAAAGAAAAATTATAGTACTACAAAAAAAGAGTGCTTAGGTATAGTGTGGGCCGTTAAACAATTTAGGCCATATATTTATGGTAGACATTTTATCATTAGAACGGATCATAGACCACTTCAATGATTATTTAAAGTAAAAGATCCAGGATCACGATTGATTAGATGGCGTTTGAAATTAGAGGAATATAATTACACTACGAAATATGAAAAAGATAAAGATAATGTAGTAGCGGACCATTTAAGTAGACAAGTGTTTGCATTAACAAAGAAAGATAATAGTAAAGAGAATATAGAAACAGAGGATGAGTTATTGGAAGAATTTCTAAAAGAAACGGAAGAATTGAATTTGGATAGTGAATTGATCGAGTTAAATGAAAGCGATCTTGAAAATGATAATATTGAAATTTGAATGATGAACTAATTCAAGGACCATTATCTCAGGATAGGAAAATTGAATGAGAGAAGAAATTTAGAGATGGTTGAAAATGAAACCAATGAACAGATAATTGAAATTACTGATAGGAAGTTACAAGAGGAAATAATTAAGGAATGTCATGAGAGTGTAATGGCAGGTCATATAGGACAAAAAGGTACAATCAATAAGATAAGAGATGTATGAATTAAGCATACAAGATGATTTAACAAAGTATATAAGGTTTATTCCAATACAGAATAAAAATACTGAGACTGTAGCCAAGGCAATTGTTGAAAATTGGATCACATATTCCAAAATATTATTGACAGCTAATGGAAGTGAGTTTTGTAATGAATTAATGAAAAATTTGAGCGAACAGTTTAAGAAAAAGCATACTACAACGAGTATAGCGCATCCTCAATCAAATGGAGCAATTGAAAGAGCCCATGGTAGGCTAAAAGAATATCTAAATACAGTGAATTTTGAAAAGAATGATTGGGACGAAGCAATTAAGTTTGCAAGTTTTTGTATTAATACTTTAGTCCGCATAAAGCTTTATTTGGTAGGAAAGTAAATCGACCGAGTTGTATAGATAAAATTAATCTAAAAGAAATGAAAATTAAAGAAAAATAAATTGAATCCAAAGCAAAATCCAAGATATTTTACGATGTTAAAGTAAAAGTTCCACCTGAATATAAAGTGGGGAAGAAGATATTATTAAAAAACTTGTCAAAGAACAAGAAACTAACAAACACATTTTTAGGACCATATAAAATTATCAAATTGTCAGATGATAATGTTTGGATTAGGTCTAATAATAGACTACGTAAAGTAAATAAAAATTTAATAAAACCATATTTTCAGATTGATACTGGTAACCCTTGCAAAGGGAATTGAAATAATGAACATATCCGAATCGAGCGGAATATACTTTAAGAATATTGGTCAACTAAGAATGGTGCATGGAATAATAACAATATTAAAGACGTAGAAACACACATAAGGTTAATTGAAAGTCAAATATTAACTATCAACCAAGAATGTATTTTAGAATTTCAAGAATGCAGAGAATTTGTAGATAAGATGAAATTTGAAATAACAAACCTTAATAAGAATCTCAGAACTATTTATCAGTTCCTAGGGGTAAATAGGAGACAGAAAAGAGGATTAATAAATTTTGTTGGATCAGGTTTAAAAACACTTTTTGGAACAATGGATAATGCCGATGTTGAGCATTATGAGGAAGCAATTAGAATTACAATGGAAAATTTGGAATATGTACACAAAAGTCAGGAAGAAGAAATAAAGGTATTAAATGGTCTTAATGAACAAAATAAAATATTAAAAGAAGCATATTATAATTTAGGTAACGTTACTAATGATATGAAAATAAATTTAAAGAAGTATTTGGAAGAAATAAATAAGGAGAGTCATGTAGATTATTTGAGAAGATATTTTATTCAAATAAGTTTTGTTCTTGAGAAGTAATATAATTCATCCAATTATAATTAAACCAAGGAAATTAATAGAGATTTTAACAGAAAAAGAAAAGGATCATAGAATGATATTTACGCCTAATTTACAGAACTTTCCAGCTATAATAAAGGAAATTTCTTCTGCAATGTATATTGAAGATAATCGATTGGTTGTAGTATTGTCAATACAGAAGCAGACTTGTATGAAGTTATAAATATACCTTTTTTGATAAAGAAAACATTTTTTTTATTAGAATTGAGAAATAAATATTTCATAATCAGTAAAAATAAAGAAGAATATCTTTTCACAAATGATATAAAAGATTGTAGTAATATATTGTAGATATAATAGATAAGATGAAATTTGAAATAACAAACCTTAATAAGAATCTCAGAACTATTTATCAGTTCCTAGGGGTAAATAGGAGACAGAAAAGAGGATTAATAAATTTTGTTGGATCAGGTTTAAAAACACTTTTTGGAACAATGGATAATGCCGATGTTGAGCATTATGAGGAAGCAATTAGAATTACAATGGAAAATTTGGAATATGTACACAAAAGTCAGGAAGAAGAAATAAAGGTATTAAATGGTCTTAATGAACAAAATAAAATATTAAAAGAAGCATATTATAATTTAGGTAACGTTACTAATGATATGAAAATAAATTTAAAGAAGTATTTGGAAGAAATAAATAAGGAGAGTCATGTAGATTATTTGAGAAGATATTTTATTCAAATAAGTTTTGTTCTTGAGAAGTAATATAATTCATCCAATTATAATTAAACCAAGGAAATTAATAGAGATTTTAACAGAAAAAGAAAAGGATCATAGAATGATATTTACGCCTAATTTACAGAACTTTCCAGCTATAATAAAGGAAATTTCTTCTGCAATGTATATTGAAGATAATCGATTGGTTGTAGTATTGTCAATACAGAAGCAGACTTGTATGAAGTTATAAATATACCTTTTTTGATAAAGAAAACATTTTTTTTATTAGAATTGAGAAATAAATATTTCATAATCAGTAAAAATAAAGAAGAATATCTTTTCACAAATGATATAAAAGATTGTAGTAATATAGAAAATTACTTTATATGTAAAGATTTGATTTTTAAGAACAGTATAGTATCAGAGGATTGTGAATTAAATAATTATATGAAACGTAAAAGTTCGAATTGTAATATTAAACAGGTTACCCATAGATTGGAATTATTCCATAAATTGGATTTTAAGAAATATATTTTTGTTATATCGAATGAAACTAAATATAAATGAGAATGTAATAGTAATAAAACAAAGAAAGTAGAAGGGGTAATTAATGGAATCGGAATATTAATGTTACAATCAAATTGTAAATTTCAAACTATAGACAATACAATTGAAACAAATGATAAAGAAACCATTGTAGAAAATAGAGATGTTTATCACAATTATATTGATGATTGTTGAAAAGGAAATTATAGATTTTCCAAAATTAAAATTAAATAATTTAAAAGAATTGCAAGATCTAACAATAAACATTTGAAATCAAGAAAATTACTTACCAAGGAAATTAAAAGATATTCCACCACAAGGTGCTTTAATGGGAATTGGAGGCCTGATTGCATTAACAATGTTTATTTGCTTTATTTATAAATGTACTAATGGCAGAAATTCATTCAGTATGTTTAACAGCTGTTTCCATGGAAATGTAAGGGAACAACCAATAGTAATTTATACTTAGCCAGAAACTCAGGAGTCGCATAAACTATGTAAGCGACAGAGTTACGATTACGATTTGTAAAGATTCAAATATAAAAGAAATTTTAATTAAGAAATTTTAAGTATAAATACTTGTAATTGATTTACATACCCAAATTTTGATTTTTTACATACAAAAATTAAGATTTGAGGTATAATTTATGTTTTAAGCTGGGTGTATGACCAATTACCATATTGATGAATAAGCATATTAAAGAATTAGATTACAAAAACCAATTAATGCATTGAGATGTAAACACATTAAAACAGACGACAATCGAAGCTAAGTGGTTTCGATCATAAACAATAACGACCATTGTTAATAGCGCAAAAGCATATCATTCGTTCGAGGCGCGGTCTTAACGTTAAGCGCAATGATGTTCATATATCCATCAGACGTTTAAGAATCTTGTCACTTTTTACCAAAGAGATAAGATCTTTGTTTCTAAATCTAGATTATACTGGAATTGAAAACCTTTTAAAAACATACGGAAATGCTACACTCCGCCTAGAGGGAATCGTGTGATACCCTATCCCTTTCCTATACACAGACGTATGTATGTAGCCTTTTTGACAAAAAAACGTGCCTAAATTTATATATAATGTTTAATAACATTACTCCAAAAGAGTACCATTTCAAAAAGTGGGCGTGGAACGTTTTTTTTTTAAATATCTTAACATATTTCCTCATTAATGGGAGATAAGATGGAAACGGTGGTTCAATTTTCGACAGCAGTAACAAACATGAATGCTGTAATGAAGGTATCGGGCTAAGAAAGTCAGTATGACAATCCTTTATTACTTAAGGAGCTGTTGAAGACATTGCGAGACGATATTAAAATGATGGGGGCTTCATACTAAGCTTATGAAAATAAAGTGTCAGGAGTTTTAGCGTTCGGTTCTTGGTTTAAATTGGAAGCAACGAAAGCTTATTCCGTGTTACCTTCTATTGCACTCAATAAAATTGATAAACCCTACCGAAAAGAAAGCCGAGTTAATGCACATTATCAAAATAATCCAACTACTGCCGCATGTACAGTCTGTACAAAGGCAAATAAATTTGTAGTCTTGTGAAGCTTTGAAAAAATTGTCTTCCGCTAATAGGTGGGAAAAAATGAAGGAGTTGAGGCTATACCGTCAGAATTTAACTGCCAATCGTATAAAATGTATAAAATGTCAGTAAATGTCTGACCATCACATCATATCAGCTAAATTCTCGTACTCTGACCACTCAGTTAAAGAGCAAACTCCCAAAAGAAAAGTATGGCGCTACGAGAAAGCCGACTGGGACGGCCTTAATAACTTCTTTAGGAGTTTTAACTGGTCACTATGCTTCCTCGATAGTGACGTGGATGCCGCCGCTGATATGATCACCGACACGATTCTCTTAGGTATGAAAGACTTTATTCCTAACAGAATAAAGAGCATCAAGCCTAAGTCAAACTCATGGTTCGACCAGAGCTGTAAAGAGGCTATCAGGTTGAAAGAAGTAAGTTTTCTGGCTTATAAAGCCAACAAATCTGAGGAAAACCGAAAAAAGTTTAAACAAGCCATCAAAGACTGCAATGTCCATATTTTACGTGTAAAATTCCTATACGACCAAAAATTGAGGAAAAAAATTCTACAGTGTCCCAAAGGTAGTAAGAATTTTTGGTCGTTCGTCAAAAACATTAAAAACTCTGCCTCTTCTGCCATCCCCACACTCATTTACAATGACACTCCAGTTGTCAGCTCCCTAGACAAAGCCAATCTGCTTGCTGCACAATTCGCAGCGAACTCCAGCCTGCAAGATAGTGCTTTGTCTGTCCCTGTGCTCGAGAGCGTCGAATTTTCTATGGGACGAATCCACTTTCGCACTCGCACAGTCGCAGGAGTCCTCAAAGGTTTAAACGTACACAAATCCGCTGGTCCAGACGGTATTCCCCCTATAGTTCTGAAGAGGTGTTCTTCCACGCTGGCAAAACCTCTGCGTAAGCTTTTCTGTCTGTCCTACTATTCTGGCCTCTTTCCGAGTAGATGGAAAACAGCATTTGTCCAGCCTGTCCCTAAAAAAGGCGAATCTTCCTCTCCATCCAACTACCGACCTTTCTAAGGTCATGGAAACGCTGATAAACCGTCAGCTTATGAAATATCTTGATTCACGAAAACTCCTCAATGACCGACAGTATGGTTTTCGTAGCAACAGGTCCACTTGATGGCATATCTCACCGAAAAGTGGAACCAATCTCTCCACCACTTTGGTGAAACAAAGATAGTTGCGCTTGATATTTCAAAAGCACTTGACAGAGTTTGGCATCAGGCTCTTTTGTCGAAAATGCGTGCATATGGTATCTACGAGTCTCTTCTTCAGTGGATTAGAAATTACCTTTCGGGGCGTTCAATACAAGTTGTATTGGATGGCTTCAAATCTGCTATTCACCACATAAATGCTGGTGTCCCCAGTGCTCAGTTCTGTCTCCGACTCTCTTTCTTATTTTTATAAATGACCTTTTGTCTGCTACCTCTAATCCAATTCATTCCTTCGCTGATGACAGTACCCTCAGTTTTTCACATTCGTTCCCCAACTCACGTCCCTACTCTTCGGCCGTAGAAGAGGAACGGCAACGTATGCTAAACTCATTAAATTCCGATCTTGACAGCATAATCAAATGGGGTTTAACCAACAGAGTGGAATTTAATGCATCCAAAACAAAATGCTGTCTCCTGTCACCCAAGCGTAACCAAACCTCCCAACCATTATCCATGAATGGTACTTGCATCGCGGAAACCGAAAGACTTGCCATCCTCGGTATGTGTATCAATAACCATCTCCGATGGAACGATCACATATTCGAGGTCGCCAAAAATGCAGCAAAATGTCTAGGATTCCTTAAACGGTGCAAGAAATACTTTACCCCGACTGATTTGGCCTCAATCTATAAGGCATACATCCGCCCAAAACTGGAGTACAACGCCCACATCTGGTCAGGTGCACCCAAGACCGTTTTGCACTTACTAGATAGGATCCAGAAGCGTGCGTTAAAACTTATAGGTGATAGTAACATTGTGAACTCCATAGCTTCAAGCATTTAAAGCCAACGTGCACAGGTACCTCCTCTGTTCCCTTTCTCCCTGTTCCTAAACGCTCGCGCCCTGAATCATCAGTATAAGGGTATTCATATCCCCTTTGGTGCGCGCAAATTATAAAAAAAAAAATATCCGTTTACATGTAAGAAGGTAGGAAGGATTAAGGTCAGGATTTAATGTCAGCGGTTGTAATCGTAAACACCACCCACTTATGGATCAGGATGATAACTTACAGAACCATTTGCCAGTTGTAGAAACTTCATAGAACAGTTATGCCAGATTAGATGATAAGTTCCAGTTCCAATATATGTTAGTATATACTGAATTTAAATGGACGGGAAATGTGCGACGACAGGAAGAGTCAACAAAGATATAAGTTCTCATTTCCGGTGTACACGAGGGCGCTAGAGAGTATGCTATTCCTTAAGCTACAATAATATAATAAAGGAACTCAGTTTACCAAAGCAAACGTTGAAGTATGATGAGCTGGCCAAAAAATACGACCATATTCGGGGTTTGCCAGTGCGGTCATATTCATCAGTACTCGTACAGCCCAGAATAATGATTGGACTCAGCGACTGGCATTTAATGGTTCCCAGAAGGACAAGATTGGCTGGCTGGTCGTAACGATCCGTGGCGATAAAGTGCAAATTAGGATGGTCAGTTTTTGGATCGAAACGCTCATCATAATATCAAAGTATTAACCACCACATAGAAGAATATCGTGAGCATGATGATAAGGACCTACACCAAATGATGAAGCGGTTTTTTCCATCGATATCTTGGGAGTCCAAAACATAATTTGTGATCCAAGAAAGAGCAACGGGCCAAATCAATAATGGACGCGACAACCACACTTGTAGGGTAACAATTTAAAACCGGTTTGTTGTGGCGATACGATGAGGTGAATTTACCATATAATCTATTGATGGCAAAAGACAGACTAAGAACTCTTAATCGACGGTTGGAGAAAAATGAACAACCAAAAACAGATATACAGAATCAAATAGATGGTTACCTTAGCAAAGGGTACATTACAACTGTCAAGAAAGGAGCTTCAAGAGCAACACAAGGGAGTTTGGTATCTTCCTTGTTCCCTGTTGTCAATCCTAATAAGCCGGGAAAGTTAAGGGTTGTTTGGGACGCTGCAGCAAAAGTAAATGGTGTGTCTTTAAATTCATTTCCGCCAAAAGGACCCGATTAGCTTTCATCGTTGCTTCTTCGATTCCGGAAAAATGCTCTCGTCATAAGTGGAGATCCTCGAGCAGTAAAGGCAATTATGAGTAATCATTACGTTGATGATTTACTTGATAGCGTCGCCACATGTAAAGAAGCAAGTAAATAGAAACCTAATTCTGGTGAGGTGTTGTGGACACTAGAATATTCGAATTGGAAGCTTGTTGAACTTGTCTCTCAACAAAGAAACTGAACATAATAATTTTCTATTGGCACATGAATATAATAGTGCTGAGATTTTCTTATATAAATTAATTCAGTGTCAAGAATATAAGAATGAACTCAAGTGTTTAAAACAACAACAAGACGACCAATTATCTTTAAAGTATGTACCAAAGCATTGTTCGGACTTAGATATCATCAGATATATTCCATATCTAGATGAAGATGGGGTGCTGAGATCCAGAAGCGAAATTAAAAAGACAAACTGCGTTAGTTTAGCAACAAAGCGCCCTGTAACACAACATCATCATCAACTATGTTACTGGTACATGATTATCATGAAAGGTTTCGTCATATAAATCATCAGACGGTGGTGAACTAGAGTAAGAAACGATTTTATATCCCGAGGATGCGACAACTCTTGAAGCGGATTGGAATAAATTGTAGCCGTTGCAAAATATTAAGAGGAAAAGCAGCGAATCCAGAAATGGAAGAGTTGCCGGCGGAACGCATTACGCCTTACACACCGCTCTTCACGTACACAGCAGTAGATTATGCAGGGCCATTTAAAGTGATAACTGAACGTAAGAAAGAAAAACGATGGATTTGTCTTTTTACATGTCTGGTAGTAAGAGCTTTACACATCGAAATTGCTTACAGTTGCAGCACCGATTCCTTTATTCTGTGCTATCAGAATTTTTTAAGCCGTAGAGGACCTGCGAAGAAAATGTTTAGTGATCGAAGTAAAAATGTCATTAGGACAGAAACCTAGCTCAAAACTTAAGGCCTAAAAACTGGTAACATACGTACGGACATGGCTCAATCGACTCGGCTACTGATGCATTTATATATATATACTTTATGTGGTCTATCTTCAATATTTCTTTATGTTACGAACTATGTATCGAACTTAATATACCCTCAGGATAGGGTATAATTAAGTGACTGTAATTTTAAGCACCCGATAGTGGGTTATATAAAGTGTTAGATAAAGCTTAAGATCAGTGTTTTCATTTGTGGTCACAAAAAGTTGTGACATTTAAGTTTTAGCTTTTTAAAAATAATCTCATATAATATTGTAGGGCTATGTAACAAACTAATCCTTAAAGAATTTTTTGAAATAATAAAACAGTATGACATTTTTTTCCTATATGAAACATTTATTGAAAACAATATAGACCTTTTGACGAATGTGAACTGCACTTGATACATAGTTTGTAACATGGAGAAATATTAAAGATAGACCACATAAAGTATATATATAAATGATCAGCTTCAGTAGCCGAGTCGATTGAGCCATGTCCGTCCTTCTATCCGTCAGTCCATATGTCACCAGTTTTTGAGCCTTAAATTTTGAGCTAGGTTAATGAAATTTTGTATACGGGGTCTTGGAAAAGTAAGCAACACAAGTGTAACATTTTTTGAAATCCGCCTAATGACACGCCCACTTTTACTTTTACTTTTTCCAGTACTTTTAAATGAAACCCGAAAAAAACTTACTAAAGCAAATATGTTAATATTCTCTTACTCTACAAATCTTCCATATATTGTATATGGCCCCGCCCACTTTTTAGGGGCGGTTTTCTAAAAAAAAACTGTTACTGTTCGTAGATTTCAGTCCAATAATATCAATCCTTAGAAGCTGACTTGAGTATATATTAAGATATATAAAAAATTCGCCCACTTTTAAAATAAAATTCCTTTAGAGTAATATTACAAAGCATTGTATATAAATTTAGGCAAGTTGTTTTTGCAAAAAAGACTACATACATATGTCTGTATATAGGAAAGCGATAGCGATTTTGATTTTCATTCAAAAATTAATACTTCATTAAAATCTTTTATCATAAAAGGCAAAACCCGATAAAGTATATATATAAATGATGAGCATCACTAGCCGAATCGATTGAGCTATGTCCGTCCGTCCGTCCGTCTGTCTGTGTGTCACCAGTTTTTGGGCCTTAAATTTTAAGTAAGGTCGATGAAAATTTGTATACGAGGTCCTTGCAAAAGTAAGCAATACAAGTGTAAAAATTGTCCAAATCCGCCCACTGACACGCCCAATTTTCAAAATATTAATTTTTTTCAGTATTTTTATATGAAACTCGAAAAAACTTACTTAAGTAAATAGGTAGATACATTTCTACTCTACAAATCTTTCATACATTATATTCGACCACGCCTACATTTTAGGGGCGTTTTTATCAAAAAACTGTTTTTGACGTTTTTATTCGAACAATATCACTTCTAAGGAACAAAATCCATTATATATATTGACAAAAAATTACAATCCGCCCACTACCACACCCACTTATTGAGAAAATTTATGTTTTGAAGTAATTTGATAAGATATTAAAAAACAAAGTTTCTATACAGGAAAGGGATAGGGTATCAACGATCCGCTCTAGACGGATTGTAGCCTTTTCATGTTTTTATTATGTTTTTGTTTATAACACATTTTGTCAAACAGAATATCAAAAAAGGAAATCATAAAAGATTTTTTGACACTTCGAATTTTTCTATGGGAATTCAGAACAGAATAAAAGAATAAAAGATTTCGACGAATAGGCCCAACTAATTTATTCGAACGAAAAATCTATTTTATCCTTTTTGGCATGCATGATAGCATGAAATATCTATTTGGATCATAAAAATAGATCCAAACAAAAAGCAAGATCTCATATTGTTATTGTATTGCATGCAAACCAATGATCTGATCTGGATCATGGATGACAATAAAACACGGCTAATAGATTATTGATTGTTGCGTGAAGAGTGGTTAAGCTGTGTACCTGACCTTGAGGTAGGAGAATATATGTACTCCGACCACTTGTCCTTAATTCAGCACAAAAAGGAGAACGCGAAGCCTGTTTTGCAACTGATTCCCAAACACATATGGAAAGAAGAGTGTGCTCAACGATACAAAACGATTCTTAATCAGGCATTAGATACGCTCGATCTAACTGAACTACAATCCGTTCGGGGAATTGATGCGTTGATATCTTGAGGAGGAAGATTCGTAAAAGATCATCCATAGTATGATGCGGACTGCAGAAGAGCCAGAAAAAACTTATTTACCTGCCTTCGGACTGCGAAAAGAACATGAACCTCTACAGCTAAACGGTTATACCTTTGAGGTAAATAGAGATTTTAAGAGGATCTACAAAGAAAAACAGTACTGGCAAAAGTTAACGCAGGAGATAGCGGGAGCTAAGGACAGTCGTATCTTTTGGAAACTGGCAAGGAAGTTAAATAATGGAGTGTTCGCTGGTCGTACACGGATAGAAGACCAGCTTCAGAAGCTAACTAAATGCTATAATGTAATTTTCATTAAAGGGGTAGCGCCAGAAAGATTCAGAAAAAGCATAATATTTCCCACAATATACTCGGTTATGAAAATTTTCTCAGCAATTCTGTTGAAACGCCTAACAAATTCGTAATGGAAAATAATCTACTTAGCGGATTTCAAGCAGGCTTCCGCAAAGACTTCTTAACGGTTGATAATATTTTCACACTCACAAGTATAGCAAAGACGTACCTTGATAGTGGTACAAAAACATATGGAAATGCTATACTCCACCTAGAGCGAATCGTGTGATACCCTATCTCTTTCCTATATACAGACATATGTACATATACATATATATATGTACCCTTTTCCTCAAAAAACATGACAAAATTTACAAAGGCTGATTACATTTTAAGGGCCGATGTTGAATGTGAACCACACCTAAACGTCAAGTTTTTTTCTGCATTTCATTTGACATTTCTCAATTTCAGACTAACTCAATTTGAACCATGGAAAGATACACAATCGAGCAACGCGTTAAAGTTATTAAGGCTTATTATAAAATGGAAACAGTGGATGATAAATTTTCGAAGAAAATCATCTTCAGTGATGAGGCACATTTTCACCTCAGTGGATTCGTCAATAAGCAAAATTGCCGCATTTGGGCGAATGATAATGAGGTGTGCCGCCGAGGTCGCGGCGGCCATTTGACCAATATTTTGTTCCATACATAATTGAACCATACCAATATTATTATAATAAAAAGAAATGCTAATAATTTCCTAAATAATTTGTGTTTTATTCAAAATCAATAATTTTTTTTATAAAATTACTCTAAGTATTACATATGCTAGGATTACACGATTACCGCAAAAGCGTAAATCTAGCGTCAATAAACAATAAATTTACGCTTAATTGATATAGTTTTGAAAAAAAGCGTAAATAAATTTTTCCCCGATTTACACGATTGACCTAAAAGCCAACGTCAATCAAAATATCGATTGACGCAATACAAAAAAAAGCGAAAACCGTCAATCGATTTGACGCTTGCTGTCATTAGTAATAAATGAATTTCCCAAAATAATTTTTTCTAAAAAAAAATGTTTTTAGTATTTTCATGTTTTTAGTATTTTAAAAAAATATTTTTTTCGATTAAAATCCTATAAAAGGTATGTCCAAAAGTGAAAAAAGAAATATAGCAGCAGCTTTGTACATGTTTGGAAAGTGCAAGAATAAAAAAATTCTGCAAAAAATTTACGCGATATGTCAATTTTGTTATTTAGCTGTAGGTTGACGCTAATATTTGAATAGATTCGTTTACACGATTGATAAAATCGCGTAAATTTTAGTTGACGGAAATTGGGGCAACCAAATTGGCGTAGATTGACGTGAAAAAATTGCGCCTTTACACGATTGATGTCGATTGGAGCTCAAAAAAACGTAAATATTAAGGCAAATCGTCAACGTGTAATCCTAGCATTATGCGAATTTTTCAAATATTTTAAAATATACTCAAGTCTGCTTCTAAGGATTGATACTTACTTTGAAATCTACGAAAATCAGTTTTTCTTAAAAAACTGTGGGCGGGTATGGTATATACATATATGAAAATTTTGTAGAGTAAGTGAATATCTACATATTTGCTTAAGTAATTTTTTTCGAGTTTCGTATAAGAGTACTGGAAAAAGTGATTTTATCAAAAAGTGGGCGGATTTTAAAAATTTCGTACCAAAATTTCAACCTAGCTCAAAATTCAAGGCCCAAAAACTGGTGACATACAGACGGACGGACATGGCTCAAGCCATTGGGCAACTGATACTGATCGTTTATGTGGTCTATCTTTAATTTTTCTCTATGTTACAAACTGTGTATCAAACTTAATATACCCTTAGGATAGGGTATAATGATACGCCTTTTTTGTAGATTTTAAGTCTGAATTCGATTCGATAGACATAAATGCTCTTTTTCTTAAACTAAGCAATCTAGGCGTCTCAACGAAATTCCTTAAAATAATATGCAGTCTGTATGAGAAAAACCAGGCAGCAGTGTGGGATGGCAACGAATTATCAAACTGGTTTGATTCTAAAATGGGAGTCCAGCTGGGTTTTCTACTAAGCCCACTTCTTTTCTCAATTTTATAAAAATGAAATTTTCTCGAAAACGGCCAAAACGATTTTTATTTAATTTCATATTTGATTTAGATTGAAAAATTGATGATATATAAAATGTCTTACCAAAATTGTTAACAACAGTACTTTACTTATATTTTTTTTTGCAAAAAGCCGATTTGCGCGAAAACCGCTCAAACGATTTAGTTTAAATTGTGCACTAAGGCTAGTACAGAGTTGTACAATAAAATGGCGTACCACATTTTGGCCAAAAATTTTGTAATGGCCAATTTGGGTCAAAGACGATTTTCTTGGTACTTTTCCAAGGTTTTCTTCAAATTTCATATTTAAACTTAACTTAACGAAATGTAATTTTTCTAGAAAATGGTTCAAACTATTTCCTTTAAATTTGGTATCTGAATTATTTTTAAGGAGTCGTATAAATGGCGTACCTCGTTTTTGGCTAAAAGTGCTAACGCTTATAGCCAACTTAACGATGTCCTTTTTCTCGAAACTGTTCCAACGATTTCGTTTAAAAATGAATTACTTTATGGAGTCTTACAAAATAGCATACCACGTCCGTGGCCTAAATTGGTGTAATAACGGTATTTTACTACCAACTTAACATAGTTTTACTTATTTAGGTCGATCGTTTTTTACTTGCACCCATAATATAGGGCAAGTATTGGATTCGTAAAAAAAACTCGAACACGAGATAACAATGAATTAATTAGATGAAAGAGAAGGTTGAAAAAGTGGGTCTGCCGATTCTGTCTATCTGCTGTGTGTATGTACGCTGGACTGCATCCTAAACGGCTAAAGCGATTTGCTTCAAATTTCATATCTGAGCTCTGTAGGGCAACTATTCGAGGCCCCGTTATTAACGGTACTTTACTTAAGGCCAATTTCACAAAAAGACAATTATTACGATTTTGATTAAATTTCATGTTTGAGTTAGGCTAGACAAATTCTGTAAGATGGAGTACCACGTTTTTGGCAAAAATACGTATAACGGTACTTATCTTATTGACTGGTTTTTGAAATATGGCTTTTTCTCGGCTACAACTCTATGGATTTCATCAAAATCGAAATGTGGGCAAAATTTAAAGTTTAATAATGTATGGCATTTAAACTTATACAAAATTTTTACAAATATTTTTTTCAAATATTTCATAATTTTTTTTTTTGTTTATTCATTTCCAACCAGTAATAGCAATAGTGCAACAATCGGAACTTAAATCCGAAAAGGTACAGGCCGCTAGGCTAGAGAAGAAAAATGGACGTGTGAAGGTGTGGAATTCGAAAAGGTCAAGGAGTACAAATATCTGGGAATAATCATCACACTGAACCTCTCACTAAAAAACACTTTCAGCTCAAACCCCAGGAAGCTAAAACGGCAATAAACAGCAACTGGAAAGGAGTTTGAGCAAGAGAAACATAGCAACAAGCGTGAAGTATCGTCTGTTTGATGCGGTTGTAAGGTCTGGAGAGATTTTCGGAATAATGAGGTGGATAAACTATTAAGATACTTTTTAAATAAAATACTCGGATTGCGTGAAAACAATTCAACCTACATGCTACACTTGGAAACAGGGCTACCTCCCCTCTATTTATACTTACTAAAATTGCATTTGGTTACATAAGGAAAATAATGGAGTATCACCCACATAGGCTTCCGAAAATTGTGGTTACCTACATACATCGCACAGCGCAAATCACAACACTTTGGCGACTGGTCGAGATTGTACTTGTAACACAACATACAATTAGACACTGGTAACACCTCAGCAAGGATTATGTACCGGACGTTAGAGCATAATCTAACCAACAACATGGAGAGCTGCTGCATCTGAATTATATGTCTCATCGAAGAGATCGCAATGCTGAATGTACACTGTGCAACCTACACGCAAAAGAAGATGTTATTCATTTTATTGGAACCTGCCCCATATTCAACACTATTAGGTACTCGCACTGAGGGAAAAATAGACTGACCGTTACGGAGCTTAAAACCATTTTAAATAGCCACAGTTAGGAGTCTCTGGTCAGTTTCGTAAAAATAGCTCTGAAATATCATAATCAAATTATAAATGAAAACTTTTGAAACAACCCTTTATTTATTTATTTATTTATTTTTTCTCAATATTATAACACTACACAGTAAATTTTTGAATTGAAATTCTAGTTGTATGAAAACGGCTGACGGCAAATGCCATGCAACTTGTGAATTTTTTATTATACCACTTGTACCTTATTGATGAAATAAAATTACAATCTAATCTATCTCACGAATAATGGACCTTCATCAAATGACAGCAAATGGAAATATTATCTCAACCGATGGTGGAACCGAACTGGATATAGCCAGCCGAATAGGCAAAGCAAAATCTGCATTTTGGGTGCTATGCACAGTTTGGCGAAGTAATGAAATTAGCTTAAAAACCAAGCTACGACTGTTCTTTTCCAACTTTGAATCAATACTCCTATATGTGGTTATGAAAGCTGCAAACATTTGTAAATAGGAGTCTACGCTACATTTTAAGGATACAGGATACAAGTAAGTAAATAGTAGTCGACGAAATGGTTAAACTTTTAGAAAGTAATGGTTATAACGTAGTGGCCTATGCTGATGATTCTGGAATATGGAAAATTCCTTCCCGTAATCAGGGAACGGGAGATTTAAACCTAAGGAGGTATACTGATTATACACTACGGTCGTAAGAGTAGGAATTCCGGACGTCCCGTCAGCCGCTGGTCTGTCTAGCAAAACGTGTTTCGTCCCGCAAGTGTCCCGCTGAAAAATTGTCCCGCAATTCACCTTTTATGTTCCGCATGTCCCACCAGATGGTTGTTGTTTAATTTAAATGTTAAATTCTCTTTAACTATTGTATGGTACATTTTTCTCCTCAAATGTATACATCAAGTAATAACTTCAGATATACATATGTATGTACCTCTTTAATTAAAATACACACCTTGATCTAACGAAAAACCCTTAGCGAACACAGTGTTCGTATATTCATATATTCATAATCCTAGTTGTTATAATTTTTCTTAATAAATTCCTTTACCGTTGAGTAACAAAAAAAATATAATAATAATAACAATAAACTCACACGAAATCTCGCTGTGCATGATTCTGTTGATTCCATCAAATAAATACATCCAACTTCAAACTATATACCTACAAGACATCATCTTTACTTTGATGAATTTGTAGCGAACTCGTGCGACAGTTTTCTTTGCACGAGCTCTATTCTTACTATACCCTATCCTAACGGTATATTAAGTTTGACACATAGTTTGTAACATAGAGAAATATTGAAGATAGACCCAGTAAAGTATATATGTATATATGTAAATGATCAGCAGCACTAGCCGAGTCGATTTAGCTATGTCCGTCTGTCTGTCAATTACCAATTTTTGGTACTTAAATTGTGAACTAGGTCGATGAAATTTTGTATACGAGGTCCTTGAACAATGAAGCAGTGCGAGTGTAAATTTTTTTAAAATCTGCCGATCCGATGATTAGCAGCACTAGCCGAGTCGATTTAGCCAGGTCGATGAAATTTTGTATACGAGGTCCTTGAACAATGAAGCAGCACAAGTGTAATTTTCTTTTTAAATCCGCCCACTTTTCGAAAAACGCAGTTTTTCAATAATGTTATGTGAAACTCGATAAAACTTACTTGAGCAAATATGCACATATTCTTTAACCCTACATATGTATCTCTAATATAAAATTTAATGAATATACGACATTATTGTCGTTAGTCGGAGATTTGACTTTTGACTTCATTATTTCTTATTTGCCATAGTTACAATTTTAAACAATTAGTAATTAAATTCTTCTATTAAAAACTTTCTGTATGATAAAGCATTGATAATGTAGTTTGTTAGATTTAACCAATGCTCCATTAAGAAATTTTATTTTTTCATCTTCTAATAAAAATGATTTCTGAAAATATTTATATCTTATTTCCTTAAGAATAGGGCACCTACCTATAAAGTTGTATATTTTCGATTTCTTTACGATTACATAGTGAACAGTTTTCTGATCTATTTATTTTAAACGTATTTCCATTGAGTTCTAATCAAGTCGCAGCGAGCCTTGAAAATCCACATTATTTTGTTTTGTTGAATGCTGTCGATAAAGTACATGTTGGCCTTTAAAAATCGTGATTTCTATAGAACCTGATGGTTTCCGTCGCTCTTCGTATTCGTTTTCGGTGGTAACTTTGCTCAAGATTATATAACAATTGTATTCTTTTGTTAACCCATTCCGTTTGTGTTATGTTTTCATTTCGCCAGCTGAGGTGAAAATCGTGACCTAGCTTAATCAAATTCGCAACCGGTTAATCCCGTACTCGAAAAGTGTACGCCCTATGTACGTCAAATGTAAGTCTAGCGTATATATATGTCCATCTTCCATAGCAGTTTCTAGCATTAGAGAGTTGTTGGGTGTGAACCTAGGTAAGCTCAGTATCTTCTTAACACAGTATCCCTGCAGTTTGTCCACTTCCTCAAAAAGCATGTGACCCCAAATTAAATATGATTGCACAGCTCTACACACTGTTTGAAACAAATGCCACTTTGCTCGTAGAGACATTTCTTTTATTAAGGAAGCTGTTCTATTTGGCGTTTACGCTATTTTTTGCCGAATAGTTCCTCTTCTCAATATGTTTTGCGAAAATCATTTTGGCGTCAGTGTCATTCCTAAATAGCAATAATTTGTCACAGTTTCTATCTCTTCACCTTTGTAGTACCACTTCTCTTGGTTAGCTTTTCTGCCTCCATTTTTAAAAACCATTATTTGGGATTTATTTAAATTTACCTCTAAATTCCACATCCTGCAGTACTCTTCTAAATTCTTTATCATCCTTTGCAGTACTTGTATATTGTTGGCCAGGATAACAATGTCATCTGCATCTTGTTTAAAACCAGAGAATGTATCGAAATCTTGTGACAATTCTTCTCCTGTCCATACTGACGACTTAGTGTTTTCGTATATATTCTCCAGCAATCTGACAAATTTGGTTGACACCCCCATTGTGTGCTTTTAAGTCTACAAAGAACGCGTAAACCTTCTGTTTTTTACTAAACTTTAGATAGCCGCTAAGTTGTAGATGTTGTCCACCTTCGAAAGTTAGTATAATTTGTTTTTCTACCCATGTAGATAATCGTTCATTTAGGATAGCCACCACTATCTTCGCAAAACAGTTCATGAACGATATCCCCTTGTAATTACTTGCAACATTGCTATCTCCTTGCTTGAATATTGGGAAGATTACACTTGTTGTGAAGGTTACATCAACTCGGCCCCTGTGCAGTATTTGATTAAAAGCCGTGTCATTTCCAATAGGAAAACATTTGGAGCATTCTTAAGGAATTCATAGGAAATTCTGTCTTCATCCGGGGCTTTATTTAATTTTTCCATTTCCAGTCCCCTTTTAATAACAATAACAATTGTTATTGCTGCATCTAGATCCGTATCCTCTCGAAGCCTTGATGCGTAGCGTATGTATTTAGATGTCTGCAGTGGATTCAACAGCTGGTCAAAATAGGTTCTAAATTCGGACGCCGTTATTTTTGGACACTCTTGCACGGTTTGTTTTCAATTTCCTTCGCGATCTTCCACCATTCTTTACTGTCCTTTAACCGATTTATTTTTTCTTCGAGATGATTTTAGTACTTAGTTTTTTTTTCTCCTCACATATCTTTCTATATTTTTTATTTACCTCTATATATATTTCTATTCCTTGGACTTGAAGTTTCTTTAAGTAGCTTTAGCGCATTAAATGATTTTCTTCTCGCTATGGCGCATTTTGTATCAAACCACTTGTTTTTTGGGAGCGTATTTAAACTATTTAGCTGATACATCGTACTTGTTGAGGCCTTAATTATATCTTTTAGCTCTTTCAGTTCAAAAATGTCTTTTTCTTGTTTTGCTTCCAGTATATTATTATGTAGATTTTGGCAATATAATTTTTCATTGCTCTCCCCTTGAGCTTTGGTAATAGATTACGTTTTTCCGTGATCTATGCACGATTTTAAAAGCTGGTGACAGTCTTATTGGTAAGTGATCCGACCATGTTTTTTCATCTACTATCTTTTGATCACTTTTCGATGCATGTCCTCTATTACCTGCTGCATTTCGCCGATTATAATGTTTAGGTCACCGATAACTATCGGATTGCGTACATTTTTCTCTGTAAACAGCTTTTTTACCACACTGAACTCTCCTTTCCAATTAGCACCTCTAATATATACAATGGTATAATCGTTAGTATCTCGTAATCTGTCTTTAATTCTATCATATCCGTCCCATTCGTGCTGTAGTCCTGACTCGTTTAGATTCTTTTCTACTCCATACACACATCCCCTTATAGCACTTCCGTAATTACTCATTTTTATTGCTGGTTTCCAGAATGTGTTTAAGCATTGAAAATATTTTTTATAGTGATCAGTTTTGTCTTCACATTTGTATGCGTGTTTCGAGTAATACAACAATATCGTAGGAATAACAAATTCAAAGAATTCATTATATAAAATTTTGTTTTGCAATCCATGTATTTTATATGACAGTATACTAATGATTTTTTTGTTATTATTATTATTATTTTTAAAATACTTGAAGTTATCAATGCTTTTACAAATATTTGAGAAATTACTACTACATGCCTTTACAAATTTTTTGCATTTAATTTTGACCTTATACTCATGAAATCTAAATTAATATTATTTAAAGGCTAACCATAAATACTTTTCAGCACCTCTTCCGCTCTTTGTTGGTCACAAGCTAGGTCATCGTTTTTGTTCCAAACAAACCATTTGCCATCTATTAAAAGCTTGTCATTACGAACGCTTAATCCTTCGCTCCTGTTGGTCGCTAAGATGTCTTTCTTCAGTTTTAACATAGCCTTCTTAAGTTGCTGTCTATCGCTATTCAGATCTTGCTCGATTGAGATTGTCGAACCCATTAAGTTTATGGTATGGCTTAACACCTCGTACACCATTTGTTCCGATCTCATCTCCGCTATCACTATCATCTTGCCATTGTGTTGAAAAACTTTCTTAGTTGAGACTATTTCGATCGGAGTTGTTATTTTCAATTTGTCTTTGCATGTAATTTCCACTGCATCATTAATCGATCCTTCTAGTTCGATGCCTTTGAATACCAAGTTGTTTCTTTTAATTTGTTCTTCTAGCTGCATCAATTGTCGATGATCCCTTTCTCGTTCTTCTTTTAGTTTTTCAACTTCTCCTTTTAGCGCTTGGTTTTCAGTTGTGACGATACTTATTTCCGTAGATAGTTTGTTTCCGTGGTATTTGACTTCTTCCATATCTTTCTTCGTCGGTAATTTTTTTAGCTTTTCATCAAGGAGCGTTGCCATGAAATTCTGCATTAGGTTCATCAGTTCGTTTGCATTCATCGTACCTACTAAATCTTTAGGTGACGCATTTTACAGAGATACTTCAGTCAGCCTTCTCTTTGTTTTATTATAGAATCCAGGGAATTTTAGTGCGTGTATTGTACTAAACCACCTTACGGCCAGAATATTTACTATTTCTGCTGCACTCGAGTTCCTGGTGTGTATCTTCACTTGCTATTCTGTTTGGTTGCACTTTTTCTTAGATATAAAAGATTAAAATCCCAAAACTTCGTATTTAAAATTTCACTATTGACAAATTGCACTCTTTACTCAACCAGGGTTATTTCCTTTTGTATAAGATTTGATTTTACTCGTACCAAATAAAAACTAAACTGGTTTCTTTGTCGAAATTGTGTACAGACGTTCAGTACTTACTGAGACCGTACCTTGTTTCAGTGTCTGTACCCACTTTAGCTCATACGAGTAGGTGAAATATACAATGCATAACATCGACGCCAGTGTTGCCGCAAGAGTTTGGAAAAAAGTATCTCCGCAGAGAGAAAAAAAGTATCAAACGGTGTCATAATAGAAATTATTAGTAAAACTGCCAAACAGTGCACGAGAGTCTGCAATGTTATTTTGTGTCTGTGTTTAGGTATAATACACCAACACCAAATATCATAAGAAAAGTGTGAATTATGAAAGAATCAATTTTGCTTTTCGTTTAGGTATTATTTTTCAAATGATACCTAACAGTTTTTGCGGATTTTTCTTTTTTTCGAATAATTTAATCTCATAATGATTTTATCACCGTGCCCTTCATGTAATCACTCCTTGATTGACAGTGAAGTCTTAATAGCTAAAATTGAGCTATTGCATAGTGAAATTATAGAACTAAAAAAAATAATTTCGCGGTCTTCAATAACAATCAGTGGTTAATCTCCTATGTTGACACTCTCTCAGAGAAGTAATAAGGTCAATGCACCCAGCCGTGCTCTTTTAAAAGACGCTGGCACACGTACTTTACCCCTAAAACAAATTAATTCCAATGGCCCTCAAACACCAAGTGCACTTTCCGTAAAATCGACTCGGAATTTAAATATAGATAATGCTGATACACCTACTATACCCCATCTTTTTTCTTCCCGCATCACCATTGCCGTTCCTCCCACTGCTGAGAATACATCTGAAACACCTGCCACTGTAACTTTGTCCTATGCTGGTGAGTCCGGTGTTGAATTTTTTGTTAACTCTATACCTTTGCAAAGAAAAATAAGTCGATACGTACGAAGAAACCAGCAAATACCATCATCGGAACCAACAACAACAACTCTTTGGATGTTCTAATGCAGCTTAAATGGCTTCATCTCTCTTCGTTTAAGCCTACCACAACATCTGAGTCAGTACTTCAATACGTCTCCTCTGAATTTAAAATCGATGCCTCGAATATAGTTTGCTTCAAATTAGTAAAATCTGGTACTGACGAGTCTTCGCTCAAGTTTATTAACTTCAAGCTGGGTTTTCCTGAGGAATTACTATCTATGTTCCTCAACTCTGAAGTCTAGCAAAAAGGAATACGTGAATATGAATTTCATACAAAAAACGAGAGAAATGTGCTTATAACCACACTCACATAGTGAAATCCTCTCATGCTCCACTTGTTAATGTGCTGTCCGCTGATGTCAGCAGTTCTCTCTCTACATATTATCAAAACATGGGAGGAATGAGAACGAAAACAACCGATTTTTTTCATTGCCGTTGCTGATTGCCCGTACGATGCTGTTGCTTTGTCAGAGACTTGGCTGAATGAAAGCTTTTTCTCTGCTGAAATATTTACTGCTGAATTTGACGTATACAGAAATGATCGATATCCTATCCAAACCGGCTTCAACAGAGGAGGCGGGGTGTGTTGCTGGCTATACGTTCATGCTATAAAAGCAAACAAATTGCATTATCTGATTCATCAGGTTTGATGAAACGAATTTGTGTATGCATTGATTGCTCGCTTTATAATTCTAATAAGCCAATAAAAATATATATTATTGTGTGTTATATTCGGCCGGAATCAAATAATGCAATTTATGAAGCTCATATTTCTAATATTAGGCAAATTGTCGATTCATTAGACGAAAATTCGTATGCTGTTTTATTAGGCGATTTTAATTTATCTGATGTAAAGTGGAGTTTTTCTGATGAAGAGAAATGTAACATGCCATATAATGTTTTAAGAGATTTTGAGTTTGAGGTTGTTGATAACTTGTCAGCTTTGAACTGAGTTTAAGTTAACTCAGTTCGTTATTCAATGGGCAAAATATTAGATTTATTATATGTAGACAAAGAACTCGAGACTACTGAGGTAGATTTTTTAATGTCTAACAATAGCATTTTCCATAAAGCATTACATGTTTCTTTTAATTTAACCGTATTAAAATCTTTTATTTTTGATAATTGCTCTAATAACTTTAAATTAGATTTTATAAATGCCGATTATGATGCAATTAATTCGTATTTATCTAGAATAAATTGGTTTGAAGTTCTCAATTCTTCTAATTTACATAAAGATTACTCTACGTTTGGAAACATTTTAGAAACAGTCATCTCAAATTTTGTGCCAACTAAGAGAGTTCTAATAGGCCCATTTGGTTTAATAAAAGCTTATCTAGACTAAAGAATGCTATGCTTAAGGCCTATAAAACAAGTAAAGCTTCGATTTCTTTAAGAGAAAATTTTATGCGTTTAAGAAAAGAATATGAATTTATAAAAAAATTCGTCTTTAGGCAATACATTTGGTCTGTTGAATCTAAAAGTAAAAACGACTGTAAGAAATTTTTGACATTTTTTAATACCAAACGCAAATCGCTTGGAATTCCTTCTAGTATGGTATACAATGAAATTTCTTCCGACAATTTACAGGAAGTATGCGATATGTTTGCTACATTTTTCTAATCTAACTTTATAAACGAATCAATTAATTGCAGTAAGATGCTTCCATGCAACACAATTACTGATTTAGGCGTATTATCTATAACCGAGGATGAGGTTCTTCATGAATTATCATCAATTGTCTCAAATACCAGTATTCCCCCAGATAAGTTCCCATCTCTGTTTCTCAAATCGATATAGTTCAGCCACTGTGCATTATTTTCAATGATTCTTCAAATAGCGGTGAGTTTTTGGACTGCTGGAAAAGTTATTTTGTTACTCCGATCCATAAGTCTGGAATTAGAAGAGCTATCGAGAATTATAGCTTTCTTTAATTCCCAAAATATTCGAAGCTATTGTGAGAAAAAAGTTGTATGATGTTCTGCGTAATCACATTTCAGAATGTCAGCATGGTTTTGTTACCGGAAGGTCTACAACTACGAATCTAGTAATTTTTACCAACTACTGCCTTCGTAACATGGAACAGCAGTCTTTAGGTCATTCAATTATTATTCGATTTTTCTAAGGCATTTGATCGAGTTAAACAAAATGTCCTTATTAAAGTTGGAATTAATTGAATTTCATTCAAGTATACTAAAGTGGATAAGTAACTACTTACGTAACTAACCGTAGGCAGTATGTTAAAATAGGTTCAGTGATTTCGAAGGAAATTTTAAATTTTTCTGGGGTACCTCAGGGTAGTCATTTAGGTCCATTTTTATTTGTATTATGTATTTATAAATAACTTACCCTCATATATCTCTAATTCTGGCTGTCTTCTTTATGCAGAAAATCGACAAGTCAATTAAGTCTTTATCAGATGTGCTACATCTTGAAGAAGACGTGGATAATATTTCACGTTGGTGTGAAACCAATGGTTTAAATTTGAACATTAGTAAATATAGAATTAGATCTCCTATAATATATGAATATATGATTTACGGCTTCAAATTGAAAAAGACCCCAACCAAAAAGACCTTGGAGACGCACCTATGTTTTTCGGCTCACATTGATTACATTATTTCTAAAGCCAGTTCAATGATGGGATTTGTATCTCGCAATTCTAAAGACTTTCAGGATCCTTATACTCTGAAATCATTGTATATTTTTTTTTTGTAGGCTCCTTACTTGAATATTGTTGTGTTGTACGGAATCTGTATTATTGCAATAATTCTATCCGTATCGAGAGAATTCAAAAGCGATTTACAAGATTTGCTCTTAGAAAGTTGTCGTGGGGCGGTAATAATTTCCCCACTTATGAAGATAGTTGCGCTTTAGTTGATCTTAAATCTCTTGAAAAGAGACGGCTATACTATTCAGTTCTTTTTGCTCGTGATGTTTTAACTGGTCATATTGAATGTCCAATACTGCTGTCTTTATTTAATGTTTATGTTCCGGCTCGTAATTTGCCACCTAGAGATAACGACTTATTTTATGTTTCCAGACATAGAACTAATTATGCTGAAAACGATCGGATAAATGTTTTATTCACAAAATGTGCAACTACTTAATAAAAACAGTTTCATCAAAATTGGTTCATAAAAACAGGAGATAAAAATAAAAATGTTTTGGAAATAAAATTACTGACCATTTAAGAAATTTTGATACCAATTCATATAGCTCTCTTAGAACTTTGGGGGCGGGTTACGCCAAAACGGTAAGAGAGCGACAAATAATTTTGGCAGATTTGAACTCAGCACACACAAATCTACACGATTAAAAAAAATAAGTTAATTTTGAGAATGTTTCCATAAAGTAAAATTTTGCCAATAATTTTCAGTGCAGACAAGAACTAATTTTTTTTATGCAGAATTCAGGGAGTGCATTACTAATTTCCGCACCAACATCGCCGATAAGTCCTTCAAAGTCAAGTGAGTTATTTTTTTCTGATGTGTTGTCGACTCCACCAGCATCTGCTTCAACAACTATCGTGACTCCCAACGTACCATCTACCACAAAAGCTCCTACATAAGAAAAAAGGAAAATAACTCGCTGCAATACTAAATAAAGAGAGCTTAAATTAGTTTAAATATTTATGTTTTTATTAAATTATATTCTGTTCGCACAGATAAAAATTGACGCCGATTTGTAGATAAACCAATTTCAGGATTTAGGTGATGCTCAGAGGAAATTGAGGGGTTATCTTCTTCTACTCCAGTGTCGGCAATTTGGTCATCATTAATAATACATATATTATGCAAAATACATGCACTTGCAATAATTTTCCTAACTGTCGCAAGGTCTCGTTGTTCTGTAAATTTATTTAACCTCCTAAATCTACCTTTCAGCAATCCAAATGCATTTTCAACCACCATCCTGGTAGATGAATGCAAATAATTAAAAGATTTTTGCCGATCCGTAAGTTTCCCATAATCTTTATAGGGTGGCACTATCCAGTTTGTAGCAGCATATGCAGATTCACCCAAAAGAAATGTGTTCGACGGAAGTAAAAAAAAAAAATATCAGGCCGTAAGCAGCCTTTCTTTACTCATGACAGTTATACTCTTGAATGCTTGTCAGACACTCGGAAGAGATGGGGCCGTGAAAAAACTTTTGATGGTATTTTTCTGGATTCGGACTTGGAACCCCTTGCGTAGTAGTCCAACGCACTAACCACTGCGCTACGGCAACCACTACAACAGAAGTAGCTGACCATAATTGGTTTGCGCTGTTTTGTACAATGTAGATCTCCGTAGCACTCTACTATCGTGCAAAGACCCCGGTTCGCCACAACATATGTCAATGAATTTCTTATCAGCATCCACAACGGCTTGTAATACAAGAGTAAAATTTTGTTTACGATTGTAGTAACATTCTTTGTTTTCTTTGGAAGCTGCTATTGTAACGTGTGTTTTTTTTTTGCCTCGATTTTTTGGCAGTTTTCTGCAATGGCATCTCCCTGTGGCCACTTGATGTACTCATTGCCATTTGAAACTAGCCAGCTACTCACACGTGCAACTGTGGTCCAAGCTGAAGACTTCGCAACCCCAAACAAATTTCCCAGTTGCCGAACCTCTTTCCTAGCTCCAATCTTTTGCTTACCACCATGCTGTGATGTTGACGCAATATGAAATTGAGAGTAATCAGCTAAAAAAAACATAGTGGGAAACAAATTTAGGGTGTAGATCTAAGAGATAGTAAATTTGTGGGCCTGCGTGCAAAAATACAACACAGAATTACCTACTTATTATTTGTTCTACAGTTAAGCGGTTTAATCTTAAATGGGACTTGAAATCGGCTTCACTGTATTCATCGATAATATCAATAAAAGTATTTATTTTTGCATGTGTTTCCACATCTGCTGCTGAATCATGGGAACTCATTCTGCTCGTAAAAAAATCTTGAAACGATAAATCCTCTTCATCACTTGATGAGTCTAATAGCTCTAATAACACCTTCAATTAAACACCTTATTACTACGAGTATGAGAACTTAGGAAATAATTTTTACCTTCTTTATCCATTTAAGTTTCTAATTTTTTTCATGAGTTTCTGGATTTATTTATTTTTATTTATTTTGGTGTCACTTAGGCAGCTTATTCTGTCATTGAATTTAATAACTACCAACTTTTAGATTAAAAATGAAAAGTGAGCATAAAAGTGAGTATGAGCGTTTTATTCAGAGGTGGGTATACACTTTCGAAAAAAACACGGCTTATATAACAACAAGCACCTCATTCTCAGAGCTTATAGTCTTATTAATAAAAGAATCAACTTTCTTCCTATTCCACAGTACATCAGCAGAGCCCTTGTTGCTATCATGGTAGACCTACCAACAAACAGAGGACGACAGACCATTATACTTTGCCGATGACACCCTCAATGCCCCTCCGGACAAGGTTAGTAAGCTCGTCGGATATGGTAAGAAGACATGCCATCGATAGATTTGGGATGTGATGCTAACACCCATCACACTATCTGTGGGAGCACCAACATCAATAAAAGAAGAGTGTCTTTACTAAATTTTATCTTGCTTTTCTCTATCTGATCAAATTACAAATTGACATGTCTCAGAAGAACTTTCGATGTCGGATCACAAACATATTAGATTCGACCTCGAGATTTCGTGCGACCCAATCACTCTTAACAGAATTCCCAAACGCACCAATTGGAATCTCTATACTGAGAACCTTAGGAGCGAACTCAAACCTGTCTGTTCAATAATAAATTCTTTCAATACTCTCGAAGAATAAGCTCTAAAACTTAACTCCACGATCACACAGGCATATGAAAGCAGTTGTGTAGTCAAAAGTAAGGCAATCGCTCGGAATGTGGCCTGGTGGATCGATGTACTCGTAACTCTGAAAAGTAAGGTCAGAAGGCTATTTTAATAAAGATAAACGCACTAACTCTTGGAGTGAATACAAAATAGCTCTCACGACCTATAACTCTGCCATTAGGAGATCAAAACGCCACACATTGAAAACCTTCTGCGAAAGCATTAGTGACCTCCCTGCAGCGGTCAGGACTCAAAATGTCATTGCCAAAAATCACTGCAGTGACATTGATCTCCTACTCTGCACTAAATGGAAACATTGAGTCTTGTCCTCCAAACTCATTTCCCAGATTCAAAAGTAAATGTCCCTCACACTTCTATCTCATATGAATTTATACAACACCTTCCCAATAGACATACTAGGAGCTCAGCTAAAAGAAAGTTCTCTGGTGATTCCATCATCCCCACATAAAAGCCATACAAAGCTCCTGGTGGAGATGGAATCTTCCCAGCTCTTCTTCAGCATAGAATAGATATTCCCATTGGATCCCTAGTACCTATCTTTAGATCCAGCTATGAATTAAGGTACATTCCGGAGGAAGGTTAATGTAGTCTTCATTCCTAAATCTGGCAATAGATCATCTTCAGACCCTCATACCTATCAGTCTCACCTCTGTTTTTCTAAAGGTACCACTGAATAATCTTTGTCAAAGAAAGGGAATCGCCCTATGCGCCTTTCTGGACATCTCCGGTGCCTTCGACAATACAACATTCAATTCCATTCAAGATCACTTTATTCCGATACGAAAAGGTACGAAATTAATTTCGAATTGCCATATGTATATATATGACTGGTTCAAAGGATTTTATATATTTTTTTTTGCAATTTAATGACTAGGGCAAATGGTTGGTGTGGATTATCAATTGCGCGTGTGTGTGTATGATGAATTTCTTTGAGTGTTTGCACACACATGCCCAGGTGGAGATGTGGGTTTTCGGTTATTGCCTAGTCTATTAATTACGTAAGAAAGTACATTATTGCAATTAATGCATTTAAAATTAGATTGTGGGATAATTATTTTGCTGTTTGTAGGTACAATGGAAATAGGTAATGATTTATTCACTTTATATCGTTGACTGCATACCTACATACATATGTAGTATATGTATTCACACCCAAGGCCAATTTAGAAGTTGTAGGGACGAAGTAGAAATAGAATCCATTCGTCACCTTCCTGGGACTGTCCAGCCAAGGTCGTGAAAAGGGGAGATACTCTAGGGAGTTATTTCCGAGCTGGATGATCTATGAAACATAGAGCTCAACAAGCTCCTGAGGTTCATACACACATCTGGATGGTATAGCTCGTATCCGCAATCCTCCGCATTCGGTACAAACAAATTTTACACGTAAAACAAAAGCAAGAACCTACTACCTACAACTCTTGATTTTATCCGCCAACAATAATCTTTATTTATAGATAGGATATGTATATAGTTTAGGTTTAGCTCTAATATTAAGTTCTAATCTTTAAGTTAAGATTGCTAAAAGTGAGTAATGTAGTATTGTGTGAAACCGATTTTGGTTCTGGAAATTTCCGCGAAAGGTCAATACCAAGGTTTTTTGTGTATATGTACACGGTTTTTGCATTTGTATAACGAAAAAAATGCTATAATTATTTTCGCTATCGCGGAATTGCACTCTTGTGTTCTTTTCTTCTATATTGCACTTTAATTAATTTTGAATTTTTATTTTTATGCATAACCCATGTTTTTTGTTGTCCTTGTTGCCGTATTTTAAAATAAATAAAAATAAATATCAGGCCGTAAGCAGCCCATAGAGGGCCAAGACCTAGCTTCTCACAACTGTATATGTTGTGCGTGGTATACATTTCTGCATGTACAGAAGGGACCTACAGTTTTATACCGTATCCGAAGGGCATAGGGGAAACTTTCTCATGACAGTTATACTCTTGAATGCTTGTTAGACACTCGGAAGAGGTGGGGCCGTAAAAAAACTTTTGATGGTATTTTTCTGGATTCGAACTTGGAACCCTTTGCGTAGTAGTCCAACGCACTAACCACTGCGCCACGGCACCCAGTGTTGCCGTATTTTACACCAGCGAACTTTATACTCTTCGGATTTATGTACACTTAAAAACTCATGCATCTGCGCGATTGGGAAAACGAATCTGACTTGGTCGATGAAAAAAGTCCGGGATTGAGTTCATAAACGCAAGATTTGCAAAGCAAAACTGGGCGAAGTAAGTAGATGTAATAGAGCAGTTGAAATGTCAAAAGCATGTGACTGCAAAGCAATTGTGTTATGTTTATGAACGTACAACTGTGTGACTTTTTTCATTAATTGCCAAAATAAACGAGGAACAATCAATAAAATTCATCATTTGTAAATGGAAAATGTGGACATATTTCTTTTATTTCTGGCAAAATTTTTGTCCAAAGAATCAATTTTTTTATAAATGAAATTCTAATTCGTATGATACCCGAACAGTTATAAGAAGTTCCACTTCTTCGTGCTTCCAAGTCCTTGATACCCTTAGTAACAAATATTGTTTGTTTAAATATACGCCCACTTATTAATAAAAGTTGGTTAAAAGTACCGATTAATTAACAAGATGATAACGATAGAAAATCCATGAGTTAAACCCTTGATAACTTTAAGAAACGTTTGTTAATACGGCGGATAATGTGTAGCAATTAAATTAACTCACTCTTTATTTTCGCATTATGTAAATCAGAAAGAATTAACAAACCCGATGAAAGAAAAAGCTACCCCCAACACAAAGAACTGCACGTTTGCATTTGCAATTGCGCAAGCTGCGATGTTTTAGAATTGTTTGCTTCGCTGTCACACCAGAGTCTGCGTTTGTGAACGATAAGCTTTGCATAATTTGTGGAATATACGCGTTTATGAATTCAGCCAGAGTTTTTATTATTTGTATCAATTTTCCTAAATCCTTACATTATATCACCTAATTTTTTTTAATTTCAGCCTAGGTAACTAGTGCTAAATTGTTAAAATTAGAAAGTAATTTTCTTTATGTATATTGTAAAAAATAATAAAAAAAAATTATCTTTCACATTTCTAAAAACTCATCATCCGGTTCTCAACTTAAGAATAAATGCACACAATTGACCTAAAAACGGCGGCACAGTTTTTTAAGGAATATAAAGTTTCAATGTAATTACGCTTTCGTTGACGAATTTAAATTAGTTCTAGTATAAAAGTTGTCTATGGACAAAACGCTTTAAAAAATTAACATTATTATACTTACATCCCCTTTTTCGGGAGTAAACACTTTAGCACCAATATTCTGACGGCAATGTTTAGCAAGAGTTTCGATTGCATTTGGCTGTCCTCTTATTACAACAACTCGACGAGGTCGCAATTGAGATAATATTTTCAGCATAGACTCCCCATCAGACCTACCTTCGAAGTCTATGAACTGAATCTGAGCATTAATTTCGATCAACTTACGGCTGCTTAAGCATTTCGTTGGGTTTTCCAGCAGTTTAATTTCTAAATAAAGAAAATAAAGAAAACGTTAAAACTAAAATGGTACGGTAGTAGCAAGAAATTATTATGTATTAAAACAAATATTAAAATAGAATGTTAAGTGAGTTCAGCAGCAATTAATAAAGATAAGCCATGAATCATGGAGAATTCATCTCCATTTATTCTAGTTGTTGCCATACAAGCTACCTATGGTTGAGTTGTAGGATTCAAGAGATTTCCGCATCGCCTTAGTTTTGCCCAGTATCTTTTAAAAGTAGGTAGGAGCGAAAAGCGCAATATAACGCCCTAAAAAGGGATTAGCTTTGTGAAGAGCTGAGTTAACATAAACTTCAGCAGCATGGCTAGCAGAAGCGGTTACTGAAGCCAACGAAGCCAGTGATAACTAGAAGCTCCCTCGTGGGAGGCTACACCCAAATTCAACCCGAAACTAATTTTAAGACTATTACCAAAGAAGTGGCGCATGTACAAACAACATGAAGTTGGTGCTGATGGTGCTGATGGTGACGACTATAAATTTAGAGATCGCTGCCAAACTGTAGAGTTGCGATACGACAATAGAATACTTGGACGATTTTTTTATGAGTTGTGCCGAAACATCCCTACGGCTGAGAATTTAGCCGTTTCGAGGGGAAGGTGATTGCTTCTCGACGGTACCTTCAGAAAAGCGCCTGGTAATGTATATTGTCCATGGGATTGTAAATGCCAAATGCCAGAAGGCGTTTCGGGCTCTAAGGGCTGTCAACGAGATTGAAGATGTGAACCGTAAATGTAGAACAAAAAACATGTTAGATAAAGGACACTCTAAAGCCGATCCTGTATCGACGAATGAGGACCAATTTGGTACACAAAATTGTTGCTGTTCAATCTCCATTTGGGACCGACTAACTCCGGGTCGGTGAGCGGGAATTTGATGAGTGACTCTAACAGCCCACATAATGCCAAGTCGGATGACGAGGAACTGTTGCTGTCTCACATCGTAATGTAAAATGTAACCTACTGAGAAATAGCATTCATTAATTTTTGGTTCTCGAAAATATATCCTGATAGAAATCTACATCTCGTATTGTTGTTGTAATCTATAGAACCTAATGATATGGATATTGGTGCGATGTTACGACCATAAGATGGTAAATGGGTTTCTTTAACAAACGATACTTTTAATTTTATTTTAATCATAACAGCACAGTACACAGAAAACTATATTCTTCCACTATCGCTTCACACAACAGATGTTTGCTGCACGACTAAGAATCATTTACTGACTTTTAGTCTCAAGGACTATTTTAAGGATTAATAATTTTAAGATTCTGATCGAGATAAGCCCAAATAAATGTTGCTGCGAATCCCATTAAACGTGCAAAAGCATTTTTTAAGTGCCTCATTTTTTTGGCAAAATAGGCTAGCAGTAATTAAGGTTGTAAATTTAAAAGAAGTACATCTGGTTGATGCTGATGAAGCTGCCTGTCGATCACTGTTATGCCTTTAAAAACTTAACCCATTTTGAAAAGGGGCCAAATAAAATTAGTATTTTAAGCCACATAACATAAGTGACCAAATGAAACAGTTATTTTAACCTTTTATAGTTATTAAGCAGATGGAAACTTCTTAAGTTGAATAATTATTTTCTAGCGAAAACAAAAAAGTTAATTTGGCCCAATATTATTTCTGGTCAAAATAAATCGATTTAATGGACCCAATATTTTTTTAAGCCATCGAAAATGGGTAGAAAAGGCTTTTAATTTTTTTGGGTAAAATATTAGGTAACGTATTATATCTACATAACATTTTAAGCTACGACAAACTGCATTTAAAATTGTAAAGATAAAAAGTAAAAACGATGATATACATATTTACATATAAAGGGTGGTTAAACTTTAAGGGCCGATGTTGAATGTGAACCACACCTAAACGTCAAATTTTATTCTGCATTTCATTTGACATTTCTCAATTTCAGACTAACTCAATTTCAATCATGGAAAGATACACAATCGAGCAACGCGTTAAAGTTATTCAGACTTATTATGAAAATGGGCGTTCAAATCGATATGCATATCGTGCGCTTCGTGATTTTTTCGCTCAATTTAATCGTCCAAATGTGCGTACAATAGGAAAAATCGTGCAAAAATTTGAGCAAACCGGGTCTGTAGGAGATGTGAAAACATGCATGCTCGTACAAACAGAAAATATTGCTGCTGTTCGCGATAATGTGGCTGAAGAGCCGTCCACCTCAACTCGTTGTTGTGCCCAACAATTGCACCTCTCACGCTCGTCGTCGATGAACATTATGCATAAAGACTTGCATTTAAGCTTTTACAAGATGCAATTGACTCAAGAACTAGAGCCTCCTGACCATTTCATCGATGCGTCGTCAACGGTCAGAATGGTGGGAAGAAATGGCAACAGTGAATGATCAATTTTCGAAGAAAATCATCTTCAGTGATGAGGCACATTTTCACCTCAGTGGATTCGTCGATAAGCAGAATTGTCGCATTTGGGCAAATGATAATCCAAGAGTGATTGTGGAAAAACCAATGCACCCACAAACAGTGACTGTTTGGTGCGGTTTATGGGCTGGCGGCATCATCGGGCCGTATTTTTTCCAAAATGAGGCCGGTCAGGCAGTTACTGTGAATGGTGTTCACTATCGTGAGATGATAACGAACCTTTTATGGCCTGAATTGGAAGATATGGATGTGGGCGATATGTGGTTTCAACAGGACGGTGCCACTTGCCACACAGCTTACGAAACAATGGCTCTTGTGCGCGACAAATTCAATGGCCGTGTTATCTCAAGTGGTGGTGATGTCAATTGGCCGCCAAGATCATGTGATTTGACACCGTTGGACTTCTTTCTTTGGGGTTATTTGAAAGAAAAGGTGTACGTCGATAAGCCAGCAACAATTCAAGAGCTAAAGGATGAGATAATTCGGCACATTTACGGCATAGAACCTCAATTATACCTCAGCGTCATCGAAAATTTGGACCATCGGATGGAGTGTGCCGCCATTTGGCCCATATTTTGTTCCATACAAAATTGAACCATAACAATATTATTATAATGAAGAGAAATGACAATAATTTCCTAAATAATTTGTGTCAACATCGGCCCTTAAAATTTAACCACCCTTTACATGAAGACATGTATAAGCATATTTTATGAACGAATATTACAACTCGGAGCTTTAAAAGTAAAGGGTTTTTTCTACTATGTAATTTTTATTTACCTAAAAAAATATTGGGTCAAATGAACCCATTTACTTTGGCCAAAAAAAAAATAGATTGTAGAGAAAAACAAGCACTTTGCAAACTAATTAAATTGGGCCAGAAATACCTGTTTCAAAAATGGGTCAATTGGGTTCGGTCTCTGGTCCTTGCTTCGTTTAAGAAATACTAACATAGAGCTAAACTAGGAAATGGTGTAATAATTTCAATGAGAAGTTCAAATTATTGTTAAATATGCACTTTTTTGTATTGATTTACTTCAAATTATTTAGCCAGCCAACAACTATTACATACATTGTAATCATTGGATTATTTAAACATATGAAAATCTAACAATCATTCTGGAGCGGGTCGTGTGAGACCCTATACCTTTTCTAAATGTTTTTTTCTTTAAATCTTTTTTTAAAATTATTCAAAAACCAACATAGTTTCTAAAATATTCACCTCAATATATCGATGGCTGTATTCAGTAAAGCTTAGCAAAGTTGAATAATTTTGACAATTAAACAAAAAATGGTACTGCTCAGCTCCATTTAAAGGCAATTTATGCCCATTGAAACGAAACGTAAATAATATATAAATTGTCTAAAAAAGTGATGAATTCAACAAAATTAAAGAGACATACCCATAACATATTGCCCGAGACTCACCGGTAATTTTGTTTTCCATTTTACACGAGCTCATCTACTTTCTTGTGTCAGTCGCAACTCATGAGACTACGTGTTATAGCTGACAAATTGTTTGGTAGATAGCGATGTATTCAAAATTAATATGAAACTTAGACGCGCTGCCTAAGTTTGATAGTTAGAACTTATTTGAATACTATAGTCTGTCCAACATAAATTGTCAGTACAGGGAAGATAGGGATGTTTGTCTCTCATTCGCACTCGTTTGTTTTCCGTAAGGTGCTACTCTAACAAAAGCTCTTACAGGGTTGCCGCAGTATCATTTCAAACCAGGAAAAATGTGAAAGAATATTATGTAGGGTTACCGTCCTGTTTTTTTAGATTGAAATTTTCATTTAATTTGTTTTATTAATCAAATATAAAACAAATTTATCTTTTTCAGTATTTTATCCAGGGTCGGAAGTTCGTTTTTTGAAAAGAACTGATGAACAATTTGCCTGATGGCACACTTATCGAAATCATCTACCTTACATTTGAGACCAGTTTGGTTTTTCTTTTTCGGTGGCGAGTTGTGGCGTTTGGTACTTTTTTTCATTTAGAACTCTATACACAGTTCGTTCAGTCACAGATAAAATATCAGCTACTTGCTTCACAGCTTCTGTTTTATTTTTTAAATTTTCATGAATTTTTATTGCCGCGTCAACAATTTCTTTTTTTTCCCGCACTTAAGTCTTTGGATGATTTGGAAGCCATTTATTACTACTGAGCACAAAATTCACGACTTAAAAATATAAATTGCACAATACTTCTTGAAAAAACAATTTGAAAACAGTTCTTTAAAAACTACCAGTCTTAACACCCAGGGAAAACTGTATCTATTTTTGGCAACGAAATAAGAACTCAAAGACTATCCTCCCTGTATTATGTTTTTATACGAGAACGGAACTAAATGTCGTACATCCTATAATAAAGCAATTAATTCTTAAGTCATACATGGAAATAGGATAAAATACAAAAAAACCCAGTCTTGAAAAATCTCGACAATTGAAAATCACTTCCTGCAATAAAGCAATAAAAGTTATGTACAGATGAGCGCAAGGATATAAGATGACCAAATTGACCTGCTTCTGTAATATTTTATTGCTTAAAATATTCTAACAATGTTGGTCAAAAATATTTTTGGCCGAGTTTATGTATATACACTGGCGGCATTATCAAAGATTTTTTTTTTTTTTGATTCATGAGAGGCGAATCGGCAAAGGTCCAATTTTTTATCCATTGAAATGCAAAAATTGTCAATTAATTTTCCTATAATGGAAACAAATTATGTAGAACAATGCTGAAGAAATTTAAATTATTCACTCACTGCATAGCTTGAAAGTAAAAAGTAAACATCCTATTTTACCAACTGCGTATTTTATGTAGGTATTTTTCAATGTACTGAAAATTGAACCCAAAAAAAGAGAGAAAAATGTATGCGTACCTACAAAGTGCAAAACATTAAAACATTTTAGAATAGAAAACATCTTACAATTTTGTAACTGCATTTTAATGTATTTTCAACACATTAAAAGAAATAATATATCAGATCAAAACATGATGGTAACATTTATCAAAAAAGAACTTTTTCAAAGCTCTAAAGCCAAAAGCTCCTTAATAGAAACCCAAGGAAAAAAAAACTGAACGAGTTACAAAACGGACACTGGTAACTCTGAATGCACATGAAAATAAATAGGGGTTGAAATGCAGCAGCCAATCAGCGCACACCAAATGGATATTCACAGGCGGGTATACACATTTTATGCGGGGTTGCTCTCAATTTAGTATGGTGCAAAAATATGACACGCTACTGATCTCTCCCATAAGACGTGTACTGACAATTTATGTTGGACAGACTATAGAAATTGGTTGTATATATAGTAATTTTACTTAAAACAGTTGTGATTTAGTATGAAAGACATTAACATTATAATAAGTTTATGTACATACAAGTTTAGTACAAGTGATTATTCTAAATCCAATTTGTTTTTTTATAAGAACCTCTAACTATTCATGTCATTGGGTAAATTTTGTTGCTATACGTGTTGTTGCTATATGCGTTTTGCAGCTTTGCATGTATGAATACAATTTTTTTAATAAGTTTCATCGCTGGCGCTAATTTAAATATATTATTCATTCTTTGTTGTTTCTGGTCTTGTGTATGTTTTTTCACCAAAGAGTGAAGGTCGCTTCTCGCATTTGTAGCAACCCTAAAGCTATGTCAAAATATTTTTTTTTTTTTCAAAATTGTTCACCTCAATCCTTACTTCTAACTGACTCATTATTAATTTTACTAACATTAGGAAGGGTGACCTAGTTTTGTTAGAATTTGATATATCAAACTACCTATACATATGATGTTAAACAATTTTGTGTACACCTATTATTACTTATTATGTGAAATGAAAATATTTGAACAAAGGCTTTACATATCCCTTCGATATCACCTCCACTTCAGCTCAAACTACCTTAATCTTTAGTGATATGTACATAATGTACAGGTAGCAAGCCAAATTTTTATTTTCATAGCAATCAATAGGCAATAACAAAGAGAGCTACTGCTTCTTAACAACTTAATGTTCATCATTTTCTTTAAAAATAATATCACTCCAAACTTTGAACAGTATTTCAATATACCCATTATTAATAAAATAAACTGTACTATGGTGACTTTATATGTACAATCTTGCATAGAGCATTCCGTAAATACATATGTATGTATATCCAATCCAGCAATAGCTAGATGTGGAGTTTAATTACTTAAATTATATATTGTCCTTTCGAATAGTATTTATATGAAAATTTAACTATTTCTTGGTCTCTTGTCAATTTACGACTTCTTAATGTATATATAATAATATTTCTTAACATGTTTGGAAATTTAATTATTTTAAAAGTTAGATTCACGTTTTAAGGATTTATATTCGTATATTAATATCTGCTGAACTAGTTTTCACTTTCCAGTGCATTTGCTGTACGCGTTTTCTCTGTGGTGGCTTTCCAATTTAACCGCCATTTCCGGGGTGAATTGAGGAAACATCCGATGGCTTCGATTCTATTTCCGGCACTTTGGTTTTTGACTTTTAGGAAAATTCGGTGAGGGGGAGACGTAAAAAGTGGTGAATTGACCAAGTCACACGTACTTGTTTGAAAATGTGATACATAGTATGTGTGACTTGGTCAATTTTTTTCCAATATCAGCAACTGGAAAACGATTGAAAAGTTTATTATCTCTTCACTCAATGATTTCTGGGACTGGTTATGGGAGGGTGTACTCTAACCTCCAGTTTTTATTTTCATTCATGTTGCTAGGCAACAAGAAGTAAACAATAAAAGAAAAATCAAAAATTAAAAATATACGTATACGTCCTTTCTTTGGATTAGGTGAATCTTAAGGTGTGTGCGCTTTTTTAATTTTTCTTCGAGGCAAGAAAATTTAAGATTTCAATGCTCAAACTCAATTCGAATGTCTACTACCTGCAAAAAACCGTTACGAAGCAGTATTAACGTTTTTTTTAGAGACATTTCAGTAAAGTAAACTGCTTCTGAGTGTTTTTAAAGAGTCAAAAATCTAATTTTCTTAAAAACTGTTTAATAATTTCTGATTAAAATTAACAATTCGGCCAGATTAAACATATTCTGCAAAATAGCATATGTACTTTAAATTTCTGGCATAATAATACCTATAGACTGAAGATGGAATTAAGCTATAGGTAGTTTGGATTTTACATAAAAGATAAGCTGATGTCTAGAAGATTTGACCCGAAATATTATTGGCTAAACCAACTATTTGTCATGGTGCTTGTAACACTGTTTTAAAATTGACAACTTTGTCTTTAATTTATTACTTTTGTATTAATATTAAATGGAGGTAGAAGCTTATATATTTATGTATATATAAAGGATATTGTATCGCACGATATGTTTGAATATCATCGATGAACTCTGTTCCTTGGACATTATTTTGGGTACTGTTTTTTTACACCTTCAGCCATACTATTCAAAATTAACTTATGTGAGAAATACATGTTGCATAACCTGAAATCCGGTCCATCATGAACACTGTCGTTTATGTTGTTATTTAGGTAGCAAGTTACCTGTCCCTATAAAGCTGCACTCTTACTTACTTAGTACTTTACTTACTTAAAGGCCTCCCGACCCTTGTAGTCCCTGCCTGAAACATCGTTGGCTTCCATCCTCTGCGAACCCTGGCATTTGCATTCTCTACCTACTGCGTCATTTAAACAACTATATAATTAAGTCCAGGAAAGATCGAAACAAGATAAAAATTATGCAGCACAACTTAGAACCACTATACAAAGAGCCACCCAAGACAATTTAACTTACTCAAGTGCTACAAACCAGTCCACTCAGGAGATACGCGTAGTAATTGTTCAAATAGTACCAATAAAATATCTTAAGAATACATTCTAAATGCGTCCCACACGATATAGTATTTTTTAATACATGTTGCAATATTTAATTCCAAAAATCCTGCTATGGAAAATTTCTTTATCCAAATAAATTGAAATTTGACTACTTCTCTAGGGCAAAATATTAATAACGCACACTTGCGCAGGAGAGGCATTCCGGATAAATTAATAGCAATTATTAAGGCTACATATGATGGGTGCACATGTCACGTCTTTCACAGAGGAAGGCTGACTGAGGAATTCGAAGTCCAAAGTGGGGTTCGACAAGGCTGCATACTTTCACCAATACTGTTTTTATTGGTGATTAGTGATGTGCTGGATGCAGCCTTATCAACAGGAAATGGAGGAATTCGATGGACTCTTACGTCTGAACTCGAGCAACTTGACTACGCCGATGATGTATGCCTTCTGTCTCACAGAATAATGAACATTCACCAAATGACAGCAAATGTGGAGAGGGAAGCAGGCGTCGTTGCCTGCCTGTTCAAAGAACGGGCCATGAACCTATAGCCACAACCATACGACGACGAAAGTGGCAGTGGATTGGTCACACTCTCCGAAAGGGTGACAGATCCATAGCTAACCAAGCGATGCAATGGAACCCGCTTACCCAGGTTGGCAGGATACGCGGCGGTCCTAGGATTTCGTGGCGCAGAACAGTGGAGAAGGAAGCACGACAACTAGGAAAGAGTTGGGGGGAGCTGAGGCATATTTCCAGAAATTGCACACGATATATGTATCGTTATACACTAATTTATCGAGTTTGTATATATTTCTTTAAAAGTGTGGATAAAAATAAACAATCTGCCTCAACTGGGAAGTGAAAAATTGATTCGGCCCTTACACAAAACAAGACAGATAAATTGGAGACAGAAAATGGAAAAATGTTGACAAAACATTTGAATGTATCTGCCACAAAAAACAATAACAACAACATGGATCTTTCTGTAAATATGTAACATTCTAGTCGCCCAGCTACATATAAAATCGAGTAAATAAAAACATGAGTCGTAGTACGTAGTACGAAATCTTTTGAGCCATTTTCGCGCAAATCGGCTTTATTAAAAAAATATATAAATACTGTTGTTAACAACTTTGGTAAGAAATTTTATGTCATCTGATTGGAATTTTCCAATCTAAATTTTTAAGATTTTTTTTTTTTTTTTTTAAATTGGCCTTAATGAAGTACCGTTAATAATAGGGCTAATACAAATATTTTAATTTCACCTCTAGGGATTACCCCACAGACCCTAAATATGAAATTTGATCGAAATACGTCCGCCCGTTCAGGCTGTAGCCTGAGGCACACACAGACCCACTTTTTTGAGCCTTTCTATCATCGTAATGTCAGAATTGATAAATATCTCGAGATCGAATTTTTGCACGAATCCAATACATGTCCTATATTATAGGTGGAAGTAAAAAATAGGCATACTAGAGATGGACATATGCAGCTTATGCATCACGAAAAATGGCCTAGGCCAACCTTCCCCATTGGATAAAAACATTTATTTAAAATATATGCTGCTATTATATATTTGGTGAAAGGCTTTAGCTGTTTCCTATAGGGATAAGCATGCGCCCATTAGAGCGGTTTGTGGCTAATTATACTCTAACTTAACCTAATCTACAGTATAAAGCTTATGTCCTTAGTGCAAGGAGTTCTTATACTGTTTAAAGCGCAGAAAAACTAACATCAATGGTCACAATGAAAATATCATATGTAGCTATATAACATTATATTGTGTATGTAGTTATCTAATAACAATAAATTACCTTCGAATTGTTCTTTTTCCTCCTTATTACTTTCTTTTCTAATAAACTCCTCTGCAGGCTCGGTATTGTTATCAGCTATTCGATATTCGTCCAAGTTCACTATTTCACCATATTCATCGAACTTAATTTTTTCCTCGTGATATGGATACATGACATGGTGTTTTTTATTCGTCTTGAAAAATCCGATATGCTGTTTACTGCCGGGTCTCAGAACAATATCATGCCTTCCAGTTATGACGCTTATTTCTATTTCGTCTTCAGATTCTGAGCTGCATTTATCTTCTTTTTGTGTCTCTATAAGACTGTTAATTTTTTCATTTTGTGATCGTAAATATTCTTCCAATTCGTTGCCTTGTAATTCAACACGTCTTTTAAAATCAATTTCTATTTTACGCCCATTACCTCCATTTTCAAGTAAATCACGAGCTAATGTATCATGTGAAGACCTTTAAGAAAATACATATTTTAAATCAAGGAGAACTGTTTTGCTGCAAATTTACCGTGATGTAAGAATTATGCTATTGCTTGGATTTGAAGCCCACATTATAAAAAGCTCTCTTGCAAATCCACTCTCCATATCTGGTGTACTGGCTAAAACAACTTTTGGGCTATGCATTTTCAAAAGGTCATTAATACTGTGACAAAACTTCATATGTTTAAATTGAAATGGATTGTTCCGAGCACCTTCAAATGATTTCATGAGCTTATCACTCATCCATTCTATCTGTGACTTTGCAAACTCTATTACATTATAGCCAACGTTACTCAATAATGCCAACGAATAAGCCATTAGCCCAGATTCCTTATTCTTCCACAACTGGTCAAGCATGTGTGCAAGTTCAAGCACTCTACCTGCTGTATCCACAGCAATTAACACGTTCCCATTATTTCTTACTGTTTGTAGTATGTTTGTCATAAGCTTTTCATCACGAGCTCGTCGCCTAGCTTGTTGATAATTGGCGTTGAAAGCATCTGTTATAAGTAAAGATGGCCTTTGCAGTCTTCCTAACTCGCAATTATTCAGATGTCTCTCTTTTTTATGATTGTAGTCAATAGCATAGACAATGTCCTCCTCACCGTCCTTTACTATCTTCCATATTGTCCCACCAACCATATGACCAGCTTGTAGAGGGCATATTACAATACCATATCCTTTCCCTTCAAGTAAAGACAAAAAGTTTTAAACAGAACAAGACTCTAAACCTATCAAACCTTTAAGAGACACTGTTTGATTGTATTTAAGTTGTATTATTTTTTCGAAAGCAGCATCAACATCGTCCAATGAATACAAATCGAAATTGTACATGTTATAATGAGACATATATAGATCGTACATAAACATTTGACCCATCTTATAGACAGGTATCGTAGCGTATATTGGACAATTAAGACCAAGTTTTCCTACTAAATATGGCAGTGCACCTAGATGAACACTGTCGGGATGTGACAGAAGTACTGCATCTATCATATTAACATGTCTGAAAAATAAATTATATTATTATCTATACACAATAAGAAATAAAACAATACCAAATCAAGCATACTTTTTTAAGGCCTTAGCGAAATTCGAATCAAACTTTTCATCCCAACCACAATCCAACAGTATGCGCACCTCGTCAATTTGTAGCAAGTAACAAGGTGGTGAATCGTCCATTGCTCCAGAGAGCGTATGCAATTTAATTATTGATGTCATTACGAGTTACTGCACAATAAATACAACTTAAACTATTTTATGCACGACCGCTAGCATGCAGACCACCATAGCCATAAACAAATCTAAATTAGACCGACAGCTTCGGTTCGTTTGACACATTCGCTCCTCCAAGCTAAAATCCGCTAGATTTTGTCATTGTATTCTGACAGTCAAGCAAAATCAAATGGGAACTCACTAATTTCACACATACAATTACAAAATCCGGCTATTTTTTTTACATCTATGGCTGTAGCCATTTTTTACGTACAATTTGTTGTTGTTAATGGAATAACAACCAGAAAAAAAATGTTTGCCCAAAAGAAATGAAAGAGATAACCCGACAAAATAATAGTTAGGTCTTGGTCACACGCTACTTCACATTCATTGACAATCATTGTAATTAGGTTCATCCTATTTTCAGCACTAAGGGGGAAGGGGAAGTATAAGTTGACTGTCTAGTTTAGTTTGTCTATGACCCATAGACAAATCGCCGGATTTGGCTATGGTCATAGCCATAGACAAACCTAAATTAGACAGTCAACAACATGTTTTTTAACAGATGTGAAGTAGCGTGTGACCAAGACCTAACTATTATTTTGTCGGGTTATCTCTTTCATTCCTTTTGAGCAAACATTTTTTTTTCCGGTTGTTATTCCAATAACAACAAATTGTATGTACAAAATGGTTGCGGCCATAGATGTCAAACAAAACGCCGGAGTTTGTAATTGCATGTATGAAATTAGTGAGCTCCCATTTGATTTTGCTTGCTTGTCAGAACACAATGACAAAATCTAGCGGATTTTAGCTTGGAGGAGCGAATGTGTCAAACGAACCGAAGCTGTCGGTCTAATTTAGATTTGTCTATGCCTAAAAGGCCCATTGTGGTACCACCGGATCTATAAGAAACCCCAGCTAATTACTATAACTACGAATGAGAGACAAACGACCAGTATAGATAGGCTACCAGACAATTACACAGATAATTGCACCTAGAGGAGGTTCTTCCGCTGAATCAGGAGAACCAACCGAAGCTTTTGATAAAGCGTAGAAGATGCCTGATGGGTACACCAGTCAGGTCACAGAGGTCGTCGAAGAAGAATTACCCCAGGTGGAGGTTTCTTCTTGACGCTAAGGCAGGGCAGCTGCAGAGAAGATGAGGAATCGTTTCCTCTTCCTCCTCATCCCTGCAACTCCGACAGAAGTCGTTGGATGGGAGGCCCAGACGTCTAGCGTGCAGGCCGATTAGGCAGTGTCCCGTCAGGACACCAATAATGGTGCTCAAGTCCGGACGCTTCAGAGTTAACAGTTCCTTTGAACGTTTCTGAATAAGGTTAGGCCAGAGCTCCCTTGAGATCTTAAAAGGGCAATGAGCCCAGCGAGCATTGGCCTTCCTTATAGCATCAAGTTTGAGCATGTGATTACAAGTAGCAATTGGCATGCCAACTCCCGTCCTTGCGGATCCAGTTGGGAGGGCAGTGCCATGTTTGGCAATTTTATCAGCCTTACAGTTCCCTGGAATATCCCTATGGCCTGGCACCCAACATAGGTGAATGTTAAATTGTTCCGAGATCTCCATCAGAGATGAACGGCAATCTTTTACGACCGATGATGTGGTTGTGGGTGATTCCAGGGATTTAATGGCTGCCTGACTGTCCGTGAAAATGCTAATATCCAAGGCAGATAGTGCATTATACTTCAGCCATGACAGGGCTTCTTTAATTGCCATGATTTCCGCCTGAAAAACGCTACAGTGATCGGGGAGGCGGAAGGAGATGCTTAAGTTAAGCATAGAGGAGTATATACCGCCACCAACTCCGTCTGAGGTCTTGGATCCAGCAGTGTAGATGTATATCCTTTCAACATCCACCTGCTCCACATCAGACCATGTTTCACGAGCTGGGATTGATGTACGGAAGTTGCGACCAAAGCTGAGTTTAGCAGGGGTGTAGTCGGTGGTGACATCAATGAGGTTAGATTCATTAAGAACAGAGGAGTGGCCGTAATTGAGAGACAGCCACTGGGAAGAGGCCGACAAACGGGTTGCGGTTGAGGTCGCTATTTGTTTGCTGACGATGTCTAGGGGCAGTAGGTGAAGAATGGTACCTAGAGCTGCGGAGGGTGCAGTTTTAAGTACTCCACATATGCAAATACATGCAGCTCTTTGAACCTTACCCAAGAGAGACAGGTTAACAGTTTTCTGAAGAGCTGTCCACCAGACAGGCACGCCATAAAGAAGTATAGGTCTGACAGGATGGAGTACAGCCAGGGCTGAATAATATCGAAGGACTGCTGAAGCTCGGCCGGGATGATGCCATCAGGACCAGGCGATTTGTAGGGTTTGACTCTAAATACTGCCCAGCGGATCTTTTCAGGAGTAACTATACTCGAGGGGTCGATGTTCAGCTGGTGGTTAACGATATCAGAAGGATGAACATCAACAACAGGGGAGCTACCCGAGAAGTGAGCATCCAACAGAAGATCAATGTTCTCTTTGCAAGAGGAGGTCCACTGACCATCTGGTCTTAACAGGTAGCTTGGTGTAGGTGGCTCTTTGGATAGAATCTTGCGCAGCCTGGAGGCTCCGGAGGACTCATTAATATTGTCACAGAAGAGTCTCCAGGAGCTGCGCTGCTCATTCCTTAGAGTTTTTTTTGTAGACGCTGAGGGACAACTTGTAAGTGTCCCAGTCCGCGCTAGCTTTGGAGCGTTTAGCTTTGTTAAAGAGTTGCCGGCAGTTGGCTCTAAGGCGTCCCAGATTGACATTCCACCATGGGGGCTTCTTTTTACCACGCGGAGTGCTAAAAGGACAGGCTTTGCTCAGAGATTTGTTAAGAGCCTCTGTCAGCACTACCACCGCAGCATCAAGCTCTGCTGAGCAAAGAGAAACCGGCAACTCAGGGGGGAGGAATCTAATTAGTGATTCCCTGTACAGAGCCCAATTGGTTCGTTTAATGTTCCTGGTCTTAACCTGGACTGGTTGTGGGTCGGTAAGACCAAATTGAAGATAACGGTGGTCAGAGAAAGAGTGCTCCTCTAACACCTTCCAGTCCGTTATCGAATTGGCAAGATTAGCAGAGACAAGTGTGATGTCAAGCACCTCTTGTCGATTGCGAGTGAGGTGGGTTTGGAACCTCTATTGCATATTAACAGATTAGAACTAACTACAAAATTGAAAAGTTCCTCACCTCTATCGTTTATATCCGAGCTACTCCAAATAGTGTGGTGCGCATTAGCATCACACCCAATGATGAGGCGCGTGTTGGTTCTCTTAGCCTCTATAACCAGATCCCTCATCACGGTCGGCGGAAAAAGACCCGTCTGATCGTCGATTCCACGCAAGTGGCGATGAAGTCCTGATTGCTGAAATTGGAGGGAAGGCATCTAGAAAAAACAGTTTTTTTAGGAAACAACACATAAAAAGTGGACGTGGCCATATACAATGTATACGAGATCAGAGTATATCCATTATAATGAGTAGGACACTCTCTCTACATATGCATTTCCTACTACCCCAAAACAGAAGATAAAAAAAATTGTACAATAAGTGGAAGAAGATCAAAAGTATACACTTTAACACGTATGCAACGACTCCTTGTGAAAAAAAGGGTACACAATACATTTTACCTGCACCACTACATGCGGCTTACTGTGTAAGACGAATGGGTAGGGATTTCTTCATAATGCTTTTTTAAAGGCGATGCGACTCCGATCATCGATCATCTTTACGTTTTAGTCAGTGTGACCTGCTGCGCCTTATTGAAAATTCTATACCTATTTTTTATGATTGGCTTTTCCGCCAATTAAAACTAAATATGAACCCTTTTACATCTAAAATATGAAAACAAGTGTTTCTTATTTCCTTTGACCTCCATAAAAATAATAAAACCAGATGTTCGGCCATAAAACAATTAAAATAATTTGACTCAAAATTCCCTAGTTTTTTATGGCAATAGGTCACACTGATTTTCAATAGAGGCTGTGGTTGGTATTGCTTTCTTTTTCTTCACAATGTATTTTTAAAGGCGATGTGACTCCAACGCTTAACAGCTGTGCGTCATATCGCTATCTCTCTCTCCCTACAACGCTTCTTATATCCATCTACTTCTCATATCTGTGTAACTTAGTGAGCAGGACAGAAAATGAAAACGGCCGAGAGTGTCCCTACTCATTATGAATATATTTGTGCGAGATTCGTAGAGTAAGGCTACCCATTCACCACACAAAATAACTGCGCCAATTGACATTTCACGCAAACCAGTTGGTGCCAAACACGACACCAATAAACTGCACAGTTCTCAATTCAAAGGCAATTTTTATCGGTGAACATGTGTTCGAAATGCCCTCTCCGTATATTGCTTGATATTCCAGTGAAAAGAAAAAGCAGAAAAGATGAAAAAGCCTTTATTTAAAAGGACAAAAACTAGGGCAAACTGAGTTGCCGAAAGAACTAGAATATACTTCAAACCAATTTTAAAAATTATGTGAGAATGGAGAAACATGTTTTTGACGAACTTCTATTGAAGGTTACACCTTTTATAGAAAAGCAAGATACTATCATGAGAGAAGAAATTCCTGCCTATCATCGCCTATCAGTATCACCAACATTACAGTTTCTAGTCAGCTGAAATAGTGTTGAAGATTTGAAGTTCTTGACAGCTATTTTTTTGTATACCAACCAGCCTCAAATTTTATTGCCTCTTATAAAATGCATCTGAAGTTTGGCTCCCATTCATATCCTTTTTTTCCAGAAATAATTACATAAATATTCACACACATTGGTATTCTTTGACAAAAAATATTCGCTAGTCTTATATTTTATTGCCTCTCTAAAAATGAGTTTGAAAAGATTTTGGATCTACCCTGTCATAAAAAAAGATCGACTTGGCTACTAATGCCGATCATTTATAGACATAAATACTTCATGTGGTCTATCTTTAATATTTCTCTATGTTACAAACTACGTATCAAACCCTCACGATAGGGTATACGAATGCAACAAAATTATTTTTTTTTTTATTATGACTATTAGTAATTAGCTTACGCAGTGCAACTCGTGCATGAGGCCTTCATGTCTACGACATGCCTTTCGCAATTCTGCTATAGGTGAAATCTTCAGATAAAGTAATTCATGTCGTATGTCTGGTCTGCGGTTTCGTATTAAGAGCTCCAAGAATTGTCTATCAGATAAGGGTTCGCTTAACCGATCAGCTATATAGGTAACTGCATCCAGATAATCATCAAAGGATTCTCGTTCCCTCTGCTTTCTATTTCAAATCATTTCTACGATATCAAAATCAGTACGCGGATCGGCACACTGAACAAGCAAGAGATGGAGCTCCAGTCGATAAGACACGGTTTATGGAAGACAAGGTTACAGAAGGTTTTCTCTACGACACAATCACGAGTGAATGGTTCCTGGCATATGGCACAGGTTAACCCACGTTGCTCATCCGAGAGTAGTAGGCAGGAAGAGAATGATGAGCCCAATAGGGACAGATGAAACTTTTGGGAAGAAGTACTAGGATAGGAGCGGATGAAAGGAAGAGGAACAGGCAATTTCGGCTACTCGGGCGCGGTTGCATGACTTGCTGGTCTCAGCTTAAACTCGCCGGTGGGTGGATTCTTGCTCCAGAGCAATCGAGAATTACCACTACACAAAAAAAAAATTGCATGCAAGAAGTTTGAAAGGAAAAAAAAAAAATTGAAAATGGAAACGCAAAAGAAGCTAGAAGATAATAAAAAAAAATATTAGAAAGAAAAAGAGAGAAAGCCGGAAAAGGGGTACCTAACACTACCACGGGAGGAACAGGTGATCGTCCGTCCTCCTAGCGGGTCTACACCCACCTTGCCACGTGCCGTTAACCGCTGGATTCCATTCGACACCCTAAAAGGAAGTTAACCCTCTTCTACTTTTTTTTATGAGAGTTATATTTTTCACTTATTGTTCCCCGCGCACTAGCACCACGTTGTGAGGGGGGGAGAGGACACTGACGGCGGAGCCACACAGGCAATCGGCTACACCATTAGGCTACTAAGTAGTAGAAGGAGTTTTTTTTCATATTGCACTGGGTATGTTTTTTTTTTGTTGAAGCGAATGGTTTAAAGCGGCGGGCGAGGCATTGATGTTTTAGTCCCATAGTGTTGTAATTAAACAAAGTAACACTTGCTACATGTTGGGGGTCGGCGGGATCGCTTTTTTTTTTTTTCTTTTGAAATTGCCGTGTTTACGTTTATCTTTTGTGGTGAAAAGCTTAGAGGGCGGAGAAAGATTCCTAAATAGGTTTTTTTTTGTATTGTTTTTTTTTTTCGGTCGGGCTTGTTATGCTTGTTTTGCCATAACCACACTTTGCTACACTTATTCTGTTAATTAGATAAAAAAAAATTGTTTTCGTTTTTTGTTATACGGTTTGTATGAAGACAAAAAGAAACAAGTCACTCAAGTCCAAATAGACGTATTACTTTTCTCCGAGTTGAACCACCGCCCGCGATGAGTATGCTTAATCAACTGAGTGCTCCCTATCCTGCACTATGGCAATTTAGTCTCCCAGTTTGTGACACTGTCCCAAGATTTTGGATCTATCCTATTCTTAGAAATGTAAAGCGATCATACCACCACAGGGACAATCTCGCTTGCAGGTCTATCACGCTGATCTGTTGGTCCCTCTCGGTCGCTTCGAACGATCCCCCACTATAGAGACCCCAGAACCAAGCCTAACGCAAATGGCCTGACACATCCGAAATGTAAACCCGCGAAAATTGGTGTCTGAAGTTGTTTTTGAACTCACAGAAGAAAAGGAGTTATCCGAATTAGTCCGACCGAAGAAGGTAATCTCGTGTTGGAATTGTGACGCAATAGGGCATACATTCCTGGACTGCCTGCAACCTAGGCACATTTTTTGTTATGGGTGTGGTGCTTACAATGTCTATAAGCCACAATGTCCCAAATGTTCCGGTGGATGGCTTAGGTCATTTCACCTCACAATCGTAAAAAGGTATTTGTATATCTCGACGACCTAGTCATTGAAGGAAAAAAAGAAAAACAAGCCCAGTGAGGTTTTTTTTCTAAAAAAAGCAGCTATGTATGTGTACTCAGGTTATATGTGATGATTTTAAGAGGAGTAACGTAATAAACATTAGTTTTTTGACTTAGCCGGCTATGAAAAATTATTTTGGCCGAACCCATAGAGATCCCAACTTGAAATTTGAAATCGAAATAGAGGACGAATCACTCTATAATATATAAAAATATAAAAAGAAATAAAAATACCATTTTTTGAGCTATTCAAGGATATATGTAAAAAGGATATTCTGGAATATCTTTCGTCCTTGAAAACAAATTACTCTGATTCTTTGAAAGTTCACCTTTTCTTCAATTCAACAAAGTATATTTTATCAAATTCTGATAAGCAGAACCCAAGTTATGATATTTTGAAATATAGAAGAACGCTTAGAATTCGATTTTTTGCCAATTTTTGAAGTTTCGTTGCACGCAAACTATATAGAATTCTGCAAAACTTTTTTGCCTTATGACTTGTACCACCCCAATGAGTATTTGCACTACTTTTCAGCCAAATCGGAGGGGGGTCGTTTAGAACGTCGGTCGATCCTCCGTGGAATGACCCTATATATATTCAATATATTCTCCCCAATCAATTTCATCAGAACGAGTTAACCGCTCCATCATAGCTGCTATCCGAGCCTTTATTAACAAAGAATAGAGCAAATGGGTTATCCACTTGAGCAATATAGCCAGCTTGCTAAGAGCAACCCTCCACACTTCTATTGGCTTAAGCCCTTATTTTGTCCAGCATAGATCTGACTACAAACTTCTAAGGCAAATGGGCATGCTGTATGGCCAGGATATATCCCTAGAACGAAAAGACAAAATGGCCGGAGTTCGGGATGAGGTGAAGTGTAACATCCAAACAAGTTTTGACAGAAATGCTTACTTACTTACTTAAAGGGCTCCCGACCCTTGTAGAGTCCCTGCCTGAGACATCGCTGCCTTCCATCCTCTGCGGTCCCGAGCACGCTGCTTCCAGTTGTGAAGACCAAGTTTTCTGGCATCCGCGACAGCTTGGTCTTTGTACCGGAGGTTCGGTCTTCTTCACCGTCTCGAACCTGGGGGCTGGGATTATTTTTTCGATTATGCGAATGGTGTCTCCGAGGAAGTAACCATCTGGTCAGTCCGGGACATGTGATGTGACATGTGTCACCTAGGCAAGTGTAGATCGATCAAGTAGTTGATCAAATTATTCCGATCTACACTTGCCACTTTAACTTAGGAGGATTGCCGTAGTGCAGAATCTGACAATTACAACACAGATTAAGTGTAGCTTTCTTGAGCGAAATCCTAAGCTGAAACAAGGAACAGTTTCTAGCGGCGTATGTCTCTCGCATGAAAAGTACCCAAGGATTTACCCGCTAAGTCTTCAAGTTCGTAATATTCCGATCCTATCTTTTCCTTGCTTTGATGAAAACCGGTGCCAATTTAGCATTAAACCCCTTCTCAAAACAGCTTTGCGTGAAATTGCGCCGACTAACCTCATCGCCTACTTTGTAGTTTACATGCCTTCACCGGGTATTGTACTTGGTAGCATTTCTGTCTGTTGCGTTTAAGCCGATAAGCGATCGTCTGGCTGTAATTCGCATCAGAGCCACATTTCAAAACATCAGCCTAATATGTGCACACGCCCCTACCGAAGAAGCTGAAGACCCTGTCAAGGAGGAATTTTACGACCTCCTGGACGGAGCCTACGGCGCCTGTCCGGAGTACGATGTAAAAATCGTACTCGGGGACTTCAATGCCAAAATCGGTAAGGAAAACATCTTTGGCGGGATAGTCGGTAAACACAGCCTCCACGATTCGACAACAGACAACGGTTTCGACTAATCGACTTTGCAGCAGCTCGTAATACGGTGATAAGTAGCACTAGGTTTCCTAGGCTAAAAATCCACACAGCAACCTGGCTTTCCTTTGACGGTCGAACACGCAACCAGATCGACCACGTGCTAATCGACGCAAGGCACGCATCCAACATCTTGAATGTGCGTACCTTTCGAGGGGCAAACGTTGACTCTGACCACTATCTTGTTGCAGCTAAATTCAGAGCTCGACTGTCCAACGAGAAGAAGCTGCGAGCCGTCAAGAAAAACAAGCTTAACGTTGGACGCCTTAGCACGCCAGAAGGAGCCAGAGCCTACAGAGAGCACCTGGCCGAGAAACTCTCTGCGGTGCATACACCCCCCACAAACGCTAACAATCAGTGGACCGAATACCGCAACATCATCAAAGAGGTAGCCGTGACCACCCTTGGCTACCAACCACCTCCAAGGAGGAGCCCTTGGTATGATGATGAGTGCGTACAGCGGAAGAGGGTGACAGAAGATGCACACAAGAAAGCGCTGCAGCGCAAAACAAGAGCAGCGAGAGAGGAGTATCGGACCAGAAGAAGGGAAGAAAAGAGCATCCTGCGTAAAAAGAAAAGGGACCACGCAGTTTCCCAGCTCAAGGATATCGAGGAGTCTTGCGAGCGCAACAACATCCGGCAGTTTTATCGAAAAGCCAAGCAGCTGGCTACAAGTCCGGAACGCAGGCTCTTCGAAATGGCGAAGGCAACCTAGTCACCGATGCACAGGGAATTGTTGATGTGTTTAAGCAACACTTCCAGCAGTTGCTTAACGAGCAGCAAATAGAGAGAGTGATAGGGCAAGACGAGAACCCACCTCCAGTCAATGAAGAACCAACGCCTCCACCCAGTATTGAAGAAGTTAATGTAGCCATCAGGAAATTGAAGAACAACAAAGCCGCTGGCTCTGATGGGCTTCCAGCTGAACTCTTTAAATACGGAGGTGATGTCTTGGTAGGGTGCATGCATCAAGTCATCAACCAAGTATGGATGGAGGAACGCATGCCCGACGACTGGAGTATCAGCTCTATATGCCCCATCTTCAAAAAAGGCGATCCTATGTCTTGTAAGAACTACCGAGGCATATCCCTGTTAAATGTCGCATATAAGATCCTATCCAACGTATTGTGTGAACGTCTAAAACCTTTCTGCAGCAGACTAATTGGCACGTACCAGTGTGGCTTCCGGCCCGGCAGATCGACAATAGACCAAATTTTCACACCCAGACAAATCCTGGAAAAGACCAACGAATTTCAAGTCGAAACCCACCACCTTTTCATCGACTTTAAAGCCGCCTATGACAGCATTCATCATCTTGAGCTCTACCAGGCGATGGCCAAATTCGGGATACCGACAAAACTTATCCAGATGTGTCGCGCAACGCTGGAAAACACGCGATGCTCTGTGCAATTTTGAAACAACTCTTCGGAGCTCTTCCAAACGTGCACCGGATTCAGGCAAGGAGATGCGCTGTCATGTGATTTCTTCAATATCGTGTTGGAGCAGATAGTGCGCAGGGCAGGTGTCAACACGGAAGGCACTATCTTTCACAAATCCGTTCAACTGCTGGGATACGCAGACGATATCGACATCATCGGAAGATCCCGGCAAGCCGTCGTAGAGGCATTTACGGCTATTGTTGAGCATGCGAAACGATTTGGTCTTGAAGTAAATGAGAGCAATACAAAGTATATGTTATCAATAAACAAAAATTTATCTGTTCAAAACATTGGGCAGAACGTCACTGTTGATAGCTATAATTTCGAGGTAGTTAAGGAGTTCACCTACCTCGGAACAAATATTAATCCTACAAATGACACCTTTGTAGAGATCCGACGAAGAATAACCCTAGCAAACCGCTGCTACTTCGGTTTGGCGAAACAACTGGGTTCAAAACTCCTAACTCGACGGACCAAATTAATGCTCTACAGAACGCTCATCTTACCAGTCCTGCTGTATGGAGCCGAGTGCTGGATGATAAGTAAGAAAGCTGAGCAAATATTGGGCACCTTCGAGCGTAAAATACTCCGTCGGATTTTAGGTCCCTTATGCGAGGAGGGCGAATGGAGGAGAAGATACAACCGCGAACTCTATGAGCTGTACCAGGATGTGGATGTAGTCCAAAAAGCCAAGATACGCAGACTACATTGGCTCGGCCACATCGAGCGAATGGACAAGAATGCTCCAGCCAAGAGGATCTTCGAATCCCAGCCCCCAGGTTCGAGACGGTGAAGAAGACCGAACCTCCGGTACAAAGACCAAGCTGTCGCGGATGCCAGAAAACTTGGTCTTCACAACTGGAAGCAGCGTGCTCGGGACCACAGAGGATGGAAGGCAGCGATGTCTCAGGCAGGGACTCTACAAGGGTCGGGAGCCCTTTAAGTAAGTAAGTAAGCATTTCTGTCAAAACTTGTTTGGATGTTACACTTCACCTCATCCCGAACTCCGGCCATTTTGTCTTTTCGTTCTAGGGATATATCCTGGCCATACAGCATGCCCATTTGCCTTAGAAGTTTGTAGTCAGATCTATGCTGGACAAAATAAGGGCTTAAGCCAATAGAAGTGTGGAGGGTTGCTCTTAGCAAGCTGGCTATATTGCTCAAGTGGATAACCCATTTGCTCTATTCTTTGTTAATAAAGGCTCGGATAGCAGCTATGATGGAGCGGTTAACTCGTTCTGATGAAATTGATTGGGGAGAATATATTGAATATATATAGGGTCATTCCACGGAGGATCGACCGACGTTCTAAACGACCCCCCTCCGATTTGGCTGAAAAGTAGTGCAAATACTCATTGGGGTGGTACAAGTCATAAGGCAAAAAAGTTTTGCAGAATTCTATATAGTTTGCGTGCAACGGAACTTCAAAAATTGGCAAAAAATCGAATTCTAAGCGTTCTTCTATATTTCAAAATATCATAACTTGGGTTCTGCTTATCAGAATTTGATAAAATATACTTTGTTGAATTGAAGAAAAGGTGAACTTTCAAAGAATCAGAGTAATTTGTTTTCAAGGACGAAAGATATTCCAGAATATCCTTTTTACATATATCCTTGAATAGCTCAAAAAATGGTATTTTTATTTCTTTTTATATTTTTATATATTATAGAGTGATTCGTCCTCTATTTCGATTTCAAATTTCAAGTTGGGATCTCTATGGGTTCGGCCAAAATAATTTTTCATAGCCGGCTAAGTCAAAAAACTAATGTTTATTACGTTACTCCTCTTAAAATCATCACATATAACCCGAGTACACATACATAGCTGCTTTTTTTAGAAAAAAAACCTCACTGGGCTTGTTTTTCTTTTTTTCCTTCAATGACTAGGTCGTCGAGATATACAAATACCTTTTTACGATTGTGAGGTGAAATGACCTAAGCCATCCACCGGAACATTTGGGACATTGTGGCTTATAGACATTGTAAGCACCACACCCATAACAAAAAATGTGCCTAGGTTGCAGGCAGTCCAGGAATGTATGCCCTATTGCGTCACAATTCCAACACGAGATTACCTTCTTCGGTCGGACTAATTCGGATAACTCCTTTTCTTCTGTGAGTTCAAAAACAACTTCAGACACCAATTTTCGCGGGTTTACATTTCGGATGTGTCAGGCCATTTGCGTTAGGCTTGGTTCTGGGGTCTCTATAGTGGGGGATCGTTCGAAGCGACCGAGAGGGACCAACAGATCAGCGTGATAGACCTGCAAGCGAGATTGTCCCTGTGGTGGTATGATCGCTTTACATTTCTAAGAATAGGATAGATCCAAAATCTTGGGACAGTGTCACAAACTGGGAGACTAAATTGCCATAGTGCAGGATAGGGAGCACTCAGTTGATTAAGCATACTCATCGCGGGCGGTGGTTCAACTCGGAGAAAAGTAATACGTCTATTTGGACTTGAGTGACTTGTTTCTTTTTGTCTTCATACAAACCGTATAACAAAAAACGAAAACAATTTTTTTTTATCTAATTAACAGAATAAGTGTAGCAAAGTGTGGTTATGGCAAAACAAGCATAACAAGCCCGACCGAAAAAAAAAAACAATACAAAAAAAAACCTATTTAGGAATCTTTCTCCGCCCTCTAAGCTTTTCACCACAAAAGATAAACGTAAACACGGCAATTTCAAAAGAAAAAAAAAAAGCGATCCCGCCGACCCCCAACATGTAGCAAGTGTTACTTTGTTTAATTACAACACTATGGGACTAAAACATCAATGCCTCGCCCGCCGCTTTAAACCATTCGCTTCAACAAAAAAAAAACATACCCAGTGCAATATGAAAAAAAACTCCTTCTACTACTTAGTAGCCTAATGGTGTAGCCGATTGCCTGTGTGGCTCCGCCGTCAGTGTCCTCTCCCCCCCTCACAACGTGGTGCTAGTGCGCGGGGAACAATAAGTGAAAAATATAACTCTCATAAAAAAAGTAGAAGAGGGTTAACTTCCTTTTAGGGTGTCGAATGGAATCCAGCGGTTAACGGCACGTGGCAAGGTGGGTGTAGACCCGCTAGGAGGACGGACGATCACCTGTTCCTCCCGTGGTAGTGTTAGGTACCCCTTTTCCGGCTTTCTCTCTTTTTTTTTCTAATATTTTTTTTTATTATCTTCTAGCTTCTTTTGCGTTTCCATTTCCAATTTTTTTTTTTTCCTTTCAAACTTCTTGCATGCAATTTTTTTTTTGTGTAGTGGTAATTCTCGATTGCTCTGGAGCAAGAATCCACCCACCGGCGAGTTTAAGCTGAGACCAGCAAGTCATGCAACCGCGCCCGAGTAGCCGAAATTGCCTGTTCCTCTTCCTTTCATCCGCTCCTATCCTAGTACTTCTTCCCAAAAGTTTCATCTGTCCCTATTGGGCTCATCATTCTCTTCCTGCCCTTCCCCAATCTCATTCTCACGAATGCCTCCATTACATAAATGGCGCCCAACGTGGGGCCGCAAGTGTTGCGGGTCAAAACGTAGAATATTCCTTTTATTTCTTTCAAACAACAAATATCTTTTGCCTACAATATCTGCCCGAAATTTCACTAGGGTCATTTAATTCTTATGTGGACCTGCAGTATTCATTTTTCCAGTCATTTCTTTTTGGTCAAGCTGTCTTGGAATATTGTCATACTGAGAACGTAATGCTTGGTGTAGCGACCTCGACAGTAAAGGATCAAAAAACCAATTCAATCTTTCTAATCTATTATTAGAGTCATAGTTTTAATTTTTACATAATAGTACCACAAATTCGTTTGGACCACCTGACCAGGCCTTGGAAGTGAGACCTCATAGTGTATATGAATTTGATCTACAATATAAACAATAAAAATCATATCGCATATTTTGTAATATTCTACCTTATTATATTATTGTAGTGTATCTTACTTTGTCCCGATCCGCGTACTGATTTTGATATCGTAGAAATGATTCGAAATAGAAAGCAGCAGAGATCCTTTGATGATTATCTGGATGCAGTTACCTATATAGCTGATTGGTTAAGCGAACCCTTATCTGATAGTCAATTCTTGGAGCTCTTAATACGAAACCGCAGACCAGACATACGACATGAATTACTTTATCTGAAGATTTCATCTATAGCAGAATTGCGAAAGGCATGTCGTAGACATGAAGACCTCATGCACGCGTTGCACTGCGTAAGCTAATTACTAATAGAGTCATAATAAAAAAAATATAATTTTGTTGCATTCGTATGCCCTATCGTGAGGGTTTGATACGTAGTTTGTAACATAGAGAAATATTAAAGATAGACCACATGAAGTATTTATGTCTATAAATGATCGGCATTAGTAGCCAAGTCGATCTTTTTTTATGACAGGGTAGATCCAAAATCTTTTCAAACTCATTTTTAGAGAGGCAATAAAATATAAGACTAGCGAATATTTTTTGTCAAAGAATACCAATGTGTGTGAATATTTATGTAATTATTTCTGGAAAAAAAGGATATGAATGGGAGCCAAACTTCAGATGCATTTTATAAGAGGCAATAAAATTTGAGGCTGGTTGGTATACAAAAAAATAGCTGTCAAGAACTTCAAATCTTCAACACTATTTCAGCTGACTAGAAACTGTAATGTTGGTGATACTGATAGGCGATGATAGGCAGGAATTTCTTCTCTCATGATAGTATCTTGCTTTTCTATAAAAGGTGTAACCTTCAATAGAAGTTCGTCAAAAACATGTTTCTCCATTCTCACATAATTTTTAAAATTGGTTTGAAGTATATTCTAGTTCTTTCGGCAACTCAGTTTGCCCTAGTTTTTGTCCTTTTAAATAAAGGCTTTTTCATCTTTTCTGCTTTTTCTTTTCACTGGAATATCAAGCAATATACGGAGAGGGCATTTCGAACACATGTTCACCGATAAAAATTGCCTTTGAATTGAGAACTGTGCAGTTTATTGGTGTCGTGTTTGGCACCAACTGGTTTGCGTGAAATGTCAATTGGCGCAGTTATTTTGTGTGGTGAATGGGTAGCCTTACTCTACGAATCTCGCACAAATATATTCATAATGAGTAGGGACACTCTCGGCCGTTTTCATTTTCTGTCCTGCTCACTAAGTTACACAGATATGAGAAGTAGATGGATATAAGAAGCGTTGTAGGGAGAGAAAGATAGCGATATGACGCACAGCTGTTAAGCGTTGGAGTCACATCGCCTTTAAAAATACATTGTGAAGAAAAAGAAAGCAATACCAACCACAGCCTCTATTGAAAATCAGTGTGACCTATTGCCATAAAAAACTAGGGAATTTTGAGTCAAATTATTTTAATTGTTTTATGGCCGAACATCTGGTTTTATTATTTTTATGGAGGTCAAAGGAAATAAGAAACACTTGTTTTCATATTTTAGATGTAAAAGGGTTCATATTTAGTTTTAATTGGCGGAAAAGCCAATCATAAAAAATAGGTATAGAATTTTCAATAAGGCGCAGCAGGTCACACTGACTAAAACGTAAAGATGATCGATGATCGGAGTCGCATCGCCTTTAAAAAAGCATTATGAAGAAATCCCTAACCATTCGTCTTACACAGTAAGCCGCATGTAGTGGTGCAGGTAAAATGTATTGTGAACCCTTTTTTTCACAAGGAGTCGTTGCATACGTGTTAAAGTGTATACTTTTGATCTTCTTCCACTTATTGTACAATTTTTTTTATCTTCTGTTTTGGGGTAGTAGGAAATGCATATGTAGAGAGAGTGTCCTACTCATTATAATGGATATACTCTGATCTCGTATACATTGTATATGGCCACGTCCACTTTTTATGTGTTGTTTCCTAAAAAAACTGTTTTTTCTAGATGCCTTCCCTCCAATTTCAGCAATCAGGACTTCATCGCCACTTGCGTGGAATCGACGATCAGACGGGTCTTTTTCCGCCGACCGTGATGAGGGATCTGGTTATAGAGGCTAAGAGAACCAACACGCGCCTCATCATTGGGTGTGATGCTAATGCGCACCACACTATTTGGAGTAGCTCGGATATAAACGATAGAGGTGAGGAACTTTTCAATTTTGTAGTTAGTTCTAATCTGTTAATATGCAATAGAGGTTCCAAACCCACCTCACTCGCAATCGACAAGAGGTGCTTGACATCACACTTGTCTCTGCTAATCTTGCCAATTCGATAACGGACTGGAAGGTGTTAGAGGAGCACTCTTTCTCTGACCACCGTTATCTTCAATTTGGTCTTACCGACCCACAACCAGTCCAGGTTAAGACCAGGAACATTAAACGAACCAATTGGGCTCTGTACAGGGAATCACTAATTAGATTCCTCCCCCCTGAGTTGCCGGTTTCTCTTTGCTCAGCAGAGCTTGATGCTGCGGTGGTAGTGCTGACAGAGGCTCTTAACAAATCTCTGAGCAAAGCCTGTCCTTTTAGCACTCCGCGTGGTAAAAAGAAGCCCCCATGGTGGAATGTCAATCTGGGACGCCTTAGAGCCAACTGCCGGCAACTCTTTAACAAAGCTAAACGCTCCAAAGCTAGCGCGGACTGGGACACTTACAAGTTGTCCCTCAGCGTCTACAAAAAAAACTCTAAGGAATGAGCAGCGCAGCTCCTGGAGACTCTTCTGTGACAATATTAATGAGTCCTCCGGAGCCTCCAGGCTGCGCAAGATTCTATCCAAAGAGCCACCTACACCAAGCTACCTGTTAAGACCAGATAGTCAGTGGACCTCCTCTTGCAAAGAGAACATTGATCTTCTGTTGGATGCTCACTTCTCGGGTAGCTCCCCTGTTGTTGATGTTCATCCTTCTGATATCAAAGAAATCTCGTGTTGGAATTGTGACGCATCAGGGCATACATTCCTGGACTGCCTGCAACCTAGGCACATTTTTTGTTATGGGTGTGGTGCTTACAATGTCTATAAGCCACAATGTCCCAATTGTTCCATTTCGGTAAACTCGAAAGTGGATGTGGCCACCAACATTCGGTCACATCCGAACCTAAAGTAGGTACTCGAGATAAAGAAGTACAGACCTCCGGCCTTTTGATTGGGAAAGACAAATTTACTCGAACACCATATTGATGATATTGCCGGTAATTGAGACACTGATGTTCGCCGAGATTGACCGAATGCTTGCCCTGTGAATCATTGAGTGACCAGTTCCTGGAGTTCTCCGGTTGTTCTTATCCGAAAGCCAGGGAAGGTACGGTATTGCATTGACTTTCGGAAGGTAAATGCTTTAACAATAAAAAATGCTTATCCACTTCCGCACATTGACGGAATTTTTCGTCGTTCGCTACAAGCGGAGTTCATTTCCAGTATAAGTTTGAAGGACGCCTTTTGGTAAATCCCTTTGGATTTGATTGTTCTCGCCTATGATATCGCCAGTACCACTCCTTAGCTTTTCCGGTGAAAAGAATGTGGAGATTCCTACAGAGAGACAAGAAGTCTCCATTCAGGATATGGTTGGTCAATGCTTGAATCCTGTAAATGAACTCTTCATCAGTTATACTATCGCCAGACCCGTTGAACTTGACATTCCAGTTGAGAATGATACTGGAGATTTTATGCGGATTAAATACGCCCAGCCGAGGTCTGTGGTAATAAATGCCTTACCCCGGCATGGCGGCTCTGGCGGGGTGGACCCCGAATCCGGCCCTACTCGTGGAAACACAAATGAACACAAACAAAACAACAACAAACAACAAACAACAATTCCCAGTTCTGATGCTGACAAGCTATCCGTGGGAGCACCAGAACTGATGGAGCGGCAGCTGCTACTGGCCGTTAGCTCAGATGAGGAGATCTCTGAGGAGATGGAAGAGCAGCTGCTTGCAGATCCATCCGAGAGTCCCCGGAAGATGGACAGGGTGAGTAAGGTCTCAACAGGTCTGAGGCGACAACGGTTGGTCCGTAGAGCGACGTTTGTCAAGAAGCTTATAGACGCTAAGGATCTCTTCCCGAAAGGAAAAGAACAGCGGTCGAGGGCCGCTGAACGGCGTCGTCGTGAGATGGCCAAGACCAAGAGAGAGGATTTCGGGTCGAAGAGGCTTAGATCCTCAGAGGACTCGAAAAATCCCCCCAAAAGGTCCAAGTCAGACACGGAGGTGCTTTTCAGCGGGCGGATCCGGAGTTCACTGCAGCTCGCTGTGGTGGGTTTTGGAGAGCCATGTGGTCAGTACTTTCCCGAGTGCGGCCAAATGATTGAGAAGGCTTTAGTTAGAGCAGTCTTTGACCGCATTCGGAAGAATGTCTCTGTAATTTATCTAAGTGGCTTTAGGCTGCATTACCCCAAGCTAGAACACCATACCTAAGCTTTGACTCCACTAGTGCATGGTACACTTGTTTGAGCACCGGAAACGTGGAACACCTCTTCAGATAAGCGATAGCAAACAATGCCTTTTTCAGGTCCGCTCTAATTCTTTCTATATGTTTATGCCATATGAAGTGGCTGAGGTATTTATATTCTTCGACTACCTCAATTATTTCTGTTTTACTATTGGGGCAGTTTTCTTGCAAGAACTTAATTTGTAGCTCACTCTCTCTCACCGTAGTAAACTTCTTCTAGTTTGCTTTGTTTGTCTGCTATTTTAACCACGTATCTCTTGTTGTTGAGATAGTTCCTCAGCCATATGGATAGTGGACCCCTTATACCAGCACCTTCTAAAGTGTCCATTAATTTGTTGTGGTCTAATGTATCAAAAGCCTTGCTAAGTCCAAGGAGAGAACAAGCACGTGGTGATTTTGGTTTAGACTATTATTAACAAAATTAGCAAATTCACCTAACAGCTGGTTTGTACTTTGAAATCCGCAATGATTTTTATTTACGATTCCATATTTTGCAACAAATTTCCACAATCTATTAACTACCGCCTGCTCTAAACATTTGTCGATTGTAGGTAATATAGATATTGGTCTAAAGTTTGCAATGCAGTTATTCTTACCTCCTTTATATATTACTCTCACCACTGCAGTTTTTAATGTTTCAGGAATCTTCCCCTGTGCTAGACTTAGGTTTATTAATTTGGATATTATTGGTGCAAATATATCAGCACCTAAGATCCTGCGCCCTGATTCCATCTAATCCGGATGCTTTGTTGATATTTAGGGTTTTTAGAATGTTGAATTCTTCTAATGCGTTTGTTTCTTCAACAAATATTGAACTTGCTATTAGCCGGTTTATATGATTTGCTGTAGTATTGTTACAGTGATGCAGAATTTTTAAGAATGCAGCCGAAAAATGATTAGCATATTTATTTGCTATTAAACGCATGTCCTTTTCGGGTGAAAAATTTCTGATGATTGTATCATCAATAGATGTTTTCCTTCTCCCTAGTAGCTCATTTATTAATGTCCAGGTTGTTTTTGGATCCCTATATACTTGTCTAAATTTAGTAAGATAGTAGTTTGATTTTCGGAATGCGATGTCTTTGTTTAGCTGATTTCTGTACTGTTTATATTGATTTGCAAAAGTGTTATTCAGTCTATTGTTTCTCCATTTGCGGAATTGTTCATCGTGTTTAAGGCATTTTTTAGCTAGTTCATCTGTTATCCATGGCTTCCGAGGTTGTTTGTTTTTTTGATTCCTTTTTTCATTCGTAGCTGTGTCATACACTTCTTTTGTTTGTTTTGTGAATGCATTCATGTCCATTTCATTGGTAATATTTGTCCAATCTATTGACTGTACGATATTATTGACAACATTCGTACATATATTTCTGCTTGATTGTTTCTCTATTTCAGTTTACGTTTCTGCAATTGTTGCATAGATGACGGCGAAACGATCAGAAATACTGCATTCTATAATTCCCGAGTACATCTCATCTCGAGTGAAGTTGACTATTATATGGTCGATAATTGTGCTACTTCCGATTCTAGGATCAATTCGTGTGCTTTCTTTAACTACATTAAACAACCCTTTTGACGCTAGTATTTCCGTGTAGAGATTGACATGTGCTAGATGCGTTTCTCTCATATCAATATTCATATCTCCCGTTATTATAACGTCGTCACCCTTTGAAATTTTATCCATGTTATTTTCGATTTCGCTTAAGAATTCATTTATGTTATTTTGTTGAAGGCCTATATACTGCACAAATGTGTTTCTGTTTCGTGCTACTTTTAATATTGATTGATATACATTCGTATGAAAGCGTATCAATATTCAGACTTTCATAAACAATATTGTTTTTTATGAATATTGCAATACCCCCTTCTTTGCTTTTTGGTCTATTTAAAAACTCCGCATTAAAACCATTTAGTTTGTAGAACCCATTTTCTTCATCTTTAATATTTGTTTCTACCAGAACGATTATGTGTAAATGTTTTAAAATATTTTCTGTATCTGCACAAAAAATGTCCCAATATTTACGCATTGACCTTATGCTTAGACTTATACAAGAAATATTAATTTTTTTAAATAAGACTAGTTAATACCCTATGTTTTACATTTAGTTGCACTATATCATTTTCGTCGAGATCATCCATTTCTTATAGTATAATAGTTTCGTGCTTCTGTCTCGCTCTTACGCTTAATAACACTCAGGCTTTCGTGTTTATATCATCTTCATCAGCTATAAGAAGAGCTTTTGTATTTTCACTTTGTTTTGCTAGAATTTTTCCTGCACTTTCCCAAACAAAGCACCACTCTTGCCATTTTAAAATTGTTCTTTCAGTCAGATTTAACTGAAAAAAAAACAGTCAAAAAAGTAAAATTCAGTCAAAAGAAACAGTCAACGAAGTATTAACATGAATCTAGCTAAAAAATTCAGTCAGGATAAAAAATTAAATTAAATTAAAATTAACATTATTCTTAACAAAAATTAGCACAGAATCCTTCATTTTTGTAAGTGAAGTGAAGAATAATTTAGAGCTCAATAATGATTAAAAACATTTAAAAAAATAATAAGATAACATTCCCAAAAACTTTAATACATTCTAATTCATTGATTCAAATATACGAGTACAACAAAACAATGTTCCCAAGTTCGGAGCAATACACGGTAAAAGTTCTAAGAAAATTAAAAAGTATTGATAGGAAAGAGTTTTTACAAACCAGTCAAAAAAAATTATATTCAGCTAAAAAACCAGCCGGCTGAATTCTAAAAAATCTTCCAGCTAAATTAATATCAATCCAGTCAGATCTGACTGGAAAGCAGTAAAAGTTTAGTGATCTACTAAGTTTAGTGATCTACTTGCTTCATAAATTTATTTTTAAAAATGTGTGTGGCGAAAGATGCTATAATTACAGAATTTTCCATGTTTTTAGTTTTTGTTCTGTAAATATCTGCAATATTAGTGGGGTCGACTTCACAATTAATAGATTTACCTGTTCCTTGGACAACATCTATCAGATTCTCATTTGCCGTCAACGGAATATTTTTGATTTCTATATTATTTTTTAACAGTTGCTGTTCGAGAGTGTTGATTTGTCTTTTCACGTTTGAAATGATCTCATCCTTCTTCATATTGCTTTCCTTTAACTCTTGAATTTCTTTTGTGAGATTTTCAAGAATGGTATTGTTTTTAGCATTGTTTTGGCTTAGGTCGTCATACTTTTGAGCAACGAACTCGCATGAGGTAGTAGCATCTTTAATTTCTTTTCTCATTAGGAATATTTGTTTTAATATTTCATTATTGTTTGTGTCTTTTGGTGTCTGGCTTTGTTCTGGAGTACTTGAACTCCTAGTTCTTTTATTTGATGGCCTTTTCGGTGTTAGTAATTGATTTGATGGTGGTGAATGTTTAGGTGTGGGTGGTTGGTTAGGTATGGGGTATTGGCTTGTGGGTAGTTGGATTGGTATGGGTGATTTATTGCTTCTTGTTCTTATTGTATTACCTTCTCTCACGCAGTATTGGCATTTCCATAAAGCCTTCTTTGCTGCCGCCATGGTCCTACAAGATTTCTCCTACAGAGAAGTTTACTACTGCAATTTTGCACCAATATCCAAAAAGTCACTATCTTAATCTTTTTTCTATGTCACTCAATTATTTTTGAGTTCAACCACTTTAAATCTTGTTTTTATCAGAGCGTACCTTTTAACTACTTTCTTCAACAAGCCACAAAATGTGTGTGCACCAAGAGGAACTTGGCATCTATAAAATCAACAAACGAGGCGTCCCAACTAAGAAAGATCCTCGCCAAGACACCAGCGCCAGAATCCAATATTAGGAAAAGCGATGGCACCTGGGCAGAATCACAAGAGGAGACGCTGGATATACTTCTAAGTACACATTTTCCCGGATGTACATCAATCTGCGGAGATATCATTTATTCCCAAAGCAGGGAAAGCAAGCCACACAAACGCAAAGGACCTGAGACCCATCAGTCTATCGTCTGTTATGCTGAAAACATTGGAACGTTTAATAGATGTACACGTAAGAAAAGTAGCGATAACTACCTATCTAAATCACAACATGCGTACATCTGCGACAGATCTGTAGACACAGCCCTTCACAGGGTTGTATCGAGCATTGATAGATCGCTTCACTTCAAGGAATACACTCTGGGGGCGTTTCTGGACTTTGAGGGGGCGTTCAAAAACGTGAGCTCCAACGCGATCCTGAACAGCCTGCATAGAGCTCACATAAACACCGAACTTTGCAATTGGATTGCACAAATACGAGTATACTGGAAATACAATCATCCAGAGAAGAATCTGCAGAGGAACACCCGAAGGCGGAGTACTTTCTCCGCCGATATGGCTCCTAGTAGTGAATGAGATCCTAGTAATATTGAAGGAAAACGGCTTTAACCTGACGGCCTATGCCGATGATGTGGTTATCCTGGTCTCGGGGAAGTTTCTTCCAGTTCTTAGTGAAAGACTCAATTTCGAACTACAGCTAGTGGATAACTGGGTCGAAAGCAGAGGATTGGGAGTGAACCCCTCAAAGACGGAGATTATTCTATTATTCTATTCACTAAGAAGAGATCAATCCCTACCGTCAGACTCCCAAATATCGGCGGCGTTGAGCTAAATATCTCGAGTTCAGCCAGATACCTGGATGTGATCTTAAAGTCCAAACTAAACTGGAAGGAAAACATTGCTGAACGCATCAAAAAAGCAAGCGTAGCTCTCTACTCTTGCAAAAAGGCATTCAGCAACACATGGTGCTTCAGACCAGTTGTGGTATACTGGATATACACGCCGGTTGTAAGACCCATTCTGACATATGGTTCACTAGTATGGTGGATGGTACTTGAGAATCAATATCAGCTTTTAAACCTCACCAAAATACAGAGGGCGGCATGCATCGGAGTCATGGGATCATTGAGAACAACACCGACGGCGGCACTGGAAACCACACTTAGTTTCATTCTGCTTGACATTTATTGTAGTAGTCTGGCAGCCAAAACTGCTATAAGATTGAGGGAAGGCCGATTGTGGTCATCAAACTCTTATGTTAACATTCGAAAGGAGATTCAATGCAAGGATTCCTGACAGAAGTTACTTGAACAACTGCAGGACTAAAAAGAAAAGGGAGTTGGCATTCTAAACCGACGGTCCTAAGATGGACAGTGGTACAGGAGCCGGAATTTATTGTGAAGCCCTAGTAGTAAACTGCTTCTTTAGAATAAACGAAGACTGCAGCGTCTTTCAAGCCAAAGTCACTGCCATTACACAGTCTACTGAAATTATACATGAGAGTAATATCGTCGGAAAAACGATAACTGTTCATATAGACAGCCAGGCAGCCATTAAGGCTCTGGACTCTGCTATAATTCAGTCGAGGCTGGTGAGAACCTGTAAATCACTTTTAAACGAAATATCCAGAGCCAATACGGTGACCCTCAGTTGGGTACCAAGGCATATGGATATCGAAGGGAACGAGAAGGCGGATGAGCGTGCTAGGAGATGGTCGACGCTTCACATATCGCGGGCCCTTCCTTTTGTAGCAGCCACAATCAGTTCTTTAAAGAAAATAGTAGAAAATGAAGCCATCGGTCGTGCAAACAGACGCTGGATTCATCTGGATATGTGTAAGGGCTAGAGCGCTATGGCCGGCCTTAAGCAAGAAGAGATCATGAACACTTGTTAAACTCAGCCGTCATAACGCACGGGTTGTTTCTGGCGTAATTACCGGCTATTGTGTCATTGGCCTTCAGACTAGGTTTGCTGAAGAATGACTATTGTAGAAGCTGCAGAGACAGTGGTACAGGAGCCGGAATTTATTGTGAAGCCCTAGTAGTAAACTGCTTCTTTAGAATAAACGAAGACTGCAGCGTCTTTCAAGCCAAAGTCACTGCCATTACACAGTCTACTGAAATTATACATGAGAGTAATATCGTCGGAAAAACGATAACTGTTCATATAGACAGCCAGGCAGCCATTAAGGCTCTGGACTCTGCTATAATTCAGTCGAGGCTGGTGAGAACCTGTAAATCACTTTTAAACGAAATATCCAGAGCCAATACGGTGACCCTCAGTTGGGTACCAAGGCATATGGATATCGAAGGGAACGAGAAGGCGGATGAGCGTGCTAGGAGATGGTCGACGCTTCACATATCGCGGGCCCTTCCTTTTGTAGCAGCCACAATCAGTTCTTTAAAGAAAATAGTAGAAAATGAAGCCATCGGTCGTGCAAACAGACGCTGGATTCATCTGGATATGCGTAAGGGCTAGAGCGCTATGGCCGGCCTTAAGCAAGAAGAGATCATGAACACTTGTTAAACTCAGTCGTCATAACGCACGGGTCGTTTCTGGCGTAATTACCGGCTATTGTGTCATTGGCCTTCAGACTAGGTTTGCTGAAGAATGACTATTGTAGAAGCTGCAGAGACGAAGAAGAAATCAAATCTATTCGTCACATGCTGTTTGACTGTCCTGCCCTATTTGTTAAAAGAAAGAGAACTCTTGGCAGTCATTTCTTCTCGGAGCTGGAGGACTTAAGCAATTTGAGCTGGTAGACCTCCTGAGATTTATATTACTATCTCAGTGGTTCTAACAGCGGACCCTATTACAGCGTTCCCAGGGTTAAATGATTGGGCACAATGGACCCGAACTGTAGGTCTAAGTGAGCAGTGATCTTTTGGTCACAAGGCACCCATATACCTAACCTAACCTATGTTGATTAAAAGAGGTACCGTGGTATCCCGAACCATAAAGGCTTCCACTAGGATTCGGTCTTGAAATCGGGGGTGGGGGTTGCGAATGCTGCGATCTTCGTTGTTCAGCCATAGAAAGTTATCGAACAATTGGAGGTGGAGGTGGAAAATTGTATTGGGGCCAGCTAGCACCATCGAATAACTGAATGCTCAGATATTTTTGGAACATATTTTCTATAGACTTGTTAATGGAGTCCATATTTTTACACCCTTTTTGCTCTATTTCTTCCCTAACAAGTTTCCGAATATTGACGTCCGGGGGCTGACAAAAAACTGTCGAGGGGAAGAGACAAAATAGATTTAGACTGATAAGGGTTTTGAGAAAACGAAAAGTTTTGTGGAATTAAGTGGCTTTTGTCTGTCGGGTACAATTTTCTGGTAAGGTTATTAGCAAGGAAAAGGCTTCTGTCCAAAGCGTTAGCTTGCGTCGTTGATCGCGTATTCGGACGACGTCTTTTCGAAACTGCTCCTCTGCTAGGATGACTACTTCGAATTGGGGGATCAACAGCATCCGAATCTAATGGTGTTGCGGCTTATGTGGCAATAGTTGGAGCTCCAGTCGATAAGACACGGTTTATGGAAGATATGGTTACATAAGGTTTCATCTACGGCACAATCAGGAGTGAATGGTTCCTGGCATATGGCACAGGTTAACCCACGTTGCTCATCCGAGAGTACGGTCAAGTTTTCGGTGCTATGCCTTACAGACATTATAAAACAACTAGATTATTTCGTTTACGCTATCTCTTAAAATACTTATAAATAAGATACACTACAATAATATAATAAGGTAGAATATTACAAGATATGCGATATGGTTTTAAATGTTGTTGTTAAAGGGCTCCCGACCCTTGTAGAGTTCCTGCCTGAGACATCGCTGCCTTCCATCCTCTGCGGTCCCGAGCACGCTGCTTCCAGTTGTGAAGACCAAGTTTTCTGGCATCCGCGACAGCTTGGTCTTTGTACCGGAGGTTCGGTCTTCTTCGCCGTCTCGAACCTGGGGGCTGGGATTCGAAGATCCTCTTGGCTGGAGCATTGTTGTCCATTCGCTCGATGTGGCGAGCCAATGTAGTCTGCGTATCTTGGCTTTTTGGACTACATCCACATCCTGGTACGGCTCATAGAGTTCGCGGTTGTATCTTCTCCTCCATTCGCCCTCCTCGCATAAGGGACCTAATATCCGACGAAGTATTTTACGCTCGAAGGTGCCCAATATTTGCTCAGCTTTCTTACTTATCGTCCAGCACTCGGCTCCATACAGCAGGACTGGTAAGATGAGCGTTCTGTAGAGCATTAATTTGGTCCGTCGAGTTAGGAGTTTTGAACCCAGTTGTTTCGCCAAACCGAAGTAGCAGCGGTTTGCTAGGGTTATTCTTCGTCGGATCTCTACAAAGGTGTCATTTGTAGGATTAATATTTGTTCCGAGGTAGGTGAACTCCTTAACTACCTCGAAATTATAGTTATCAACAGTGACGTTCTGCCCAATGTTTTGGACAGATAAATTTTTGTTTGTTGATAACATATACTTTGTCTTGTCCTCATTTACTTCAAGACCAACTCGTTTCGCCTACTCATCAATGGCCGTAAATGCCTCTACGACGGCTTGCCGGGATCTTCCGATGATGTCGATATCGTCTGCGTATCCCAGCAGTTGGACGGATTTGTGAAAGATAGTGCCTTCCGTGTTGACACCTGCCCTGCGCACTATCTGCTCCAACACGATATTGAAGAAATCACATGACAGCGCATCTCCTTGCCTGAATCCGGTGCATGTTTGGAAGAGCTCCGAAGAGTTGTTTCCAAATTGCACAGAGGATCGCGTGTTTTCCAGCGTTACGCGACACATCTGGATAAGTTTTGTCGGTATCCCGAATTGGGCCATCGCCTGGTAGAGCTCAAGACGATGAATGCTGTCATAGGCGGCTTTAAAGTCGATGAAAAGGTGGTGGGTTTCGACTTGAAATTCGTTGGTCTTTTCCAGGTGTTATGTATTTGCCTGAATGGAAGAATCTAACAGCAGCAGCGCACCTACTGGACAGTTCCATTACCATTCCTACCGGCTGTCAAAATCTGTACATGTGTTTCCTCACGTTTTCCTTCCTTCTTCTAGTGTGGCACTCGCATCAATCAGGTTATCTTCCCCCATCTTGTATTTAATCTTAAGTCCTACTTATATTTCTAATAAATTAATGAATTCGAAACAAGAGGACTATTTACTTTTTTCGATATACTCACGCGGATACACGACAGTGGCGACGAGGAGGAGAAATTCACATAAAGCTAAATATTACAGCAATTAATATGGACCCAGTTCAACTACAGTCTCTTTTACAGGCAATTACAGCTGCAATTGAAGCAAACACCACACAGCCACCACCAAGTGAAGCAATACAGCTAGAAAGTTTCAATGAGGATAACGAGAGTTGGGACATATTCATCAAAAGGCTTGAAAACTTTTTTAGCTTGAAGAATTTAACCGGAACGGACGACAGCGTGAATTCCAGCAAAAGGGATTGGCTGATTCACGCGATCGGTCCAAAAACTTTACAGCTTCTTTGCAATCTAACCAGCCCGGACGATCCTAAGACTAAGACGTATGACGATCTAGTCAAACTAGTTAAAGATCATTTACACCCAGCACCAAGCGTAATTGCAGAGCAAAATCGATTCGCGAAACGTATTCAGCATGAGGGGGAAAGCATCGCAAACTTTGTTGCAGATTTAAAGAAAATGTGCAAAAACTGCGAATTCAAATGTGCTTCTTGCAAAGCATCCACGGCCGATGCACACTTAAGGCAACAGTTCATAAGCGGTCTCCGAAATACACACTGGTTGGAGAAGCTAATCCAGCTAAAGGAGCCAAATAATTCTTTCGTCGACTGCGTAAATACTACATTGGCGATGGAATCCGCTCACAAAGATTCCAAGGACATACAAAACCTGCAAACTACATTTTCCATGAACCACCAAAATCAGCTGTCAAAGGTACGTCTACGAAACCCAAACGTACAAAAAACATCATCAAAAGATCAATCATCCCCCAGAGATAGGCGCGACAAGCAGCGGGAAAACAAATCCAATTTTTGTTTCCGATGTGGTAGTAAAGATCATTTAGCAAATACCTGCAAACATGTTCGGACGGTATGTTCGAAGTGCCAAAAAAGTGGGCATTTGGCTCGCGTTTGCATGAGCGGACTGAGGAGTTCACAATTTCCCCAAAATTCAAATAGAAGAACGACGAATAATCAGAACAAACTACAACAAATATCATCCCACACGGAGAAGGATCCCACAAAAGAGGAATTTAAAAAATATTACATAAATAATCTCAGTGAATGCGTTCTTCCGGAGGAGAAGGGTAAGCCGAAGAAAATTATGCTAGAGTTATCTTTGGATGGAGTAACCAAACAGTTAGAATTAGACACAGGAGCGGCAGTGTCTTCGATCTCGCATCAAGAATTTATCGGTGCATGGCCTAGAAAGCGGATTTACAAATCAGCTGTCCCATTCCGGACGTACACTGGAGAGGTTATTCGCCCACTGGGATATACTACAATGCATGTGAAATATGGAGATATAGAAAGAAGTGCAAATATATACATTATGCCGGGCAAGGTGGATGCAATTTTCGGGAGAGAGTGGCTCAAATTATTCCCAGTAAAAGTACCTGAACTACATCAATTGCATGAAATGATTTTACCTCAGAAAAAGGAGAAAATACTGCATGATTTAAAAAGCCAATTCAATAATGTATTTAGATCTGGCGTAGGAAAAATTAATAACTACGAAGCCACACTTTTTATTGATGATAACGTAAAGCCAATTTATGTTGCTGCTCGCAAGGTACCGTACGCACTAAGAGGGAAAATGGAAAAGGAGATTGATCGCTTGGAAAAAGCAGGTATTATTGCGAAAATTAAATACAGTGAGTGGGGCACACCGGTAGTCCCTATCCTTAAGAAGGATGGGTCGATTAGACTATGTGCTGACTACAAAATTACGTTAAATAAGGTTCTTAAGAACCTTCGCTACAACAATGCTTGGAGGCAAGTTCTTTTCAACCTTGGATTTGAGCGAAGCATATTTGCATATGCCAATGGATGAGAAAAGCGCAGAAATACAAACCATTTCAACCTTTCAAGGGGACTATAAGGTAAATCGACTCATGTTCGGCACAAAGGTGGCACCAACGATATGGCAGAGGTACATTTCGCAAACGCTGAGCGGTATCCCAGGCGTGTGTGTCTTTTTCGACGACATTAAGATACAAGGGTCAACCTTCGAAGAACACTTACTCCGCCTTAAGGAAGTACTCCAGAGATTAGACACTGTGGGTCTACGCATCAAGCTTAGCAAATGCAAGTTTTTCGAAGACTCAATCACTTACTTAGGTCATGTCATTTCCGGAAGAGGACTTGAAAAAACTCAGGACAAAATTAAAGCGATTACAGAGGCCCCCACACCGCGAAATGTCACGGAAGTAAGGAGCTGGTTGGGGTTAGTGAACTACTATGGAAGGTTTTTGCAAAATCTGTCTTCGAAACTACACCCTCTGTACAAATTGCTGAAAAAGGATGTAGCTTTCAACTGGAACAAGGGATGTGGAAAAGCATTCAATCTGGTCAAAAAGGAAATCACTTCAGATGTCGTACTCTGTGCTTATGACCCAAAATTACCCATGTCATTGGCTACGGACGCCAGTCCCTATGGATTGGGAGCTGTGTTGTCTCATACATTTCCAGGTGGTCAGGACCGTCCCATCGCTTACGCGTCACGATCTCTATCTGTTTCAGAAAGGAACTACAGCCAGATTGACAAGGAGGCAACGGCTATTTTCTGGGCATTAAAACGTTTCTTTCGATATTGCTATGGCCGTAAGTTCACATTAATTACAGATCATAAACCTCTTGTTGCTATTTTCAGCCCAGATAAGAACTTACCCAGTATGGTGGCGACTCGCATGCTGCATTACGCCCAGTTCTTACAAGGATTTAATTACGACATTGTGTATCGAGCGACGGATAGCCATGGGAATGCGGATGCGCTATCCCGCTTACCCATAGAGTTAACAGCAGAGGAAAGGGAAGAGGATGACATCACACACTATCAAATGCAGCAAATCGAAACTATCCCTGTTACCGAGAGACAAATTGCTAGGGAGACTAGTAAGGATCCAATACTAAGGGATGTGTACAACTGTTTGTGTTTGGGGAAGAAGCTGACCGAGCCAGGATACGAAGGTAAAGATGAACAACTTTCGCTATCAAATGGTACCATCCTTAGGCATAATCGAGTGGTGATTCCCGAAAGTCTGCGGAAGGTGATACTATCAGAATTACATGTGGCTCACGTCGGCATAGTCAAAATGAAAGCACTTGCGAGGAGCTACGTCTGGTGGCCAAACATTGACAAGGAAATTGAGAATTTAGCACGCGAATGTTTTGCATGCAGAAGTGTAATGAAACAGTCATCGAAGAAAGTACAACATCCATGGGAATACCCATCCACTCCATGGCAGAGAATTCATATAGACTTTGCAGGTCCGTTCATGAACAATTATTTCTTAATAGTTGTCGACGCTTATTCGAAGTGGCCAGAGATTATACCGATGAAGGGCATGGCAGCAGGGAAGACAATTGAGGTTTTGCGCGAAATATTTGGCCGGTACGGATTGCCTTTCACTTTGGTCAGCGATAATGGGCCTACGTTTACCTCGGAGGAGTTTAAGAAGTTCATCAGAAGTAATGGAATTCAACACAAGTTCACCGCTCCATATCATCCAGCGACCAATGGCCAAGCGGAGCGATTCGTGCAAAATATGAAGGCCGCACTTCGGAAGATGATGAACGATCCGGGCAGTCTAAACCTCAAACTTACTAACTACCTTATGCGATACAGAAAAGCTCCAAATGCTACAACGGGGGTGTCGCCTTGCACATTGTTCCTGCAACGGGATATTCGCATTGTTCTGGATTTAGTTCAGTCCAACACCAAGGATGACGTCCAAGAAAAGCTGAGGGCAGCATACCCAAGTGGGACGCAGTACCATCCTGGCGATACAGTTCAAGTGAGAAATTACACCAACAAGGACAAGAAATGGGAGTTTGGCAAAATAGTTCGAAGGGATGGATTTCTTCATTATTATATCAACGTACACGGGAAACTCTGGCGAAGACATACTAATCAGATTTTGAAGTGCAGTGTAAATCCAACCGAAGCGATCAAGGACCCCGATCTAGAGATAATTCCAGAATTTACTCCAACACAACCCAATGTCCATGTGTCGCAGTCAACGGGTTTTCCACCATCATCGAAGGACCTCCAATCACCAAAACCTCTACAAGATACCATTCCAGCTGCAGCTCCAGTCTATGAACAAGAAGGTAATGCCAACAAAAATACCATTGAGAAACCAGAACAAGGAAGCGGTTTTGATCAAAACACCACTGAGACATCAGCATTGCGGAGGAGCTCTCGCCTGAGGAAACCAGTGGAGCGTTATACTCCAAATTAGTGGGGAGGACTGTTATGTATTTGCCTGAATGGAAGAATCTAACAGCAGCAGCGCACCTACTGGACAGTTCCATTACCATTCCTACCGGCTGTCAAAATCTGTACATGTGTTTCCTCACGTTTTCCTTCCTTCTTCTAGTGTGGCACTCGCATCAATCAGGTTATCTTCCCCCATCTTGTATTTAATCTTAAGTCCTACTTATATTTCTAATAAATTAATGAATTCGAAACAAGAGGACTATTTACTTTTTTCGATATACTCACGCGGATACACGACACCAGGATTTGTCTGAGTGTGAAAATTTGGTCTATTGTCGATCTGCCGGGCCGGAAGCCACACTGGTACGTGCCGATTAGTGTGCTGCAGAAAGGTTTTAGACGTTCACACAATACGTTGGATAGGATCTTATATGCGACATTTAACAGGGATATGCCTCGGTAGTTCTTACAAGACATAGGATCGCCTTTTTTGAAGATGGGGCATATAGAGCTGATACTCCAGTCGTCGGGCATGCGTTCCTCCATCCATACTTGGTTGATGACTTGATGCATGCACCCTACCAAGACATCACCTCCGTATTTAAAGAGTTCAGCTGGAAGCCCATCAGAGCCAGCGGCTTTGTTGTTCTTCAATTTCCTGATGGCTACATTAACTTCTTCAATACTGGGTGGAGGCGTTGGTTCTTCATTGACTGGAGGTGGGTTCTCGTCTTGCCCTATCACTCTCTCTATTTGCTGCCCGTTAAGCAACTGCTGGAAGTGTTGCTTAAACACATCAACAATTCCCTGTGCATCGGTGACTAGGTTGCCTTCGCCATTTCGAAGAGCCTGCGTTCCGGGCTTGTAGCCAGCTGCCAGCTGCTTGGCTTTTCGATAAAACTGCCGGATGTTGTTGCGCTCGCGAGACTCCTCGATATCCTTGAGCTGGGAAACTGCGTGGTCCCTTTTCTTTTTACGCAGGATACTCTTTTCTTCCCTTCTTCTGGTCCGATACTCCTCTCCCGCTGCTCTTGTTTTGCGCTGCAGCGCTTTCTTGTGTGCATCTTCTGTCACCCTCTTCCGCTGTACGCACTCATCATCATACCAAGGGCTCCTCCTTGGAGGTGGTTGGTAGCCAAGGGTGGTCACGGCTACCTCTTTGATGATGTTGCGGTATTCGGTCCACTGATTGTTAGCGTTTGTGGGGGGTGTATGCACTGCAGAGAGTTTCTCGGCCAGGTGCTCTCTGTAGGCTCTGGCTCCTTCTGGCGTGCTAAGGCGTCCAACGTTAAGCTTGTTTTTCTTGACGGCTCGCAGCTTCTTCTCGTTGGACAGTCGAGCTCTGAATTTAGCTGCAACAAGATAGTGGTCAGAGTCAACGTTTGCCCCTCGAAAGGTACGCACATTCAAGATGTTGGATGCGTGCCTTGCGTCGATTAGCACGTGGTCGATCTGGTTGCGTGTTCGAACGTCAAAGGAAAGCCAGGTTGCTGTGTGGATTTTTAGCCTAGGAAACCTAGTGCTACTTATCACCGTATTACGAGCTGCTGCAAAGTCGATTAGTCGGAAACCGTTGTCTGTTGTCGAATCGTGGAGGCTGTGTTTACCGACTATCCCGCCAAAGATGTTTTCCTTACCGATTTTGGCATTGAAGTCCCCGAGTACGATTTTTACATCGTACTCCGGACAGGCTCCGTAGGCTCCGTCCAGGAGGTCGTAAAATTCCTCCTTGACAGGGTCTTCAGCTTCTTCGGTAGGGGCGTGTGCACATATTAGGCTGATGTTTTGAAATGTGGCTCTGATGCGAATTACAGCCAGACGATCGCTTATCGGCTTAAAATCAATGACTCTTGATCTGAGCCGATTTCCCATGACGAATCCGCATCCTAACATGTGCAGTCTTTTGTGGCAGCTGTAATAAATGTCGCAGCTACGTCTTTTCTGCATACCTGATCCTATCCATCGTATCTCCTGGATCGCAGTAATATCTGCCTTGTACTGCGAGAGGACAGATTCAAGTTTCTGAGCTGCACCCGGAGTGTACAGAGTTTGTACATTCCAGGTGCATACTCGTAGGTCATAGTCCGTGGGCGTTCCGGGTCGATTTGCCAAATGAGGGGGATCGTTATTATTATCCGAGGCGGATGTCTCTCTCATAACTATGGTACTTTTTACGTGGTAGGGAAGTTACCCCGACGACACAACCCCCAACCTGGAGGGCCAGTTCCATGGGTTTTAGCCCCTAGGACCCAGGGCCGGCCGGTCTGAGACCGACATCAGTAGCTCACTTCGGAGGTGCGAGCGCTGCCGTTGACCCATTTAGGGTTCATCCGCCACCATCTCTATTCCATAACCCTGATGAAGTCATGGAAATCCTTACAGATCGAAGTAGCTCATGTAAGGTGTTCAAGCCAAAGATAATTGAACATATCTTAGAATTCTAGTAGTTTTTTCTTTCATGAATTGTTAGATGTCGTTGTGTATAAACTATTTGAGATCGGAAACCGCTCCCCATATTCTTAAACTAATCATACTCTTCCTTCTTGATTTCGACCTCCTCGAGGTAAGACATAGTTCTTAAGCAGAGAAATAAAAGGTTGTACTTATCCCCACGGAAATCTTCTTTTTTTTTCTTTGTCGACAACGACTTCATCGAGCAACCAGCAGGGGTTTCTAACTCACCCCAACATTTGGTCCTTTCAAGCCGAATAGTTTTTTTTACAAAAAAGCAACATCAATTTCATTCGCAAAGTACATTTTTGCATGAAAAAAAGGAGTAACACATCGGCCGCATCGTAAGAGAGATTCCATCGTACATACATACATACATATATCCATCGATCGTCGAATGTGTTCACCATCCTCTCTTCGCATTATCATCTCTTAGGACATTGTCGAAGATCCATAAACTGTGCAACAAATATACAAGATCCCTGCATCACCGTCGTACAAAAACCAAAAAACCGCTCTCCGAACCTCTATCATCATAGAAGATCATCAGCATCTTCCCCCCACACGATCAACGACCATATCAGCCAGAAAAGCATATCCCCAAACTGATGACCAAAGTCCGCACATAAGAGACTTACACCGCTCTCCACTGATCGACAGCATAAAGCAGCATACCAAGCCGTATCAACACATCAGGCGTTCAAGTTCATCCAAAGGGCATACCTACTCCAAAAAAAACATCATTTGGCAAACACCAGTGTGAAATCTTGCCCCCACATCCACCACACCTACTAGTTAAATCTACGAAAATCTTTAATGTGCTCTCTACGAGTCATTACACAAGAGAAAAATCAGTCATCAATCAACGCCTCGCGCTGTTAAGATCGTCGCAGTGCAAGAGTCCCAGACGCTCCTCAACCTACCAAAGGGCAGCGGGAAGGAAACCAACCCAGCAGAAGGCAGAACAGAAGCAGCAAAATCAACCCAATTGTTAACAGGTGCGTGCATTTTTTATAATTAGTGCAATATCAATTTAAGTAGAGTTTAATAAAAAAAAATATATACTTTATTTCGAGTGTTGTGCATGAATGAAGGATTACAAAGCTGGGTATTGATTGAAATTTAAAGTGAAGAGTGATTTACAGTAGCAAATTAGCTTTTTTTCGTAACAAAATATTGTAGTTTACGCGTTTTTTGGTATTTACATTTTTTTTTTGAGGCAAGATTTTCTGATTATTGTTATCATCATGTCTGAGTTGGAGAATTTTATCGCTGCAGCAGATCAGCTTATGGAATTTCAGTGTACTTTCCAAGAAATACCAGTGGTAGAACATTCACTTAGCTCTTTAGAAGCACATAAAATCGAACTTAAAGAGCTTTGGTGCGATATTAAAAACTGTTATACACTTTACTTGCGTTCTGATACGGTTGATGATTTAGAAGCAATTAAAACTAAATATCGGTTGTCGTCTACTACCTACATAAATTGCTTAAGTGAAATAATTGAAATGTCTACTAAGCTAAACATTATTAAAGAAGACAGTGTTCCATATGTTTCTTATCCTAAATCAAGTCCAGAACAGTGCATAAAGGTTCCACCTTGTGACACTGAAACATTTTACGGTGATTATCTTACCTGGCCTTCGTTCAGAGACATGTTTACCGCAGTTTATATAAACCACCCGAAATTATGTTCGGTTCAAAAATTATTTCACCTTCGTTCGAAAACGAAGAAGGAAGCAAACGATTTTGTTTCCAAATTTCCGTTAACCGCAGATAGTTTTGAGTTTGCTTGGAAGGCTCTCTCGGATCAATACGAGAATAGGAGAATTCTGGTGAACAACCAGTTAAAGAAGCTTTTTAATTTAACCGCGATTACAGTCGAATCGGGAAAAAGTATTAAAGATCTTCAGCGGGAAATAAATGATTGTTTAGCAATTCTCGAAGCCCATAAGATCTCTACGACGTCTTGGGATCCTATACTAGTGTATCTGTGTTCTAATCGGTTACCAGAAAATACTCTAGCATTATGGGAACAATCAATTCAGAAACCACGAGATATTCCGTCGTGGGGTGAAATGGATTCCTTTTTGACGAGCCGGTACCGTGTGCTCGAAACAGTATCCGATATTAAGTATCGTTTCAAACCAAAATTCCAAAACTCTCAGCCCCATAAAGAAAAACATAAAGCTTTTCATTCAAAAGCAAATAAATTTATTTGCAAACTTTGTAATGGTTCTCATTCTCTTCGGCAATGCCAAACATTTTTACAATTGAGTATTATGGATCGAATTTCCAAAGTCAATTCGTTAGGTTATTGTACAAATTGCCTATCCTCCACTCACCTGCAAAAGGATTGCAAAAGTATTCATACCTGTATGCAGTGTAAACAAAGGCACCATACACTTTTGCATTCGACTCAGATAAACGCCAATAAAAATATTTCTTCATTCTCGGGAATTGTAAATCCGTTACAACCCCAATCTCAAACTATACAGTCCACTGAAAATTCAAATGCCTATCAAGTTCAATCTTACTTTTCTCGTAATTACAAACGGATTCTTTTAGCAACCGCGTTGATTGATGTCCATCATTTGGGAAGTAAATTCACTTTGCGCGCGCTTCTAGATACAGGTTCAGAAGTCACGTTTATATCCGAAGATGCGCAAAGAAGATTGAATCTACCTGTGAAGCCAATACATGCTCAAATCTCCGGGATGAGTGCCATGGTGACTACCACTGCATCAAAGTTGTGTTCATTGTGTATAGGTTCGAAATATGTTCCAACTTTCACTATTTTTGCAAACGCTATCGTTCTTAAACGCCTTACAGGTGATTTACCATCATGTATGATACATCGACAAGAGGTTTCCTCACCAATAGAATTCGAGCTCGCAGATCCCTACTTTTATGAAAGTTCTAAGATAGATATGGTGATTGGTTCAGACTTGTATCCTTCAATTGTCTTAGAAGGACTGAAGTCTAATGTTTTGGGATCTCTGGTAGCCCAAAATACCATATTTGGATGGGTACTCTCAGGACCTCTTTTAGAAAAGCATGTTAGTTCCTTTTCGACATTTTTGTCCTATTTTTGTGAAACTTCAATAGATCAACAAATTGCGAAATTTTGGGAAGTTGAGGAGATATCAGAGAGAAATTCTCTATCGAGCGAAGATATTTATTGCGAGAATCTTTACCACGAAACAACTACTCGAAACGCCGACGGTCGAAGTGCTTCAAGAATATGTCTCACTTGGACATATGCAGGCTGTTCCATCTGAAGAGATTATTAAAAATAATCAGTTGTCTACCTATTATTTGCCCCATCATGCGGTTATAAAACCAAGTAGTACTACAACAAAGGTTCGTGTAGTTTTTAATGCTTCTTGTCCATCTAGCAACGGAAACAGCTTAAACGATATGCTGTACACTGGCCCGGTCTTACAAGCCGACTTAACAACACTGATTTTAAAATGGCGTTTCTATCGTTACGTTTTTAATGCGGACATCGAAAAGATGTATCGCCAAATCATTGTTCATCCTGAACATTCGTCTTACCAGCGAATCTTATTTTGGAAATCGGATAATAGCAATAGTCCTTTTCAGGACTATGAGCTAAAGACCGTAACCTTTGGTATGAATTGCGCTCCGTATTTAGCTATCCGTACATTGCTACGTCTCGCAGATGATGTGCAATCTTATTTACCTATGGCTTCGTCAATTCTCAAAAATGAATTTTATGTCGATGACGTGCTTTCTGGAGCGCATGAGGTAGAGACAGCTCTTCAAGCTCAACGTGAATTGATAGATGCTTTAAGCTCTGCAGGATTTTTTTTGAGGAAATGGACATCCAATTGCTTGGACTTGATTAAAGAATTCCCAGCTTCGCATCTCTATAATCAAGACTTTCTCAAATTAGAGGATAAAAGTATCTCAAAAACTCTTGGGATTCAATGGAATGCCAGATCTGATAGTTTTCACTTCTTTTTTTCTATATTAGAAGGAGACCGGCTCTTAACTAAAAGAGCTGTACTTTCAGTGATAGCAAGGCTTTTCGATCCAGCAGGATGGTTGGCTCCTGTGCTAATTACTGCAAAAATAATCATGCAGCAAATCTGGCGTGATGGGACGTCTTGGGACACACCCCTTGTGCCTCTTACGTGTCAGCGCTGGAAAACCTTTTTTGCCGCGCTTCAGGACATACAAAGGGTTCAAATTCCTCGGTGGATTCTTTACAGTCCGAATGATAGTATCCAAATTCATGGGTTCTGCGATGCTTCTGAGCAAGCCTATGCTGCAACGTTTTATGTGCGCATTAAACATCATTCTGGCAGCAGGTCTTCTAACCTTTTATGTGCCAAAAGCAAAGTAGCTCCAGTCAAACAAGTCCCATTGCCAAGATTGGAACTATGTGGTGCAGTCTTGTTGTCAAAACTTTTTCGCAAAGTCATCACAGAACTTTCCTGTCCGAATTATGAACTTTTTATGTGGACCGATAGTTCTATAGTTTTGGTATGGTTAAATAAGCCTTCTAGCTCGTGGAAAACCTTTATAGCAAATCGAGTCTCCAAGATACAGTCGTACGTTCCAAATACAAATTGGACGCACGTTAGATCTGCTGACAATCCAGCGGATTTAGCTACTAGAGGTCTCTCGCCAACGGACCTTCAGGCGAATGATCTGTGGTGGCACGGTCCCAAGTGGCTTTGTCAACCTCAATCTTCTTGGCCGGAATCAATTTTAAAACGACCTAATGATAGCGATCTCGAAATGAAACCAATAAAGGTAAATCATACTATAGTACTGCCTAATATTGAAACAATTGTTGAACGATTTTCTTCCTGGTCTAGGGTATTGCATGTTTTATGCTATATTTTGCGTTTTTATCATAGAACCAGTCCTCGTTTTAAGAATACGTTCTCTATCACAACCAAGGTCGTAACTCAAAACGAAATTTCCTACTCTAAAAACTTAGTTATTCGGTTAACTCAAAGTTTTTACTATCAGAATGAATACTCAGCTCTTTTAAAAAACGAGTCCATATCAAAAAAGAGCAAACTAACCAATTTAAATCCCATTTTAGACCAAAATCAAATACTTCGGTCAAATGGAAGGCTCACCTGTTCTACTTTATCTTTCAACGAAAGATATCCAATTATTCTGCCTTATCAAGCGAACATAACTGCTCTTTTCGTAAAGTTTGTCCACGAAATTTCACTTCATGGTGGTAACCAGCTTGTGGTCCGCCTTATTCGAAGTGAGTTTTGGATACCAAAATTGAAAAACCTAGTAAAAGGGCACATCCGTTCATGTAAAATATGTATTATTCAAAAAAAGAAAGTACAAACCCAGATAATGGGCGCATTACCATTAGAAAGAACGCAAGTTTCGTCACCATTTAACATAACAGGAATTGATTTCGCAGGTCCCTTTCTTATACGAAGTTCTTTAGGGAGAAACTGTCGGCTAACTAAGGCATATGCCTGTATCTTTGTATGTTTCGCTACTAAGGCTATTCATCTAGAAGCAACTAGTGACTTATCCACGCAATCATTCTTAGCGGCTTTAAGTCGGTTTATTGCTCGGCGCGGAATGCCGAAAACTATATTTTCAGACAATGGCACCAACTTTGTCGGAGCCAGTAAAGTTCTTGCGAACGACTTTAAGCTATTTATGCGAACTATCTCCACCGAAGTGTCCAAAAGATACATGTGTCAGAATTTGGAATGGAAATTCATACCTCCTGGCGCTCCTCATATGGTTGAGTCTGATATACGGACTCAAAATGGAGTCCTCACTCGTCCAATTACTAAAATTTGCATATTGACTCACTCTTAGCTATATTTTTCCCATTATCTACTCAGTGAATTCATTCATTTATGGCGTCCATACTTATATTTGAATCATTATATTTTCTTAAAGCAGAAGGTAAGAATATAAACCTTTAAGATATTGCACTTTTTTATAAATACTGCTCGCTACTTACTGTATTTTATAAAGTTGTATATTGTATTCCTAAACTGTAACTCAATATGTATCTTTTTATTGCGTGAGTGGTTTCCGAGGTTCAAATAGCTACATTGAAATTAGTATTTTTTGCAGCTACTGCTGCAAGGCGGCCGGCAATGTTCAAGCCAAAGATAATTGAACATATCTTAGAATTCTAGTAGTTTTTTCTTTCATGAATTGTTAGATGTCGTTGTGTATAAACTATTTGAGATCGGAAACCGCTCCCCATATTCTTAAACTAATCATACTCTTCCTTCTTGATTTCGACCTCCTCGAGGTAAGACATAGTTCTTAAGCAGAGAAATAAAAAGTTGTACTTATCCCCACGGAAATCTTCTTTTTTTTTCTTTGTCGACAACGACTTCATCGAGCAACCAGCAGGGGTTTCTAACTCACCCCAACAAAGGTGTTCGCCAAAAACCGTCCATGGATTCCGCCGTTGATTCCATCTAGAGAATTCATCCGCCTTCTATCCTCCTTCTGAGGGCTCTTGTTAGACTTCTGAGACGTGATACTCGTTCAGGTCAACAAGAGATGCCTCGTCCGGTCCTACATGTGTGCCAAAGTTCACCCAGATGTACTCGCGCAGGTCCGAGTGTTTAACTACACATGCGTAGACGGATTTGGTATACGCTCATCGTTAGTTCACTACTATGTAGCTATCCAGAGGGCACCACGAGGAGGTGATGATGCGACATTTTACCGTATGTATGTTTTAAATGCATACTGTTTATATTGTAGATCAAATTCATATACATTATGAGGTCTCACTTCCAAGGCCTGGTCAGGTGGTCCAGACGAATTTGTGGTACTATTATGTAAAAATGAAAACTATGACTCTAATAATAGATTAGAAATATTTAATTGGTTTTTTGATCTTTACTGTCGAGGTCGCTACACCAAGCATTACGTTCTCAGTATGACGATATTCCAAGACAGCTTGACCAAAAATAAATGACTGGAAAAAAGAATACTGCAGGTCCAAAAAGAATTCAGTGACCCCGGTCGTCATAAACTTTTTTGGCTTTATAAAACGCTATTCCAAAGGCTTGATAGAATTATCGAAACTGCAGGTAGATATTTATGAACTGAAACTAGTAAAATTATGGGCAGATATTGTAGGCAAAAGATATTTGTTGTTTGAAAGAAAAAAAAGATATATAAAACTTTTCGATCCGCAACACTTGCGTTGGGCGCCATATATGTAATTGAGGCGTTTGTGAGGATGAGATTGGGGAAGGGGTGGAAGAGAATGATGATCCCACAAGGGACAGAAAAAACTCTGTGGAAGAAGGACTAGGATAGAAGCGGATGAAAGGAAGAGGAACAGGAACTTTCGGCTACTCGGGCGCGAGCCAAAGCTCGCCGGTGGGTGGATTCTTGCACTAGAGCAGTCGAGAAATGGAAATGGAAACGCAAAAGAAGCTAGAAGATAATAAAAAAAAACTATAAGAAAAAAAACTGAACTTATTATAGAATTCTATACATTTTTCTTCGATTTCAAGTCTAATACAAACATTTTAAGTGAACTAGATATATGTATGTATAGATATAAAAACAACAAACAAAAAAGGAAAACGAAAGAAGCGCATGTTTTGGCAGAAGTCTATTTTTATAGAGAGATTCATATGTGTCTGAATGCGGGAAAAGATGCATGCCGAAAGAAGAAAACAAAATATATATACATATATAAATTGCTAAAACGCTGGCTTTCCTGTGCATCCGCGTCGTCAGGCCTGTCGATCGAAGCGCTGATATTCTAAACGAATACCTTGAATCTGGAGATCACTACTCACTGTACTTAAGGAATCAAGCACGACGACAAAACTATGTGTTGTGTTTGATGCATCATGGAAGACATCTGATGGATCTTACAACCCGACATCATTGATCTTGTCGCGAAGTGGAGAAAATTTAAAATAGCATTCTCAGCAGACATCATCATGATGTATAGGCAAATTTGGATGGCAGAAGAAGACACCCGATACCAACTTACGTTGACGACCTCTTATATGGAGCAGACAACGAAGAAGACGCTATGGAAATCCAAAGAGATATCCTATCGACACTTGGATCAGCTGGATTCCCCCTTCACAAATGGGCCGGCAACTCTACATCAATATTGGAACGGATAACGGAAGATAGAGAAATAAATTTACCCCTACATTTTGATTCACCAGATGCCATTAAAACTCTAGGAATACAATAGCACCCAGCAAAGGACACATTTACGTTTAAAATAGACTTACCCGACTCTGGCTGCCCTATATATTTGCAAAAAGGCAGTAGGCCCCACTTGGGGCCTGCAACCAAAAATCATGCACTGGTTGTACACATCGGTAATAAAACCGATACTCATGTATGTAGCACTGTCCTGGAGAAGACCTCCAGCCTAATCATAATGAAAAAAACTCAACGAGTAGCTTGTCTCAGTATTACTGGAGGACTGAGAACCCCTCTCACTGCAGCGCTCCAAACAATGCTCCACCTACTTCCAACTGACATCGTCAGCAAACAACTGGCTGCCTGCTCAGCAATAAGACTGAGAAGTTCCAAACAATGGAAACAACAACATACTGGACACGCCAGAATACTTTTGATGCACCGCCATCTTCCAAAGGTAAACGACCACTTGCCCACTGAACACAACTTCAACATGGGCTACAAAAGCATAATACCCGACAGAGCAGAATGGACACAACGGGAGGTCCTTCACCATGAATCGCTGACAATCTTCACGGACGGCTTCAAAACCGAAGAAGGAGTCGATGCTGGCATCTTTTCAAAAGATCTGGACATTCACCTCTCCTTCAGCCTTCCTAGCTACTGCGGCCGAAGTCACTGCCATTCGTCAGGGAGCTGACTGGCTGGCGATTAGTGCAGTATCAGTATCGGATATTGTCATATACATCGACAGCCAAGCGGCCATCAAATCCCTCGGATCCAGCACAACGAGATCCAAGGCAGTGAAGGACTGCCGCGTATCTCTGAACGAGATAGTGGGACAGTACAACCTCACCCTTTGCTGGGTAACGGGTCACTGTAATATACCAAGGAATTGTGTGGCTGACAACTGGCCCGATGGGGCTCCTCAGGTCTAAACAGCATAAATGTAACCGATATCGAGGCGCCAGCGTCCTATGCTAAATACCTTGTCCATGCCGACGCGCTGAGAGAAGCCAACCATCAGTGGGAACAGCTCGGCCACTGTAACACTGCACGGCTGCTTTGGCCCACGCTAAATGAAACCAGGTCCATCGGACTTCTGAAACATAAGAGCGAAACCCTCTCCAAATTCGTAAAAACCCTCACCGGAAACCGTGCCATAGGAAGGCATGCCCAAAGACTTCGGTAGAAGTTGTAGAGATGAAGAAGAAGAGGAGACTATCAGTCACCTCCTATGCACGTGAAAGGCCACACTAGGTGAATACCTATTCAACGATCTAAGTGATCCAAACAATGATCATCGAGGGCTGGTTCCAACCAACCAACCAACCCGACATTAAAGGGCACACCAAACGTTCCGTCTTAGCAGACATAGCTCGTCTCTTCGATCCACTTGGATGGATTTCACTTTGCATCCTTAAGGCGAAGTTGATCCTCCAACAATTGTGTCGAAATGAATCCTCCTGGGATTCCCCACTTCCAGATGAAGAAGGATTGGCTTAAACGTAGAACTGGACTGAGAAGTCTTAAGAATGTCGAAATTCCTCGCTGGTTTTGACATTTAAGCACGGACTCAGTCCAATTACATGGCTATAGCGACGTCTCTGAGAACGCCTATGCAGCCGTCATCTACGCTCAAGTCGTTAAAAAGGGTGGAGAACAAATATCCATCATCCCTTCAAAAACAAGAGTAGCCCCTGTGAAGCAGATTTGCCTCCCACGCCTGGAACTTTGTGCTGCTCATCTCTTAGCAAACCTGTTGCATAGAATTACCAAATCTATGCAATTCAACAACGTGGAAACATACGCATGGTCCGACTCAACCATCTGACTTGCATGGATACGTGGAGACCCATCAACACGCACAACATTTGTAGCAAATCGGGTGGCAGAAATCCAGCAACTGACTCAACCAACCATCTGGCAACATGTGAGTACAAGGACAATCCAGCCGACATTTGATCTCGCGGACTCTCTCCAGCAGAGCTCATCAACAACGCAAAGCGGTGGCGCGGGACCAAATTACTGCAGGGCTTCATAATGCAGGATCACCCAGCAGAAATTTTTATTGACACCGACTTAGAAACTAAAAGACAAAGAGAAAATAATGTAATGTTCTATACCAAAAAAATAGTAAACATACATACCAATTTTATATACCTTGTATCGCACTGCATAGTATTCAACAATACCTTCCAACGAATAATTCGACTAGTAGCCATATGGAGGAGATACTTCTTAAACTTTCGTGGTAATAGGTCCAAATTACCACTTAACTCTCACCCACTCACCGCAGATGAATTAGAATCATCTAAGTTTCAGTTGATAAGGTGGGCCCAACTGGAATTGATTACAACTGAAATAGAAGCACTTACGGCAAGGAAACCGCTTCCCAAGGGCAGTACGATTCGTAGCCTAAACCCTTTCCTCGACGCTAACAACATTTTACCTGTAGGAGGAAAACTTACCAACTCAACACTTACCTCTGATTAACGGCATCCAGTCATCCTCAAGGAAACGCATCACTTCACCAACCTTCTCGTCAGCCACATACATTTTAACACGCTTCAAGGTGGTCGACAAATTATGATGGGATTAATCCGAAACACGGCATCCAGTCATCCTCAAGGAAACGTATCACTTCACCAACCTTGTCGTCAGACACATACATTTTAACACGCTTCAAGGTGGTCAACAAATTATGATGGGAGAAATCCGAAACACATTTTGAGTCACCAATCTCAAACGTATAGTGAAATCAACCATATATCGATGTGTACGCTGTCACCGATATAACGCGAAAATGCGAGGTCAACGGATGTGAAGTCTACCAGCTGAACGAGTGACCGTATCGAGACCTTTCACTAACACTGGAGTGGATTGCGCGGGCCCTATGGACATAAAACTATGGAAGGGCCGATGTACCAAATCATCCAAAGGATACATTACTGTTTTCGTCTGTCTGTCCACAAAGGCAATCCACATTGAACTGGTGAGTGATCTGAGTTCAGCCGCTTTCATCGTAGCATATTGGCGTTTCACATCAAGACGATGAATCTGCAGTAACTTGTTCAGTGACTGCGGCACCAACTTTAAGGGGGCAAACAATATATTTAAGACTGACAACAAGCTTATCACCACAGAATGGTCAGCCGAAGTTGCCAAAAACTTAGCTGCACAAAACACCAATTCGCATTTCAACCCGCCAGCATGACCACACTTTGGAGGACTCTGGGAAGCTGGCGTATAAGGGCCCTAATATCCGACGGAGTATTTTACGCTCGAAGGTGCCCAATATTTGCTCAGCTTTCTTACTTATCGTCCAGCACTCGGCTCCATACAGCAGGACTGGTAAGATGAGCGTTCTGTAGAGCATTAATTTGGTCCTTAGAGTTAGGAGTTCTGAACCCAGCTGTTTCGCCAAACCGAAGTAGCAGCGGTTTGCTAGGGTTATTCTTCGTCGAATCTCCACAAAGGTGTCATTTGTAGGATTAATATTTGTTCCGAGGTAGGTGAACTCCTTAACTACCTCGAAATTATAGCTATCAACAGTGACATTCTGCCCAATGTTTTGAACAGATAAATTTTTGTTTATTGATAACATATACTTTGTATTGTCCTCATTTACTTCAAGACCAACTCGTTTCGCGTGCTCATCAATAGCCGTAAATGCCTCTACGACGGCTTGCCGGGATCTTCCGATGATGTCGATATCGTCTGCGTATCCCAGCAGTTGGACGGATTTGTGAAAGATAGTGCCTTCCGTGTTGACACCTGCCCTGCGCACTATCTGCTCCAACACGATATTGAAGAAATCACATGACAGCGCATCTCCTTGCCTGAATCCGGTGCATGTTTGGAAGAGCTCCGAAGAGTTGTTTCCAAATTGCACAGAGCATCGCGTGTTTTCCAGCGTTACGCGACACATCTGGATAAGTTTTGTCGGTATCCCGAATTGGGCCATCGCCTGGTAGAGCTCAAGACGATGAATGCTGTCATAGGCGGCTTTAAAGTCGATGAAAAGGTGGTGGGTTTCGACTTGAAATTCGTTGGTCTTTTCCAGGATTTGTCTGGGTGTGAAAATTTGGTCTATTGTCGATCTGCCGGGCCGGAAGCCACACTGGTACGTGCCGATTAGTGTGTTGCAGAAAGGTTTGAGACGTTCACACAATACGTTGCATAGGATCTTATATGCGACATTTAACAGGGATATGCCTCGGTAGTTCTTACAAGACATATGATCGCTTTTTTTGAAGATGGGGCATATAGAACTGATACTCCAGTCGTCGGGCATGCGTACTTGGTTCATGACTGGATGCATGCAGCTTACCAAGACATCACCTCCGTATTTAAAGAGTTCAGCTGGAAGCCCATCAGAGCCAGCGGCTTTGTTGTTCTTCAATTTCCTGATGGCTACATTAACTTCTTCAATACTGGGTGGAGGCGTTGGTTCTTCATTGACTGGAGGTGGGTTCTCGTCTTGCCCTATCACTCTCTCTATTTGCTGCCCGTTAAGCAACTGCTGGAAGTGCTGCTTAAACACATCAATAATTCCCTGTGCGTCGGTGACTAGGTTGCCTTCGCTATTCCGAAGAGCCTGCGTTCCGGACTTGTAGCCAGCTGCCAGCTGCTTGGATTTTCGATAAAACTGCCGGATGTTGTTGCGTTCGCTGGACTCCTCGATATCCTTGAGCTGGGAAACTGCGTGGTCCCTTTTCTTTTTACGCAGTATTCTCTTTTCTTCCCTTCTTCTGGTCCGATACTCCTCTCCCGCTGCTCTTGTTTTGCGCTGCAGTGCTTTTTTGTGTGCATCTTCTGTCACCCTCTTCCGCTGTACGCACTCATCATCATACCAAGGGCTCCTCCTTGGAGGTGGTTGGTAGCCACTGGTGGTCATGGCTACCTCTTTGATAATGTTGCGGTATTCGGTCCACTGATTGTAAGCCTTTGTGGTGGGTGAATGCACCGCAGAGAGTTTCTCGGCCAGATGCTCTTTGTGGGCTCTGGCTCCTTCTGGCGTGCTAAGGCGTCCAACGTTAAGCTTGTTTTTCTTGACGGCTCGCAGCTTCTTCTCGTTGAACAGTCGAGTTCTGAATTTAGCTACAACAAGATGGTGGTCAGAGTCAACGTTTGCCCCTCTAAAGGTACGCACATTCAAGATGTTGGATGCCTGCCTTATGTCGATTAGCACGTGGTTGATCTGGTTGCGTGTTCGACCGTCTAAGGAAAGCCAGGTTGCTGTGCGGATTATTAGACTAGGAAACCTAGTGCTACTTATCACCGTATTACGAGCTGCTGCAAAGTCGATTAGTCGGAAACCGTTGTCTGTTGTCGAATCGTGGAGGCAGGGTTTATCGACTATCCCGCCAAAGATGTTTTCCTTACCGATTTTGGCATTGAAGTCCCCGAGTACGATTTTAACATCGTACTCGGGACAGGCTCCGTAGCACAAATAACCTACTACTAGATAGTCCACTTCGAAAATCCTCTCCCATGTGACAGATAAAGTGAACCCTGGTTTTATTGGTATTGCAGGCAAAAAAACGCACACTAGAAAAACTAGGGTTTGGGATATCTGTCACATGGGAGAGGAATTTTAAAGAAAAAAAATCGGAAAATTGAGAGAAATTAAGAAATTCGGGAGAGGATGCTATGTTCAATAAACAACTACGGGAAATATTTTTCGTTTCGTGGTGAATCTGTTAAAAATATAAAATTTAAAATTTAACGTCTTTTTTCAAACGTTTATGCTAGTTTTTAAATTGGAAACTAAATAAAAACATATTTATGTATCACAACATACCCAAAAATAATTTAATTTCTTTTGTTTTGTACTTTGAACAAATATCAAGTACGTTTATCATATATTTTAGTTCGAATAAAAACAAGAAAATGTTTAATAACAGGAAATGTATGTGTGATAGGTAAAACTTACCTTGTGTATAAATTAGAATATTAAAAAGTGGCGATTGTGTAAGGTTTGAGATTTCTGGTTAAAAAAAAGTATTCAAAAACTCACTAATTCGAGTACAGCGAAACTCTTTTTATTTTTTATCATGATATTCAGACAGATTGGACAAAACAGTTCCCGTAATTTTTGTAATTTTCAAAAAAATATTTTAAACAAAATCATATAACATTTAAAATCCTGACGTAATCGTCAATAACCCAACTTTACTCAAGTAGGTGTTGGGTTTTGAAAAGCACATATTTAACCTAATAAAATGTATTAGCAATAAACTAAATCCAAACAGAAGAATTAGACTTATTTCTTCATTTAAGTACTATACAATTTCAAAACCAAGACTTTGAACATGTTCGAATCAAACGATTCTATTGTTGACCACTAGTCGTCTGTAAAATTTATCATAAACTTACAATATTAATCTATGATCTGTTTTTAACTCTCTAAATATATAATACGATTTTTTTTAATGAAAATAATCGAACTGAAGTTTATTTTAATTCTTTTGGTTTTTCGAGCACATATAATTCCAACGCAAACATAATCTTGTAAGTATATATACTTTGAACAATAAACAAATTAATGGGAAAAAAAGCTAAAGCATACGATAAATAAAACTATTTCACAAGTAAATATATATCACAAGTAAAATAATCAAACAACAAATAATTATTACATAAATTACGCATGCACTTGCAACAATTCTATAGTTCCATAATACAAATATTTTTATTTCTCGCCACATTTATAAATTATTATACGAAAAATATTTTTTTAACATCCTAAATTCACCACCGCACTTTCCAAACACAGCCCCCACGGCTCACCACCTTTGTTTAGTGTGGGCAGATAGGAAATTTACATCTCCAATTCCCTTTTTTTTAGTGACAAAAATGGGGCAAAATTGTAATTATTTTCTTTTGCAGCAAATTGCCTTGCTAGAGAAATTAAATTTTAATCGGAAATGTATACAAATAAAAATAGATCTTCACCTCGTCAAGAGTTCGATCTTAACACGCCAGCTACATAATCCGTTTTTTGGACCTGTAGATGGGTTGTTTAAACTTCAAATCTTTCATCACACGTATTCACCGATACGAAATAAAGAGAGGATATTCTTACGCTCAATTTTTGGTGTTTTAGGGAAGAGTGGGGGGAGTGGACTATCTATTAATGGGTTATTTGTGCTCCGTAGGCTCCGTCCAGTAGGTCGTAAAATTCTTCCTTGACAGGGTCTTCAGCTTCTTCGGTAGAGACATGTGCACATACAGTGATCAGCAAAAGTATTCGTAATAATGGGTAAACATGGGCTAAAGGACTAGTAGCTTGGTTTCTTCCATGCAACGAAGGCTACAAGCAGTTTAAAAACAACGGGGTTATCCTACTAAGTACTAATCGCATGCAAATCAGACCTTCAAGCTACTTAATACCAATTTTACGAATATTTTTGCGGTGCGTAAAATCAATGGATTACTTTTATTTATTTTGTATTATTTATTGTATCTTATTTATTATTATTTTTTTATTTTGAATCGCTAAGAAAATAAGAAGGAATTGAATTAATAAAGTTTTAAGTTTGTACACATATAATTTTTTTGTTTATTCCAATAAAAAGCAAAACAAAGTCAATTACGAATATTTTTGCTGATCACTGTATTAGGCTGATGTTTTGAAATGTGGCTCTGTTGCGAATTACAGCCAGACGATCGCTTATTGGCTTAAAATCAATAACTCTTGATCTGAGCCCCTGCTTGGGATCACTGTCGAATGTGGAATAGGTGTGAGGATGGATATATGCAAAGTTTTTTTTAGAGTGAAACAATCTTTTGGTTTTGAAAAAAAAAAAAAAAAAATGCATATTCCAAATCCAACTGTGATCCCAATTCATATTACAAAGTTACATAATACAAATATTTTTATTTCTCCTTTATTTATAATTTATTAGACAAAAAACATTATTTTAACATCGTAGATTCTCCACCGCGCTTTCCAATTTTTTTCTTTAGCTTTGCTAGGTAAGTCAAATTGAGTCAACTCCATTTGAACTCGATGTGCGTTTATATGAATTACAAGCCGATTAGAACCTGGATTCTATTCGCCATATAAACGTAGAAATAGGCAGTAGTCTTACATTGCCCACCTTAAAATTTTGTAAAGTACGCGGAGTTGCAATTTTTTTCCGTGAATACATGTGATCCAACGTGCGAACAAGACGTAAGTATAAAAACAATTGTGGTGTCCCTTTCTTTCCTGTTCTAGGTTGTTTGTTGTTGACTGTCTAGTTTAGTTCTTCTATGCCATAGACAAATTAAACTATATAGATTGTTTACTCAAACTTCCCCTGCCCCCTTATTGCTGGAAAAAGGAGGAGCCTAATTATCATGTTTATGAATAAATGTGAAGTAGCGTATGACCTAGACCTAACTATTATTTTTTTATCAGGTTATCTCTTTCATTCTCTTTGAGCAAACATCTTTTTCCGGTTGTTATTCCATTAACAACAACTAATTGTATGTAAAAAAAATGGCTGCGGCCATGGATGCTAAAAAAATCGCCGGATTTTGTAATTGTGTGTGTGAAATTAGTGAGGCCCCATGTGATTTGGCTTGAACGTCAGAATACAATGGCAAAATCTAGCGGATTTTAGCTTGGGTTAGCGAATGCGTCAAACCATCTGAAGTTGTTTGTCTTATTTAGATTTGTCTATGGAATGCTATTGACGCCAGTCAAAAAGATTCAGAAAAAAGTGGAGTTCTTAAATTGTTAATATTAATTTGCTGATGTAAGTGGCGTTTTATTAACACATTATTCTCAAACAGCTTTTGTCGGCTTAACAACTTTGCGTAATCGGTATTTTTTGTAATCGAAATAATAAATTTACAGTGAAAAAACTTTGTTAACTCAGTAGGTGAGTTTTTCGACTGAAGAACGAAAGGAGATAATTAGTAATTGCGGTATTAATACCACGTTCTCGCGTTAAAAAAATTTAATTTACCTGAATAATCGGCAGTAACAAATTATTCCGGATCTGATAAATTTGAAAACAAAGTTGAAAGCAATATTTTGGCGCTCACCTACTGTTGAGGCATAATAAAATGGGAAATGGTCTAACATGAATGAAATGTTAAGAATTGTTAAGTAATTTGGAAATTGTAGAACTTAGTAGGTATAATATCTAACGAAGAAGAAACTACATACATATCTGTACGGGATTTCATATATTTTATGTGCTTCTAAGTAATCCGTGAGTGGAAATCCAAAATAACTCAATCTTTATTATCATATGGTTTCGTACACAAATATTACATTGGGCATTGACATTTAGGGCTTATTTTGAAGTATATTTATGTATGTACATATACTGACCATTGCACTTTGCTTGAGTTCAGATTTATTTTTCAATTTAAATACATATCATTGCTGACTAGTTTTTTTTATACATATATATAAAATTAAATAAAAATTATCAAACTAAAACTTCCTTTGTCGAGAATAAATGAAAAGCCTTCAACCACACATGTTTCACAATTGACTTTTTGTGAGTTTGACGAGAAAAATTGGTGGAAAATCGGAGTTCTTCATTCCTCACAAAATTAATTCTTCTCTCTGCTTCGAAGATCGGAACTCATCGTTTAAACTTTGTACGCAATTGCTACTGTATGATTACCTTTGCTTATGAATCTCAAGGGCTGCGCGAAAACCATTCATCTGAAGTTTTCGAACTGAAAGCAAGTTATGTTTCAAATTTTCAAAACAGATGAAATCGTCTTTTGCCACACCAGTTGTATTTGTAGTGGAACCTTAGAGCAGTTTTGTCCTTTTGTTTCTTCTTCTGATGTCAGTTCGCCCTGTTTGTTCAACCTGAAGCCTATTCTTATCATATGCAATGGTTACATTTTCGCTCCTTAAAGTTGCAATAGCGGTGACTACACCATCTTTAATTCAGATGACATCGTCAACAAGAGATGGCAGACAACATCCAGTTCTTTTAATGTTGTTCCAGAAGAACTTAGATTACGAATAATTTCGAATTAATTTTTAATTTTATACACGAAAGTGACTTTTGTGTAAATAACTGACCCGCAATTTTTTTGAAAAAATTGTTTAAACAATAAAACATTATTTGTCACTATTTTAAAGTTTTTTTTTTTAAATATAGAAAGTAGTTTTACGTTAAAGTATTTTTCTCAACAATAATTAACAAGAGATATAGAAACGGAGTCGAAGCTAGTTGCAGTATGGATAGCATACCCAACTCAAATTTTGCTTCGCCTACAAGGCTGGCTCCAGCTCTGTTCCGCCATCGGTTAAGAACCAATGCAGTCTCTACATTCGCTTTCATTTGGTGAAGATCCATTAGTCTCTAATAGGGACGTTGCGATGTAAAAACCAATCGGGAGTTCCGCATTTGCGGATGCGAATATTCGCATCCTTAGTCTGTAAGACAATAGGCATTGTCGGCGTAGTGGAGGTGTTTGAGTTTAGATTTCCTGTTGATAAGGCCGCATTTAGTATATCGACAATCCCAAATAAAAACAGTTTTACTACAAACATGCAGCCTTGCCGAACCCCACTTTGGATCACAAATTCCGTGACATGTGGACCCATCATATGCAGCGTTGGCGAACGATGGTCAACGCATTGCTCGATGATAATTCGCAGGGTGTTAATGTGGTTAAAGTTCAAAGTTAGCATTCTCGTAAAACTCCATATAAAATATCCCAGTTATTTGAACACAAAAAACAAAGCATTTTGTGTTAGGTAAATTGACATGGCTGTGTTTTTGTGTTTTTTCAATTCATATATACATATATATATATAAGTAATTGGTGTGTTAAAAAAACACATTTAATTCATTTTATATCCAATACAGGGGAGTTTTCTAATTGCATCAGCAACATAGTTAAAAGGGTTTCTACTGATTGCGTTCCTCAGTTAATTGCATTGTAAATATTAGATTTAAGCGGATGCAACTAACCAGGGATTAAGTAAACAAATAAATATTAGGCCATACGCAGTCCATAGAGGTCCAAAGCCTAGCTTCTCAAAACTGTACATGTGCGTGATATACATTTCTACATGTACAGAAATGACTTACAGTTTGATGGCGTATCCGAAGGACCGGGGGGTTTTAAGAATGTGAAGTGATTTATACTTCAATGCCTTATTCCAAATAATAGCAATTTGGGTACAATTATTTGGCTACAGTCTGTACTTAAGTTTTGTTTCATTTCCTGCAGTTGGTATCTCTAAGATTCAGTTGCACTTATTTAATCTCTTTGAAATTATGAAGTATTTATCTTAAAATAAGGAGTCCTAAAAAAGGGAAAAAGGGCAAATAAATATATATATGTACATACATATTGTAAATAGTTTCCGGGTTTAAAATGTAATAATAAATTTGAAAAAAAAAATCTATTAAATATTTCTATTAAAAAATTCAGAAAGAAACATTAAAATAATAATGAGTTAATGGTAACCGTGTAATATACCGTTGAATAACTGTACACTGTACCTTACATACGACTTTTCTTTGTTCAGATTAGGACTAAAAATACATTAAGCGATTTTAAGGGGAAGAGAACTTTATATACATAACTTTTCTATAACTATTATTTATGTTTCAGAGAAATGTCTTGCTATATTCGGTTGCGTGGACTACCTTGGTCTGTAACTCACCAAGAAATCTTAGACTTTCTTAAAAACGTCAACGTTGTTAACGGTGCGAAAGGAATACATATGGTACTAAGTCGATGGGATGGGAAAAATACCGGAGAAGCTTTTGTTGAACTTGCAAGTGGATACGACGAAAAAGAAGCATTTAAGCTAAATAAGAACACTCTAGGACATCGCTATATTGAAGGTGATTTAAACGTTTAAGCTATAAGAAATGGTTTAATGAAAGTATTAATAGTTTTTTCAGCAACGAACGAAGAGGCTCAACATGCTCTAAAAAATCCTGGCTCAGTTTCATCAAATGTAGTTAAATTACGCGGTCTTCCGTACGCTATTACAGAAGAAATGGTTGAAGAGTTTTTTAATGGCGAGTATAAATTTTTCTATAATATTTAAAACATAGACAAACTAATACAGACGGCCGTTTTCGGCCGATTGGACCGTTGGTTCCCACAAGAGCAAAAGTACCACGGATTTTGATTGTATTCTGACGTTTCCGTCAAAATCAAATCGAAGCTCACGCACACATTCTCAATCCGCGGTACATTTCATGGGCGCAGCCATTTTCCTGTATATTTTGTTGTTGTTAATTGAATGACAGTCTGCTGAAAATGTGGTGTGCAAAAGGAAAAAAAAGGATACCACGATTGTTTTTATAGTTACGTCTTGTTTGCACGTTCGGTCACATGTATTCACAGATAGAAAATTGCAAATCGGCGTACTTTACAAAATTTTCAGGTAGGTAACTTAAAGACGACCGTCTATATTAGTTTGTCTATGATTTAAAATATACCCTTATATGAATATATTTATGCTTGGTCGATTGGTATATGTACTTGCCTTATAAATAATCGCATGTATAGGCAGCTTTTCTGAATAAGAAATATCAAAATCACTCTCGTGTAACGGAGCCTTTTTTTGTTATTAATTCACAAAGAGAGATTTAATATTAATTTCATGTTTACAATTCAACTAAAATTACTACGTATTATTAATTTTGAACTAGGATCTATTGGAAAAACAGGTTAGGCGCTAAAAGAACTAACTGAAAAGAAAGATTAAAGTTTAGGATTTTCCGATAAATCAAGATCTTCTAAACGTCCTTCGGCCACTTCATGCTTCGACGACGTAGCTTCCACTCTATAGGGCCTCATATTCCCTGCGGAGGATATGCCCTTGTAAGGCAGACGAGTAAGCTGTAAACCCTCAACATCAGAAATAACATACCTATCGTTGGGTAAAACCTTCTTGACTTCATATGGGCCTCTATATTTAGCAAGCAGCTCCTTATGAACACCAGGAGTCGTAACCACATTTTTTATCATTACATATTCTCCTTGCTGATATGCTCTTGGTTTTTTATGGCGACTGTCATAGTAAACTTTATTGCTTGCCTGAGATTTTTGGTTGTTTTCTCGCGCCTTTTCGCTTACTTCATCAAGTTCAACCTGGTTTTTCCCTAAGCTTTCTTCGAGAAACTCTTGAACATGGTCACAAAACTCACCTTTCTATTTCCTTGCAAATAAAAGTATACTTGGCGTGAAACCTGTGCTTCTGTTAAGGGTATTGTTAAGGGCGAATTCGATTTTGGTCAAATGCATATCCCAATCACTAGTTGTGTTAGAATCACACTCTTTCGCCAACATTGGAATAAGAACGCGATTTACACGTTCAGCTTGACCGTTCGACTGAGGGGAATACGTGGCAACCTTAACATGTTTGACATTGTTTTCTTGTAGAAAATCTGAAAACTCTTTGGACGTGAAACAAGTTCCAGTTATAACTCTGTTAGGCCTCGAATAATTTTCAAAAAATGATTTCAGACATGTTATTGCCTCTTTACTTTGGGTCGTTTTGACGGGATAAAGCTTGACAAATTTTGTAAATCCATCGATTACCAGAAGAACGTGTCTTTTCCTAGCTTGAGAATTAGGCAAGGGCCCTAGATAATTAATATGTAGGGTGTTAAAGGGAGTATCACCTTTTGGGATGGAATGTAGAGTGCCTTCTAACTTACCGGAATGAGGTGAAAAATAAATGCACTTTAGACATTTTCCTATATAGGCTCTTATTTTGTCGTTTATGTTAGGAAACCAATACGTTCCTGACAAGTGCTCAAAGCACTTCTCTACTCTTAAATGACACATGGCTTCGTGGTGCGTACGGATTACCTGTTCTTCCATATGAGACGGAACGTAAAATCAAACTCTCTTCTTGCACTTTCGATATATAAGACCATCGATCATTTCAAAAAAGGAGCTTTCAGCTTTCTCTAAATCGGACGCAATTGAGATGATTTTGACTGCTTTTGTGCAGTCGCAAGTATAAATTCAAAGGACTCATCATCCACATAAAGAATGTTAAAGGATCGGCTTAGGGTGTCGACATGTGTCATCCTATCGCCTTTTCTGTGCTCCACGACATAATCAAACGATTGAAGTTCTAAGGCCCACCTTGAAATGCGGGGGTTTAATGACTTCTTCCTCAAAGTCTGAGCCAACGCTTGGCAAACAGTTATGATTTTGAAGGATATCCCGATTAGGTAAATTTTAAACTTTCTCAGAGCATAAATTATCGATAAGGTTTCCAGTTCATAACTGTGGTATTTACCTTCTGACTCTGTAGCTCGTTTCGAGAAATAAAACACCGGATGGAATTTTCCATCCGCCTATCTTTGTATTAACATCGTCCTGAATCCCATACTGCTTGCATCGCAATGTAGTTCCGTGATACTGTGAGGACTATATATAGCCAAAACTGGAGATGTCACCAGCTTATTTTTAAGCAATTCAAAAGTCTCCATCTCCTTAGGACCGAATACAAATGGAACATTTCTTTTAAGTAGGTCGTAGAGCGGTTTCGCAAGGTTAGCAAAAATTTTTATGAATTATGAACAAAGTCCGAGAAAACTTTGCACATCCCTGATAGAGGAAGGCACTGGGAAGCTTTTTATGGAATTAAGATTACTGTCATTCGGTCTTATACCATGTTCAGTAATTTTATAACCCAAGTAAATAATTTCTTTTTGCAAAAACATACACTTGTCGAATCGAAGATGTACCCTATTCTCTACGACTATATCTATGACTTTCTTTAGAACATTCAAGTGTTCTTCGATGGATTGTGTTGCGATAAGGATATCGTCTAGGTAAGTTATATTACCTGTTACGACTAAACTGCCAAAAATCCGGCATCCTCGTATATTCATATTGGCCCAAAGAGGTTGTAAATGATGTGTACTTCATGGAGTCATCCGATAATTTGACATGGTGAAAACCATTTTTTAAGTCCAATGTCGGAAAGTACCTTTTGTTCCTTAGACGATCAAGGTGGTCTTCAATTAAGGGCGGGGGGTAATTGTCACGTTCAGTAACCTTGTTAAAATCCCGGTAGTCAACACAAAGCCTGAGCTCCTAATTTTTTTTTCTGAACTAGAACAATCGGAGACACAGGGAGAACTCGATTCGCGAATGATTCCTTTTCTCAACAAATCATCTAACATTTTTTTGCAGCTCTATCTTATGTGCATATGGGAGCCTCCTTGGAGGACAATGGAAGTTTTTATCTTTCGACAAAGTAATGTTCATTTTAAAATCAGAACGAGGTGTAAATCCTGTTGTATTTGGAATAGAATAAGCTGGCCTAACCGTTTCCCTAACTTCTTCCTTAATAATTTTAGGTAGACTTTCATTAATATTTGACAAACACTCAGTCTGATTATCGTTGACATTTTAAGATTTGCTGGAAAAAGTCAACGTTATCCTCATTATCCAAAACGTAATTACCGATGTATGTTGATGGATTGCAGTGGTGACTGTCTTCCGTTTTTTGAAGATCTGGACTCTGGTTGGTGGTTATGTTTTCTGACTTTCGAAGCGCCAAACCTGTTTTCCCAATAAAGTCCCCACCTAGAATGACAGGGTATCTCATTCAAGAATTTTTAACAATCAATAATTGCAAATTTATTAACACATTTTCAAACAAAATACAGGTGTTTATACTTCCCAAAATATGTAGAGGGCTGTTGTTTACCCCACAGTATGTATGTTTTGTTTTTTCCAATCTTGACAGCAAAACAGGTGGTAGGAACCGTTCTTGGATGAAGCTGATCGGGCTCCCTGAGTCAAGCAGCGTCAGTAGTGATGTTGAACATTCCATGTGTTTGTCTGTTCATCGAAACTGTACGATGCTCTCAAAATCGTTGTCCGCTGGTGGATTTTTCTCTTCTTTGCATGACAAGTATGATTTATCGCCGCGTCCATCAGTCGACTGCACACATAAGTCGGTGTTCTTATCTAACATCATAACTGGTTTTTGATTGGCGCAATTGGGGGCTATATGTCCCTGCTTTCCACAGTTAAAGCAAGTGACATCTTTTATGTCATTCCCCCCATGAGGTGTGTTACGATGACTAGTTGTTGGGGCATCTGTTTTCTTGGGCTTGTCCTGTTGATTATACCGTGGTTGAGAAGTATGCAACGTGACCTTAGCTATACTCTCTGTGCTCCTACTTCTAGAATTGCTCTTTAATTTCTCATACCTCCGCAAGGCAGCTTTCAACTCAGTTAGGTTATTGGCACTATATAAAATTGTTTTATTAATTTCAGAATCGGGGATCCCTTTGATGATGAACTGTAACAGGTCTTCATCCTCTATGGTACTATGTGATGCGATTTCCTGCATGTGCAATACATACTGCTGCATGTTTTCGTCGTGAAGTTTTTTTCTTTGGCAAAGTTCATTGTACATATCTGACCTAGTCACCACTTTTCGGAATTCACTTAGCAACGCATTTTTGAGTTCTCGCCAGCTTCTTATGTTAATTGTTCTAACGAATAACCGTGAGAGAAGCCGTTTGACGTATAGGAACTTAGCCCTATCATCCAGATGTATGATCTCCGCACATTCTTCAAACTGCTCGATCCATCTTTCAATCGGAAAGTTGTCGCCTCCACCGAAAGCTGGGATTGCGGCCTCGATGTCCTTGAAATTGCAAAAAGCAGGTAACTTAGGATTGGACCTCGTATCTTCCAACTGTAGCCCTTGGAGTTGTTTCTTTATCTTCGCTATCTCCTCCTTTTTCTTGCAAATTCTACGCAGCCTTACCAACTCTTCATCAAGGTCTTCTTCCGCTTCAGCATAAGATTCATCCTCGTCGCTGGACACGTGGTCGTCAGGTGGAACTGAGATATTAGTAGGATTTTCTTTGCTCAATGAAGAAACGTCTTGCACCAACTTTAAAAGATCATCTTCCATAAAATCTGTAGCTGTAGAGCTTCTTCAACCCGGATTTTCAATTCCGCTTTTATACCCGTAGTTTGTAATTTTAGCGATCTTAGAATGTCTTTGGGTCTAGACACAGTGGCTGACTCCAAACAGGTTGTCCACTCTTCTGACATCGTTTAAACCACAAAAATACGTGCACGGTGAATTTTAATAAAACTATTTCGCTTTGGGTGCAGACACACTATCCCACTTCTGAAGTAGTGTAGGGGACGACAAAAAAAAAACAACGTTCCTTCCTTTTTAACGGTTGTTTAATGACTGACTCAATACAAAAATTCTCTTTCTAATTAAAACAAAGCTGTTAAAATCATAATTAGTGAACGCTGCATTTGCACAAGTGGAGAGTTCTCGGTTTAATCATCCGATCGGTCAGGTTGGCGGTGTTCTTATTTTTTTCACAGATAGCATTTCTTGGTCAGATTTATGTACATTAAAACAGTGGCATCAAAAAATCAACGCCTGATAATTTATGTATTTGATTTCGCCTACAGTAATGAGATGGAAAAGGATCGTAACAATACAAAGAACCGAAATAGTTTTAAATGTAGAGAAAAAACAATTGAAAAACGAAAGTTGAAATATCTGAGACATGTTATGTGAAGTAAACAGTGTCAGCTGCTTCAAGTATTAATTGTTAAAAAAATTGCAAGACTGGTTCCTTTGTAAGATAAGACGCGATATGAAGTTAGGAAGACACCAAGAAAAAGCTCTTTTCCTTATGAAGATGAAAATCTCCATTGTTGCAAATATCTGGCGAATAAGAAGTAAATGCATGTGTTCAGGATTCTAGTCACTACGTAGTGAATCCAGATTTGGTCGATTTGATTGGTTAAGAGCCTGCAAATGTACTGCAAAACAAGTGAACTTTTTGTGAGTAGGGACTGGATTATAAGTGAAAAATTTTAGACTAATATGTTAGTGAATTTGAGAAATGTCATTAAGCAGCTGCTTGGACTGGAAATTATTTGCGGAATGGCTGTACTTTAGAGTTTTTTGTGGTAATTCTGATATTTGAAAACAATATAGTTTTATCAAGGTATGAATTGTTATTTGGAGGAATAAAAAAAAACAAACAACTAAAGATAAAACAGAAGATATTTAACGCGTAAATATTTAAATTTTTATTTCGCTAAATGGAACGAAATTCGGTTAAAGGAATAATTATTTTAATTTAATTGGGATACCCTGTGCAAAATGTCTTTAGATCATACAAAGTGCGTGCATTATTGACTCTGAAAATCGTTTATTAAAAGTATAATTTGGACTATATTGTAAGTATTCATAGTTTACTTTCTTAGCACATATTTATGTGCATGTAATCCCGCTCAAAAAATTGCATCCTATGTGTAGTCCAAATTTATACATTTTGTGTCATTTTTTATTACTAGCAATTCTGTAAAAAAAACTCAATTCACAAAGAAATCTTCAGACAAATTACGTAGTGTACATCCAATTATGACGAGGAAATGTCAACTGCATATGCAGTGAGTTTGAGCGTTCAGAATTCTAGACTTCACTAACATTTTAGTGACTAGAATCCTGAACACAACCAATGTATGGAAGGTTTTGTGAGAGTGTTTTGCAAAGGCATTCGCTCGTCGGATCCATGGTCGACTAAAGGCACACATGAATCTTTATCCATTGGAACAGCTTTAACAATTCGGTATACTTAACCATGTTCGGATACTTTTTAAAAAATACTTTCTTCTAAGTTGAAATTCGTAAAACGAGAAAAAGCTAGCTTTGAGACCGTCAAAACTAGTTCTAAGAACGTTTCGTATTATACGCGAAAATAAGTTGACGAGGACAGCTTTTATAGATAAACTGACGGCATATGAAGATTTTGTTCAACGAAGAATAATAATTTATATGATGGCACGCAAAGCATATGAATAGGGGGTGGAGCGTTTCTTTAAAGAAGATAACGACAAGGGGCTGTTCATATACAATTTATAAAGGGTAAAAGAAAAGGAATTGTTATGACGTCGATTGTATGGAGATGTGGGACAAAAATCGGTTTTCAACAAAAGTAGGTTATTGTGCATAAAATATGATTTGTAAACATAAAAGAACGGGTTTTTAATCACCACATAGAATTCAAATGCCATATGGGACGTATATTTGATGGCTATAATGTAACCATCACAACAAAACAGGGGCTTCAATAAACATTTTTGACATTTGTTTGGAAGAACTTTATGGCATATGCTCTGTGCACTCTTTCATAAACGTAACTCCCGTCAAAACCCCATTTGCAGATAAGAGTAGCAGCTGTATCATGGTCTATATCTGAAATTTCAGCGATATTTTCTCCGGTCTTGTTAAGGAGTTTTTGGAGATCAACAAATTCAGTGGTTTCTGTTACCTCCCTTTTGCTAGGAAGCATTTGCTTTTTAAGTTTTCTTAATTTATATAAGCTTGGAAAACAATCTTTTTACAATGCATTAACCACCGAACGCGACAAACTCGAGGATTAAAGTTTATGTTATAAGCTTAACTTAACTTAATTGTTATGCCTTTTCAAAAAATCACTAAAATTTAAATTTTCATAAAAAATAAAAAAAAAAATGCTCATACCAGCTCTCAAAGAATCCATTATTAGTATTCACAAGAAAAAAAATATAAGTGAAGTATTATTTTTACACGAGCTAATTTAATGTGCGCAAAATTGCAATTCTGGTATATCACTCTGACTAAAATTACCTTGAATGCTTACAACAATCCCCCTTATCCACCAGCAATAATAACAAATAACAGTAGTTCAACATGTGCTAGTACAGTTTCACAGCTTTGTAGATGAAAATTGCATTTTTGTTTTTTTGATTTTTGTCCACTGGTCAACGCACAGTTCGTCGGTACCTAGAATGCATTTCAAGGTGAGTATATCACATTGGAGTCTCTGTCCTTTGGCAAAGCCAAAAATGGTATTATTGGTACCATATTTCTGTGTCTGTGCCGGGCTTTGAAACTCTGCTTTATGCATCCATATATTGTTTGAGTCTTTAAGTCTCATTGTGGTGACGGTCTATTCTCACCACTTCTGCAAGAAGGTACATATGTAGTACTAATGCTAATTATTGATAACTCTTGGTAATTTCACTTCCTATCGTCGAAAGGTTTTTTTTTTTTAAGCAGAATGATCGATTGATATGTACATTTCCTGTCCGGTTGCGTATCTTGATCTTAAATTACTTTTTGCTTCTCTTTTAAACCTGGAAGGTAGCATGATAAGTCTATTGTAGTGGTGACTGCACTGTATCATTGCGAACGTAGACATGGGTTGCTTCCTTCTGGCTCGGTTGAATAAAAACTTTTACTTCAACATAAGCAGATTCTGTGGAACGGCTAATTTCACCACGGCACGCCGAAGACTTTCTAACAACTCTGATTCGATTTGTGTCTCGTGTTAGGGACCAAACAAATCACCTAGCTGGCGTGACGACGAGCTGTAAGTCATTTTCGCAGGTGAGTCATTTACACCAATCATCTGTTTCGTGGCATCGTATGGCTGTTTTGAGAGCACGGTGCCGTCTTTCTATCATCCCATTTGTATGTGGATGATAAGCAGTAGACTTTAGGTGCTTAATTCCTAGTCCTGGTGCTCTCAAATTATCTTCCCAAGTCTGCTGTGATTTGTAAGAGACGGTTTCAGCCGATATGTCTAGTAACGGAAAAGCCACCACGAATATGGCTGATGCACGTTGGATGGTATCGATTACCTTGTGAAGAAGGTAAGGTCCATGTTAATGTGTTCGAATCTTTCTTGGGTTGGAGTGTACGTTTCTATTGTGCTTCTCGATCTTACTGCTGCGCTGCTTCTGACGAATGTGCCTATTAGCTTGCGCCTACCGGGCCACACATAACGCTCAGCGATGAGTTCGGCCGTCGTGTAAGCACGATAATTGTGCTTTGTAAAGCCTGCGGAGCAAATGGGGCAATTTCATTGTAAGTGAATGTCAACTATATTTACCTCATTTAACAACTTTTTTGAGCTTCTATATCATCGTAATGTCAGAATTGATTAACATATCAGGTTCGAATTTTTGCAGGAATCCTATAGTTGCCATATGTTATAGATTAAAAAACAAAACTATCAGGCCGTAAGCAGCCCATAGAGGGCCAAGGGATAGCTTCTCACAACTGTACATGTTGTGCGTGGTATACATTTTCTGCACATACAGAAGGGACCTACAGTTTTATGCCGTATCCGAAAGACAGAGGGGTTTTGAGAAGCTTTATCATGACAGTAATACTCTTGAATGTTTGTCAGACACTCGGAAGAGGTGGGGCCGTGAAAAAAACTTTTGATGACATTTTTCTGGATTCGAACTTGGAACCCCTTCCGCAGTAGTCCAACGCACTAACCACTGCGTCACGGCACATGTTATAGATAGGTGCAAGTAAAAATAGAGGTCTGATACCTTAGTAGTTCCATCTCTTTAGCCCCAAGCCTGACCAAGAAAGGGGTTAGGGAACGTTCCTTTCTTTTTAAACAAAATAGCTTTGAACTACCAAACACTTTCTAACAAATTAAGTGAAATAGTTATTTTCTTTAAGGATATGCGTGGGTTTTAGGGCTAATGTCAGACTCCTAAAAATTCGGTCGGTAACCCCCTTTGCTACAGTCATAAATACCGAAGACTGTTCAACAAAATATGAATTATCTCTTATAAAACTATTAATTAATCTTATCTGCTTACTTTTGTTGCATTCAACTTTTTTGTTTTTTGAATATACATACATAGCTGTACATAGAAGCGAATATTACACAGATCGAAACTAGCACTGCCATTTTTTTTTCTTATTATTGTTAATGAACATTTCTTTTCATTTACCGTTTATATACAGGTTTGAACATAAAACGTAATCGGGAAGGAATCCTGATTGTAATGGATAGAAGAGGACGAGCAACAGGTGAAGCATATGTTCAATTTGAATCGGTGGATGACACTGAACAAGCGTTACTGCGGAATAGAGAAAAAATTGGTCATAGGTAAGTCTTATGAATGACCATATTAAGTCTCGTAGCTCAACCAGATTGTCTTTAGTCAATAGTTAAAGTTAAGGTACAGTACCATTTTGATTATTTAATGAACCCGAAATATGTGAATTCAAAATTGCAATTACTTTCGTTACGTATAATGTGAGACTGCGCACAAGAATGGCAATGAATTTCACAATTATTAGTGGCACATCAAATTAAAGAAAAATGCAAGGACTCTATGTCTGTAGGAATATTGTTTCCGACAAAATTTGTTGAATAAAAAGCTTGATAAGATGACTTTTTCGAGCTTCTTTATCATCGTAATTCTGACATTAGAAAGAGTTACTTCACTTTTCTCGAAAATGGTTTCAACGATTTTGAAAAAAATTCATATTTCAGTTAGTTTAGGCCTGGCAAGTTTTTGGCAAAAAAATGCATGTAACGGTACTTTGCTTGTTAAATGGTTTAAGTAACGTAAAACACATGCAATACTTGACATGCAAAAGAAGATAGCATTCAGAATTTTAAACGCTCTTAGTTGGAAATGAATGGACTTTAAAAAATAAAATTATATATAAAAATATTTTTGTTTAAATTAATTAAATGCCATATTTTTGTATTCATTAGATTTTGCTTACGTTTTGATTTTATGACATTTGCATAGCGTAGCTCAAATATAAAATTTAATCAAAATCTTTAGAGCCGTTTTCGAGTAAACCGAGTTTTTCTCAAGTTGGCTATAAGTAAAGTACCATTATAAGCAATTTTGGCCAAAAACTTGGTACGCCATTTTATTAGACTTCACAAGATTAGCATAAGTATAAAATTTAATCAAATCGTTAGAGCCGTTTTCGAGAAAATTGGCTAAAACCGCTTGACCCTAAGAAAAGTACCGTTATCACTTTTAGAAAAAAAATTTGCAACGCCATCTTTTAGCATTAGCCCAGTTCTATACACACTAAAAATTTGAATGAAAATCGGTTGACCCGTTTTTTAACAAACATGCTTTTAACCAAATTGGCCTTAAGTGCCGTTATAACAAATTTTGGCCAACATCAGAACATTAGAACATGTAGAACATCTAAGCCAAAAAAAAAAATCGGTATAGCCTTTTTCCAGCAAATCAGTTTTTTTTACCAATTTGGCGATAAGTAAAGTACCGTTATTAACGCTTTTGGCCAAAAATGTGGAACACCATCTTATAGCACTTTGCCAAACTACATAGCTGAAATATGAAATTTCAAAAAAATCGTAGGAACCGTTTTCCAGCAAATCTGCTTTTTGTTAAATTGACCTCAAGTAAAGTACCGTTAATATTAGGGCTAGAAAAAAAATTTAAATTTCGCCTCTAGGGATTACCCCACAGACCCTAGGTATGAAGTTTGATCAAAATACGTTTACCCGTTTAGGCTGTAGCCTCGCTGACAGACAGAATTTTCAGACCCACTTTTTTTGACGTAATATCAGAATTTATCAAAATCCGAAAATCGAAAAATTTCATGAATCCAAAACTTGCCCTATACTATAAATATATTTTTGGGTGATGGGGCTTAATCAATTAAATACAAAACGATGGCGATAGAAAAGAATTGTAGCCAACTTGCTAAACTGATTAAGGGGAACGATCAAGAGCGCGTAGTTTGTTAAAAGTAAAATTAAAAGAAGAGCGAAAGAATGGGGAAATTTGCAAGAGTGCACAAAGAAGATCCGTGAAAAAAGTGCTATATAAAATAAACGAAACTGAAAGTCGATAATAAGTATGTAAATCGATTCTAATTTTATTAAAAGGCGCCACGTACTGTTTTGGAGAGTAATGGAGAGCACGAAACCTGTTAAGGGAAAAAAGGGGGTTGGTGGTTGCTGAAATAAAATTAAACAAAAAGAAAACAACAGATTTCAATCGTTATAAACGTTCCGTATCGGAACCTGGGCGCTTTATTTAAAGGAGAGAAATCGAAAAAAAAGAAACAAAAGGAAGTCAAAGGCCTTAAAAAACAAGTTACGTTAACGGGATCAGGGAAACAAGCCTCATGCGAGGGAAAAACATATGGAAAAGGCTACAATCCGTTTGGAGCGGATCGTATGATACCCTATCCCTTTCCTATGCACATACTAACTCCTTCCACCAATATACTTCCTTAAGCAACTATTTTATAAAACTACTCCAAAACACAAATTTTCTCAATAAGTGGGCGTATTTTGTAATTTTTTTTAACATATACTGTATTTTGCTCCCAAGAAGTGCTATTATTTCGATAAAACCTTAAAAAACATTTTTTTTTTGATAAAAACGCCCCCTAAAAACTGAGCGTGGCCATACACAATGTACTGAGTGTGGCAGTGGGCGGATTTAAAAAATGTTTACACTCGTATTGCTTACTTTTCCAAGGACCTCGTATACAAAATTTCATCAACCTAGCTCAAAATTTAAGCCCTAAAAACTGATGACATACAGACGAACAGCCGGACATGGCTCAATCGACTCGGCTACTGATCATTTGTATACATATATACTTAATGTGGTCTACCTTCAATATTTCTCTATGTTACAAACTATGTATCAAACTTAATATACCCTTATGACAGGGTATAAAAAACATCGCAGCAAAAAACAAATCGCCACGGAATAGTCAGTTAAAGAAAAAGATTCCGAAACTTATAATTTAAACTAAATGGTCGCGTGTCCCGCTTTCCCCGGGAAAACTAAACGGAACGAAATCCTACCGAGCTATCACAAAACATAAACACCTAAATAAAACAAAAAGAAAAAATAAACACTACTTCTCTTTATATATATATATCTATCCTGTCTCTGTTCAGGTCTCGGAATTCCCAATTCCTCTATTCCTTGCACAAATAGCAAATCCTCGAATTCGATAATATTCGATTCTAACTAAACTCGTCCATTCACTAGGACTCAAATACGTTTCTTTTTACTTAAAAAAAAAACAACTCAATCTAATTGAGTTATTGCTCTCAAACCCGCTAAGCCTCAAATCCGCTGACCCAAACTCGCCCCATTCAATTTTCCCCTCTTACCGCTTTGGTTCTGTTGGTTCTAAAATTCCTGAAAACGCATGAACAAACAAAACCCAAACTCAAATATAATGACTGTGGGCATTCCCACTATGTTGAAAGAAAACTATTTGAAGTCTTAAGTGAGAAACATAACAACATTTGGCTGCATATGCACGCATATGCACGCATATGTAAACCACCGAATACACACTATCTTATGAGCTAACACATAATAAGCCCAGTGTCGATTCGTTCAGTTTTCGGTCACTTTCGGAAACATTTCCGAACATTAGGGAGAGCGCTCTAAGCCGCTCATATGTGAATTTGGCAGTTGGTAGAAATTACCCACCCTTATGTGTTTACATTAATGTTTTCTCTCATATTTGCTTATATTTTATATATGGAAATGTGCGAATGATTACTGCTTTCATTCTCGTTTTATTAAATTTTTGCTTCTATCCATTTTTTTACGCGAAAAATGAAAACTAAAAACCAACAACGAGAGAGAAAAAAATTGTAGATTGTGTTGTCGGGTGGCTATGCGGGCAAAAGTATAATGGTCAGTGGTTGTAGTTGACAGAACATAAGGAAGCATTTCGGTCAGTTATGACATTAGCTTATGCTTCCCAATGTTGATTATGCTTGGCCCTTTAGTTGCAGGAAGAGATAAAATGCAACTTTCACTTTTTTCGGACAGAACAAGAATACATTTTAATAATTAATACCGCGGTAATTAAGCTACCCGGTAGAGTTCCTGGCAGATTTGGGGGTCGGGGACCAGACATTAACACACCATTCCTTACATGCATCATGTACTCTGTTTTAGGTTGGGCACTCAGCCATTGTTGGGTTCCACCCAAACCTTTATCGGCTCTCCAATAGCGCATTATAAAATTAGTCGTGTTAAATGTTTCGTGTGGTTTTGATTTTATGTGTAAGTTCTGAGGCAATGCAGCTCGGTTACGTCGATTGTATGTATATACATGTTGTACGCATCATGCAGTCACCTTTCTGTGCTATGCCTCTTAAGGAGCGACTTAAGAGCGGCTCTTGTGGTAAAATTTACCGCAACAAAGAAAAATTGTATACATAGGTATGATGTATGTATGTACATATCATCTTTTGTCAATAAAAGAATAATCGTCATATCTATTGGCTGATTAAAACGATGGCAGCAAAAACCATAAAGTGATATTACTCAAAAACAACTTAGCAATTGCCCCAAAGATTTTAATGAATTCGCACATTACCATTATAGAGAAGTCTGAAAAGGTGGGTCTGCCGATGCCGTCTGTCTGTGTCTGCCTGTGCACGCAGCTAGGGTATAGCGGATTTAAAATTTAAAATTTTTTGATTTAAATAAAAAGATAACCGATAACTCACATTCGTTCCATAAATTCATTCATACACACACACATACACGTTTGTTCATGCACAAAAAAAATCATTACGACGGCGCGTTGATCAAAATCTTAATTTAAGAGACGCAAAAAATTTACAAACTAAATCCACATTCACTTCCATCAACGCACCGCTATGATCAAATGTAAACATCTATACGCAAAACAAATCCACAGACATGCGCGCTTTGCAAGAAATCCACCCCAATACTTTTTTTTTTCTCTACGACTTCATCAGTCAATTACGAATCATATGAAAAAAAAAAAAACCAGTGAAAAATGCTACAATCCGTATATGGCCACGCCCACTTTTTAGGGGCGTTTACTTCAAAAATTAATTTTCGAGTAAAAATATTAGTTTATAAGGCAAAATAGAAAATTTTGTGAATACATTTTCCACCGCCCACTGACACGACCAAATAAGATAGGGATAGGGTATCATACGATTCGCTCCAGGCGAATTGTAGCATTTTTCACTGGTTTTTGTTTCGGAGTGTGGTAGCCCTTCTTTTGTCTTACACATATATCTGTCAAAGTAAAAGAAAAATCAAAAATGGAAAGCAGTTGCAATTGAGGTAAATACAATATTGTGTGTATTTTTTTTTATAAAATATTAACAATGTATTCATTTTTTAGTTTTTATTTGGTAGCAAAGAAGCTAGTTCATCAGGTTTTTCCTTATTCAGTTCCATTTCAATTGCACAGCTGTTTTCCTTTTTTTGACATATAGTGTGGAGTTGCCATGCAACCGAATTTGTTTTTTTTAAAAAAAATTGATCACTTCGCATTTTTTAAAAGAAAACATTTTTAGAATTTATAAACATACATATGCCGAATGAGAAAAATAGTGTGCGCCTCACATTTCATGATCATATCCCTAGTACATATAACATTTTAGATCTACTCGGGCAAATCTGTTACGAATTTCCTGTTATGAATCATAAATACTTCGATTATAAGAAATCTTTTATATTTGGTATTCTGTATTTCGAACGTTTATAAAACTCTGTTCAACAACTAGAATCTGTTACGAGACTGTTAAAACATTTAGCTGACTCCATAATTACTTAATATTTTTGTTTTCCGGTACTTAATCGATTTATACCAATAACATTTAAATTCAGACTGAAAAAGTAAGTTTTTAATAAAACTAGACTTAATAATCGAGTCGTAACTCTTTGAAATATTTGTTAAGTGGGAACTAAGCTTGGACAACCGGAATTCTTTCTCACGAAGAGGAAGTGGCACTTGATTGGTCAGCAATCGCCCTATCTGCTGCTTAGTATTTCTCTGCATTCCAGAACAGCAGTTTTAGCGTGGAAGTGTTAGGCCAGTTACGCTGGATTGGTGTCATTCCAAAACAAATCAGAATATGTATGTACTCATTGCATGCATTTGAATTTTAAGGCTAGCAAATAAAAATAGTAATAAAACATATTTCCTCATGCGTATTTATTACATTTGTTTGCTTATACAAGCAGTTCATTTCATTAAATTATTATACAGGTATAAATTTTCATTCAAAAATTAATACTTTATTAACATATTTTTATAATAAAAGGCAAAAAATCTTCATTTTATTATGTTTTTGTTTATTTCATAAAATATATTTTATACTTTTTGGTTTTCAAATACTATTTTATATTCTGATGAGGCAATACTGTCGCTTGACAATTGTGAAAGGCATACCAAATCTTACGAACAAAAATAAGAAATAGCATGAACTAGCTATTAGAATCATGAAAATAGATCCAAATGAAAAGCAAGATCTTGTATTGTTGCTGTTTTGCATGCATCCCAATGATCCGCTCTGGATCATGGGGGATAATAAAACACGGCTATTGTGCCTACTCGTATCTGTAATATTTCTCTATGTTACAAACTATGTATCAAACTTAATATACCTTTAGGATTAGGGTTGATATCCGAACCGAAATTATATTAAAAGGCACGAAATTAAATTATTTTCGGTTCACTAAATTCCGGTTCGAAAAGGCACTAAAATAATTTCGGATCACGAAAAGGCACGAAAATAATTTCGGATCTCTTTATTCTGGCACTAAAAGGCACGAAAATAATTTCGGTTCACTTTACCCACATCCACACCAGCCTCCTTATAAGAATCCAATCGCTTTGATCTCATACAAAAATCTTCCTTATTATCACATGCAAAATTATTTTTGTTTTTTTTTCCATTCCATCTCTTCCATCGTTTGATTGCTTATCAAGAATTACATACATACATATGCACACGACATAAATAACAACAATACATACCTACATATATGCCCACATTTGTTTATATTGTGATATAATATACATACATATATTTTTTTTAATTTACATGATTTGTTTCAAATCAATATACCACATTCTAATATATTTTTTTATAAATAATAACCGCAGAATTTTCTAATCGATTAAAAAAAACCACATTGAAATCCCCATTGTGGTTCCCAAGACCCAACCATTTGCCCTAATCATTTAATTGCAAACCAAATATCCCATTGCTCGATTATGATCCGTAAGGTGTTAATGTGGTCGATGAAGGAGGATCCAGCACGAAAGCCTGCCTGTTCGACGTCGAGAGTTGAATCTAAATGATCCCTGATCCTTTCCAGAATTATTTTTGCAGTTATTTTGGCTACGGCTGGCAGAACACATATACCTCTCCAGTTTCCGCAATCCATCAGGTTTCCCTTTTTCAGAAGCTTGATGATCATCCCTCTTTTCCACTCCTGCGAAAACTTTTCGCTATCCCAAGCTCTTCTTACTAGCGGATGCAGCAAATCTGCCGATATATTTGGCGCCATCTGAAATAGTTCGGCAAGGATGCTATCAAAACCCACCGCCTTTTTCTTTTTTCTTGAGGGATCTAATCGCTGTTATGATTTCGTTCTCACTGGGAGGTGCGATGCGGATTCGGGAATTTGTTGCTTCGGAGTGCTCGTTCGAATTTGAGAACATGTCGACATCGCCTAAATGGTTTAACACTGTGGCGAAATACTCTCTCCATCCAACGAGATGATCCTCATCCGAAATCAGAAGGCTGTCGTCTAGACCTTTCACCGGGTGTTGTTTAGAGTTCTGACCACCAGTGAGCTCCTTTTGTGATACTATAAACAGTCCTACTGTCGCATCTGCTCGCTGCTTCTTCAGCACTTAAAGCCAGTGTGTCGATGTACTAACGCTTGTCACGCCTCACACTACTCTGCACTTCTTTCTTCTTCGCACGATATTGGGTTTCTAGTTCGGTTTTCTTTACTGCTGGTGGTGTTTCTGCCTCCTAACGACGTACATAGGTGCTTGCCCCCGTTGCAAAAGCATTTTTTACAGCATTCCAGTGGTCGTCCGTGCTCCCCTGCAGTAAACTACTGATTACTTTTGCTTGTAAGGAAATGTGGTCCCTGAACTGTTGGGGAACCTTGAGCCTGTCGGTATTAAACCTGGTGTTTAAACGATTGCTACTGCATCGTATTGATAGATGCAGTGCGAAGAAGTATATGAGCTACCAAAAGATGGTGATCGCGCTCCTGTCCGATTTTAGCTCCACGTCTGTTTCGGACGTCTAGGAGACAATTCCTGTTATGCTCAAACAGCGTACCTCCAATGACTAGGCGGTTGGTATTGCAGAAGTCCACAAACCGCTCACCGTTGTCGTTTCGGTCTCCAAGGCCGTGAATTCCTATCAGGTGTTGGATCATATTGCTGTCGTTACCTACCTTTGCATTGAGATCCCCCATTACAATTACGATGTTTCCGTTTGGTGTCTGGTTGAAAATGGCGCCTAAATGATTGTAAAAATTGTCCTTTTCATCGTCAGCAGTCGGAGCGTAGCACTGTATTATGCACTCTACTCTGGAACCTGACCGTCAATATCCGATCACTATGGGGCTTCCAGGATATGAGGCTATGTCGCGCTGCTGGAGTTAACACCAGTCCCACTCCGGACCTCCGTGGACTTCAAGCTGGCTTACGCTCTTGTCTTGATTTTCTCAAAAAATAGCGGTATCTGTCGGGATACCGACATACCGACCATTGGTTGTAGGGTTTTTCCGGAAAGTCTAAGATTGTTGATTTGATTTGCGTGGGCGGCCTGATATGTGCAGGTACTCGACGATTTCTGTCTTTGTATGTTTTTATGATGTGTTCTATTGTAGACTTATGTTTTCTCACAATAAGGGCAGCATCCGCTAATCATGTGCCTTAATTTTACAAATTTATAATAACCACTTCTCGGGAATCTTCCCTTCTTCCTTTTTGCCCTCATTGACCTGACATGACCATTTTTTTTGCAAATGGTATGCACTGACTGAGCACTGCATCCAGAATGACATGATTTTTGACCAAATTGTAATAAAAAATGGGTAAAAAACGGGATTTTCTTATCGTATGATGAATTATGTCGTTTATGATATAATACATTTTATTTCTTTTATGAATAACTTGCGTAAAAGAATTCAATGAGGAAGGACATTTGGATGACGAGCGCAACATTACCTATTGTATTAAAAAAAATATCAAAAAAAAATAATTCCATTTGTGCATACCGAAATATTAGAATTTTCTCTATCGGCCTGTGTATGTAGATAGAAAGAGCAAAAATGAGTTAAAAAACTGATTCTGAGTTTAACTTTATATAGACTTATGTTCTTTTTTTTAACTGAATAACGGTAATTTTTTTTTGGCATGACAAAGAATATAATTTTATTCGACCAATTTCCAACAAAAATTTTATTAGCTCTTTTGAGAAGCAAGGCGAGCACGGGTCAGCTGGTACTATAAAATTGTGTACTACGTTTTTGGCAAATAATGGCCTGTCAGACACGTGACGTAACTTATGCATGATAAGATAATCAAAAAGTGTTATTATAACAATGTTTTTTTTTTTGATATATATTTGTTTCTATTAAATAGCAATTGTGATTATCACTTTGAATACAGTTCTAATAATAAAATTAAAGTGTAAAGAAAATAATTTGCTTATTAACTGGTTTCTTGGATAATATTCAATGGATTTTGGTCAAAATCAAAATGCGAGCAAAATTTAATGTATACAAAAATATTTCATTCAAACTTTTTAAATTTAAACTTTTAACTTACACTTGTTTAATTAAAAAAATAATTTTTAATATAATTTTTTTTTAAGTTCTTTCATTTTCATCTAAGAGCACAAGGGTAGAAGTACGTACGACCCAGCCGTGCACTTTATTTCTCTTGCGTACTCTCAATTTAGGAGAAATACCACTACAATGAAAGTAGGCTATGTATACTGAATATTCACCCCGCTATATTCATCCAGTGTGTGATGAGAGAAAGAGTTATGCGGAGGTTAGCCTGAGGTTAGGTTGCGCTTATGTGTGATGGGTTTAGTATAGATTTACAATGATTGGAATGTTAGGTTAGCGAATGATGTGTCTGAATGTCATATTCATGTAGTTGTAGGATTTGATGTGTAGATGTATCACATTACAGTAATTTGTGTGTTTCTACATTATAATATAATGTACTAAAAATTAATTAAATCTAAGCGTGCATTCGAAATCGATTGATTGTGTTTATGATTACACCACTTTCTTTACAGGTACATTGAAATATTTCGTAGTTCATTGGCTGAAATGCGGCGGCAGTCCGGCAATCGCCCAGGGCCATATGATATTAAGGATAGAGGGGCATTGCGCAACCGTGATGATTTTGGAGGAGGAAACTTTAACATGCTTCGTGATACAGGTAAATTAAGTTTAAAATTTACCAGCTGAATTGACAAAAAAAAACTTACTTCAATTACGCTCCCTGAGCGGAACCCGCAACCATTATTTTCATTATCAAGTTATGTAGTAACTATACGTACATATAATATATGTATGTACATTAGGGTGTTCATATGACTGCTCACGTCCCGAATCTAAGTGATATAAAAAATATTTATGGCGAATATCAAGAAGATCGGTTGATATTTAGAGGTTGCACAATTTGGTCTCTTTTTTCTCAACTTGATAGAATTTCGCTTATTGACGTCCAAAGTAACCAAAGCGTGCAACCTCTAAATGATGCCCGATCTTCTTGAAATTTGAAATATATATCTTTTACATGACTTAGAACCGGGGCGGAAGCAAAGTCTGCAAAAATTTCACATTTTATTTTTTCCTTATAAAATGAAACACCCTATGTACATCTGCGAGCACGCAGGCATTTCATTGAAATCATTATCTAATTTTGTAACCATACATATGTATGTATGTCTCTGACCAAACTGTGATTAATGTTTAAAAATAAAATTTATTGAAAACGGTTGCTGTACCGAAATTACCCCTTTAATTCTGACATTGTTGAGAAAATCTCGAGCAACAAACAAGAAAATCCGATTTTAAAACACAAAATTACCTTAAAAGTGGCCCTCAAGAAGCGTGCGACCAAATCAGTTTAAATGCATCGCAAAACCGTGTTAACTACATGCATTCAATCTTATAAAGTATAAAAACCTTTATCAGTTCTAAAAATATGGGTTGATTTTATAAGTGTCGCTTTTGTGATATAATTTATTCAGTGTTTTTAGTTAAGTTTAAATATTTATGTTTTTCCACACTACATACATTGTATTTGTTTTTGTATTTCTTGTGGATACTCTAGAATAGAGCCTGTTTCAATTTTTTCAATCTCGCGTTTCGATAGGCTTATAAGAAGTCGAAAAAGTGGGTGTGAAAACTCGTTCTGTCTGTCTGTCAGCGAGGTTACAGCCTAAACGGTAAACGGACTTTGATTAAACTTCATATCTAGGATCTTTGGGGTAGTCCCTAGAGGCGAAATTGAAATTTTTGTTCTACCCCTAATATTAACTGTACTTTACTTAGAGCCAATTTAACAAAAAAACAGTTTTGCTGGAAAACGGTTCCTATGGTTTATTTTTTTTAATTTCATATTTCGGCTAGTTTGAAAAAGTACTATAAGATGGCGTTCCACATATTTAGCCAAAAGCGTTAATAACGGTACTTTACTTATAGTCAAATTGGTAAAAAACTGATTTGCTGGAAAACGGCTACACCGACTTTGTTTAAAATTTATACTGCCTTGGGTTAAAATACATGCTATAAAATGGCTTACAACGTTTTGGCCAACATTTGTTATAAATTTGGTTAAAATCCGTTTTGATAAAAAGTGGGCCAACTGATTTCATTCAAATTTTTAGTGTGTATAAAACTGGGCTAATGCTATAAGATGGCGTTCCACATTTTTGGCTAAAAGTAACAATAACGTTACTTTTCTTAAGGTCAAGCAGTTTCAACCAATTTGCTCGAACACAGCAAAAAAAAAAAATTTTTATTAAGCAACTTTTTTACGTACGATCAACAGAAGTTGCAGTAAAAGCCATTTTTTTGTCACACAAAAATGGTCAAAAAGCTGTGATAATTCTTCTTTCCTATTCGACAATAACTTGTTAACTGCATTGCTCATAGGTATGTTAGTTTATTATTCTCACTTAATTTTGTTTGACCATTTTTGTCTGACAAAAAATGGCTTTTACTACAACTTCTGTTAAAAAGTTCCTTAACATAGTTTTTAGTAGATTTTTCAGGGATAAAAATTTCATAAAAAAAAAAAATTCTTAAGTAAAAATTTTAAGAAAAATGCATTTTCAGTAAAAAAAAACAAACAATAGTGCGAACTGAGTTTTTGACAAATTTTTAAATTAACCTCCATTCAGGCTTTCGGCTTTTATTCCATTTTCAGAAACAAAATAATTAAGACCGTTTTTCAAACTATCAAATAACCCATTCACCATAAAAATGCATATTTCACTGGCATATGAAGGCTTCCTTTCTGATCCGATTTTTGACCGAAAGAAGGAAATGATTTGACCGGAAATCTTTTTTCAGCAAAAAATGCTATTGTTTTATAGTGTCTATGAAGAAATTTCTATTTCTTTAAATTGAACAAAACTATTTCACACCTAACGAACACACTCTGCTAAACTGGAAACCAAAACCAATTTGTGCTGTCATTTTCGAATCACAATTGAAAAACAACAATCCACTGGAATGGTTCCAGTCCATACGCTTACAGTCATGTTCAAAAAAAGTCAATTAACAGAAAAAAGGTCGAGATAACAATGAAATCTGACATTACGATGATAGAGAAGCTCAAAAAAGTGGGTGTGCCGATTCTGTCTGTTTGTCTGTGTGTCTGCCTGTCTGTCTGTGTGTATATACGCTGGACTGCAGCCTAAACGACTGGACCGATTTTCTTCAAACTTCATATCTGAGCTCTGTAGGGTCGCAATTCGAGGCGAAATCGAAATTTTCGTTCTAGCCCTGTTATTAACCGTACTTTACTTATAGCCAACTTAACAAAAAATCGGTTCAATCGAAAACGGCTCTAAAGATTTTGATTAAATTGCATATTTGAGGTAGTCTTATGGCATTTGCTTATTGCGTACCACGTTTTTGGCTAAAAAGCGTATAACGGTACCTTACTTATTTATTAACTGGTGTTAGAAATATGGCCATTTCTCGGTTAATATTTTATGGATTTGGTCAAAATCAAAATGTTTTTTTTTTTTTTTTTTTTTTTTCGTGGGTAGGTTAAAACCTTCATAGGCACTACGAGGACCGGCCGCGCGTGCTCATAGTAGTGTGAGATTCTTACTCACTAAAAAACCTCCCATTTCCGGCTAGACTACGACTAAGTTCCCTTAACAAGTAGTTCACGCTTCTATAGTAATCGTGTTTGGCAGGTTACCTTCCAACGAAAGCACCTACAATACCGTAATAATAAGCGGTTTCTCCTTATGACGCTAGATCCAACGGTCTCGTTCGTTGTAGTCGGCGGGCAAGGTTTGTCTGATCCAGAGTTCGGATTATTTCGTCATTGCAATGTTCATTAAGACGAGTGCGAAGTTTGCGAGCAAAGTTTCTCACCTCGTCGGTCACGGTTGCAATTCCTAAATCTCGATGTAAGTCGCTATTTCTTATGTACCATGGAGCATCTACGATTGCTCTTAGTGTCTTATTTTGAAAAGTTTCTAAAATAGATATATTGCTTGGTTTAGTACAGCCCCAAAGTTGTATACCGTGCGTCCAAGATGGTTTTAGCACTTGCTTATACAAAAGCAGTTTGTTATATACGCTTAATTTCGAAGATCGTCCGATAAGCCAATTCATTTCTCGTAGCTTGATTTCGAGCTCGTCGCGTTTCTTTTTAACTTGTGGCTTCCACTTAAGTTTTGCGTCTAGGGCGTCTAGGGTCATGCCTAGATATTTCGCCTCGTTGGCGTACAAGATTTGTACCGAGTTAATAAAGAGTGGTAAGTTGTTTACCCTTTTGTAAGTAAAATTTACATGCGTTGATTTAGTCTCGTTAAGGACGATTCGCCAGGTCTTCGTCCACTTGCATATTTTTTCCAAAGCGCGTTGGAGTTTTCCCGTTGATAATTCGACTGTTTTATCCGTGGCGAGGATTGCCGTGTCGTCGGCGAATGTGGCTACAGTCGTTGTCTCATCTTGAGGTACGTCTCTTGTATACAGCAAAAACAGCGTTGGACCGAGAACGCTTCCTTGTGGAACACCGGCGTGTATTTCTTTGAATTCCGAGTATTTGCTCCCGTATCTCACACGAAAGAGTCTATCGTCAAGATAAGACTCTAGGAGTTCATACATTTTTACAGGCAAAACTTTCCGTAGCTTATATTTCAGGCCTTCGTGCCATACTTTGTCAAATGCTTGGGATACGTCAAGAAAAACGGTAGAACATATCATTTTCGCTTCTAAGGCTTTATCAATTTCATTAGTTATTCGATAGACCTGGTCAATTGTTGAGTGTTTGACCCTAAAGCCAAATTGGTGATCCGGGATCAATCGTCTTTCTTCAATTATTGGTTGCAGTCGTTTGAGCACAAGTTTCTCGAAGACCTTCGATATTATGGGCAAAAGCGAAATAGGTCGATATGATTTTTTGTCATACGGGCATTTTCCCGGTTTCGGAACCATTATTACTTCTGCGACTTTCCATTGCCTTGGAACGTAAGAAATTCTCATTGAGGCGTTTATGATGTAGAGGAGCTTCACTAGCGCTTTCTTCGGTAACTCCTTTAAAATTTCCCCAGTAATTAAGTCATAGCCCGGCGCTTTGTTATTCTTCAAGTTTCGTATCGTTTGACGAAGTTCAGACAGTGACACGTTTTTCATTCTATAGTTGTCCAGTACCGAATTGGGACTGAGATCGTCGACCAATGGTTCCCCGTCAAATGGTTTGAACGTTTCTTCTAGGTGGTCTGCGAATACATCTGCTTTTTCTTTGTCGCCTTTTATCCATTCGCCGTTGGCTTTTCTTAATGGCGCCGAGTGCATTATAGGCTTCTTAATGGACTTCACGGCTTTCCAAAGTGAGTAGTTCGATCCTCTATCGGCAGTCAAGCTTTCAAGGTAAGCGGTGGTCTCGCGACTTTTAAAATCTTGAAGTAAGTGCTTTAATTCGTTAGATAGGCTGTTCAAGATGGCTTTATCTGGAGGTGCTCGCGATCGCTGCCATCTCTTTCGCGCTTTTCTCTTTTCGCGTATGAGCTCTTCTATTTCGCGCGGGTATGTTGTTCCGCTATTCGATACTGAGTTCCTACGGAGAGAAGTATTATTCCACGCAGCGCTCTGAATAACTCTCACGAGTTTTTCTATTTCATCTTCTATTTCTAGCGGCGTTTTTAGTGGTACATTCAAGGCTATGTTTTCTTTACAGTATTTTCTAAAGCCGTCCCAGTCGGTGTTGCTGTTAGTTAATCTAGGCGCTCTTTCCTTTTTCGCTAGGCTTCCGCCGATTTTCAAAAGAACTGCCGAGTGATCTGAGCAGAGATCATAGCATTCTTCTACGTTCGTAAGGTATCGAGGTACCCCTTTTGTGATGAAGGACTCAACGAGGTCAGGTATTTTATTTCTGTCGGTTGGCCAATATGTTGGCTTTCCCGTCGATAAGAAGACCACGCCACGTTTCGAAGTTGCTTTGAGGAGTACTCTGCCTCTTGTTGAATTGCATCGTGAACCCCAAAAAGTGTTTTTCGCGTTAAAATCCCCGCCGATGATAAAGTTTGACCCAAGTGAGTCAAAGAGGGGAGTAAGATCGTCATCCGCCAACCTATACTTCGGAGGAAAATAAATCGACGCGATATTGTAATCTAGGTGCCTCAATTTCACGGAGACTGAGCTAATTTGCATTGAGTCAAGTTCAATTTCGGCGTTTTTGGAGTGCTTAATGCAGTCTTTGATGTAAAGGGATGAACCGCCTCTCGAATTTTCTGAAGGATGATGCGCATGATAATCGATGTAACCTTTAATTTTGGGCCCCGAACCCTTCTTACAATGGGTTTCCGTAATCAGGCAAACGTCAATATTGTTCTTCCGCATAAATACTTCTAGTTCGTCGATTTTGTGCGATAGGCCATTTGCATTCCATGTAAGTATTTTTATTAGCTTCATATTCATGATTTGTTATTCGTTCTGTGAGGTTTAAACTCTAGCTCGCTCAGTTTGTCAAAGATTACTTGATTAACTTTAGTTTGTTGCTCAAGCTTTTCTAATATCATAACTAATATATGAGATACCGAATCCGTTGTGGCAGGTTCTGGTCTATTTTCACGTGACGCGACCTGTGCGTGAGCAAAATATTATGAATACAAAAATATGGCATTCAATTTTATGAAGAATTTAAAAAAAAACATGTTTGATGCAATTTTTTTTTAGTTCATTCATTTCCAATTAACAGCACAAAGTTGCAAGTACGTACGACCCAGTCGTGCACTTTATTTTAATTGAATAAGTATTAATGTTCTATGCAAAAATAGTATAGTAAAGGGTGTGTACTACCATTTGTGATTCTTAAAAGATAAGAAAATATGATGAATATGCACCCGTATCTCAGACAAACGCTATCGGAACGACTGCTGTCAGATCTAAAAAATTCAATAATTCTTTAGATACTCAGATTCGCAAGTATGTTTTATATATCGGGGCGAATTTAATAAATTCAGCTTTCTTCTTGTTTTTAAATCCGATAAGCCATTACTGAGTTAGATTTCTTTTAACTTGCACCGATACGTAGTATATACGGGCAGGTATTGGATTCGTGAAGAAAATCGAACTCGAAATAACAATGAATTTTGACATTACGACGATAGAGACGCTGGTGGGTCTGCCGATTCTGTCTGTCTGCTATATAATGCGTACCACGTTTTTGGCTTAAAAAAACGTGTAACGGTACTTTACTTATTAACTGGTTTTAGAAATATGGCCATTTCTCGGTTAAAAAAAAAAAGAATAAAACAAGTAAAAACACATTATTTTACATAATCCTTCCACGACTGGCGCCCTTTTTGCAACATAAATCATCAAATAACAACCAGATCCGCAATGAAATAGTTTCGTAAACGGCTCTAACGATGTTGATTAAATTTCACACTGGGACTATTATGAACTATGAAGCCGTAAAAAAAAGACATAACTCGTTTCTTCAAGTGATTAGCAAAGTGATGACAACTAAATTAATAAAAAAATGTCTATTAGCTAAATGAACCTTGCACTTGTGCAAATATTAAATGTGCATTCTGTTTTGTTAAATAAATCTTAGCAATCATCTATTAAACTGAAATATTTACTTACAAATCTACATTTTCTTGATCAAAGGGCTAGATATCTAATTCAGTCGCCGAACGTCGTTCCTTACATACCTTTGTGGAGTTAATACGTACATATGTACCTACTGTCATTCTGCTTAGAGCATACGATTTTATTTTCCAAATTTGAATCATTTTACAACCTTAATAATTTTAAGTTCCAAGAATGGAGCGCGAATTCGCACGCTATAAAATAGACATCTAAGGGCTGAGCGAAATAAGATGGTTTGATGCTGGGGAATATATCTCCCCAAGAAAAAGCATTGTCTTGCTCTACTCTGGGAAGCCAGCTGGAAGTCCACGGAGGTCCGGAGTGGGACTGGTGTTAACTCCAGCAGCGCGAAAAAGCCTCACATCATGGAAGCCTCACAGTGACCGGATATTGACGGCCAGAATCCAGAGTAGAGTAAGGAAGGTCACCATAATACAGTCCCACGCTCCGACCAATGACGCGGCTGACGATGAAAAGGACAATTTTTACAGTCATTAAGGCGCCGTCTTCAACCAGACACCAAACGGAAACATCGTAATTGTGATGGGGGATCTCAATGCCAAGGTAGGTAGCGACAACACTATGCTCAAACATGTGATGGGAGTTCACGCTCTTGGAGATCGAAACGAAAACGTTGAGCGGTTTGTGGGCTTCTGCAATACCAACCGCCTAGTCATTGGAGGTACGCTGTTTGAGTATAACACCTGCCATAAGATCAGTTGGGTCTCGAATGATAGGCAGCGATCATCTAACCAGATCGACCACATTGTGATCAGCCGCCGCTTTACAAATTGTCTCCTAGACGTCCGAAACAGACGTGGAGCTAACATCGTACAGGAACGCGATCACAATTTTATAGTAGCAGCAATCAATAGCAATCGCTCAAACTTGCTAAACAACGCCAGGTTTAATACTGATAGGCTCAAGGTTTCTCAAGTGCGCCAACAGTTCAGGGATCACCTTGCCTTACAAGCAGAAGTTATCAGCGGATCATTGTGGGAGAGCATGGATGACCACTGGAATGCTGCGAAAAATGCTTTTGCAACGTCTGTAAGGCGCAGAAACAGCAGAAGATACCTGGATACGGATCGAAGAGCGTACAGCAATAAAGGCTCGGATTGCAGCCGCCTCAGCAGTAAAGAAAACCGAGCTAGAAACCCAATATCGTGCTAAGAAGAAAGAAGTACAGCGTAGTGTGAGGCGTGACAAGCGTCAGTACATCGACACACTGGCTTCAAGGGTTGAAGAAGCAGCGAGCAGATGGGACAGTAGGATTGTTTATAGTATCACCAAGGAGCTCACTGGTGGTCGCAGCTGCAAACAACACCCGGTGAAAAGTCTAGATGGCAGCCTTTTGATATCGGATGAGGATCAGCTCGTTGGATGGAGAGAACATTTCGCTACAGTATTAAACACGTTATTAAGTGATGCCGATATGTTCTCAAATTTGGACGAGCATTCCAAAGCAACGAATTCCCGAATACGCACCGCACCTCCCAGTAAGAACGAAATCATAACAGCGATTAGGTCCCTCAAGAAAAAAAAAGGCGGTGGATATTGATGGCATCCCTGCCCAACTATTTCAAGCGGCGCCAAATATATCGGAGAGCTTGGGATAGCGAAGAGTTTCCGCGGGAGTGGAAAAGAGGGATGATCATCAAGCTTCCGAAAAAGGGAAACCTGATGGATTGTAGAAACTGGAGAGGTATATGTGTTCTGAATAATTCTGGAAAGGATCGGGGAGCATTTAGATTCAACTCTCGACCACATTAACACCTACTTACTTACTTAAAGGGCTCCCGACCCTTGTAGAGTCCCTGCCTGAGACATCGCTGCCTTCCATCCTCTGCGGTCCCGAGCACGCTGCTTCCAGTTGTGAAGACCAAGTTTTCTGGCATCCGCGACAGCTTGGTCTTTGTACCGGAGGTTCGGTCTTCTTCGCCGTCTCGAACCTGGGGGCTGGGATTCGATGATCCTCTTGGCTGGAGCATTGTTGTCCATTCGCTCGATGTGGCCGAGCCAATGTAGTCTGCGTATCTTGGCTTTTTGGACTACATCCACATCCTGGTACAGCTCATAGAGTTCGCGGTTGTATCTTTTCCTCCATTCGCCCTCCTCGCATAAGGGACCTAATATCCGACGAAGTATTTTACGCTCGAAGGTGCCCAATATTTGCTCTGCTTTCTTACTTATCGTCCAGCACTCGGCTCCATACAGCAGGACTGGTAAGATGAGCGTTCTGTAGAGCATTAATTTGGTCCGTCGAGTTAGGAGTTTTGAACCCAGTTGTTTCGCCAAACCGAAGTAGCAGCGGTTTGCTAGGGTTATTCTTCGTCGGATCTCTACAAAGGTGTCATTTGTAGGATTAATATTTGTTCCGAGGTAGGTGAACTCCTTAACTACCTCGAAATTATAGTTATCAACAGTGACGTTCTGCCCAATGTTTTGGACAGATAAATTTTTGTTTGTTGATAACATATACTTTGTCTTGTCCTCATTTACTTCAAGACCAACTCGTTTCGCCTGCTCATCAATGGCCGTAAATGCCTCTACGACGGCTTGCCGGGATCTTCCGATGATATCAATATCGTCTGCGTATCCCAGCAGTTGGACGGATTTGTGAAAGATAGTGCCTTCCGTGTTGACACCTGCCCTGCGCACTATCTGCTCCAACACGATATTGAAGAAATCACATGACAGCGCATCTCCTTGCCTGAATCCGGTGCATGTTTGGAAGAGCTCCGAAGAGTTGTTTCCAAATTGCACAGAGCATCGCGTGTTTTCCAGCGTTACGCGACACATCTGGATAAGTTTTGTCGGTATCCCGAATTGGGCCATCGCCTGGTAGAGCTCAAGACGATGAATGCTGTCATAGGCGGCTTTAAAGTCGATGAAAAGGTGGTGGGTTTCGACTTGAAATTCGTTGGTCTTTTCCAGGATTTGTCTGAGTGTGAAAATTTGGTCTGTTGTCGATCTGCCAGGCCGGAAGCCACACTGGTACGTGCCGATTAGTGTGCTGCAGAAAGGTTTTAGACGTTCACACAATACGTTGGATAGGATCTTATATGCGACATTTAACAGGGATATGCCTCGGTAGTTCTTACAAGACATAGGATCGCCTTTTTTGAAGATGGGGCATATAGAGCTGATACTCCAGTCGTCGGGCATGCGTTCCTCCATCCATACTTGGTTGATGACTTGATGCATGCATCCTACCAAGACATCACCTCCGTATTTAAAGAGTTCAGCTGGAAGCCCATCAGAGCCAGCGGCTTTGTTGTTCTTCAATTTCCTGATGGCTACATTAACTTCTTCAATACTGGGTGGAGGCGTTGGTTCTTCATTGACTGGAGGTGGGTTCTCGTCTTGCCCTATCACTCTCTCTATTTGCTGCCCGTTAAGCAACTGCTGGAAGTGTTGCTTAAACACATCAACAATTCCCTGTGCATCGGTGACTAGGTTGCATTCGCCATTTCGAAGAGCCTGCGTTCCGGACTTGTAGCCAGCTGCCAGCTGCTTGGCTTTTCGATAAAACTGCCGGATGTTGTTGCGCTCGCGAGACTCCTCGATATCCTTGAGCTGGGAAACTGCGTGGTCCCTTTTCTTTTTACGCAGGATTCTCTTTTCTTCCCTTCTTCTGGTCCGATACTCCTCTCTCGCTGCTCTTGTTTTGCGCTGCAGCGCTTTCTTGCGTGCATCTTCTGTCACCCTCTTCCGCTGTACGCACTCATCATCATACCAAGGGCTCCTCCTTGGAGGTGGTTGGTAGCCAAGGGTGGTCACGGCTACCTCTTTGATGATGTTGCGGTATTCGGTTCACTGATTGTTAGCGTTTGTGGGGGGTGTATGCACCGCAGAGAGTTTCTCGGCCAGGTGCTCTCTGTAGGCTCTGGCTCCTTCTGGCGTGCTAAGGCGTCCAACGTTAAGCTTGTTTTTCTTGACGGCTTGCAGCTTCTTCTCGTTGGACAGTCGAGCTCTGAATTTAGCTGCAACAAGATAGTGGTCAGAGTCAACGTTTGCCCCTCGAAAGGTACGCACATTCAAGATGTTGGATGCGTGCCTTGCGTCGATTAACACGTGGTCGATCTGGTTGCGTGTTCGACCGTCAAAGGAAAGCCAGGTTGCTGTGTGGATTTTTAGCCTAGGAAACCTAGTGCTACTTATCACCGTATTACGAGCTGCTGCAAAGTCGATTAGTCGGAAACCGTTGTCTGTTGTCGAATCGTGGAGGCTGTGTTTACCGACTATCCCGCCAAAGATGTTTTCCTTACCGATTTTGGCATTGAAGTCCCCGAGTACGATTTTTACATCGTACTCCGGACAGGCTCCGTAGGCTCCGTCCAGGAGGTCGTAAAATTCCTCCTTGACAGGGTCTTCAGCTTCTTCGGTAGGGGCGTGTGCACATATTAGGCTGATGTTTTGAAATGTGGCTCTGATGCGAATTACAGCCAGACGATCGCTTATCGGCTTAAAATCAATGACTCTTGATCTGAGCCGATTTCCCACGACGAATCCGCATCCTAACATGTGCAGTCTTTTGTGGCAGCTGTAATAAATGTCGCAGCTACGTCTTTTCTGCATACCTGATCCTATCCATCGTATCTCCTGGATCGCAGTAATATCTGCCTTGTACTGCGAGAGGACAGATTCAAGTTTCTGAGCTGCACCCGGAGTGTACAGAGTTTGTACATTCCAGGTGCATACTCGTAGGTCATAGTCCGTGGACGTTCCGGGTCGATTTGCCAAATGAGGGGGATCGTTATTATTATCCGAGGCGGATGTCTCTCTCATAACTATGGTACTTTTTACGTGGTAGGGAAGTTACCCCGACGACACAACCCCCAACCTGGAGGGCCAGTTCCATGGGTTTTAGCCCCTAGGACCCAGGGCCGGTCTGAGACCGACATCAGTAGCTCACTTCGGAGGTGCGAGCGCTGCCGTTGACCCATTTAGGGTTCATCCGCCACCATCTCTATTCCATAACCCTGATGAAGTCATGGAAATCCTTACAGACCTGAGCTTCGAATATGTCGAAGTAGCTCATGTAAGGTGTTCGCCAAAAAACCGTCCATGGATTCCGCCGTTGATTCCATCTAGAGAATTCATCCGCCTTCTATCCTCCTTCTGAGGGCTCTTGTTAGACTTCTGAGACGTGGTACTCGTTCAGGTCAACAAGAGATGCCTCGTCCGGTCCTACATGTGTGCCAAAGTTCACCCAGATGTGCTCGCGCAGGTCCGAGTGTTTAACTACACATGCGTAGACGGATTTGGCATACGCTCATCGTTAGTTCACTACTATGTAGCTATCCAGAGGGCACCACGAGGAGGTGATGATGCGACATTTTACCCACATTAACACCTAACGGATCATAATCGAGCAATGCGTTGAGTACCGGTCTCCGCTACATCTGCTGTTTATCGACTTCGAGAAGGCCTTCGACAGTTTGAATAGAGATGCTATCTGGTTGGCAGGAGAGGTATCCCAGCTCCAGCTATTATTAAGGCTACGAATGAAGGCAAAAAAATTCCAAATCCGCCCACTGACACGCCTACTTTTCGGAACATTTACTTTTTTCAGTATTTTTACATGAAACTTGACAAAACTTATAAGAGCAATTATATAGCTATTCACTTACTCTACAAATTGCTCATAAATTGTGTATGGCCACGCCTACTTTTTAGGGGTGTTTTTCTTTAAAAAACTGTTTTTCTGTGGTTTAATTAGAATTATATCAATTCTTAGGAACAACATTTAATATATGTTGAAAAAATTTCAAACTCCGCCCACTACCATGACAACTGTTGGAGAAAATTTAAGTTTTAGAACGATTTTATAAGAAATTAAAAACAAAAAAATATTTCTAGAAAGTACAATATATTGGTGGAAAAAGGAGCTATACACATTTGTATGGAAAAAGGATAGGGTATAACATGATCCACTCCAGGCGGATTGTAGCATTTTCATATGTTTTTTTTATAAAATTACTCAAAAAGAATTTTATTTCAAAAAGTGGGCGTGGTAAGGGGTGGATTTTTCAAATATTTCAACATAAACTCAAGTTTGCTTCTAAAGATTGATATTATTTGATTGAAATCTACGAAAAAACGGTATTTTTTAGAAAACTACCCCTAAAACGTGGGCGGCGCCATATATAATATATGGAAGATTTGTAGAGTTACTGAATATTATCTACATATTTGTTTAAGTTTTTTTTTAGTTTCATATAAAAGTACTGAAAAAAGTGATTTTTTCGAAAAGTGGGAGTGTCAGTAGGCGGATATTAAAAATGTTTACACTTGTATTGCGTAGATTTTCAAGGACCTCGTATACAAAATTTAATCAACCTAGCTTAAAATTTAAGGCCCAAAAACTGGTGACATACGGACGGTCGGACAGACATGGCTCAATCGACTCTATGTTACAAACTATGTGTCAAACTTAATATACCCTTAGGATAGGGTATAAAAAAGACTGAGGGAATTGGTCTCAGTTTAGTCTAATCGTCTGCGGGTTTTAAGTGAGATCATGTTTTAGCGTTTAGAGGTCGCTTAAGACTCCGTTCGCCGCCACTTTCTACGAACCCAAATAAAAATCTACACGTTTCTCAATATACTCCACAGTTGTCCATATCATAAAGGTGACAGTGTTGTCTCATGTACACTACACGCCATTCTATAGTAGTATTTGCCTAAACTAACTGAAATATGAAATCTAATTAGGATCGGTCATATTGTTAAAATGGCCTTGAGTAAATTAACTTTAACAGTAGGGCTAGAACGATCATTTTAATTTCCCCTTTAGGGACAATGCAGTAGTTTCTACACATGAAGTTTAAAGTAAATCAGTTCATTCTTTTAGTCATACAGACAGACAGATAGAACCAGCAGAGACCTACTTTTTCGAGCTTCTCTATCATCATAATGTCAGAATTATTTAATATTTCGAGTTCCAATTTTTTCACAAATTCAATACATCAATATCTCTCTAATGATAGCTACTGAGTAGTCGGACATTTTTATACCCTATCTATAACAGTATATGTAAAAAAAAATTAAAAAATCCGCCCACCACTGTGTTTTGGAGTAGTTTTATAAAATATTTGAAAAAAATTGCTTAAGGAAATATATTGGTGAAGGAGCTAGTATGTGCATAGGAAAGGGATAGGGTATCATACGATCCGCTCCAAACGGATTGTAGCCTTTTCATTTGTTTTTGCTGGTATTTGCGTCTTGATTCCTTGATTCGTAACATCATTGTTCGTTCAATTTTGTTTGCTAACGTATAAGAGGGATTTATTCACTTGAAGTGCATTTCTGTTGTTGGTTATAGTGTCGGTCTTAATACACAATAATAAGTTTTTCTTGGTCATAAAAACACGTAATATGTCAATTGCACTTCTATAATGTCTCCACCACCTAGACGTACAAGCAGCCGTTTGAGGGGAAATAACAAAAGCTGATTGTACTTAAAAGCTTCATAATTTATATTTTCAATGGTCTCATCTTCTTCAATTGCCAATAGTAAGATCTTTTTTGTCCTCCGCTTGAGTTCTTTATCCAAAAGATTGATATTGTAATTTCCAATTGGCCAAGCCTCTTCATTTTTTTTTTAAGGAAAAATGGGCCGGCAAACCAGAGAGGTGACTCCCAAAGTTCTATGGGGGTTGAGCCTCTGGATAATATATCTGATGGGTTCAGGTTGGTATTGATATGACGCCATTGACTCGGCTGCGATAATCGTTGAATAACAGCTCCCCAATTCGACATAAACGTTGGCCACTGATGATTTTGAGATAATATAGGGTCGTCTAGAATTAAATTCGAAGGAATTTCCCGATCTGGATTGTCGATCTCCTTTTATGGAAGAGCTTGAGTGATTGTTTTTATGATGTTGGCTTCTATGATATAAGTGAGCTCATTGAGTCGCGATTTTATAGTGACATTAATTTTGAACTTGCAAATATTGGTATTATTTCAGATACCAATAATAGACGTAGATGCCTTGTGCCCCTTAATGCCTAGTAACTGTTCTAAGCGCTCCGTGCTCAGGTTAATTTGAGAGCCTGAGTCTAACAGTATAAGACACGATACAGGTATATTGTTTTTGTCTAAGACGTGCACGTGCGGTGGCCAAAATGGCAACCTTGCCGTCCATCGATCTCTGAAGGTTGTTATTCGATGATTCATGAAGTTGAAGTAATTTAGCGTTTGAAGTTGCCCTACCGCTGAGTTCGGGAGCCCTACCGCTGAATTCTCTCTGCACTTACGGCAGAGAGAAGAATTGCAGTCCTTTAATTCGTGATCATATCTTAAGCAATTGATGCATAATTTGTTGTCATGCACAAAGGGCTTTTTTCGCTTATGGGTAAATTAAGAAATTTGTAGCATTTATTGATAAAACAGCTTTTCCCTGGACGTTCATCACTTTTTACCATAGTTAAGATTAAAGGGCGAGATTTTTTACCAGCATGCATAAAGGAATTTTGACTTGCCTGAACAACTGGAGTTGAAGTGCATTCCAAGATTTGGCAGCGCTTATCAATCAATTTGGTGAACTCCGAAAAACTGGGTAATCGGTCGGCAGCGCAGTCTTCTTGCCATTTATTCCGTGTTGATGGGTATAATTTGGAGCACAGAAGATGTATCATGACGTCGTCCCAATTGTCGACTGGCCGTCCCAGTGCTGATAGTGCGCGTAAGTGACTGTTGGTAATATCCAATAGTTCTCGGAGGCCTGCTGCTGATGCTCTTCGTAAGGGTGGAATATTGAAGATTTTTTTCTGGTGTTCAGTGCAGATTAATTTTTTTTTGTTTTCGAAGCGATTGATGAGGATTTTGACAGCGGCATCATAGTTCGCGTCGTTGGTTTCCAACGAGTGAATGGCACGCAATGCGCTACCTCCTAGCGACGATTTTAAATACAGGAACTTGGTGGTCTTATTTAGGAAAGGATTGGAGTGGATCAGTTTATTGAAGGACTCATAGAAGTCCAACCATTGTGTGATCTCACCTGAAAATAAAAGTAGGTTAATCTTCGGCAATTTCAATTGTTCGGCAGTATTAGTTCGCGATGATTCATCTTTCCGTTGGATTAAGTTCCTGAAGTTTTGCTGACTTCTGAGGGCGGATGTTGTAGTAAATTTCCTCGTAATGCTCCCGAACGTCTCCCTCTTCCTTTGAGTCTTCCGTCTCAACCAATTCTATCTTTTCTTGAACCTCTTCGAAGGAATTGAAGCTTGTGTCGTGGGCGGAAATTCTCAACTGTAGTTGTTGACTAGTGACTTGGTCATCAATGTGTTCGACAAATTGCTTTGTTCTATCAATCTGTCCGCAAAACACGTTGCGTCGAACCTTTAGCGCTGCCACTCTCTTGGACTCTTTGCTTGGCTTTTCTTCCGTCATGTTCTGCACGTTGCCGAAATTTTTTTTTTAATGTTGGATTAAAAACGATCCAAACGAGTTTCATATGAAAATAGTGAAAAAAGTGATTTTTTTGAAAAGTGGGCGTGTCAGTGGGCGGATTTTGAAAATTTTTACACTTGTATTGCTTACTTTTCCAAAGACCTCGTATACAAAATTTCATCAACCTAGCTCAAAATTTAAGGCCCAAAAACTGGTGACACACAGACGGACGGACGGACATAGCTCAATCGACTCGGCTAGTGATGCTGATCATTTATATATATACTTTATTGGGTCTATCTGTAATATTTCTCTATGTTACAAACTATGTATCAAACTTAATATACCCTTAGGATAGGGTATAAATATTACGTGAGAGATCACGTCGGGGTCACCATGAATTTATTAAGTAGAGAGCTTTTTCCCTACTTTAATGGATGTCGCCAAGAAAAGTGGATTTAATAGCAAAATATAAAAGTCCGATGTGAAAGGTTTGAGTGACCGAATACAAATAATTAATTTTTTTATTTCTTCTTATGGCTGCCAACCTTTTAACAACCAATTACAAAATAGAGAGTATAAAAATTAACGTGAGCAACGCCATCTAAATATGATTGAAAACAAGTCAAACACCGCGAAAGCGAACTCTAAAGACACCGGCATCATCGTCAAATTCACCACCCCGTACGATCGTAACACAGTGCTAAAAATGTTCGCCCACTATTCTACCCTCATTAATATACAGTAGACACTCGATATAATGAACTAATAAAAACCGGGCCTGTTCACTGGAACGAGATTGTTCACTGTAATGTGTATGTTTTTACATGCAATACATCGAAAATAGAATATAATTACAATTTTTCTTTGCAATTACTAAAAAACAAGCCAATATTTATTAAACAGAATAATTTATTTTTAACAAAAGCAACTCATTAAAAATATCGTAAAACGTTACAAAATAATACATTCCATGTAATTAAAAAACAAAAGATACATCAAACTTAAGCTGTGCTGAAATAGTTAGTCATCTTCGTTTGCTTTTTCTTTGAATTTATTTCAATTAGTATCGCATTTTCTTGCTACTTTTTAAGAACCAAATATAATCTTTACTGCTATTTGCCCATTTAAGTGTTTTTTCAAATAATTGAATCTCTAGAAGACACTGAACAAATCGGATGATTTGTATATTGTTGTTCTATCTATGAATATATGTACTTCCCAACGGGCCTAACTGGCAACTGCATGGCACTAATAAGTTTTAACTGTTTTTTGCATGCTGTGAGGTTCGAAGAAAATAAAAAAAATAAGTTCACTATAGCGAGATTTTTTTGTTCAGTATTTAGAATAGCCTGTATAAAATATTGTGTTTTCGCTATATTGGATTGTTCACTATATCGAGCGTCCACTGTAATTATATCTTATTTCTATTATTATTATTGTCTTTATTTATATATTTTTATTCTTATTCTTTTTTATATATATATTTTACTTTAGATCACAACACTGTTGTGTTTTCTATTCTTCTTTCTTGATCTTTTCTGATATTTAAAAAATGGAGCAAAGCTTAGGAACTATGTTAAAAGTGGATGAATGTGAAACTAAGCTATTAGTCGGTGTTGCTTACATACCAAATAAAAATATTAACTTTGTTTTCGTTTATTGCTACAGTAGAGGAGATTTGTCTAGCTGTCCTAATATTATTCTATGCGGCGACTTTAACAGCAACCTCCTCAGCAATAACTTTCCACAGATGAAATGGGCTCGTTAAATCTGTTTCCAGTAAATACAACTGCTCCTACACATTTCTCTGAACAATCCTCTTCATTGCTAGATCTCTTTTTAGTTAGTGACAAAAACAGTGTCCTGTTATATGATCAACTGTCAGCACCAGCTTTCTCAAGGCACGACCTAATATACCTTACTTTCGATTTTCACTTTGCAGCCTCTCCAAACTCGCTTAGTTATAGGGATTTCAGAAGTATTGATTATTCTGTTTTTGAGGAACATACTAGAAATATCAACTGGAGCACTTTTTAAAGTCTTCCTTCTCCTAATGACCAAATCGATTTCCTTAATGCTAATATTGAACAGCTTAACAATAGGGTGTTGAGTTCAGACCAATCTCTATTCTGCCATATTTGTCTAAGGTGTTTGAGAAAATTATACAAAAACAGATCAATCAATTCCTCACAACCACCAACAGCCTTTCTGCCAAACAATCAGGATTTCGAAAAAAAGCATAGCTGTACCACAGCTGTTACAGGCATTTCTGAAGATATACGGTGTGCCCTTGATGATGGGAATGTGTCATTTTTAGTTCTTTTAGATTTTTCCAAAGCGTTTGACCACGGTATTTTGAGTCAAAAATTACATCGGCTCTACAATTTCTCAAATTGTGCTGCTAATCTAATATCCTCATACCTGGAAAATAGAAAGCAAGCTGTAAAAATAAAAGATGTTCTATCGGACTTTCTCCCTAACATCCGTGGCGGTACACAAGATTTCATTTTAGGACCCTTACTTTTTCCCTGTATGTTAATGAGCTTCCTACCTTCATTTAGCACAGTACAATAAACATATACGCCGATGATGTACAGTTTATTTAAGTTGTCCATTGGGCTTAATAGAACATGCCGGGCCGGAAGCTACACTGGTACGTTTGGATTAGTGTGTTAAAGGAAAGTTTTAGACGTTCACACAATAGGTTGGATAGGATATGCGACATTTAGCAGGGATATGGCTCGGTAGTGCTTACTTGCGCTTTTCTTTTGAATATGGGGCATTTAAAGCTTGTAGTTCAAAAACAAGTACTATAATTTATTATTCGAAATAAAAAAAATAAGAATTTATTACTTCAGTTCAGTAAAAGTATGGGGCCCGGGTATTAGAGCACATTTTTCAATAGAGGTTTTAGTAGCCGGCTAGGGTGGATGGATACCAAATTTTTCCTGAAACTAAATTTTGCATCTGTTTTACGCTTAATAGAAGGAATAGACTTACATATGTGTACAACTGCAACGCAGCCACAGAAAATTGAATTGGAGGTAAATGATATTCGGCAAGGCATAGGTTAGCGGCGGTAGCGTAAAGCGCAACGTTGGGAAGACTACCTTGCAATACCGAATGGCCTGAATCGATTTTAAGCCGTCAAGAGGAAACAAATTTGGACACAACAAATCATTAAGACAGAGCGAAGGATCAACCATTTTAAGGATGATCATCGATGGAGGACTTCGCAAAGTTTTTTTTTTTTGTTTTTTAAGATACCCATATTTAGAAATGGTCTTACGAGTTAAAGAGCTACCTTATTATTCCAAGCAGAATAATGAACGGATCTGAGAAAGGTTTTTTTATTGTGTACTAAAAGGGCAAAGCCGCTTGACGCTGGGAAACCCTGTTTAAATTCGCCGAGAATTTTCAATGACATCATAATTTCCGAAGGAAAAATGGCCCAAAACTCCCAAATGATTAATTGCCGAAAATATCACGTAAAAAAATGTGTGCGGTTGTTTATCTAGTTTGGGTGTTTTGGTAAATTGTAAGTTCCGAGACAACTTGGAAATAAGACCCATTTTAATATGGAAATAAGGGCATATATTGAGTTTACAATGCAACCCCCCTGATTGGGGTCGCTGGAGTTGCTGCGAGGTTGGCTGTATGCGAAGTTCTTCCACATGGACGAGGTTACAAACCTCTCCACGGTTAGTAGGGTACACATTAGAGCACTAGGACGCAGTGCAGAATACCCTTTATAAATAACAAATAAACGCAATATTGTATGAAGGAGAAAGATCTTTAAATTTCATATATCGCTTCAATTTTGCTTATGGGAGAAAATTCGTCAGACAGAAGTTTATCGCTTCTTCCAGACAATGCGCTTAGTAATAATATTCCCTAATATAGAAAACGATGCATTAGGACCTTAATTTAGAATAGGACAGCCAGAAAATCAGCCAAGCTCATGTACTTAACTCACTTTACATACTTCAACCACTATCCCTGCCTTTAGATATTACTTCGCAGGCTGGTTACCAAATCAAGCTATTCGTGTTATGGAAGAAATTTGAAAGATTATCTTCCAGATAATGAGCTTCATAATAATAGTTACAATCCATAATATAGAAAACTATGCGTTAGGACTAGGACAAGTCAGAAAACTAGCCAAGTTCATGTCAGATATATTAAGATCAAGATAAAAAAAGTGCACGACTGGGTGGCACAACGATCTATATATAATATTAAGTTTTCTTAGTAACATTTTGTTAAGTTAGCTATTAATAAAGTATGTAATTTTAAGAAAATCGTTGAGCCGTTTTCGAGAAAAATAATATTTTTCTTGGTTGGCTATAAGTAAACCACCGTTATTAGGACTTTCTACCAAAAATATACGCCATTTTATAAGACTTCACAAAAGTAGTTCAAATATCAAACTTTAACGAAATTACGGGAGTTAAAAGACACATTTTGTTAGGTTGGGTATAAACAATTAACAATTTTGTCCGAAAAGGTGGTACGCCATTTTAAAGGAATTTACTAAAATAGTTTAGATATGAAATTTAAAGAAAATTGTTAGAGCCACACAAATTAGCTAAAACATCTTAATCCTAGAAAAAGTATCGTTATTTGCACTTTTGACCAAAAATTTTTTAAGCCATACATATGTTGAATTGGTATTCTTGCACGAATCCAATACTTGTCTTAATAACCACTATTTGGGGGTCGAATGAATGTGTTTAAATTATTAAATAAGCTAGCAAGTACAATTTCCGTATAAATGGGTTAAATCGATTCAATGAAATTTAATTATAATCTTGTCCTCTGAAGTTAAGGAATTCTTCAGATCCGTTAAAATAATCTTATCTTTCTAGCCTTTTAAAATATCGCCTTTTCCCCAAATACCTAATATTTCGGCTTGGAGTAGCCTTTATAAAAACGCATATCAATTTGCCAATTGTTGGCTCGATTGCATATTGTTGTATGAGAATACTTGTTTGTTATATTTTTCTCTAATTGATATTTTAATTTTTTATAGAGAAATATTTTTGTTTTTAACATGAATATGTTCGAATGGATAAACTTTGCTCTGAATTAATTTTTATGCGATTGGCAGATAGTGAACTGTACAATTAATTAAAATTAAAATGCATAAGAACATTTTTCGGACCCTTTGCTTTTGCTATTTTATTTTATAGTTTCTGTTTTCTTATTTGCTTTAGGCTTTGTCAACAATAACAAAAACGGATTTGGGGGAGGTGTTAACAAACCAATGGGAATTAGCAGTTCTGGAAACGGGTTAAATCTTAGTGGATTTGGGATGTTTGGTGGTTTGGGTGGGTATAATAATGGTAATTGTGGAAATAATTTTGACAGGCCCAATAATAATAATAACAATATGGGCTTGGCTAACAATTCCACTGGCTGCAACAACGTCCGAGAGAAAAACTTCAATCCAGGGGTATTTTGGAATAATGATCATGGAGACAATGGACAGGCATTCAATGGCAACAGTGGATTCAACAATGGTATAGTTATTTCCAGTGCTAGATAAACTGACATAAAGTGAGTTCTTTATAAATTAACAAATTATTCTCAACCCAGGCAATGACGGGAATAACTTTAACGATGTATACGACGTAGGAAATAACAGAAACAATATGGGTGGTGGGATGATTTGCAACAAGATGAACACTAATACAGGAATGAATAATTTTGGAAATAATAGGGATTTCCGTAACGATAACGATTTGTTTTGCGTTCACATGCGTGGGCTTCCGTATAATACTTTTGAAAATGAAGTATTTAAAGTATGTCGATACTTAGCGTATGTTTTTAGCTAAAAGTCATTAATGTTTATGATTTTTTTTTACAGTTTTTTGATCCCATACGTCCAGCTAATGTTAAAATTATTTTCAATAATAAGGGTTTGCATAGTGGCAGTGCAGATGCATACTTTCATTCATTTGAAGATTCTCAGATTGCAATGAAAAAACACATGGAGCAGATTGGAAGTCGTTACATTGAATTATTTTTTGATGGAAAAACGAAAAACAACAGGACTGGGTTTTCTCGTCAAAATAACCAAAACTTTTGAACCTTTTGAAAATCTCATTACTCTCTAAATTAAAATAAGCGCATAACAAATGTATTGTGTCCTATAAACACCTTCAGGTTAATGACGTCTGCATACATATATAGGTTCTTAATTAAACGTTTTTATTCCAGAATTCTAGATATAAAACTGTGAGACTTTATTCTTTTGAGCCGAAAATATTTCTGACTTTTAATCGTTTAAAAAATAAAAACTAAAATTCATCTTGTAATAATATTTAAAAAAATAGGAAGTCATTTTAGTATAGCTCTACATAAAAAATTTATGTATGAAATAATTATTACTTTGAATTTCTTTGAATATAAATAAAAAACAGTTAATGGTTAAGCAAATTTGCTTATTTTCAATAAAAATATGTCTAATGAAAGATAAATCACATGATTGCATTATTTTATTACCTATTGAAGCGCTCGGGTTGCGCTAGTAGGGTGTGCGAGTGATCACGCCTAAAGTTGTCCAAGAACACATAACAGAACTTCTTCCCTTTGTGTTTGAAGATGACCAGAGCATGGCGAGCAATTTCTTGTTCACCCTGTCTTTTGTTTTTACTTCTGCACGCTGAAGAAAATAAAAACGCAAGGGACTCCAACTACTATGAGTTGTGTGTACACAAATGTCTTACTCACGCTGCCCTTTTCTACACAGAATTGTAACGGTCGACCTTCTTCGATTTTTTATTTCTCTATTACATATTAATATTCTTTCGTTCAATGCTGTATATGGAAAGACTAAGTGTTACAACGGGAATGATTCTATATGTAGCACATGTAAAAGTTAACAGAAATAAAGTGTTCTACGTACTTGCACCTATATGTTGGAAATGAACAAATTTTCGATAAAAAATAAATAAGAATTAACACATTTTTTTCAAAATATTTTTAAAAATGTTGCATAAGTTTAAATGCCACATTTTATCAAACCTTAAATCTTACCCACATTTTGATGGAACTCTATTGAGTTTTAGCCGAGAAATAGTCATATTTCTAACCCAGTTAATAAACAACGTTTTTTGAAGAATAAACCAAATTAACAAATAAAGGAATTTCATGAATGATAATGAATGAAATTTAAGAACTTCAATGAAAATATGAAAAGGAATGAAACAATTATCTATACGTGATATAAAAGTCTAAAAGTAGTGACATTATGACATGAGAATGGCCCTTATTGTGAGTGTCGGTCAGCGATCGTCACGACAATTGTCAATTGGATCAATTGATTTTAGCGTTGGCATTGTGTAACCCAATCGATGGAAAAATAGATGATATGTGAATAAAAGTGTTAATATTTTGAATGAATTATAACTTTGACAGCAGTTTTGTTATTGTGTGTTATATCATAAATTTTAGTGCAGGTCTCATTTCATTTCATTTCCTTCAATAATTTTATAATTGTATTGGTTGAGGAAGAGTGTACAGTGACAAGTAAGCGAATGCAGCATAAAATTGTGAAGAAATTTTAGACGAAGAACTTTGTGGAAGCGATGGTGCGGTAGAAATCAGCACCAATATTCTTAGATCCATATCCATGTAATTTGAAAAATAAAACAAATAAAAAATACTTTAAAGTGTTATTAATTTCATTCCATTACTTCATATTACTGTTTTAAACTAGAAATAAAAAGCTGTATATATATTTATTAAATGAAGTAATAACAGGTCATTTATGTCCCACGAATACACGGAAGGTCCATAGCAATTTTTTTCTGTTGCTAATTTTTCCCATCGACTTTTTGCTTGGGTTTTTACGCAGAAAATGAAACGAAAGCATCGTCCAGAAATTTGTGATCAACTACAAACGATCGTCAAATCGACAAATGTCGATCACAATACAAAATGCCAAAATCTGCAACCGACGATCGTCGATCGACAGTTGTCGTTTATCGATCGACTATCGACACTCACAATAGGGGCCAATGTGTACTTACGTGTTTTTACTTGCACCCTATATATAGCATAGGATTCGTGAAAAAAATCGAACTCGAGATAACAATGAATTCTGACATTACGATGATAGAGAAGCTCAAAAAAGTGGGTCTGCCGATTTTGTTTGACTTTGTGCATGTACGCCAAAATGGCTAGGCCGATTCGTTTCAAACTCACAGTTCGAGGCGAAATTGCAATTTGTGTTGCCCTGTTATTAACGGTACTTACTTAATGCCAATATCACAAAAAGACGATTTTCTCGAAAACGGCTCTAACGATTTTGATTAAATTTCATATTTGAGCTAGTCTAGCTAAATGCTGTAAGTTGGCTTGCCACGTTTTAGGCTAAAAATACGTATAACGGTACTCGTCTAAAACACAATGGATTTCCATCAAAATCGAAATGTGGGCAAGATTTAATGTTTAATAATATAATATGTATATATTACATTTAAAAATAAAGAGATTTTTTGTTTTTCTGCTATGCACTTCTCTTCCTTTAACTAGAGGTCAGATGTTTGGCAACCTATTTGCCCTGGCAGAGCTTTTTCATTCCAGCCATGGCTTGATGTTCCTCCCTAATTTTCCAAATGTTAAGGTGGATGGGAAAATGTGAGTGAAACATCTAGGGACATCTTTATATTCTATTTATTATTTTTTATTCTTTTATTCTATTATTTTAAAATCTTTTATCAAATTTTGCACCAGTTGTACATAATTTTAACTTTTATTGTTTCCCAGAAAACCTTTTTTACTTGCACCTTAATATAGGGCAAGTATTGGATTCGTGCAAAAATTCGAACTAGAGATATTAATCAATTCTGACATTACGATGATAGAGAAGGTCAATAAAGTGGGTCTGCCAATTCTATCTGTCTGTCTGTGTGTGCCTCAGGCTACAGACTGAACGGGTGTACGGATTTCGATCAAACTTCGACTAGGGTCTGTGGGGTAATTTCTAGAGGCGAAATTGAACTTTTTGTTCTAGCCCTTATATTAACGGTACTTTATTTAAGGCCAATCAGTTGACATCTAAAATTTCTTACCAAAATTGTTAACAACAGTACTTAACTTATAATTAATTGCGTACCACAATTTAGCCAAAAAAATGTAAATCAGCCAATTTGGCTAAAATACGATTTTTTTTGGAAATGGTTAAAATAATCTCATCAAAATCAATTATATTAGATTAAAAATCAAAAATGCTATAAAATGGCTTAAAATTTTCTGGCCAAAAGTGCGTATAACGGTACTTTTTTACGATTAAGGGGTTTTAGCCAATTTGCAAAAAAACGATTTTCTTTAAATTTCATATTTAAACTACTCTTCTAAAGTCACACAAGATGGCATGCCACGTTTTTGGCCAAAAGCGCAAATAACGGTACTTATCTTATAGCCAACTTAACAAAATGTCCTTGTGTTCGAAAATGGCTCTAACGATTTCAATTAAAATTCATATTTCAACTACTTCCCTAAAACCATCCAAGGTGGCATAGCACGTTTTTGGCTAAAAGCGCTAATAACGGTACTTTACTTATAGCTAACTTAACAAAATATCCTTTTCGTCGAAAATATATCAAACGATTTCGTTTAAACTTCATTCCCAACTAACTAGTTGGAATTAACCGAATTTTCGGTTAATGCACAATGCACAGGTCAAAATCGAAATAAACCTTTATTGTAACTAAAATATAACGTTTAAAACAGTGAAGAATCTAAAAAAAAAGATTTCTTCATTAATTTTGTTTAAGTTGATTCATTTTCAACTAACAGTTAGAACGAATGAATACTTAAAGTGTGCTAAAATTATAGTTATACAAAATGTAGTTGCACTGTGTCATTACACACCTGCTCATGGCGCCACACACACCGCACACACCAAGGCAAGACAGAAAAACGTGCTTGGTTGTCGATAGCTGGATCGTTGTTTTTCAGATACAGTGGTTGTTGTTGTTTTGATTCAAGTATTTGTGAGTTTTCATTCATAATGACCTTAAACGCAGAGCGGTTTATATATTAAATAGAGGCAAAGTGGCCAAATATATAATTATTAATTACAAAGATCAAGATCATTCGAATAAAATTATTATCGACAGTCGAAAACTCAGTTTTGTTTCATCTCAAGACACACCAAGCGAAACAGAAAAACGAGATCATATTTTTTGATGAGTTGTAATTCCGTTGTTGTGTGTTGCACTTAAGGCCAGTTGGGGATATTAATTTTGATACATAGTTTGTAACATAACGAAATATTAAAGATAGACCACATAAAGTATATATATAAATGATCAGTAGCCGAGTCGATTGATCCATGTCCGTCCGTCCGTTTGTCACCAGTTCTTGGGCCTTAAATTTTGAGTTAGGTTGGTGGAATTTTGTGTACGAGGTCCTTGGAATACAACTGTAAACATTTTTGAAATCCGCCCACTTTTCGAATAAATCACTTTTGTCAGTACTTTTATATGAAACTCGGTAAAACTTACTTACGAAAATATGTAGATATTCACTTCAATCTTTAGAAGCAGACTTGAGTATATGTTAAAATTTTTCATAAATCACTTTTGAAATCAAATTCTTTTGGAATAAGTTTATAAAAAAATTATATATAAATTAAGGCAAGTTTTTTTAAATAAAAGGCTCCATACATATGTCTGTGTATAGGAAAGGGGTAGGGTATCACACAATTCGCTCTAGGCGGAGTGTAGCATTTCCATATGTATTTTGCTAAAAGTAAGAATAACGTTACTTTTCATAGGGCCAAGAGGTTTCAGCTAATTTCATGAAGTCTTATAAAAAAATCGTACCACATTTTTGGCTAAAAGTTGTCCAAACTATTTTGATTAAATTACATATTTGAGATAGTCTAGGGCAAATGCTATACGATGGCGTACCACCGCGAATAATCTACTGTAGATAATCTTTTTGAGGATCTTTCCCATGGTGTCCAGCAGACATATTGAGCGATAGCACGAAGATTCTTCTGAGGGTATCTTTCCTTTATTTTAGTAAAGTCCTATAACTAGCATACCAAGTTGTTGCTAATAAAGGGACTGTGCTTATAGCCAGCCTAATAAAATTGCATTACACATTTTCGGTCAATAGTGATAATTACGGAACCGTACATGAAGCCAACTTAGATTGGGTTAGGTTGGAGTAGCTGCCGCAGATGATCACTGGCTCACTTAGATCTAGATTGCCCATGGTGGTACTACCGGATCTGAAAACACATCCTAAGACCACCACTATAAGAAGGTCAGAATAAGGCATTAAGTAAATGTTATACAATCGTTTAGACGAATGAGTAGTAAAGATTACGAGGAGTGTTGGAGACTAGGTTTTCCTACACAGATTGCAACAACAGAGGGAGACATTAAAAGAGGGTTGAGCTGATAATTCAAAATTTTGACAAAGCGCAGAAGGTGTCTGATGGGTAAACTCGTCAGATCACCAAGATCTTCAAAGAAGTATTGTAGCATATGTATGTACATATTTAGTGTCCTTTAAATTACGACGCTACTGTTTTTTCTCCCAGGTTCTATAATTATTAACTGTATGATTGACATTTGATTATATAATAAAGATTCACTTGTATTGGAGACTCAGAGCGAAGCGGTTGTTTTAATTTCCTGAAGTTGGTTGCAACATGGCGCAGCCGGTAAAAGTACACGAGAATCCAATTTAATCGGTTAAAACAAAAGAAATCGTAAAAGTTTTTATCAAATTTATATAACAGTTATATAAAAGTTGAATTGTGTTGAGGTAAGGCGGGTGTATTTCCTTGTTTAGAAGGGTACACATTTTATTACGTCTGTTAGTAGTTAAGTTATAAAACTACATACATACATACTGGCGGACGAATCACCAGATCGCGCACTGGGCGAGCAGAATATTGGTTTCGAGCTGAACTTGCTAGCGGTGTAGAAGTCCGAGTCCAACAAAGAAGTTGGAAATCTCATAAGTAACAATCTACATTGGCCTAGGATGGACTATGTGAGGAGAATACAAACCCTAAAGCTGAAGGGTAGCCTAGCGGAAAATTGGAAAAGATTTCGTTAAAATTGCACAATTTTTGAAATTGCCGCTGGAGTACAGGAGAAGGAGGAGCTGATTCGAGTCAATCCGTTCCTAAACACTATAGGAGAGGATGCTATCGAGCTATTTAATTCGTTTGATCTATCAAAATCAAAAAAAAAGTTTGATTCAGTTATTAAAGCTTTTGCTGACTATTGTGTGCCGAAAAAGAATCAAACACGAAAAGTTCAAGTTTTTTACCAGGAGCATTTTTTATAAAAAAAGCGATAAAAAAGGGAAAGTCAGGAGACATTTCTGCGATGTTCGAGGGAGACTATGGAGCTCACGGTGTCTCTATCGCCTATTAATTTTAGCAGTTGATTCTGGACCCTATCAAGAATGTGCAAAACGGTCTTGGGTGCACCAGACCAGATATGGGCGTTGTACTCCAGCTTTGGGCGGATAAATGCCTTATAAATTGAGGCCAAATCAGACGGGGTGAAATATTTCTTGCATCGCTTAAGGAATCCTAGACATTTTGCAGCATTTTTGGCGACTTCGAATATGTGATCGTTCCATCGGATATGTTTATTGATACACATACCGAGAATTGCAAGTCTTTCGGTTTCCGCGATGCAAGAACCATTCATGGATAATGGTTGGGAGGTCTGGTTACGCTTGAATGACAGTAGACAGCATTGTGTTTTGGATGCATTAAATTCCACTCTGTTGGTTAAACCCCATTTGATTATGCTGTCAAGATCGGAATTTAATGAGTTTAACATACGTTGCCATTCCTCTTCTACGGCCGAAGAGCAGGGACGTGAGTTGGGGAACGAATATGTAAAACTGAGGGTACTATCATCAGCGAAGGAATGGATTGGATTAGAGGTAGCAGACAAGAGGTCAGTAATAAAAATGAGAAAGAGAGTCGGAGACAGAACTGAGCCCTGTGGTGGATATCAGACTTGAAGCCATCCAATACAACTTGTATTGAACGTAGATATAAAAATGAAGTTATAAGCCACGTTTTTATTATCATGAAAGACAAACTAGATTCTTTTTTTAGTGCCTGTTGTGGGTTTTAAGAGTTGTGTGGGCTTGGGTCTAGGAAAAATTGATAGCGTGAATAGTTTGAATTCAACTAAAATGTCGTTCAGTTAAAAAACGTAGATCTAAATAAAGGGTTGTTCGAGGGAACCTCCTAAACATTCCCAAAAAACTCATCGCCAAAAGAAAGCTGCACAATCACAGTGTATGCTTCAAACAAAGAAAATAAAATACACAATCCATCCAAACCTCCACCAATTATTGCACTACAAGTCAATAAGTATGAAAGCTTGGTCAAATTATTGGATGAAAATAAAATTAAAGCTTCTACAGCATTAATAAACAAAAATTACATCAAAATTAATGTCGATGAAGAAGATGGATACAGAATTCTGACTAAAATACTAAACCAAAAAAAAGTGCAATGGTATTTTTATGAGAATAAGCAAACCATACCAATTAAAGTTGTAGTAAAAAAACTGCATTTTTCATGCTCACCGGAAAGCATTAAAAACGAATTAAACCATAGAGGTTTTAAAATACTGGAAGTCGTAAATATGCTAAAATTTAAAAGCAAAGTACCGCTTCCAATGTTTATGCTCAGTTTTGAACATGACGAAGACTAAGAAAAAATATATGGCATTAAAAACATACTTGGGATAAAAGTTGAGATTCATACTTTACGTAAATCCAAGTTAGTGCCCCAATGCAAAAATTGTCAAAGGTACGGGCATACACAAAAATACTGCAGCTCAAACCCAAGATGTGTAAAGTGTGCAGGAAGTCACCAAACCAAAGAATGTGTGAAGAAAAAGGACGAACACATTAAGTGTGTAAACTGCAATGAAAGCCATCCTGCTAACTATAGAGGATGCTTAGTTGCAAAAGAAATGCAACTAAAAAAAGATAAAAAACAAAAGAAAGCACTTAAAAGCTCCAATAAGGAAGCCCAAAAGGCCAAAAAGGACTCACAAAAGAGCCCACAAAAAGAAAAAGCGAAAGATCAAGTGATCATCAAAAAGGACGCAATACCAAAGACAGCGGGCCCTAAAATGACATATGCTCATGCAGCATCAAAAACAATACAAATACCAGCAGAGAAAGCCGTAAAAAGCAAAACAGAGCCACACACTGCAATGGAAACCCTCATGAAGCAAGTCCTAAATAGGATTGATTCCATGGAAAAAAACAATAAAATGATATTAGATAGAATATCTTTATTAGAGAGACAGAACAGCAATAAAAGAGCTGTACCAAAAAGACAAACATGATGAATAAAATCAAAATTCTAGAATGGAATGCTAATGGTTTCGAGAATCGAAAAGATGAGATACAAGTGATTCTCGATATAAACCAGATAGACATATGTCTTATTTCAGAGACGCACTTCAAATTAAATTCTGACCCTAAACTGAAGGGATATATATTATATCACTCCCCACATCCACATAACTGCGCAAAAGGCGGGGCTGCAGTGGTAATAAAGAATACGATTGAACACCATTTAGAAGCAAAATTCCAATCATGTGCCATCCAAGGAATTTCCATTTGCATAAAAACAAGCAGTAGCCAACTATCCGTGGCATCAGTATATTGCTCTCCTAGTTATAGAATAAAGACGAGTGATTTTAAAAATCTTTTCCGAATATTTCACAATAGATTAATCGTGGGAGGGGATTTTAATGCCAAGAATAAATATTGGGGATCTAGACTAACAAACACTAGAGGCAGAGAACTTTTTAAATGTATTAAAGAAGATGGCGCGAAATACCACTCGACGGGAAAACCTACCTTTTGGCCAACAGATAGGAATAAAACCCCAGATCTTGTCGACTTCTTTATATCTAAAAATATATCCTCAAATAAAATAAATGTGGAAGAAGGCCCTGATCTCCAATCAGATCACTCCTCAGTCCTTCTTACACTTGGCGATAAAATAATTATAAAAGAACAAAGTCCAAAACTTGTTAATAGACTGACGGATTGGAACTACTTTAGACAGATGTTGGAAAAAAGTATCCAACTATCATCAGCTATACAAACAGTAGACCAACTAGAAAAAGCAGTGCAAATACTAACACTGAACACACAAAATGCTGCATGGGCAGCAACTCCTAAAACAACAAAAAAGACTAAGCAAAACTCTTACCCTCGCGAAATATGTGAAATCATTACACGAAAAAGGAAAGCTAGAAAGCGTTGGCCACAGACAAGGGCGCCAAGCGACAAAACCATACTAAACAACTTAAATAATAAGCTCAGAAATTCTATAAAAGAATTCAAGAATGAGTCTTTAAAAACTTACCTTAGCAGTCTTACAAATGATGCTAGTACTGACTACTCGCTCTGGAAGGCAACAAAGAAAATGAACCGACCAATTGCCCATATTCCTCCAGTAAAAACCAAAGTGTGGGTGCCGTGGCTCAGTGGTATGTGCGTTAAACTGCTGTGCATGGGGTTCGCTGTTTGAATCCGGATCCGGAAAACAAAGTTTTCTCACGGCCCCTCACCTCTCAAGGGTCTGACAAACCCTTGGAGTATTTATTACTGTCTTGAGAAAGCTCCCTTTGCCCTTCGGATACGGCGTAAAAGTGTAGGTCCCTTCTGTACGTGAAGCACGCACTTCAGTACGTGCAGCACGCACCACACGTACAGTTGTAAGGAGCTTAGGCTGTGGGCCACAGGGCCACAGGGGGCCCCTAGTGGGCTGCTTACACCTAATATATATATATATAAAAACCAAAGAAGGTAACTGGGCAAAAAGCAGCCAAGAGAAAGCACTTTTGCAGAGTATCTTGAGGACGTCTTCAAACCCTATGAAGATAAAAGTTACCAAGAAAGGTGCGAAGAAGATCGAACAATTCGATCGGTAACAGCTAACACTTAGAAGCAAGTTCTTTCATGAAGAAAGAAGTGGGAAAAATAATGTCTTCGAAATTGCGACGTACTCGTTTATTCTTATTTAATTATGACATCGAGGTGCAGTACTTACCAGGGAACTATATGCACATTTCTGATTACTTGTCGAGAAATTTTGTAGTAGATACAAATGGAGAGGAACAAAGCAAATTTGAAACCGTATTATCTATCAATGTAAGTGATGAGAAGCAAGATTTATTTCACAGGAAAATAAGTAAAGATCCCATTTTTTTAAATTTATTAAAAATGTATAGATCAGGATGGCCCCATTCAAAACATTAAGTTCCAGACAACATCAAATCATATTTTAAAAAATGGTTTGTTATATTTGTTGAAAATGGCTTGCTGTTTTTAAATCATAGATTAATTGTACCGAAGTCCTTGCAATATGAGATGTTACTCAAACTTCATGAGTCTCATTTAGGTATTAATAAAACCAAAACCAGAGCTCGAGAATTGCTATATTGGCCTGGGATGTCAGTTGATATAGTAAATGATATACAAAACTGTTGGACTTGTATACAGTGTAGACCAGAAAGTTATGACGAGATTCAATAAAGTGGGGTGTGACATTTTTGAATGGGACCGACAAAATTCCCTTATTGTTATAGATTATTTATCGAAATGGATTGAAGTCGAAAGAAACAAATGCCAAACGGTTGGAGACATTTGTTCCAGCTGGACCAAGTTTTTTTCACGGTTTGGCATTCCCGCAATAGTTATTGCAGATAACATGCCTTTTGGTTCTTGCGCATGCAGGGAATTTGCTGATAAATGGAATTTTAAAATAGTAACTAGCAGTCCTCATTATCCAAAGTCAAATGGACTTGCAGAAAGAGAAAGTGGGAATCGTAAAAAACATATTTAGGAAATCGAATAAGTTTAGTGCAGAAAGTAAGGGAACAGACCACATATGTATGTATTCAATGATACACAGCTTGTACGTCTGCAACTATGTACTGCGGTTGCAGCACTATTGTGTTCAGCCAGTAACTGAATTGATAGCTTCATAATATCGAATATCTACACAACTGTAGTGGAGGTGGAACAAACCAGTATTTAAATTTTGTCCCACATACAAAGCTTTTCTTTAACAGAAGTGCACGTAAGACAAGCCAATTATCAACTTTGTAAATGTTTTCTCTGTCTCTTGACGCCGTGATATGCACGTGGAACAAAACAATTCTGGCAAAACATTGCGGTAAAGTTTATGGAAAATCTGTCCCAAACGCCAAAAAATGGTTTATAACCCAAAACTATTCTATAAACTGTAGACTTGGTGGATATGTGACAAAATCGAGACTCAATATCTCAGAAATACATAGAGCAAATTGACAAATGTAAAAAGAGCATACAAAAGAGAGTTCGTTCCTAACTGGAAAGTGACAAAAGTGGCGTATGGAACAAAACAATTCTCAGGAGATACGCAGGGTATGTAGATATAGTATCAATTTTTTGAGTAAATTTTGTTAATTTGGCTATATTTAAAGTATCGTTATTGCCATCTTTTGTCAAAAACGTTTTAAATGAACTCATAAAAGTAGTTCAAAAATCAAATTTAAACGAAATTGTTGAACCCGTTTGCGAAAAAAAGGCATTTTGTTAACTTGGCTATAAGCAAAGTACCAATATTAACAATTCTGGATAAAAACGTGGTACGCTATTTTATAACTTATTTATATATAAAATTTAAACGCATTCGTTGGAGCCGTGTACTAGAAAAAGGACAATGTGACAATTTTAATGAAATGGTTTGATCCTTTTTCAAGAAAATCGTCTTTTAGCTAAATTGGCCATAAGCACCGTTACAACATTTTTTGTCCAAAATGTGGTGCGTCACATTATTCACGTTTGAGCCATTTTCTCGCAAATCGACCGTGTGGAAAAATTTTTTAAGTAAAGTACTCTTAATAATTTTGGTAACCAAAATGTCGTCTGATTGGAATTTCGTGGTTGAATATGAAATTTAGTCAAAATCATTAGAGCCGTTTTCGAGAAAATCCAATTTTTATAAAATAGGCCTTAGGTAAAGTAACGTTAACATAAGGACTAAAACAAAAATTGCAATTTCGCTTCAAGGGATTATCACACACTGCCAGTTTCCAATTTATCTCACTGTGAAACAAAGGAGCTAGAGATGTTGAAACATATTTTTCCGCAGACATAGTAGGAAAGTGACATTTCACTAGCAGTCCATATATTAATAAGTCAATAGTGTGCGCGCTCTAACGTAATCATGCTTTGAACTTCAGTGTTTGTGGTATTTCAATGCAAACATTAAGCACACTTTATAATTAGGATCAGGACAATTAGGATTAGGACGAATTGTATACTTTATCCATATTTAAAAAGACATACAATCAGTAAATATTCCAATAATAGAGACAAACATTTTGTATTAGTTTAACGCAATTCTTACAGCGTTTGAATGTAGGATTGAATGTGTGTGTGTTGTTTCTCTTTTTTTTTCTCTGGTGTGAGAAACCAATTTTTTTTCGTTGCGAATAAGTTCTTTCTTGTTTGGCATTGGGAAATATTTTGTTTTGGTTAGCAAAACAACAAAATAGGAAAAAAGAAAAGAATGACTGTGTACTCATTTCTCAATTCAACCCCATTTCGATCTTTCAATCTTTCAACTCTGTGTGCAGAAAAACCTAGATCGGAATCTGAACTCGATCCTGCATATGTATAAACTTATTAATTTATCGGTCCCAATCAGAATGTATTGGATTGTTTTTTACCCCGCGTCTGTCGTTCATTTACACTTCTGCACGTAGGTATTGTGTGAAAGAGGAAAATGAAGCCGGTGCATATATTGGTTTGTCATTGTGTGAATGGAATTATTGAAGCTCAGTTAGACTAAAGGCGGAACTATAATAGGTGTGTTCCCATACTGATTAAAACTACAAAAATCTACGAAATTTTACGAAAAATGAAAAATAACGAATAAAAAAAGTGACATCTAAGATTTTGGCAGCTTTTTTGTTTGGCCGTACATTTTTGAAGATTTTTCTTTCTCTGAACCCCCAATTTTTGAAATTTAGCAAGCTGTTAATTTTAGCGCAAAAAGATACACACGAGGCAACCGTCGAAGCAACGTGTTGGAGAAACGTGTTTTGTTTGTTGACTTCTCACGTGGCGACTTTCGCCGCTACCTTAGTTCTGTGCGTAGCTATGGTACAGAATTTTCCTTTTTTTTCCACATTTACGCTTGTAAATGCGAGTAAATGCAGTAAACAATCATACACACGGAAGCAACGGTTGCGGCAACACAAAAATCAATGGGCAACACAACTATACACGACGCAAGGGTTGCATAAACATGGCTGTTTTGCTACATCGGTTGCCTCGTGTGTATCCAGCATAATACATACAATCAAATGCGACCAAACCCGCATCTTATCCGACCATAGTCGTATCTAACGAACACATGTATGAATATATGAATATATCTGATTGATGAAATAAATAAATCACTTTGTAATAACTAAATACGACTATGGTCGACGACTTTCTAATAACTAAATACGACTATGTCCAAGGTTACGCACACGACATTGCGATACTTATCAGAGGGAAATTCGAAGAGACGATCTCGACTAAGACTAAAGACTAGCATGTTTATGTACAACAGCTGCAATGAAAACTACGCCTACTGAAGCGCTGCAGGTTATTCTCCACCTACCACCACTTCATTTCCTTTAAAGAGACGCTGTTATTAACGCCTTTATGCACATCGCAGGAGATGAAGCTAATTCTAAGTTAATTCATCCAGATATTGCACTAAAACTTAGCAAAGATGAATTACTATTAAATACAATCACAGACACATGTCTACCCAAATACAACTTCAGTCAAAACTTCAAGGTTACATTTCCAGACAGCATGAACTGTGAACAGGGAAAACCATTATTTGCCACTGATTCACATGTTTGGTACACAGATGGACCCAAGACATATGAAGGGGTTGCGGCTGGAGTATACGGAGTTACCAATAAAACTATGGAAAAGTGTAAGTCCGTATTCCAAGCCAAAATTTTCGCTATAGAACTTTGCACCAGAGAATTATAAACAGATCGATTAACAATAAGAACATTTAAATTCTTTCAGGCAGTAAGGCACCTCTATTAGCAATTATGACTTACGAAATAACGTCCAAAATAGTTTGGGATTGCCTTTAATTGCTAGAACTATTCCCAGGGGAGATATATTGTATCCTAAAAAGGTCGTCTACACCGAATTAACATTTGAACCATTGATGGTCAAACCGGCTGCCATTAACTTCGACAGTAAATCTTTTAGATGGGGTTGATGTTCATCTTCATCCTCGGAAAAAGCTAAAATGCCATGGAGGTAGCAAAATGCGAAATCTACGTGTCGGGAAGATGAGTTTATATAACGCTGGAACGTTTGGGTGGCGTTCTTGAAGGCAAATGGCATGAGCACAAACTCAAACAGTCCCATTGGGAACCTGTCTCTTTTTTTACAGATGTTCTCACCATGCATTGGAATGTCATAATAAGCTTTATTGATGTCGATCTTCAGGAAAATGCGTTCGTTCTAATTTTTTTCATTGTGATACGGGATATCAATTCGGGCATGTCTGAGCGTTTCGATAGTCTCCGCACGCTCAATCAATCACGTGTTTTCTTCTTCACAGGGTGCACTGGGCTGGTCCAAGAGCTACCCGATGGACGAACTTGTAGCAAAGGTGCCTCGTATGCTTTTTTTTTATCACGTTTTGACGTTGATAACTGATATGCGGTGTGCTTATGTCAACATACTGAGTGATTTAATGGTAGAATTCGAAAGATGAACTAATCGTCGAAACGCTCTTTTGAACTGTCGGGTCCAACCCGACCTGTGACCTCAAAGTGTTAAGGATTTATTAACTGTTTCCCTTTGGAGGCGATGATAAGCCCAAACTAAGATAAATAAGCAGAGACTGGGTTGTACGTACTAGGACTTTTGTGCTGTTATTTGAAAATGTATGAACTTGAAACAAAAAGAAAATTGAAAATGTATATTTTCTTAATTCTACATAAGTTTGAATGCCATATTTTTGTATGCATAAAGTTTTACTTGATTTTGACAAAAATCCATTAAATATTAACGGAGTCAAAAACGTGGTACGCCCTTTTATGGAATATGCCTAGATTAACACAAATATGAAATTTAATCAAAATCATTAGAGAAGTTTTCGAGTAAACCGATTTTTTTTAAAGTTAGATATAAGTAAAGTAAGTGAAACATTTCTTCTTTTTTTCCAGAAATAGACACTAGTTAAAGCAAATAGTTAATATTTAAAAGCATAAAACAAAAAGAAAATATCATGTATTAAAAACAAAAAAGTATTTTTACTTACTTTTGCACCGAAAAAACAACATATTCATGTTATTACCTGTCTGCTGATGCAATGCATCTTTTAGCCAAAAATGTGGAACACCATTTTATAGCATTAGCCCAGTTTTATGTACAAAAAAAATTTGAATAAAATCCGTTTTTTAACAAACCGGCTTCTTACCAAATTGGCTTTAAGCGCTGTTATAACCAATATGTTGTAAGCCACGTATAGTGTATAAAGTATAAATAAAATCGGTACAGCAGTTTTCCAGCAAATCAGTTTTTTCCCAACTTGGCTTTAGGTAAAGTTATCGCTTTTGGCTCAAAATGTGGTACACCATCTTATTACCGCCTTCAGCTAGGGGTCAGAATATACCTGTGGTAGGCATGCCTGTCGTAAAAGACGACTAAAATCCATCGTTAGTTTACTAACAAAAAAAAAACATGCAAGTAACAAAACAAAAGGTATTTGTACCCCAGGTTCACTGGAAAATCCACCCTCTACGGAGGTCGGTTCTACGGATTCTGGGGAGAGCCAATTATTGTTTTTATGCTTTTAAAAAGGAACAAGGGTAGTAAGATCACCACCATCAAGATCTTTACCAATTACGTGCGGAACTAAAAGTCCGACGACATTTCAAATGTCGGCGCACGATCAGCGGACTTCAGTGAAATTAAATAGTCTGAATGAGGAAAATATTGAATTCCGAGCTAGACTGAATAAAATGGAGCTCCTCTGCGTAGAGCTCAAAAAAGAAATAGCTGAACTTAAGGCAGAAAACAAAGTTCTTAAAGAAAAACCTAGTAATGTTATTGTTACGAGTGAAAACAATAATCCTAATATTGACCAAACCGACGAAGAAGAATTAGGTCGAGAAACCGATTGAATTCTGAAAAAACGACCTGGCAAAAAACTTACAGCCAAGGCCTCGCCGGAAGTTATAACTCGACGTGAGAACACTCTAAAAAGCCCGATTGCGAGAGAACAGTCAGACAAAGAAAACTCTCAACCAAACGACATGAAAAGAAAATAGCGTTTACCGCCACCAATAAAAGTGATTGAAATTGTTGAGTACAATAAATTACATATAATTCTAAAGACATTGTTGACATCTGACTTTCAGGTCATTGCTGCTAAAAATAATCAATGGAAAGTCATTATTAAAGACTCTGACAGCTACCGCTTAGTATCTAGCAAACTGAAAGCCGAACAAATTCAATGGTTCAGATACGAAAATAAATCAGAAAGACCGATACGAGTAGTAGCTAGAGGTCTCCATGCTTCATGCTCAAAAGAAGATGTCATCAATGACTTGAAAAATAAAAGTCTCAAAATCATTGATGCTGTCAACATCGTCAAACGAGAAAAACAGCAATTGGACGGTGAAGAAACTACGGTAAAGAGGGGACTGCCTCTCTTATGATTACGTTTGATAAATTGGAAAACATAGAAAAAATCTATCAAATAAAAACTATACTGAACATGGTCGTTAAATTCGAACCCGTTCGTAAGAACACTAGGACTACTATACCTCAAGGTAAGCGTTGCCAAGGATACAATTACATGCAAACGTATTAATCATTAAAACGCAAAAGTTAAATGCGCTGGCAAACACTTATCAAAAGATTGTGGCATGAACAAGCAAACACCACCAGCATGTATGTATTCTCTTGAGTATTGATGGGGACGCACTTATAGAGAACATCTCCTTATTAAGTTTAAAGTTTTAACCTTGGCTTTTATTATTATTTTTTTATTTTCTTTCTTTTTAATTTCAATTTAATTCATCGGCTTCAATCTCTTACTGATTATTAGATATACATAATATCCTTAAGTGGAATAAATATGAAGTGCGGCCTATGCAATTTAAAAGCCGATAGACACGAACTGAAAATATAGTGCATTAATTGCAAAGAGTACTATCATGCAAAGTGCGTGAAGCTAGAAAAAAGAGAAATAGACTTTTTTGAGAGAAATGGACAAGGTTATAAGTGCGGTAATTGTGTTACACAAAGAAGAAAATCAATTCTAAAATCCGTCTTCTGACTGTGTTTCTTCCAAGAGTACTACTTCTACTCCTACTCCAACTACTAGTACTGTTTCAGAAACTCTACTCTCTTCAACTGGCTCCCATGACGTCAACAATATGGGTGTTCAAAAAATTACGCTAGAGTTGTTATATGCTGAATTTGTGAAAATGAATCAACGTATTGATGAGACGCTGAATAAATTTGTAATACTTCAAGAAAATAATGTCACTCTACAAAAGAAAGTTGATTTGTTGGAGTTTAAGATCAATGCGCTGGAGCAGAGAGAGAAGCGATGTTCCGTTGATATTGTTGGATTACCCGATGTAAGCGAGTCCAATGTCAAAGAGAGAGTTGATGTACTTTTATCGGCTCTCAATGGTGGAGAAATGAGTGGAGGCGGAATAGAATCGTGCTACGTTAAGAGTGTGAGAGACAATGTTATCAACAAAAACAAAAATCCATCTAAGATCGTCTGTGAAAAATTCTCATCTCTCTTACATAAAAAGACTGTGAAGAAAAAGATGCAGGAAAACAAAAACATTCTTTCATCCAATGTGTTTGGTATGTTCAACAATGTTGATAAACATGATGTCAGCGGCAACAACAGTAGCAGTGGAAGGAAGATATACATCAATGCTTCTCTCACTGCTTATAAAAGATCTATACTGAAAAAGGCGAATGAATTCAAGCGGGATAAGAAATGCAAATTCGTTTGGGTAAGAAATTCAACACTGCTCATCAGAAAAACAGAAGGAGGCAGAGTAATTAAAATAAATAGTATTGAGGATTTTTCTAAACTTGATTATATATAAATTTTTCTTTTATTTTAATTTCAATATGTTAAATAATTACTTTACTAATCCTAATTCTAATACAAGTGGTAATAATAGTCTCTCCTCATCAAATTCTTATAGTTGTAATTGCCTATGTATAGATCATCCAAGCAATGAACACCTTTCCGGGTTTTCAGTCATACATCAGAATATACGCAGTTTGACAGCTAATTTTGATACTTTTTCCTCTCATCTTGCATCATTGGATCATTTGCCTGACCTTATATTTCTGTCAGAAATTTGGATTTTTAATGATGAGATTTCCGAGTATAATCATGCTTATTTTGAGATTCGAATGAATCAGTCAATTCTTTCGAATGTCTCTATTCATTCGAAAGATTTTTGTGTATTTTGAGATTCGAATGAAAAAGATTCATTTTCGAATGATAGCGCAAAATGAACTTAAATAAATTTAACCCTCAAAGTCAGCTGTTTGACATTTCTTTCAATACAGGTTGACCATACCTTGCTTTTTTTGCGTTAGAACTCTTCTCTTTCTTTGGAAATATTTTTATTAGTTACACTTTTACGAGTTTAAAAACTAAATTTAAGTAAGACATTTTATGAAACATGTTTTGTATACCTATAATAATATCGAGCACGAAAACAAAGCAAAATAAAATAACATACATGTATATTTAATTACAAGTCTCTCCCACCATATACTCGGCACGAATCTGGTCACTCTACCTTTACTCTGAGTGCTGTCAGTAGTAAAATAAACATTTCCTTGGTGATTTGTTTTTAGTAGTTAGAGTTGTTTTTAGGTAAAATAAAATGCTGCTTTCTTTTGTGGACAGTGCGAATAAATAGGACATCATATAAAATTTAAAATAAGAGTCAAAAAATAAAGTTGGAAAATAATTTTGTGCACTTCACTCGTCTTTCCTTTGGAGTTTTGTTTACATAGAACTTGAGTGGGACTATTTTATTTATACGAATTGCCGGCCACCAGTTTTTCTAATTGGAACATGACCTATATCGACAGGATCAGCAAATGTGAATTAAAATTACTTCATTTAATTTTCTACAGAATATTCAAAATATCTTACTATATTTACGTGTTTGTGAATCTATGCGTCAGGAAAATGTGTGCGAATGAAAAATGACATTTGTTTCGAACGAATAGAATCTCAAAATAGGCACAACCCATGAACTTTCGAAAGTTTGGATGAACTTTCTATTCTTTCTATTCATTCGAAAGTCAAAATACAATCTATGCGAATTCGACTCACTTTCGAATGAATTCGAATGTCAAAATAAGGCTGAATATTCCGAACTATACATATATTTATAGCTAATTGTAACGATTCTTATCAAGCCGGTGGTGATGCGATATTCTACAGAAGTAATTTAATTGGTTGTGAAACTAAAAAGTTGAACATGGAAAGTGCAGATATTATTGATGTTTCTTGTGAAATCTCTGGTGTACGTTATTGTTTTCATAGATGTACAGTAAAGATAGTAAAGACCTTTTTGGATGAGTTTTTGAGTTACATGGATCTTCAATCTTGTAAGAACACCATCATTTTGGGTGATTTAAATATTAATATTCTGTCTGCTTCGGCCGATGTAGATAATTTTCTATCGATTCTGGCTTCGTTTGATTTCGAATCTCTTTTAAATCAACCTACTCGTGCAAATTCTTGTTTAGACCACATTTTTTTAAGGCTTCACAGAAATAATCAAATCAATTACAAAGTGGAGGCCTATGATTTGAGAAAAACAGACCATAGTTTGACCAGTATTCAACTTGACTGCAGGGTAACTAGAATAAAATAACCTATGAACATGTATTTTAAAAAAATCGACTTTAATGCTCTTAAATCAAGTTTGAATTTTGAACTTTGGGATGATGTTTTTATTACTCAGGAACCTTCTATTGCTTTTGATTTATTTCTTAATAAGTTGCAGTTCCATATATCAAATTGTAGTCAGACTATAGTGAATAAAAATAATAAATTAAGGTTTCTCAAACAGTGGATGACTCTTCCCTTACTTAAGAGGCCTCCACCCACAATTTGAGCAAAAGGCAAAAATTGTGTATTTTCAAAACAACGCCATTCGGCCAATAGTGAACTGATTGCATAGTTTATTATGGCATATTAAAGAATGGGATTTAATCTAAGTTTTGTTCCAGCCCGAAAATTTTGAAAAATTGTTTTGTTGTTGTTTTATTTAAAATATACTCGGACAACTTTCGTGTTTTGTACGAAAAATAGCAATTTTCAAAACAAAACTTAAGCCAGTAAACAGTATAAATTTGATATTTTTTTGGTGTAATTGGAAAGGTAATGAACGAATCGAAGTTCTGTTCGAGATAGAATTTTAAATTTTGTCCTCGTTTTGGATATATGTGCATTTAAAAAACTGTAAAATTCTCCGAATTCAATACAGTTTTTCGTACAGAATTTGCAATATTTTCTGTTAAAAAAATTAAAAAAAAAAACTATAGGGACATACCATCTAACTGTTAGTATGGTCAAAGCAAACATTTTTTGGCTATTTGCTGAGTACAATTGCCGTTTGTAAAATACTTTTTCACGGTTTTACCCAGGACATAAACCGAGAATTTTTAGCGTGGACGATTTTAGTTCAAGATATTCACACTACAGAAAAATTTTCTCTCTCAATTTCGAAAATCACTTATTCTCCGACTTTTGACTTCGAAAACCTTCTTACGCTCTTTCTCTTTGATTTACTTTGAAATTGTAGATATTTTTTGAAATTGTAGATATTCTTTTCTGCCTTTTCGATGATAAACAAAAAAATGATAATAGGCGTGTTTTTTTCGTATTCTATATAGGCTTAAAATATATTTTCCATATTAAATACACTAACAACTCAACCTATATAGAATAACGAAATCTGGATAATTATCGAGCCTTATTTCCTTAGCCGCAATAAAAACTGTGCTCCCAAATTGTTTTATTTCGATTGTGTCGAAAAATGATATAGAAAATGTCAAAAATGATTGAACAGACAGCAGTCATTCATAAAAAAAAATTAAATTAAGAAAAAATGTGTTTTGAAGAGAAAATATAAGTAGAACCTAAGATACACCATTTATTTACGATTTTATTGTCATTAGAAAACGAAAAACATGGGCAAAGGAGGAGGTGTTGGGATTACTGAAATCAAAATTATTAAATGTCAGTACAAAGTGCTTCCAAACTGCGATACTGAAATTCCTTAGCCCCGATAGGCGTTTTATTGGCTAATACTTTTTTAAGCCTATATAGAATACGAAAAAAACACGCCTAATATGTATATACGTTTGTTTCTTAGTATGAGAAATGTGAATATATGGGTACCTTTTTTTGCGGAAAGGAAAAAAAGTTGATTTTATTTTTGCTTGGATAGAAATATTTGTGTAGAATCATACTGTAGTGCAAATCTTCATGAGCACCTACATATAGTTAGTTCTATTTTTACTTAGGTACATATATATTTTTATGTAGGTACATATATGTATTTGTAATATGATGCAAATATTGTTATCTTAATAAAATCTGCTTTTAGGATTTGATGGATTTTGATATTGTCATTATAGAGAAAACTAAAAAAGTTGGACTGTCAATTAAATCTGTCTGTCTGTCTGCTCATTTGTGTCCATTTATTGGATTGCCGCATAAACGGCTAAACCGATTTTCTTTAAAATTCATTCATACCTACCTGAGGTGTATTGGGTTTTTGAAATTGTTGGTTATGTATCAAATTTATGTCGAAATTAGGAAAATAATTGCTAGTGCGGAGAGATGATGTGCTAAGACAGACAGAAGAAGAGGGTGGGCTGAGAAAAATGCCGAAAGGTCCCAAATCTACAGGCTAAGATTTCGCAATATCTTTCCATGTTTAGGATATATCGCATGGTTTTTAAGAAAAATTTTGCAACAGTGCCTCGAAGCAGAACAACCACAGTGACAGCATGCCCAACTGTTTATGCATTGTAACCTTATGTACATACATACGTATGCACATTATATCTCATCTTGTACACAATTTGTCATCCAACGGTCGAATTTCAACTAGACCCAAGAAGGCCCTTACCTAATAAAGATAATGGAAATAGTGTCAAATGCGGGCTAATTTCGTAGGAGGTTATTTCATGACTCCATACAATCTTACTAGCACTATCATGATGTAATCACAAGGTTGGTTGTGGACTTAATTCCTTTATAAAATTGTGGAGGTATACCCCGGTGGGTCAATTTTAAGTTTATAATTGATTTGTGGACTTATAACCCACCTGGATTAGTCAAAAGCTCATTATTGTCTATTATGGACTTTTGGCCTGTGGATTGCGGGGAGAAAAATGTCAGCGGGCAAAAAAATTGGGTTGTTAGATTTACTGGTTAAGTTTTATAATATCTGACTTTTATTGAGTTACGTAAGATCTCTATTCTATAATTCTAGTCCGGATCTTTACCGTGAGAGTGGTGAACTGAAGCAGAAAGTTTCAGGCACTAATAATCTTCATAAATATGTATCGAACTCTCCGCTAATTACTCTTACTCCAGGCTGTATTGTAAAAAACAACATTTTGCTTTGGCATCAATATGCAATCCTGTTGTACAAAAGAAGGGTGCATATAAACAAAAAAAAGAAATACTCAAAACTATGATACTGTCAATTTTTCAGAGCTAAAACGAAACGATTTTACCTTTATGAGTGCCCTACACGGCTCAAATGTGAATATTGAATTAGCGGACACACGTTTTTCATAGTTTTTGTATAATTAACACCTTTCTTGGCCAGGATATTAGTCGCATTAATTGGTTTTATAAGAATATGTTTAATCATAATTTATGATTTAGCATAATTTTTGTAATATTATTTGTATACGATTTATATATAAACGTTGAATCCAAATATAACTGACGTTCTTACAAGGCTTAATCAGTACAAATAGCATACGCGTTATCAAAAACATGTTCATCAGAATTTCGGAAAGTAAAAGAGGAACCGTCTCCAATATTACTAACTTGAGGAATATTTACTGTGTTATTTGAATACACGCTCATAGTCCGATCAACTTTTATAATAACTTTTTCAGAAGCTGTCCAGACAAGGATGAATACTTCTACAACTACCTTAAATAAAATATCAACGTCTGCATAGCATAACTCAAATCCATTATTACAACTTAGCAATTTGTAAAAGTAAGAGACTAAGAGGGATATCATATAACTAATATATTCTCAGTAGAAGAACATCCTCATCGAGTGTGGTTTTCAGCAAACCAAAAATCTACAACTTCTTCATTATTTAGAAGAAATCCACTTGATTTAATGAAAAAAAAACGTTATTACTGTACTTTTGTAACGACTTATTCAACTAAGACCCAATATCAGCAAAAATACAGAAATTTAAATTTTTCTTGAATTCAAAATTTAAATAAACATACACACATAAAATTTGCCCACACAAATATACGCGTGCATATGTACACACTTTTTATTATATTATTATTATTATAATACAGTTGCTCGGCAACCAAACAAACATTGAAGTCGAGCAACATCATCCTATAACTGCTCAGCTCCACGTCAAAGAGCTTACTAAAACCCATTTTGCAATATTTTGTATTCGAAGATAATTATTTTCTTTTTTCGAACATGGTTCTACACTAAACTATGTCTATGTTTGACTTTGAGTTCGACATTTTGGGTGGAGGCCTGTTAAAAAAATAAAAAATAAAAAACAACTTCATTTACGAGTTAAAAAACATACTAATAATGCTCGACTTAAAAATTATTATAACAAATTGTGTTAAGAATTAAGAGCTGACTTACCACGTTACAGGGATAACTATTACAGGAATAAATTGGCGGAAAATATTGGCAATACTAAAAAAGAGTGGGGAGACGTGAACAAAATTTTAAACAGAGCTAAAGTAAATGAAGTTATAATTTTAAGAAATAATAATGTTGATGTGTTTTTAGAAGTTGCCAACTTGTTCAATGATTTCTTTACAAATTTACACTCTCCGCTTGATTATTCAAACGATGATGATTCATGTCAATGTGAGGATAGTTTTAGACGAACATGTTTTCAAACTCAAACTTTCTTTTTTGAAGAGTTCACTGCATTTGAAATACACAAAATTATCATGTCCCTCAAGTCTACGAATTCTTCTTCTCTTGACCATATCGCAAGCTATATACTTAAACAAATTTCTTTTCATACAGCAGATGTCTTGAGCTTTATTTTCAATCTGTGTTAAGCGTGGCGTCTTTCCAGATGCACTAAAAACAGCAGTTGTGGTACCACTCCACAAAAAATGTGACACAATGTCGTCCTATATCCCTTCTGTCAGTGTTTTCAAAAATTTTCGAAAAAGGTATGAAGTCAAGAGTTCTATTATTTTTAGAAAAAAAACCATTTCTTTTTAGTGAATGCCAGTTTGGTTTTAGGAGCGGCAGGTCTACAGAGAATGCTTTACTGAAATTAAAGGGTGAATTATATAATAGTGTGAATGCTTCCATGATCCCAGCTGCTCCCTTTATAGATATCACCAAAGCTTTTGATATGGTGAACCACCCTCTTCTGCTTGAGAAGCTTTATCAGGCTGGTTTTAGGGGTTTTGTTCATGAGTGGTTTTCTTCATATTTAAAAACCGAAAGCAAGTGGTGAAGATAAAAAATGCTATTAGTTCGCAGAAATGTGTCAATATGGGTGTTCCACAGGGCTCTGTTTTAGGTCCTATTATGTTTTTAATTTATGTTAATTCATTATTTACTCAACCTTTAAAGGCAAAATAATTGCGTTCGCTGACGATACAGCCCTTTCGTATTCTAATATTAATTATTTTAATCTGTTTATAGAAGCAACTAATGACTTAGATATTTTGCGAAGGTGGTTCAAAATGCATAGACTCCTAATCAGCACTAAAACGAAATTTATGGTATTTAATGTCAGAGGCTCTGTATATGATGATTTTTCATTATTTTATCATTCAGCCAGTTGCAAACGATTCTGTGTAACTCGTTGCCAGGCCAATCCTGCAACTTTTGTAGAAAGTCTGAGTTGTAGTGATGATTGTTTTCAAATTAGCGGTTGAACTTCAAGTATCTAGGTATTATTTTAGATTATAAGCTAAATTGGAAGGAACACACTTCCTATCTGAAGGAGCACATGAATAGGGTAGCTAAACAGCTTTACTATCTCTATCTGTATTGCAGTGCACCAATATTAAAACAGGTCTATAATGGCCTTCTAAAATCCAAACTGCAATACGGGTTATCTTGTTAGGGTGGCTCTTATTTTGTTAATGTTGAACCTTAAATATTGAAACAAAAGCATGCAATTAGAATTATTTGCGAAGTCAATCGTTGCACTCCCAGTTTTGAGCTATTTTTGTCACTCAGAATCCCACCTTTAAGGCACCTTTATTGTTACAAAGTACTAAAAATATTTTTTTTTAATTCCGGGTACTATGCCGTCAGATTAGATGATAACTATAATTTACGTATCAACACCAGAAATTTGATAACGCTGCCAACAATTAATAAAACGCACTTTTACGATTTTTCTTTGTCACCGCCCCTCGGCTATTTCATTTACTACCCGTTGACCTAAGATGTGAAAGAGTGAAAGCAGTTTTCTTGCAGAAAGTAAAGAATTGGCTTTTCTCTTTTGAGTATTCTGCAATTGAGTCTTTTTCTTACCTTTAGTATTATCATAATTATGTTTGGATTTTCTATTTTATTTTGTTTTTGTTTTTCTCTTTTTTTTTTGTATATAAAACTATGAATGGTAATTCTCTAAATTTTTCCCCATCAAATGTATTTAAAATATTTTTGTAATTTTTTTGCCAGAACCATTCGCCTCTTGCCACTTGACAACTGAGTGTATCTTAAACTATTTCTTGCAATAATTGTTAGATTTTTATATGAATTAATTAACTTAAGATAAATGTTAAATATTTAGAACTAAGTTTAGCTTGAATTAAAAATTATATTGTTAGAGTTAAATGGGAAGGGGAAACCACCCTGCTAATTATCGAGGCTGCGAAGTAGCTAAAGAGTTACAAAAAAGGCATGATAAGCTTTTGAAATCACATCATCAAGTTTCAAAACAATCGAATAATATCAGGCCAATAATTGTTAAAGAATAAACTGTGAAAGAAAAGTTATCAGACGCTCAAACTACGGCTTCGAATACTACCGCCCTGAAATCGGGGAGAAAAGTAAAACCTAAAACTCCTAAACCAAAAATCACAAAAGAAAGGTCACCTGACAGCAATATACAAACTTACGCTCAAGCCACGAAAGTAGAATGCAGTAAAAGTCGTAGTATCTCAGAGTAAAGCAAAGCCCAGTATCTCAGGTCTTTTCTATTATTCTTGCCAAACTCGAAGAGCAAGCTAAAACGAACAAACGATAGATAAGTTAAACTTGAAAATAAAGTTCGTCGCACCCAGACACCACGAAGAATATGAAAAGATGCTCAAAATACTTAATTGGAATGCCGATGGGCTCCTGCAAAGTATCGACGAGCTTGAAATATTTATACGCGAAAACAATATTGATATATGTTTAATATCTGAAACGCATATGACGAAACAATTACATGCTAACATAAAAGGCTATTGTGGGTATCACGCTTTCCATCCATCGGAAAGGGCAAGGGGTGGTTCGTCACTTTTCATAAAAGACACTATCGAACATACACCAAAACCAAAAGTAGAGCTTAATTCTATCCAAGTTTGCACTGTAAGAAATAGACATTATTCTTTTAATATCTCGTCTATTAACTTTTTAAATAGAATCGTGCTTCAAAAAAGTGATTTCATTAACATTTTCAACTCACTTGCGCCACGTTTTGTAATCTGTGGTGATTTTAACGCCAAACACACCTTTTGGGGTTCGAGATGTACCTCACAGAAAGGTAGAGTGCTTTACGAAGCGGGCATGAGGAATGACAGATGTCAGTCAACATTAGATAGTTCCCTCATTGTTGCAGTGGCAAATATTTCCGATTTTTTCTCCAAATTAAATTCCTCAAACTTCAACAGTCAACAAGTCAGCGTTTCTCATTTGAACAATTTTGTTTTTGCTTTGGACTCTCCGCAATTGTTCTACACATTACTTTATTTTATCGCCTGGTCTCCTGCTCCATGCGCCTTGTTGTACTCTGCACTAACCAGCTGTCAAACTCCAGCACAAACCAGATTTGGAAGTAGACAAATTAAGCAACAGCAGAAATCACCAGCACTCAGTTGCAAAGATGAAAAAAATCGCAAGTAAATCTGAGTTAAGTCTTTTTGCCCCATCTTTAAAAAAGGCGTTCCTATTTCTTATAAGAACTACCGAGGCATATCCCTGTTAAATGTCGCATATAAGATCCTATCCAACGTATTGTGTGAACGTCTAAAACCTTTCTGCAACACACTAATCGGCACGTACCAGTGTGGCTTCCGGCCCGGCAGATCGACAATAGACCAAATTTTCACACTCAGACAAATCCTGGAAAAGACCAACGTATTTCAAGTCGAAACCCACCACCTTTTCATCGACTTTAAAGCCGCCTATGACAGCATTCATCGTCTTGAGCTCTACCAGGCGATGGCCCAATTCGGGATACCGACAAAACTTATCCAGATGTGTCGCGTAACGCTGGAAAACACGCGATGCTCTGTGCAATTTGGAAATAACAATTCGGAGCTCTTCCAAACATGCACTGGATTCAGGCAAGGAGATGCGCTGTCATGTGATTTCTTCAATATCGTGTTGGAGCAGATAGTGCGCAGGGCAGGTGTCAACACGGAAGGCGCTATCTTTCACAAATCCGTCCAACTGCTGCGATACGCAGACGATATTGACATCATCGGAAGATCCCGGCAAGCCGTCGTAGAGGCATTTACGGCTGTTGATGAGCAGGCGAAACGAGTTGGTCTTGAAGCGAATGAGGACAAGACGAAATATATGTTATCAACAAACAAAAATTTATCTGTCCAAAACACTGGGCAGAACGTCACTGTTGATAGCTATAATTTCGATGTAGTTAAGGAGTTCACCTACCTCGGAACAAATATTAATCCTACAAATGACACCTTTGTAGAGACCCGACGAAGAATAACCGTAGCAAACCGCTGCTACTTCGGTTTGGCGAGACAACTGGGTTCAAAACTCCTAACTCGACGGACCACATTAATGCTCTACAGAACGCTCATCTTACCAGTCCTGCTGTATGGAGCCGAGTGCTGGACGATAAGTAAGAAAGCTGAGCAAATATTGGGCACCTTCGAGCGTAAAATACTCCGTCGGATATTAGGTCCCCTATGCGAGGAGGGCGAATGGAGGAGAAGGTACAACCGCGAACTCTATGAGCTGTACCAGGATGTGGATGTAGTCCAAAAATCCAAGATACGCAGACTACATTGGCTCGGCCACATCGAGCGAATGGACAACAATGCTCCAGCCAAAAGGATCTTCGAATCCCAGCCCCCAGGTTCGAGGCGGCGAAGAAGACCGAACCTCCGGTACAAAGACCAAGCTGTCGCGGATGCCAGAAAACTTGGTCTTCACAACTGGAAGCAGCGTGCTCGGGACCGCAGAGGATGGAAGGCAACGATGTCTCAGGCAGGGACTCTACAAGGGTCGGGAGCCTTTTAAGTAAGTAAGTAAGTCTTACACAACAACTTGAGGACTACAATGCTGATTTGAAATCTCTCATGCTGGAGACAAATCATAACCTGTTAGAGAAACTGAAACAGATCGTTGCAGATTTCAACACTCGGCTTGATGATATTAATCGCACTCATATTCTCTTCTTAATCTCAAAAAATGTTCACGATTCAAGCTAGTTTTATTTAAAATATAAATAGAATATGCCTTTCGCTTTACATTACGCAAATTAACCAATCTTTTATTTGACCAAGGAATTCTATACCGATTATTGCGACGCGTTTTAGGTACAAATAATTCAAAACCAGAATTCATTTTTCCCATAAATACATCATAATTACCTTTTAAATTGGGGGAATCCCATAAAACATCCCAATCAAAACTATGTATATAATCCTTCAGTGCAACAAAATTGGTTTTCGCAAAGTTGCAAGAAAACGTATCAACATTATTATTATTTTTAACGTAACTAAAAAATTTAAATTCTAAAAGTAAAGCTTTATGATGAATCTTATTGGAATCAATAAGATCCAAGGCTTCAGAGATATTAAAGTTAAATTCATTATTCAAAAATATTAAATCTAAAATTCTATTTAAACTATTCCGAATATTATTTATTTGAAATAAGTCCAAAGATAGAAGCCCGTCAATAATCAAACGCTCCCATTCATGATTAACATTAAAAGGGATTAAATTTTCATCACCATCCACATTCCTCCAAGTAACATCACCAATATTGAAGTCTCCCAAAACACAAGGTAATTGAGAGCCTTCAAGACGAGTAACGACACTACTAATGTTATCAATGTGTTTTTCATACACACTGGTCACACTATCAGGCGGAACGTAGGAGACAAAAATAAACAATTGATTATGAACATCATCAGCAAAATCAATACACACACACATCTGTTCCACGTCAACCGTTTGATGGTCTAACGCAGTCCTCCGGCTGAGAAAACGAGATGAGACAGCTATTAAAACTCCCCCACCTAGCTCCTCACTAGATCTACATCGATCATTCCGGTAAACTACATACGACCGATCAAAGATTTCTGCCGAAAAGATGTGTGGGTGTAGCCAAGTCTCTGTTAAAACAATAATATCATACCGGTGGTCAGAGAGCGCAATATAAATCTCTTTCAATTTTGTTCTCATACCGCCGATATTTTGATAATAGAGAGAATAATTAACGGAGGTGCTTGGTTGTCGCAGCTGATCATTGTTTATGTTTTCATCTTTGCGACGGGTAAAGCAAATCCGTTTTTTTTAAAGAATTTCTTTATACGAATACCCAACGGCCAATTTGAAGGATCCAAAGCGCACGCGTAGAATTCTTCGGGTAAAGTAATTTTAAAATTAACGAAACCTAAATTGGTTAAGTCAGCCGATGATTTAACCAATTTAATGCAACTCACTTGCCCGATCGGTATAACGAGTTACGAAGATAAATAATCGAAAAATAAAAATTAATAAATAAATAAATAAATAATCGCATGTGAAAAAAAAACGCAAAGAACTAGAAAACAAACAAAGATAAATGTACTGGTTACTTGTAAAGTATTCAAAACTTAGTATAAGTACATAACAAACTGATTTTATATAAGCAAGTGCTTAAGCCGGTCTGGACGTATGGTATACAACTCTGGGGTTGTACCAAGAAAACCAATTACAATATTTTACAAACTTTTGAAAATAAAGTGCTAAGAGAAATCTGGAATGCACCGTGGTATATAAGAAACTACTATGTCCATAGAGATCTCGAAATCGCCACCGTGGAAGACGAAATCAAAACTTTTGCTCGAAAACACAAGAACCGATTAGAAGGTCACGTGAATGATACGGTTCTACAATTCTTAGATAAGCGACATCTATTACGCCGTCTACAAAGAACAAAGCCTTTCGACCTAGCTCGATAAACTACAACCGCGTTAATTTGTCGGTATGCAGACCTTACAGTGGAAAATTACCTGCCAAACGTTTTGATCTCATTAAATAAAAACTGTTTGATAATTCAATACTTAGTTGCAGTAATAAGAAATATATTGAAAGGAGTTTTTTTTTAGTGGGAAGAAATCCCACACTACTATGAGCACGCGTTTTACGGTCCTCATAGTGCCTTTTGAAGATTTTTCACCTAACCTCGGCAAAAAAAACATCTTATCAGTAGCAGTTTGCCAAACTAGCCGATATATGAAATTAAAACAAAATTGTAGGAATCGTTTTTCAGTACCGTTAATATTACGGCTAGAACAAAAACTTAAATTTTTCCTCTAGGGATTACCCCACAGACCCTAGATACGAAGTTTGATCAAAATCCGGTTACCCGCTTAGGCTGTAGCCTCGCTGACAGGAAGATGGACAGACAGAATTTTCTTTATTTATTTTTATACCCTATCCTAAGCGTATATTAAGTTTGATACATAGCTTTTAATATAGAAAAATATTAAAGATAGACCACATAAAGTATATACGTATTTATAATATACATATATATAAAGTATCTACATGATCAGCATCAGAAGTCGAGTCGATTTAGCCATGTCCGTCCGTTCATATGTCACTAGTTTTTGGGCCTTAAATTTCGAGCTAGGTTAATGAAATTTTGTATACGTGGTCCTTGTAAAAGTAAGCAATAAATGTAAAAAAAATTTAAAATCCGCCCACTTTTCGAAATAGAATACTTTTTTCAGTATTTTTATATTAAACTCAAAAAAACTTGCTTAACCCTAGAAGACTAATCATATTTTTTAGTACATTTGAACTAGTCATGCGTCGAATCGACGACGCGATGTTTAAACCCAATTTGTTATAATCAATACCTTATTCTCTTTGACTCTTTTGTGTAGTAAAACACAATTGTTTACTTTTAAGTTTCACAAACATTAGTCTTTATTTTCCTATTTTCTTCAGAAAAGGGTAAAGATAAATTCAAGAAAAAAAAATGCGTTCGTGGAATGGACGAACCTTAGTCTTCTAGGGTTAAGCAAATATGTAGATATTTACTTTGTTGATGTGTTTCAATCGAAGATATTAAATTTCAGACTACTATAGAAAAAAGAAACAATATAATTTAAGTTCTTGCTCTGTGAACGTTCAAAAGGAAAAAACTTTATTTTCTACGTTCTTTGTACAAGTTATAATTCATCACGTCTGATCGCTGTGCCGGTTTAAAAAGGAAGAGACTCGGCGAACAAAATGTTTTCCGAACGAAAAACTGAAAAAAAGAGAAGTAAAATTGGTTGGGGTGCTATTTATGCGATCTATGAGCGAACAAAAATTGTACTAGTTTTCATTGCAATATTATAATCGCTCACAGCTAACATTACTGGCCCCCTTGGCGTATCGTCAATAAAGTTTCAAATTACTAAACAGATAAGAATATAATATATGACTTAAACTTAGAGGGTTGTATCATAAATTCAGTGTATATTTAAAGTATAAAAGAGTTAAATTCAAGTAGGATTAGAGGGTTTGTAACCGCCACTCAGTAGAAGGTAGATTTTCCTGCTTTATCACAAGGAGGTCATTTATCTTCACAATCTCGTTAGGAAATTAAGTGCTATTTATGGCGTTTATGTAGTTCTTTCAAATACTCGTTTTTCCAACGACGACAAAATTGTTGTTGAAGACTCTTTAACTTTTCGCAACGGTTTACGAGAGACAGAGGTCCTTCCTCACGTTCTGGCTCGGGAAAAGTCAATAAAGGATTGCCCATAAGGAAGTGACCTGGTGGTAGGGGTAGAAGGTTGGACGAGTCATTCGACATTGGAGAAATGGACTTTCTATGGATACTCGCAGCCTGTGATATGAAGTTATACCCGACTCCATGCTCTAGCATGTTTACGTGCTAAGCCACCGCCAAAACTATCCTACGGTACCGCTGGTCAAAGCATTCCTTCGTAGGGGCAGGTTTTTGACGTCATGTCTTCTTCGTTATGTTGCAGGCCTCTGTTCTTCTTCGGCTCTTTGGGTTTGGTTTTCCAGCCGTAGCTCCTGCATTATGCTTGCAATACTGTTGTCGGCGATTACCCAAGCTTCGCACAGGCTCATACTGTTTGCACTCTACAATGACGTGTTCCGCGCTTTGGACTTTCCCTTCACAGTGCCGGCAGAAAGGATCATCTGCGATATTGTATTTGTGAAGGTATTCCCGAAAACTTCCATGTCCTGTTAGGAATTGAGTGAGGTAGAAATTTACCTTCCCGTTATCTTGTGATCCACTCTTCGATATTTGGCAGCAGTTTATAGTTCTACCGGCCATTTTCTGACGTGCTCCATCGTCGTTGCCATTCTACTTTTGCAGTCGCTCTGATGGTGCTTCTTTCCTCGTTGTCGGTATTCTGCATGCATGCTGCTACTCTGACCTCCAGGTCGATAGGCATTCGCTATTACATTAATTGCATACCCGGATATTGTCCCATATACGGAGCATATTCCAAGAGATGCTTTTCTGTGTACCGAATTAATCCCCCTAATGTATGAGTTAACAGCTGTAGCCGGTTCCCATATGGGGGCTGCATACATGAGGATTGACTTGCTAACGGTCGAAAGTTTGATCTTTATAGGCAGCTCCAATATTGGGCATTAGCCTGGATATTGCTGCAACCACCTGATTAGCCCTCACGCTTGTATGGGCTAGGTACTCCCAGGTACTTTATGTAAGGCTTCGACTCGATAGTGTGTTCGCCTACCTCTGTTGCCAGGCGCTTAACTTTCTTGCGGCTGCTTATGACGGCCTCCGTTTTATGTTCTGCCAGTTCCAGGCCTGATGAACGAAGCCACGTTTTCATATCTTAAATTGTGTTATTGCAGTGTTGCGTCACTTCCTCTAGTGTTTTTGCCACAACATCCACTGCTATATCGTCAGCGTAGCCGATTATATGTACTCCTCTTGGTTTACGAATCCGTAGTACCCCATCAAACCTAACGTTCCACAAGGCTGAGCCCAACACTGATCCCTGTGGTACTCCCCTGTAATTTTATATGTTTTAGGCCCTTCCTCCGTATCATAGTGGAGGGTCATATCTTCCAAATAGTTCGTTATTATTCGGCGCAGATAGTTAGAGACGCGCGTGTCCCTCAACGCTCTCATGAGGCAGCTCCATTTTGCAGAGTTGAAGGCATTCTTTACGTTGAGGGTAACGACGGTGCAGTACTGCTTTTTTCCTCCTTTCCATCTGGTCCCCAATATGGCTTCGCGTGCTATCTTGCAAACTGCTTGTATCGCATGGGTTGTGCTTCGTTTCTTTCTGAAACCGTAATGTAGGTTGGACAGTCCATTTTCTCCTTCGGTATACTGGTCCAGTCTGTCGCGGATTATTTTCTCTAGCACTTTTCCTACTGTGTCTAGCATGCATAGTGGTCTATATGAAGACGGTTGCTCCGGAGGCTTGTCGCCTTTGAGGATTAATACCCATCTCTGTCGTATCTATTGTAGCTTCTATCAGACAAGCTGTATAGAGGTTAGAAAATTTGTGGGAGGCACCAAGCTTTCGGAATTGGGTCTTCATACTTTTCACACGGGCTTCGTATAAACCGCCCATATGGGGCGCCCCGGGTGGAATGAAATTCCTATTCAAACCTTGAACACTATACTTGGTCCTAGTTTCATTTGATATCAACACCAGAATTTTTTTAAATTCCTTTGCAGAATCACATTTCCTCCAGTGAAATTCGTTCCGTGATTTGAGAACACTTCCTTGGGAAGTCCTCTCTTGCGACAAAACGCGCAAAGGCTGCAAAGAAGACTTCAGAAGATAAATCACTGGCTGCCTCAAGGTGTATGGCCTTGGTAGCAAAGCAAATAAACAAGCAGGCGTATCCCTTGGTCAAACGGCATCCTCTGCCTCTGAAACTTTTGATAGTTAATGGACCGGCGAAATCGATGCCGGTGTAGGTGAAGGGTGGAGAGAATGTGCATATTTCAGAGCGAAGAGAAGCCATTAGTAGATTTCGTAATTGCTTTTCATGGATAACGCAGACCATACCTCTTCGAATACAAGCTTCAATTAGATTTTGCAACCCAGAAGGTTTGTCTGATTAATCTAAGCATAAGTGCATTACCACCATGAAGTGAAATCTCATGAAAAAATTGAACTAATAACTTTGTCAAATGAGAGGCATACGGTAAAATAATAGGATTACGCTCACTAAAAAGCAGATTTGCATTGGAAAGCTTTCCATTTAGTCGTAAAAGTTGGTTTGGATCTCGTGAGGGATAAAATTGAGCTATTCGAAGAAATGGTTTGATTTTCAGATAAAGAAAAGTAAATATTATATAGCAAAGTGGGTGCCGTGGCTCAGTGGTTAGTGCGTTGGACTATTGCGCAAGGAGTTCCAAGTTCAAATCCAGAAAAACACCATCAACAGTTTTTTCACGGCCCCACCTCTTCCGTGTGTCTGACAAACATTCAAGAGTATTATTGTCATAAGAAAGCTTCTCAAAACCCCTTCGCCCTTCGGATACGGCATAAAACTTTAGGTCCCTTTTGTATGTGCAGAAATGTATACCACGCACAACATGTACAGTTGTGAGAAGCTAGGCCTTGGCCCTCTATGGGCTGCTTACGGCCTGATATTTATTTTTTTATTTTATCATATAGTAAAATTACGTTTCTGGGCGAGCAAAATCAGGCGTGTCTTTAGAAAATTTATCTCACGTTGAGGTACAATGTATGATTCATGAGTGAATGTTTCATAAACGTCAACTGGAAGACTCAAAAGCTGTGACTAGTTTGGAAAGCAGAACACCGCCGCAGAGCTCGAGACGGGGTATCGTAGGTGTTTTGATGGGAGCTACTTTGTTGTGTGCGCAGACCATCTGTGAACTGATAGCTCCGTCTGTTGTTTCAATATGCACTTACAAGACCGCAGCATATGCTTGCTCCGATGAGTCACAAAATCCGTGAAATTGTAGATTCGATGACAAAAAGTTTTCAACCGTTCAACCCAGCGTGAAACTCGAAGCTAATGATGTCCCAATGGAGACTTATTCCAATTAGTTTTTTCGGCCCAAATTGTTTGCACTCACATCTTTGCTATAATGATTAAAGCAACTAGCCTTCCAGCAGGATCGAATAGCTGGGCGATTTGAGAAAACAATTCCTGCATGCTTGGAGCATTAGACACACGAAACTCAGGAGCAGTGAAATGGAAATAGTCACCTTTGGCATTCCAGCGAATACCTAACGAACTTAACACATGCTTCTGGGGTAGGTGCTTTTAAAGGGAAGGTGTATTTTATGTCCACTTGCGCAGGGGAAACCCAGCCGAATCGAGCATTTCGATGAGTTCGCCTTGAGCTCTCTGGGCTGTTGGCAAGTCGTGGGCACCCGATTGCACATCGTCGACATAGAAGTCTGACGAGAGGATTTTTAAAGCAAGTGGATAATTTCTCGATCCTTAGCTAACTTCAAAATAGTACGAAGAGTTATTTGTTAAATTGTTAAATTAACGCCGAAGTAATTCATAATCAAAGTGTATCGACTGGGCGCACTATTTCTCTGACCACCGTTATCTCCAATTTGGTCTCATCGACTCACAACCAGTCCATGTTAAGATAAGGAACCATAAACGAACCTATTGGGCTCTATATAGGGAATCAATAATGCGGTGGGAGTGCTGACGAGAGCTCTTAACAAATCTTTGAACAGAGCATATCCTTTAAGCACCCCACGCGGCAAAAAGAAGCCCCCCTGGTGGACTGCCAATCTGGGACGCCTTAGAGCCAAATACCGGCAGCTCTTTAGCAAAGCTAAACGCTCCAAAACCAACGAGGATTGGGACTCTTATAAGTCGTCCCTCAGCGTCTACCAAAAAACTCTAAGGAAGCAGCATTGCAACTCCTGGAGGTTCTTCTGTGACAATAGTTGAGTCCTCTGAGACCTACAGGTTGCGCAAGATTCTATCCAAAGAGCCACCAAGCTACCTGTTAAGACCAGATGGTCAGTGGACCTCTTCTTGCAAAGAGAACATTGATCTTCTGTTGGGTGCTCACTTCGCAGGCAGCTCCCCTGCTGTTGATGCTCATCCTATTGGTGACGTTAACCACCAGCTGAGTATTGACCCCTCGAATATAATAACACCAGAAAATATTCGCTGTGCAGTATTTAGCTTTAAACCCTACAAAACGCCTGGTATTGATGGCATCATTCCAGCCGAGATCCAGCAGTCCTTTGATATCATTCAATCCTGGTTGCATTCTATCTTAAAAGGCAGCTTGAAGCTTGTCTATATCCAACAGAAGATCAATGTTCTCTTTACAAGAGGAGGTCCACTGACCATCTGGTCTTAACAGGTTTTTTTTCTTTTTTTTTTACCAAGGGTAGGTGAAAAATCTTCAAAAAGACACTATGAGGACCGTAAAACGCGTGCTCATAGTAGTGTGGGATTTTTACCCACTAAAAAAACCTCCCTTCAATACATTTCTTATTACTGCAACTAAGTATTGACTTATCAAACAGTTTTTATTTAATGAGATTGAAACGTTTGGCAGGTAATTTTCCATTGAAAGCTCCTGCATATACCGACAAATTAACGCGGTTGTAGTTTATCGAGCTAGGTCGAAAGGCTTTGTTCTTTGTAGACGGTCTAATAGATGTCGTTCATCTAAGAGTTGTAGAACCGTATTATTCACGTCTAATCGGTTCTTGTGTTTTCGAGAAAAAGTTTTGATTTCGTCTTCCATGGTGGCGATTTCGAGATCTCTATGGATATCGTAGTTTCTTATATACTACGGTGCATTCAAGATTTCTCTTAGCACTTTATTTTCAAAAGTTTGTAAAATATTGTAATTGGTTTTCTTGGTACAACCCCAGAGTTGTATACCATACGTCCAGACCGGCTTAAGCACTTGCTTATATAAAATCAGTTTGTTATGTACTTATACTAAGTTTTGAATACTTTACAAGTAACCAGTACATTTCTCTTTATTTGTTTTTTAGTTCTTTGCGTTTTTTTCACATGCGTCTTGCATTTCAATTTTGCGTCAAGCGTCATGCCGAGGTATTTAGCCTCATTTGCAAATGGGATTTGAACCGAGTTGACAAAGATAGGTAAATTATTGATTTTTCTATAGGTAAAATTTACATGAACAGATTTAGTTTCGTTGAGCGCGATACGCCAAACTTGTGTCCATTCATTCACCCTATTCAATGCTTCTTGCAATTTTTCGGTCGTTTGTTCGATAGTTAACTGGCTGCAAGCGATTAAGTAATATCGTTTCGAAGATTTTAGACATAATCGGCAAAAGCCAAATAGGTCTATATGATTTTTTCTCATTTGGTGGTTTACCGGGTTTTGAGACCATTATAACTTTCGCTACTTTCCACTGACTTGGAACATATTTTAGTCTTAGGGCGGCGTTTACAATGTGCAGAAATTTAGTTCAAGCTTTCTTGGGCAATTCTTTGAGAAGCTCTCCTGTAATTAAGTCGTATCCAGGAGCTTTTTTAGGTTTCAATTTCTTTATTTCTTGCCTAAGTTCAGTTAACGTTACACTTGCTAATGAGTAGTTGTCAGATGTTATATCCGATGTATTGATGTTTTCAATAAGCGGTTGACCATCAAACGGCTTAGACGTTTCTTCAAGGTGGGCTGCAAATAATTCTGCTTTCTCCTTATCATCTCTAGCCCATTTTTCATTATTTGTTACGATTGGCGGAGAGGGGATTTGCGGTTTTTTTTATGTCTTTGACCACTTTCCAGAGTGAATAATTGGAGTCTCTTTCCGCTGTAAGATTTCGAGGTACATTTTTATTGAACAGTTTTTAAAATCCTTTATAGTTTTCTTTAACAGGTTGCTCAAATGATTTACTTGCGCTTTATGCTGCGGACAGCGAGTTTGTTGCCATCTTTTTCGTGCTTTCCTTTTCTCTTTCACCATTTCTGTAATCTCCGGAGGATATTTGAGAGCGTAGTTGTCTTGCGTTTGCCTTAGTGCTGGAGTATTATTCCACGCGGCACACTGTATTATATCAACGAAGCGATCGATTTCAATTTCAAGCTCATAAGGCGCCTTGAGTGATGCATTTAGTTTGGTATTTTCTTCTATATATTTTCTGAGGCATTCCCAATTAGTTTTACCGTTAGTTAATCTCACTGGTACTTTCTTTCTAATCAGGGTTTCGCTCGTTATCAAAATTACTGGTGAATGACCCGACGACAAATCATAACTCTCTTCAATATGCGTTCAATTGTGAAGCATACCTTTCGCGGCGAAGAAATCTATCAGATCGGGTATTTTGTTGCTGTCTGTTGGCCAGTAAGTTGGCTTACAGCTCGAGTAAAAATCACAACCATATCCCATGCCCGCTTCGTAAAGCACTCTACCTTTTGGTGAGGTACATCTCGAACCCCAAAAGGTGTGTTTGGCGTTAAAGTCACCACCGATTACAAAACGTGGTGCAAGTGAGTTAAAAATTTTAATGAAATCACTTTTTTGAAGCACGATTCTATTTAAACAATATATAGACGAGATATTAAAAGAATAATGTCTGTTTCTTACGCGTACAGTACAAACTTGCATAGAATTAAGCTCGACTTTTGGTTCTGGTGTATGTTCGATAGTGTCTTTTATGAAAAGTGACGAACCGCCTCTTGCCCTTTCCGATGGATGGAAAGCGTGATACCCACAATAGCCTTTAATGTTAGCATACAATTGTTTCGTCATATGAGTTTCAGATATTAAACATATACTCGTATTTCGCGAATAAATATTTCAAGCTCGTCGAGTCTTTGCAGGAGCCCATTGGCATTCCAATCAAGTATTTTGAGCATCTTTTTCACATTCTTCGTGGTGTCTGGATGCGAGGCACATTATTTTCAAGTTTAAGTAATCTATCGAAAAGTTTTACCATCAAAAGTTTTTTTCACGGCCCCACCTCTTCCGAGTGTCTGACAAACATTTAAGAGTATAATTGTCATGAGAAAGCTTCTCAACAAACCCCTCTGCCCTTCGGATACGGCATACAACTGTTGGTCCCTTCTGTATGTGCAGAAATATATACCACGCACAACATGTACAGTTGTGAGAAGCTAGACCTTGTCCCTCCAAGGGCTGCTTACGGCCTGATATATATGTATATAATAACATAATCAAAATGAAAAAAAAAAAATTAGAAAAATATAAAAAATCGTTATATTTGAGAAGTGAAATCAGGAGACTCAAATTTGATAATCTGTTTCATTCTGTTTACTATAGCCGCAAGCCGCGCGGCAAGGTTTTGACAACGCTACAAGATTCAGACGCAGATGCACATTCTGTTCAGCCCTTAAGTTTGTACATTGCTGTCAGGTGACTTTTCTTTTGTGATTTTTGGTTTAGGGGTTTTAGGCTTTACTTCACTACCCGATTTCAAGGCCGTAGTATTCGAAGCCGTAGGTTCAGCGTATGATAACTTTTCTTTCGCAATTTTTTCTCTAATAATTATTGGCTTGATCTTATTCGATTAATCTGAAACCTGATAAGTCTGCTTGATACGGTAGCTGTCAGAGTCTTTAACCATGACTTTCCATTGATTATTTTTAGCAGCAATGACCTGAAAGTCAGATGTCAACAATGTCTTTAGAATTATATGTAATTTACTGTAATCAACAATTCCAATCACGTTTATTGGTGGCGGTAAACGCTATTTTCTTTTCATGTCGTTTGGTTGAGAGTTTTCTTTGTCTGACTGTTCTCTCGCAATCGGGCTTTTTGGAGTGTTCTCACGTCGAGTTATAACTTCCGGCGAGGCCTTGGCTGTAAGTTTTTTGCCAGGTCGTTTTTTCAGAATTCAATCGGTTTCTCGACCTAATTCTTCTTCGTCGGTTTGGTCAATATTAGGATTATTGTTTTCACTCGTAACAATAACATTACTAGGTTTTTCTTTAAGAACTTTGTTTTCTGTCTTAAGTTCATCTATTTCTTTTTTGAGCTCTACGCAGAGGACATCCATTTTATTCAGTCTAGCTCGGAGTACAATATTTTCCTCACTTAGACTATTTAATTTCACTGAAGGCCGCTGATCGTGCGCCGACATTTGAGATGTCGTCGGACTTCTAGTTCCGCACGTAATTGGTAAAGATCTTGATGGTGGCGATCTTACTACCCTTGTTCCTTTTTAAAAGCATAAAAGCAATAAATGGCTCTCCCCAGAATCCGTGGAGCCGACCTCCGTAGAGGGTGGATTTTCCAGTGAACCTGGACTGCCACCTGGGGTACAAATACCTTTTGTTTTGTTCATTGCATGTTTTTTTTTTGTTAGTAAGCTAACGATGGATTTTAGTCGCCTTTTACGACAGGCATGCCTACCTCAGGTATATTCTGACCCCTACCTACAAGGGTCTTAACAGGTAGCTTGGTGTTGGTGGCGCGTACTAGATGGTTGGAGTCTTTTCCCATAATTTTTCCCAAAGCTGTAGCAAGCAATACTCTTATTTGCGTAGAAATAAAATCTGAGCGACTGGAGGTATGCGGAATAAATTCAGGTGAAATGTACTGTAACTGTGAGGTGGCAGCAGTTTCAGATGCAGCTGTAGCGGTCGAAGCACTATATGGTGGGGAGAAATGCTGGGAGATAACGGGGATCCTGGTTACCATCAATAAATATATTTTTTTTTAGGAACTTCATTACCTAATATAGCTGGCATTCAATTTTCACAGTATTAAAAATAAGTAATTCGCTCAGAAAGTACTAAATGTATTTCAACATGGGCGTGAAAAAATACTGTGAATTACGAAGGAATGCAAAAATCACACACAACTCTCTCCCCAGTGAAATTGGAAACCACCCATGGAGAATAAAAATTGAAACCTAATAACACCTCAGTTTCAAAAACCACTACACCAACTCTTTCCTATCCCTTCTCCTCTCTTCCAAATTAACTAACGCCCGTGCCCTCTTAAGCAGTCAAAGGGTATTCATATCTCCTTCGGCATGTGCAAATTATAAAAAAATAAACGTAGTTGTCAGGGAAATATGGATGCACACCTGCGTGGAGTGAATAAAATGGTGGCGGTAACGGTGTGTGCGCTAGCAGATAATGTGGCGGCAACGACGGTATCGTAGCGTTATGCTAATTGCATCGGCCGACATTTTACCGGTAGCAGGGTGCTAGCACACTCACCGGATTTTTACCGGTTTAACAATCAGTTGCTTTATTGTCGTGATCGCGACACGAGGTTATTGTTTAATAATAATGAATCCTAAACGATTTGTTGCCATGTGGTTATTGCATTGCACTGAATGAAGCAAGAGCAGTCGAATGGAATGGTCTGTAAAAAATCGGTGCGTGTGCAAGCGTGTATTTATTCGCGTAAGCCACTACTTCCCGATACTGCCGGCGATACAGTGGCAGTGGACGGCTGCTCACCGGCGTTTTGCCGCCACCGATCAGCGGTCGTCATGTGTGCCAGGTCCCTTTCCCACATGTGGTTCACTATTGGAATTTGGACGACCGGTATAAAATCGGCCGTCCAAAATCGGTGTGTGTGCAATTAGCCTTAGTTGTCTTCGGTTTCTGGACTTCTCGCCCATAGTTTAAATAAGTCGAAAAATGCCCAGTAGCATCGTGCTTGCTGGTATTACTGCCAAATGCTGGCTCTGGTAAGTCTAATTGCACACACACCGATTTTGGACGGCCGATTTTATACCGGTCGTTTAAATTCCAATAGTGAACCACATGTGGGAACGGGACCTGGCACACACGCCGACCGCTGATCGGTGCCGGCAAAACGCCGGTGAGCAGCCGTCCACTGCCACTGTATCGCCGGCAGTATCGGGAAGTAGTGGCGTACGTGATTAAATACACGCTTGCACACGCACCGATTTTTTGCCGACCATTCCATTCGACTGCTCTCGCTTCATTCAGTGTGTGAAATTGTAGGTACATACTACGTTTTCAAACTAGTTTTGGTAATGGTAGTGCAACTGATTATTAGACCGGTAAAAATCCGGTGAGTGTGCTAGCACCCTGCTACCGGTAAAATGTGTGCAATTAGCGTTAGTGTTCGTCCGTGATATTTATACAGCAGTATAGTTTGCCCTCAATTACTTTGTAGTCCGGGTGGGCGCCGGGGTGTGTTTCGACAATGCGCATCATACGATAGACCCATTCTTTTTTGGCTTTACAACAGGCGAAGAGTTGAGCGTGGGTCGGTAGGTAGTGTCAGGAAACGGTGTAGTTTATCAACGGCTTTCCTAGCATCGACATCGCTATATCCGCTTGGTTCACGAAATCGATTCCGAGGATGGCGTTGGAAGTCAACGTCACTATGGCTACTCGGTTCTGGTGGCAGTGGCAATCCTTCGTCATTATGCCATCCTGTCCACGGTAGGAGCAGAAGAGGCGCAACGGACGGTGACATTCTTGCTGACGGTGTCTTCTCTGCTCACATTTCCAGCAGTGTGTATTTCGGTCGTAGGCTGGCGAAAGCGATTGACCAGCTGAAAGGGAGGGTTATTGCCGGTCTGCTGTTTTGTTCCTCATTCCGGATGAATTCATACTCTTCCGCGAGATCCATTAGTTCTTCATCGACCTAGCTCAAAATTTAAGGCCCCAAAACTGGTGACACACGGACGGACGGACATTGCTCAATCGACTGATCATTCCTGATCATTTATATATATACTTTATGTGGTCTATCTTTAATATTTCTCTATGTTACAAACTATGTATCAAACTTAATATACCCTTAGGATAGGGTATAATAATATATAATTTTAGGCAAGTTTGTAGTGGAAAAAGCTACATACTATGTATGTCTGTATATAGGAAAGGGATAGGGTATTACACAATTCGCTCTAGGCGGAGTGTAGCATTTCCATCTGTTGTTTTACGATTGGCACCATTACTGGTGATATATTATCTAATTCTTGGGTAATACATATGTCTTCCGAATGCCGCGTGCTTTTCCCCATTACAGTTTTGTAATCGATCAGCCACGAACTATATAAAAATAAATTAATAAACTATATAACTATATAACTATTTTTATTATAAGCATTATTTTGCTTCCCATATTAACTGAAGTAGGTGGTTCATGTTGGGCGACCTGACTTGCTGTTCTTGATTTTTAAAGATTTTTGTCGTTCCTAAATAAAATAAAATAAAAGAAAATTTACACGAAAAACCAAAAATAATTTACAAATGTTGTATATTTTTTCACTTAATCAAGGAACTTAACTTTTTCAGATGCCAACTATGCAAAAATATTGCCAAAGGAGCTGCTGACGGCAAACATGTAAGAATAATATCACCAAAAAAAGTGGATCTTTCTTTGGAACTAAAAAAAAAATGCATAGCATTTTTCTTATGGCTATTGTAAATTCGAATTACGAATTTATTATCTGCAAATGCGACGTCTGCACAAGTGGAAGAATGTCAGATGGTGGAGTTATAAGCAAATAAAAAAAATTACGACCAACTAATAGTGATTTAAACTTGGCTCCTGATGATACCCCTACCTCAAATGGCATTAATATTCCATACGCTTTTGTAGGATGAAGTAATTGAACTATGGTCGTGTGGTGTTTAACTATATATTATCGAAAGGGCGACGCATTGTTGAGAACGCATTTGGCATTGTAACAGAAACAGATTTAAAAATTGAAAAATTGTTGTCTTGGCATTCTGCTATTTGCACAATTTTTGTCGGAAAAAATATGGAAATACGTACAATCCAACCGAATTTAATGATGCTGAAATAGACCCATGTATTGAAGTCCAAGGGTCTTCAAGTAGGAAATAAGAACATGATTGCAACTTATGCAAAGCTTTCCCGAAATGTGTTTGTGGAATATTTTGTAAACGAAGGGCGAGTTGAATGGCAAGATGAGCCGGTACGAACAAGATTTATGAAATTATGAAATCAAAATAAAAATTGTTATTAAAAACTTAAATATTTTAAATAAAAAACATTAGTTAACATTGTTAATTGAAACTTACCGAATCATTATCTTCTTCATATTTATTGTTCAGTAGGGATGAGTTGGGAAGCAATACTTTGAAGACTTTGAGTTAAGTAAATTCATAGACAAGGTGTTTGGTGGTGAGGGTTTCGTTTGCGTTACAGAGACAGATTGCAGGATCAGATTTTGATATGAGATGGCCGTGTGTGATGTTAGTGTGTCCCATTCGAAGCCGTAGGTACATTTTTATTTTTATCCATGAGCATTGTGTGGGGTAGGTTGCCCTTTTAAGTTTCGATTTATTTTGAGGTAATGATGTGTGTATTGCACCCAATCATCATGCATTTTCAAGTCTCAGTAGTGATTTATTTCTTTTCTCACGTCTTTGTTGTTAGGGATGTAAAACGTTATTAATGGTCCACTAGCTGCGAAATTTGCGGCTCTATCTGCTGATTCGTTGCCTTTTATGCCAGCGTATCCTGGAATCCACATGATTCATTTTATATTATACTGACGGCCAATTAGATTGTTGCGGATAATCTCCGGAAAGAGCGTTCTGTTGTCAACGTTACGCACTGCTTCCAGTATGGAAAGGCTGTCAGAATAAATAATAGTTTTCTTTTCCATAGCTTCGTCTGAGAAAAATGAAGCAGAATCTCTAAGAAGGCCTTTCGATATTGTCGTACCGTCTTCGGTGGAAACAGCAAAAGCTGTGCCAAGGTCATTCTTAGAGCCATCAGTGAAGACAAATTTGAACTTATGTTATTTTTCAGACTGCATTATTTCAAGAAAACTGTGCTTGTACTCCTCGTTGGAGTATGTCATTTTTGGTAATGACTTGAGCTGGGTATTTATACAACCTCTTGGCGAATTGCAAGGTGGTTTGGCTGCAGGTCGTCTGACATTATTTAAAATTCGGATATCCATTTGTTTGGAAAGTTGTATCTCTTGGAATTTGTTTACGACTTATACATTGCTAAGCAACGATTGAGACAAGACACCTTCCGGATGTACTTAACCTTTGAATGAAGAGAGATGTGAGGTGTTGGACTCTTTGGTCTATGGAGGGAAGACCAGCTTCGGCTAACATATTTTTAATAGGCGTAGTTTTAAACGCTTTTAGGCTTCAATCGTATGGCATTGTGATATTGGAGTTTAATTATATTTAGTGAAGTTTTGCAACACTTTCCATATTGTATACTCATTCCATAATCGATTTTGGCAAGTATGATTGATCTGATGATACTTATAAGTGAGTTAATGTGGACTAAACAATTTTTAGAGGATAAATGCTTGATAATATTAAGCCTGGTAGCTATGCTTTTTTTTAAATACATTTACAATACATACAATTTCCAATCAAATATTATACCATGCAAACAGATATTATTTGCATTTACTATTGCATTGTAATTTGAACATAAAGCAATACTTTTTGAACAACTAGTTTTTCTACAGATGTGTAATATTTTGCTTTTTTCTAATGAAATTTCGAGCCAGAGTAAGAACATTGGGCTGAAATATCTGCAAGAATTTTTGAAAATCTAGAGGCAATTGTTGTGAGCTCTTCTTCTTCTGTAGTATATAATGTAAAGAATGTTCCAAATTTTTATATTTTCTTATAATTTCGCTGAAATCGTCAGAAGCTATTATGAAAAGAGCAACTGAAAGAGAAAATCCTTGTGGAATTCCGTTTTAAAGTTTTTTGAGCGAGGAATATACGTGACCTAATTTTATACGGAAATGTCTGTTACTTAGGAAAGATTTAGTGCAGTAAGGCATTTTTGGCCCGATTTTCCATTCAGCAAGTTTTATAAGGATAATAAGATTGGATAATGAATTCCAATCCTATCAAATGTTTTTTAAAAATCTATAGACAGAATTGAAACATGGTTTTTAGAGGATAAAGCAGCTACGATGTAGTAATCAATGTGCAATAAGGCTTCAATTGTGGAAGGCTTTTGCCTAAATGCTACTTGGTTAGGGCTAAGAAGCTTTTTTTTTAATCTAGGAACCAAAATAGTCTCTTTGAAATATTTTTTTCAAGTACTTTGCGAGCGCGTGTTAGCAAGGAAATAGGACGATAACCATTTATTTCGGAAGTACTCTTATTTCGTTCGTATATCGACTGAAATTAAGCCCAGTTAGCTCTATCTGTTTGGAATTTTGGTGGAATTTTTATATTTAGTTGCGGGGTTTCAAATGTCAGTGTGGTAACTATTGGGAAGTGGTCGCTGCCATGCAAATCAGGGAATCTTGACCAGGAGGAGTTTGCGCAAAGTTGGAGCGATATGAAGGTTAAGTCTATATGGGTGAGTGTACTATGTGTAGAGAAATGCGTAGGTTTCTCTTCATTTAAGAGGATGAGGTTTGAGTTAACTAGGAAATCTTCTACTATTTTACCATGACTATTGTGACAAGGTGAACCCCATAATGGACTCCATGAATTGAAGTCTCCAGTGACAATAATTGGAGTTTGCAATCCATTAATAACATCCTCCAAGTCTGTGACACTAAATTGATTTGGATGAAGCTCTATTTTAACGGCTATAGCTGGAAGTCTGGAGTTTATTGTTATAGACCAAGAGCCCACAGCAAATTTTGGGCGTAAAGATATAACCAAAAGATTTATATATCAACATGAAGGTCTCTGTTGAAAATAAAACGCTACCAAATAAGTAAAGCACGGCCCTGGAATGTGGACTCGGTGAACGCACCCGAATTTGACTATAATGAGCTGTCATTTTTAGTTCGCCTTCTGCCGTACTTTTATGGCGCCATATTCGTTCCGATTCAAATTATCGCCAGCTTCCATCGAGTCCAGACGCCAGCCAGCCGAGTTACCCAAATGTGAGTAAAGATATACTGTATTTGAATTTATATTAATACGAACATGAATAGTAGAAAATAAACGCTCAAATTAGAATTCCGAGTGTTTTTTTTTATAATCGGCAACCGGACCGAAGGAACTGGGGATATCTTTATTTTATTTGGCTTAATTGTCGCCACCACAATTGATTTCAATCCATTGGATGAATTTGTCGCCGCCATCTTACTCTGATCTAGTTTTTTTCTACCCTGATTTGTCGCCACCATAAGATGCCGTTATCACATAGCCCTAATAAAATCACTACAAGGAGCGCGAGTCTTCGAAAAGCCACGTTAGAACAGTCATCAAGCAGCGAAGATGAAAACGACCCTACGATGGAACAACTGCGGTCGCAGCTGCACGCATTGAGAGCATCAGCCGCAATCGAGAAACAAGAACGCCAGCGGCTAGAAGAGCTGCTCAACCAACAACAGTACATGGTAAGTACAGTTTTAACAGACATACCCACGAGTGTAGCCTCGTCAGTTGAAACGGTACCCATGTCCGTTACGCATACAACAACAGCAAGTCGTACGAACATCACTCCAACTGTTCCCCCTGTAACGCTGCACGATTCGGTTACGAACCCCATCGCCACCGTTAACACATTGAACAACCCTTCTTTGGCGACAACAGCAGCCACATCGAAAAATAATTGCCCGTACTACTGGCTTCGAAGCAGCCTTCCTCCAACACAGTCTACCAGTACAGTACAGCACAGTTTTATGCCAACGCCATCCATTCCAACGTTTTTGCCTTCCATAAATTCATTTCCAACGTTCAACCAACAACGTAACCAGTCTGAGCCAACATTTCCACCAACCCAACCAATGCAAGTGTCATCTTTAGCTAGCCTTGGGAATTACAGGAAGCTACACAATCTGCCGGAGTTCCACGGAAGGCCGGAAGAGTAGCCAATGTTTTGTACGGCCTTTATTGAATCGACCAACATGCAGGGATACACCAAGGTGGAGAACATGTTCCGTCTGCAAAAAAGCATAAGAGGGGAAGCAAGAGAAGCGGTAGAGTCACTCCTCATTCACCCAAACAACGTAGACCAAGTAATGGCTACCCTAGAATTCCGTGTCGGCCGCCCGGAGTGTCTCATCCAAAGCCAACTAAGGAAAATTAGAGAAGTGAAGCAGATCTCAGAAGACAAATTGGAGTTGATGATCCCTTTCGCAACAAAGGTGCAGAACGTTTCTGTATTTTTGAAATCGAGCGGCATGTACCAACACCTAGCCAACCCCACATTGATAGATGAGCTCGTAAACAAACTCCCCATGAGCAAACGATTAGATTGGGCGCAGTATAGTGTGAACGTTCAGCCATTTGTAACCATAAAAACCTTTAATGAGTGGCTAAGTCGGCTAGCACGTTTAGTTTGTGTAGTAACAGCGAGTTCGTTGCCTGCACATATACAAAATAAAGGCGATTCCAAGATCAAGCACGCAAATGTTCTCCACGCAGCGAAGGGTCCAGTAGCAAGCAGTACTGTTGACAACAAATGCCGGTACTGTAAGGGAAGTCAACATCCAGTAAATATTTGCAGTAGATTCAAGGACTTGAATCCTCAAAATAAATGGGAATTTCTGAAGAGAAACAAACTCTGTTTTGGCTGAGTAAGGTATGGGCATGCTTTAAGGACATGCAGACTTCGAAAGGAGTGCGGAATTGACGGTTGCAGCAAGAAACACCACCAATTATTACATGAAGAAAACTCACCAAGTGCATCTGGAACGGGAACCTGCGACAACCAGCGCCCGCATGAAAATCAGGAACCTGTGCTTAGCTGCAGCATCAAAGCGGTGAAGAAGATCCTGTTCAGAATTTTGCTAGTAAGAGTTTACAATGGGGGTGCGGTTGTGAAGACGTTTGCTCTACTCGATGAAGGGTCTTCTATTACCATTATGAGTCGAGATCTGGCCGATCAGTTACAGTTGAACGGGATCCAAAAGGATTTGAGTGTGCAATGGTTCAGCAATGAAACAATACGCAAGAAGTCATTCATCGTTGACGCCCAAATAAGTGCTGACGAAGAAGATGCCGAACGATTCTCCCTAAATGGGATGATGGAGTTCAAACCGTGGAAGAGCTTCGCCTACCTAGCCAAACATTCAACGCCTCCAAATTGGATATGACAAGTCGCCGTTTACCAGCAGTGCCCCTGATTGGATATAGCGATGCTAAGCCAGAAATCCTCATAGGTCTGGATAATAGCCATCTGGGAGCACCTATAGGGCCTGTCCATATTACGGCTAATGGTCCAATTCTAGCGCAAACAAAACTTGGTTGGGTAATTTATGGGAAGTCAGCGACCAAAGAAATATCTGACCAACAAGACGTTATCGGACTATTTCACAATCAAGAGCAAGAACAAGATATAAATCTGCAGCAAATCGTCGAGGAACACTTCCGCATCGAGAACTTCGGAACCAAGCCGCTGAAAGAGAAAACCATTTCGAAAGTCGACAAAAGAGCACTGGAAATACTGTCAACAACGACTATTAAAATTAATAATCGGTACGAAACTGGTCTGCTGTGGAAGGACAACATTACAACTCTGCCCTCGAGCTTCACTCTAGCCAAGCGAAGACTTCTCAGTCTGGAAAACAAAATGATGAAGGATGCTGACTTCGCTCAGAAATATAAAGAAATCATCCGCAGATACGTGAGGAAAGGGTATGCCAAAAAACTAACCGACGATGAAACTGAAGTTACTACACAAAAAACTTGGTACCTTCCACATTTTGGAGTCAAGAATTCCAACAAGGCAGGAAAGTTTCGATTAGTTTTCGACGCAGCAGCCGATGTCAATGGTATCTCCCTAAACTCCGTACTTTTAAAAGGTCCCGATGACTACAGGTCTCTAAAATCAATCTTGTTCAACTTCCGAATGCGCCCAGTAGCAGTAGTAGGTGACATAAAGGAAATGTTTCATCAGGTATCAATAAGAGCGGAAGATCAACATTCACAACGTTTTCTATGGAGAGATAATCCTTCAGGTCGTATTGACGTCTACGTAATGACGGCGATGACCTTCGGAGCTAGTTGCTCACCTTGTTCGGAGAACTTTATAAAAAATTTGAACGCATCACAATACGCAAAGGATAAACCCAGGGCTGTAGAGTCAGTAGTAAATTATCATTACGTCCACGACTTCGTCGACAGCTTTCAAACTATTCAAGAGGCAATAGAAGTTACCAGGGATGTCATTTTGATCCATCGTAGTGGCGGATTTGAACTGCGGAACTTCATGTCAAATTCTAAAGAAGTACTTATTGGAATAGGGGAAATAGAAAAATTATCTTCTGAGAACATGAAACATATGAATATCGAGTCGACTTTAGGGACTGAAAAGGTTCTTGGCATGTGCTGGGACTTTGCGCGGGTAAACCAAGACGTCTTGGCTTACAACTTATGCCCAAGCAAAAGACAATTCCTTGGTATAGCGATGTCGATATACGATCCTTTTGGAATGATCGCAAACTATGCCTTACACTTGAAGTTACATTTGTAAAACTACAACGAACTATGGCTTGGGTAGAACGCTTCATTCGCCTATGTAGGAGAAGATTCGCTAACCAGGGAGAGCTATCAGCGAACGAGATCAAAAGCGCCGAAAGCCTTATATGAGGACAAATCAGTAAGCTTCAACAAAGTTTGCCGATCAATAGAGAGAGTAAGATCCTTAATTTAACACCTTATCTGGACGAAGGAGGTCTCCTACGAGTCAAAGGTCGAATTGACGCTGCAATGACGATACCGTTCGCTGTCAGACGCCCAATCATCCTGCCAAAGGACTGTAGGGTCACGAAACTCATCATCGAGGGACTACATCGTCGATTCCGCCATCAGAATGACGATACAGTCGTGAATGAGATGCGACAGAAATACTGGGTTCCTGCCCTGCGACCTGCCGTTAGACGTGTAAGAAAGGTGTGTTAGTTATGCCGCATCCGAAATGCCAGACCATCGCCGCCGTTAATGGGCCAATTACCCCAAGATCGGCTAACACCATATGTAAGACCATTCACCTATACAGGTCTCGATTACTTCGGGCCAATCAATATCACGATAGGTCGCCGACAAGAAAAAAGTTGGGTTTCTCTCTTCACTTGCCTCACGACGAGGGATGTGCACGTTGAGATTGCTGCCGACCTATCTACAGATGCTTGTCTGCTCTGCATTCGTAATTTCGTCAACCGGCGTGGTGTTCCTCTACGAATACGAAGCGACAACGGAACTATCTTCATCGGCGTCAACAACGAATTGAAGGACAGCAGCATCTTTGATGTCGAGGCCCTGAAAGCAGAACTCTCAACTTCGGGGATCGAATGGCTATTTAACTGTCCCTTAAACCCTCACGCCGGTGGTTGTTGGGAAAGGCTTGTACAGTCCATCAAGCGAGTCTTGTCATATACGCTGCCTGAGATTGCCCCGAAGATGGAAACTCTGCAAAGCGCGCTGATTGAAGCTGAAAACATCGTTAACAGTCGGCCTCTAACGCATCTACCGGTCTCAACACAAGAAGAGGAGCCACTTACTCCAAACCACTTCCTGCTAGGGGTCCCGAACTCGACCCAGACGCCGGGTGCAATTGATGACAGGTCGTTGTGCCTCCGAAAACAGCGGAGGGTTGCGCAACAGCTAAAAAACCGATTCTGGAAAAGATGGATGCAAGAATACCTGCCAGTACTAACCAAAAGATGCAAATGGTTTAGAGAAGTATCGCCTATCCAAGTTGGTGCGTTGGTCCTTGTGTGTGATGTCAACGTTCCAAGAAGCCAGTGGATCCGAGGACGAGTGACGAAGGTGTTTCCCACAAGCGATGGCCAAGTACGATCTGCCGAAATAACAACATCGAGTGGAACATTTCGAAGACCAGCGGTGAAGCTCGCAGTCATAGAAGTTGGTGAGACTCTCAAACCAAGTCCGTCGCCTCACGGGCGGTGGGGTGTCGAAAATAAAACGCTACCAAATAAGTAAAGCACGGCCCTGGAATGTGGACTCGGTGAACGCACCCGAATTTGACTATAATGAGCTGTCATTTTTAGTTCGCCTTCTGTCGTACTTTTATGGCGCCATATTCGTTCCGATTCAAATTATCGCCAGCTTCCATCGAGTCCAGACGCCAGCCAGCCGAGTTACCCAAATGTGAGTAAAGATATATTGTATTTGAATTTATATTAATACGAACATGAATAGTAGAAAATAAACGCTCAAATTAGAATTCCGAGTGTTTTTTTTTATAATCGGCAACCGGACCGAAGGAACTGGGGATATCTTTATTTTATTTGGCTTAATTGTCGCCACCACAATTGATTTCAATCCATTGGATGAATTTGTCGCCGCCATCTTACTCTGATCTAGTTTTTTTCTACCCTGATTTGTCGCCACCATAAGATGCCGTTATCACATAGCCCTAATAAAATCACTACAAGGAGCGCGAGTCTTCGAAAAGCCACGTTAGAACAGTCATCAAGCAGCGAAGATGAAAACGACCCTACGATGGAACAACTGCGGTCGCAGCTGCACGCATTGAGAGCATCAGCCGCAATCGAGAAACAAGAACGCCAGCGGCTAGAAGAGCTGCTCAACCAACAACAGTACATGGTAAGTACAGTTTTAACAGACATACCCACGAGTGTAGCCTCGTCAGTTGAAACGGTACCCATGTCCGTTACGCATACAACAACAGCAAGTCGTACGAACATCACTCCAACTGTTCCCCCTGTAACGCTGCACGATTCGGTTACGAACCCCATCGCCACCGTTAACACATTGAACAACCCTTCTTCGGCGACAACAGCAGCCACATCGAAAAATAATTGCCCGTACTACTGGCCTCGAAGCAGCCTTCCTCCAACACAGTCTACCAGTACAGTACAGCACAGTTTTATGCCAACGCCATCCATTCCAACGTTTTTGCCTTCCATAAATTCATTTCCAACGTTCAACCAACAACGTAACCAGTCTGAGCCAACATTTCCACCAACCCAACCAATGCAAGTGTCATCTTTAGCTAGCCTTGGGAATTACAGGAAGCTACACAATCTGCCGGAGTTCCACGGAAGGCCGGAAGAGTAGCCAATGTTTTGTACGGCCTTTATTGAATCGACCAACATGCAGGGATACACCAAGGTGGAGAACATGTTCCGTCTGCAAAAAAGTATAAGAGGGGAAGCAAGAGAAGCGGTAGAGTCACTCCTCATTCACCCAAACAACGTAGACCAAGTAATGGCTACCCTAGAATTCCGTGTCGGCCGCCCGGAGTGTCTCATCCAAAGCCAACTAAGGAAAATTAGAGAAGTGAAGCAGATCTCAGAAGACAAATTGGAGTTGATGATCCCTTTCGCAACAAAGGTGCAGAACGTTTCTGTATTTTTGAAATCGAGCGGCATGTACCAACACCTAGCCAACCCCACATTGATAGATGAGCTCGTAAACAAACTCCCCATGAGCAAACGATTAGATTGGGCGCAGTATAGTGTGAACGTTCAGCCATTTGTAACCATAAAAACCTTTAATGAGTGGCTAAGTCGGCTAGCACGTTTAGTTTGTGTAGTAACAGCGAGTTCGTTGCCTGCACATATACAAAATAAAGGCGATTCCAAGATCAAGCACGCAAATGTTCTCCACGCAGCGAAGGGTCCAGTAGCAAGCAGTACTGTTGACAACAAATGCCGGTACTGTAAGGGAAGTCAACATCCAGTAAATATTTGCAGTAGATTCAAGGACTTGAATCCTCAAAATAAATGGGAATTTCTGAAGAGAAACAAACTCTGTTTTTGCTGCTGTTTGATGGTGCTCGAGAGGATGAGGTAAAAGTAGCTGGGGTATTATTGAAGGCTGGTGAATGATGTGACGAAATGGTGCGGAGGGGGGAGTTGAGGTTGAGTTGGACTCGAGAGGTGAGTTGTTTTTTTCTGTTGCAATGGATTTGGGTGATGTGTTCTGAGTAGGTTTGAGTTGAGGTGAACTGTTTAATACAGAGGCGTAAGAAGAAAAGAGGGTTTTGGACACTTTCTTATCAATTTCCTCGTGTTAGCATTCTTTTATTTGTAATTGTATATTATTGTAAAGTAAGCATATTTTTAGTATTTAAGCCGACTGATTTGAATAAAGATATTGAGTTTATTACAAACTATCTACAAGTGAGTTATCATTCTAGACTTACCCCCACCAGCGGTAAGCGATCTACGGGACTGATATCACTTCATCATTGGTCCTTCGAGTATACGAACTACTGACCTACACTAACGCGTTACCATGGCTACGAACAGTGGTACATACCTATATTACTTATCACAGAGCGTTACCAAGGCTTTAAGCTTTGATAAATATACAAACAAAAATAACAGTTATAGCGTTGCTAGGGCTAAGAAATTGGTATTGTGTTGTGTTTTTTTTTGGGGTGAAACAAGTGCCAAAATGCAGCAATACAAAGAGGATCGCTTAAAAAAAATCGAAGCAATTTGGCTAGAATTCAAATAAAACCATGCGAAAAATAAGCCAATAGTAATGCCCAAAACGCAATGTGGCGTTAGGTCGCTCTCGCTTTGACATATAGAGTAGAACCAACGCGTACATACGGGCTGAAACGAAATGTAACCTCAGGCGTTTGATCGTAAATATCGTAAGGTCGATAGCCCGAGTAGATCTACATCCTACTATCTGCGGCGTTCGACAATTCAACCACAGGTACTTATGAGAATTTCATAAAAAAAATTAATAACCCTGGTACGCGAAAATGATTTTTTGTTTAATACAAAATCCAGGGGTTATAAGAACGTTATAAAGGGGGACAATACATGGAACAAAATAAGCGAGGAGCTGGGTAAACCAGGTACATTGTTGTTTGGTTTTGAAGAGTGTAAGCAGTGTTGGAAAAGTTTGCGGGACAGATTTGTCCGGGAAAAAAACTGGAACAGCTGACAAGTGCGAGATGTGGCAGTTTTATCCGTTACTGGAGTTTTTAACCGACGCTCTTAAACCAAGAAAGTAAGTACCAGTTAGCACTGCGTGTACATTATGTATATCTACAGTTAAGTAATGAGATATTTTATCCAGGCAAACAGGCAATTTTGAGCGGTTTGAAAGTACTGCGTTTGAAAGTAGCTGCACGCTAGATTTGACTTCTCCAGTGCAGGACTGTCTGTTTGACTTTCCCGAGAATTCGACCGCACCCGAGACATCTAGGCCGAGTGCAGCGAAGAAACCGTGGTATTCAGAATTCCCAACGAATAAATTGCTTGGCAGCTTTTCTCAAACATTAATAAAGAGGATAAATGAATCAGCTATCGTCAGACAGTAATCTACCCGGATATGGTCGCATCAAAAACGTCTTCAACAGACCGGTAACCTAAGTTCTACATACAGACTGGGGGTCCAGACTAACGACAAAAAAAGACGAAACTTATTAAATGCCATTCGACTAAACAACTGCAAATACTTCAGCACTGGAGAGCCAACTTACTGGCCAACGGATGTCAAAAAAATACCTGACTTAATCGATTTTAGTATAATGAAACACATCTCACTTGAAGACTTTAAAATAACATTCCGATACGAACTCTCATCGGACCACTCACCAATCAAAATTGATTACTTGACCAATGTAAATAAAACGCAAACTTATCCTCAACTCTATAACAAAAAAAAACGGACTGGGACACGTTTCGAGACCACATAGAATCACACCTACAAATAAACATCCCACTAAAAACAAACAATGATAGAAGGAGCAATAATACTCTTAAATGACACAATAAGCGAAGCCGCAATAAAGTCGACGCCCTTTAGGAAACCTCAATACAAGGACTACAACGTAATAAAACAAATTAAAGAAAAAAGATTTCGTAAAAAATGGCAAATTACAAGATCACGTGAAGACAAAAAAAGTCTAAATAAAGCAATTTGCACTGGGGTAATAAGATTCGGGCTATCAAGTCTGATAACCCGAGTATGTTCCCTCAGATTAATAAAATATTTCGGAGGAACGATGTCAACGAACTTCCGTGTCTGAAGATTCTTCGAACTACTCACAATAAACAGTTACTTACAGCAGCAGGAATAGATCCAAGGGACGCCATCGATGATGACGACTTTTTTATGCTGGAAGATCCGCAGCAGAAGGTAGAGGCTATAGGAACTATTTTCGAGAACGTGTATAAGGTAAATGCTTGCATTCGCCCGAACCACGACCTGGAGAATAGAGTCCTTGCGCACAACTTCCGCCTTCGATATGATTTGCAGCATTGGCAATCAGGGAACACTGGCTTGTTCTGTGTAATTTGGAAACAACTCTTCGGAGCTCTTCCAAGCGTGCACCGGATTCAGGCAAGGAGATGCGCTGTCTTTCTCCCATCATAATTTGTTGACCACCTTGAAGCGTGTTAAAATGTATGTGGCTGACGACAAGGTTGGTGGAGTGATGCGTTTCCTTGAGGATGACTGGATGCCGTTAAGCAGAGGTAAGTGTTGAGTTGGTAAGTTTTCCTCCTACACGTAGAATGTTGTTAGCGTCGAGGAAAGGGTTTAGGCTACGAATCGTACTGCCCTTGGGAAGTAAATTGTGGTATATTTTTTTTCGGAAGCTTTAAAGTATCTTGTGTAAACAAATGTTTTTGATCACTCACCCTTGACTCCAGAACAAATGAAGTAAAAAAAGAAGCATCATAAGACCAGCTCAGTATTTGAAATACATTTCCTGGACACTATCAAACACATTGCATGCTTCCTTCAACTGTTCCCTTTCCAGACTTGTAATGGAAAAGTTATTTGTGCCATCGCTGCCTGGAAATTATCCTATAGTACCTTCATCCTGGATAATAAATAATTTTTGGTGCGTTTACTTCGCCCAAGTTTTTTGTAATTAAAAGCATCCTTTTTCAACTGCTCCAGAATGCCATTCAGATGCTTTTTTACATAAGCCATGCTCGTAGATAATTCAAAAAAAAATTTGAGGTGAAGCAAAGATTCCAAAACAGGTAAATTATAATTTATTGACTATCTAAAGATGTTACTAAAGATTTCCTTCTTTGTTTCAGGTTGCCGTTGGCTAATAGCGGGTTGCTTCCCGTTGAATGTATCCCGATTGTTACAGTACCCAATTTATTTTCCAACAAAAAAAATACCGATGCTTGCTGGATATATATTTTGCTAATTACGCGCCGAGAGAAGAAAACCGTTTGACACTTTACCCGGACACTAGGAAAAAAATCACTGCCCAAAGTTTAATTATTTTTAAGAAAAGTTAAATAATGTTTACTATTTTGTAGAATTGATAATGACTTGCACTTTTCACTATTTCACTAACCCACGATTGTTTATTAGTTTTAGGTAAACAAAAAAAAAAAACAATAATAAAAATGTTAAATTATTTGCCTGTTCAAAGGTTACGAAGGACCATACGTTTCTTTGTTAAAGAAAACTATTGTACGTTGTACTAAGAAAAAAATATTAGTTTTAAAATGTATGATTTATCGCACGTCTGTACGGATTGAAGTTTATTGCGCTAATAATTTTAGAGAAAGAACAATTGTCATTTTAAACTATACTTTAATTGTTAATGTAAACAATGCCCCATAGTGTTATTCGGTATTGACAGCTTTAAAAATAATATTAACAATAAATTGTATACATAACGTTACGTTACGATTTGTATTGATTTGATATTTATAACAATTTATAAACTTTAAATAATTGATCACACTATAAATAACAATCAGAAAATAGTTTCAGATATATTTATTTGAGTTGTTGAACATTGTCTTTTATGCATACCACCATTGTATATAAATCTAATAGTATAGTTTCAATTGACGAAATTTTTTCGCATTGTAACTTCTCCCCAGATGGCGTCTGTTCACATTGTCTTTCTTTTCGTTGGGTAGGTGTATTGACTAATAAGCGAACGAAAGGCAAAAGAAGACAAGGAAAATAAAAATGTTGTTTTTGTGATCATGTGTGTATTCCATGCAGTGTTCGGACTTTACTGCAATTGCAGTAGATCTACTGCGATTTTAAAAAATATTTAAAATCTGCTGCGCCACTGCGCTTGACTTGCAATCTACTGCGATTTTTGAAATGTGAAAACCGTTGAAAATTTGATGTTTTCTAGCTGAAAAACGTAACACAATCTAAAAAAAAACATAAATTTATTGATGGAAAATTTCTTTTAAGAACTGAATTTAACTGAAAATTAATCAGTTATAAAAAATTAATTTCATACAAAGATTTGTGATTTAATTTACTTGAAACGGTGCAATTTAAGTTTGTTTTAACTTTATTTTATCGTAAAAAATATATATGTATGTATAAATCTAAACCCCATTATTGTTGTATATATTTGCAACAAAAACAAACCTGCTGCACTTTTTGTAAGAATCTACTGCTAAATTTTATTATTGAAGTCCGAACCCTGATTCCATGGTTTGTTTTTGTTACTTTCTTGAAGGACGAAGGTAATATTGCTTTCGTGTTTGTGTATGGATCTTCTCTTCGTTGTTTTATTTTTTTGGCGATATTAATTTATTTACTCTTCTGCGCTACGCACACCACAAATGTTGCCACATTTCATTATTTCTATGGGGAATTAGCAACGTTGCTGTATTTCCCAATTTGTTGTACAAATATGAAAAGGAAAATATTAAGTATACATTTTTAATGTGTTATAGATCTACTATAAATTTTTCTGCCTATGAGGAAGGTATGTATGTACTAAATACGGTAAAATATTGTTTACCAATACAGATAATGCTTAATGTTTTAATGAATGCGTCGGTAAAAAGGCCGGTTATATGGGTGTTGGCTGGCTATATGTAGAAAAAATATGTAATAAAATATATATACATGAATTATTGCAAGGCTCTATTCGGATTATCGAATTATTAGGAATAATGAGTACAGGTTATTTAACAAAAAATCCATATATATTGCTCCAAGCTTTAAACCAATATATTACAAAAGTAGTATAACGACTAACAAATGCATAAACAAAATTACGGTAAAAACCAAAATTACTGTGAAAATCAATGCGTTCTTACGTATTATTTTTCGTTGAAATTCGGTTTACAGCGTACAAAATACAGGGAAGGTTAGGATTGAAGAGTACATAACGAGAAAAAATAGAGGTTCGGAGGTTAGCATGATATTCGGATTAAAGGTGATTCGTATTAGCGAGACATTACTGTATGTGTATAGGTGTATATATGTATAGGTGTCGCACATTTTTTTTACTTTTAAACTAATTTAATTACTTACTGCCCGATTCCTTTTAGTCTGAAATATGATATGAACGATAACGATGATATACAGCTTAAAACGATCTATTTTTTTCGATTTTTGTTTTGTTTGATTTGGTTTCTCTCTCAGTCTATCACAGCCTGCTCAACCATGTTCTAATTTTTTTATGAAACAAGAAATAACTGCCCAACGATTAGAGTCGTTGTCCATATGCAAATACATATGACATGTGTGTACCTACAAATATTAATAAGTTTTCCTTTTTCTATATAAACTAGTTAATGTTATAAAATTTATAAAGATGTTTACCTATATGACTCAAATTTAAAATCTCATTAAAATCCATTAATTAGTTCGATTTCTGTGACCAACCCTCAACCGTCCGTGCCAAGAAAACGAAAATCATAAAATGTGTATACAAAAAACTGCACAACCTGTGAAAAACTTCACACGACACGCACACGGTCCTGCAAATTTTTTTTTATTGTTTTTTGTTCCGGACCTGGAAAGGAAAGACGGAACACTTATGGGTTTGACACGGTGTCTGTCTGTCCGTCAGTCTGTCACAGCCAGTAACTTTTAAACCGTTAAACGTAGAGAGCTGAAACTTTCGCTATGTATACATTATGTGGAAGCCCCCACGAGATTGCGGCAATGAATTTCATTTTGGGGGCAAAAAAAATTATTAGAAATTAACGAATGTTTTGCAAGGGCTCTATGTAAGAAATATTTTTTTTTTGCAAAATTTGTTAAACAAAAAAGTTTGCCGAACATTTGAAAAATGTTGCCCCCCCCCTAGCGGCCAGACCATAAATGCTAAAAATATGAAAAAAAATGGAGATACGTAGAATTTTGTGTATATTGTGGAAAAAGTACGAAATTTCCTGTATCTTATATATTTTCTAAGAAAAATTAAAAAATGGGGTATCTATACTATGTCCAACACAAATTGTCAGTGCAGGGAAGATAAGGATGGTTGTCTCTCATTCGCACTCTTTTGTTTTCCGTAAGGTGCTACTCTAACAAATGCTCTTACAGAGTTGCCGCAGTATCATTTCAAACTAGCAAAAATATGAAAGAATATTATGTAGGGTTACCGTCCTATTTTTTTAGATTGTAATTTTTATTGAATTTGTTTTATTCATAAAATATAAAACAGACTAAAGGCGTATCCTCACACGGACAGGAGGACGAAAACAAAAAAAAATATCTACTTACATTGGAGCGGTCAATAAAAAAACCCTCTCTTGAAGAATCTCGACAATTAAAAACACACTTCCTGCAATAGAGCAATAAAACATATGTACCTTCTTCTGTGTTCTGTTGAGATGAGCGTAAGGGTATAAGATGGGCAAATTTACCTGCTTCTGAAATATTTCATTGCGTAAAATATTCTAACTCAGCATTGTTGGCCAAAAATACCTTTGCCCGTATTTATGCAATAGCGACATAATTGAGGATTTTTCCTATAATGGCTAACTTATATTGAAAGCTGTTAATATACTTCGTTCATCAATCAAATAATGTAGAACAATGCTGAAGAATTTTCAATTATTAACTCACTGCATTGCTTGAAAGTAAAAAATAAACATCTTTTTTTACCAATTGCGTATTTTATATATTTTTCAACGTACTGAAAATGGAAAAGAGAGAAAAATGTATGCGTACCTACAAAGTGAAAAACATTAAAACATTCTATACTCTGTCCAACATAAATTTTTAGTACACGTCTTATGGGAGAGCTTTTAGAGATCAGTTGCGTTTCATATTTTTGCACCATACTGTGAATATCCATTTGTATCTGACGTAGATTGGCTGCTGCATTTCAACCCCTATTTATATTGATGTGCATTCAGAGTTACCAGTGTCCGTTTTGTTACTCGTTCAGTTTTTTTTCCTTGGGTTTCTATTGAGGAGCTTTTGGTTTTAAAGCTTTGAAAAAATTCTTTTTGACAAATGTTACCATCTTGTTTTGCTCTGATATATTATTTCTTTTAATGTGTTGAAAATACGTTAAAATGCAGTTACAAAATTGAAAGATGTTTTCTTTTCTATTATATCTTTTAATGTTTTGCACTTTGTAGGTACGCATACATTTTTCTCTCTTTCTAGGTTCAATTTTAGGTACGTTGAAAAATACATAAAATATGCAATTGGTAAAATAGGACGTTTACTTTTTACTTTCAAGCAATGCAGTGAGTGAATAATTTAAAATTCTTCAGCATTGTTCTACATAATTTGTTAAATCAACGAAAAAGATAGACAGCTTTCAATATTAGTTAGCCATTATAGGAAAATTAATTGACAATTTTTGCATTTCAATGGATAGAAAATGGGACCTTTGCCGATTCGCCTCTCATGAATAAAAAAAAATCTTCAATAATGCAGCCAGTGTATATGCATAAATTCGGAAAAAGATATTTTTGACCAACAATGCATAAATAGAATATTTTACGCAATAAAATATTTCAGAATCAGGTCAATTTGCCCATCTTATACCCTTACGCTTATCTCAACAGAACACAGAAGAAGGGTATGCACATATCTTTTATTGCTTTATTGTAGGAAGTGTTTTTGAAATGTCGAGAATTTTCAAGAGTGGTTTATAAATAAAAAAAATTCAATGAAAATTTCAATATAAAAAAATAGGACGGTAACATAATATTCTTTCATATTTTTCTTAGTTTGAAATGATACTGCGGCAACACTGTACGAGCTTTTGTTAGAGTAGCACCTTACGGAAAACAAAAGAGTGCGAATGAGAGACAAACATCCCTATCTTCCCTGTACTGACAATTTATGTTGGACAGAGTATAGAATAGAAAACATCTTACAATTTCTTTTTTCAAAGCTCCTCAATAAAACCCAAGGAAAAAAAACTGAACGAGTTACAAAACGGACATCGGTAACTCTGAATGCACATCAATATAAATAGGGGTTGAAATGCAGCAAATGAAATGCACACGCAGCTGTGCGCTGTTGAATCTACGTCAGATGCAAATGGATATTCACAGGCGGGTATACACATTTTATGCGGGGTTTCTCTCAATTTAGTATGGTGCGAAAATATGGCACGCTACTGATCTCTAAAGAGCTCTCCCATAACACGTGTACTAACAATTTATGTTGGACAGAGTATAGCATTAAAAACAATTTAAACATTTAAAGCTTGATACACACGAGGCAACCGTTTAAGCAACGTGTTGCAGCAACCTGTTTTGTTTGTTGACTATACACGTGGCAACTTTCGCCGCATCCTCAGTACACACGAAGCAACGGTTGCGGCAATCGCCCAAAAACATAAAAAAATTTTTAATATTTCTGGCAACGGTTGCGGCAACACGAAAATCTGTGGGCAACACAGCTACACATGAAGCAACGGTTACTGCAACATGGCTGTGTTGCTGTAACGGTTGCCTCGTGTGTATCTAGCATAAAAGTCAAGCGTTCAAAACAATAAAAGTACAAAAAAAAAAAAAAAAAATAAAAACAACAACAAAAATATAAATATTGTAAACACGTTAACGTAATTTAGAATTTAGATAACCAACAAAAAAAAAGGAAACATGTATATATTGTAAACATATGTAATTAAGAGTTTTTCAAAAAAATATGTTTAACTAAGTTAACTATAACTTGATCAACATCTAGGCTAGAGACCGATGGCAAAGAATTAGAATTCAATTTGACTTGTGTACAAAACACCAGTCACAGTATAACTTCGATCTTTTCTAAACACATTATAAATCTTACTATTAAAGATTTCAGGTGTTAAATGACCCTTATTTATCACACTTTCAGTAATAATAATAACATCATATAAACGTGATGAAGAGGAGACATAAATACTATCTAGTTTGGTTCTTAAACAACCTATGTACATTTTGATAATACATATATGTATTAATAGTTTTTTAGCAGTATCCGGAGCATCCGTCTCAGCAGTAGAATTGACTCCTTATATTATGGTGTTGTCACCAAACGAGAGATTTCCTCGTTTTTTGAAGGAAGAGTAAAATTAACAAACTTGATTTCCGATGCGGTAATTCCTTTTTTTGTCAATTTGAAACATTTGAATTGACCAGCGGGTATATTGGTTTTAGTTGAAATGTGGTTAATTATATCCTCTCGTTTCAATATACTATATATTGCATATAGCTCCTTTTTCAAAAAAAATTTTGGTTATTTATTTCTTATAAAATTACTCCATAAATTGAATTTTGTACAAAAGTGGACGTGGTAGTGGGCGGAATTTGAATTTTTTTCAACATATGTATATTGAATTTTGTTCCTAAGAAGTGATATTCTAATTAAACCTCAGTAATTTTTTTTTTAAGAAAACGACCCTAAAAAGTAGGCGTGGCCAAATACAATGTACAGGCAATTTGTAGAGTAAGTGAATAGCTACATAATTGCTCTGTTTTATCAAGTTTCATGTAAAATTACTGAAAAAAGTGAATATTTCGAAAAATGGGCGTGTAATTGAGCGGATTTTGAAAATTTTTACACTTATACTGCTTCCTTTTCCAAGGACCTCCTATACTGATGACAGACGGACGGAAGGCTTGGCTATTGATGCTGATCATTTATTTATATGTATATAGGCATTTTATGTTGTCTATCTTTAATATTTCCCTATGTTTCAAACTATGTATCAAACTAAATATACCCTTAGGATAGGGTACGACTATCCGAAGGAAGCAAGAAAAGGATAAAACGGTCCGAGATTTTTTAAATGTAGGGACACGAGGAACGTTGAGGTAGCATCGATACGAAAAGAAAGGAAACTTCTCAAAATTTATTGAATTTGTCACGGGAAGTGAGTATGTGAAGATAGGTAAACAAGTTGAAATGTGGTTAATTATATCCTCTCGTTTCAATATACTATATATTGCATATAGCTCCTTTTTCAAAAAAAATTTTGGTTATTTATTTCTTATAAAATTACTCCATAAATTGAATTTTGTACAAAAGTGGACGTGGTAGTGGGCGGAATTTGAATTTTTTTCAACATATGTATATTGAATTTTGTTCCTAAGAAGTGATATTCTAATTAAACCTCAGTAATTTTTTTTTTAAGAAAACGACCCTAAAAAGTAGGCGTGGCCAAATACAATGTACAGGCAATTTGTAGAGTAAGTGAATAGCTACATAATTGCTCTGTTTTATCAAGTTTCATGTAAAATTACTGAAAAAAGTGAATATTTCGAAAAATGGGCGTGTAATTGAGCGGATTTTGAAAATTTTTACACTTATACTGCTTCCTTTTCCAAGGACCTCCTATACTGATGACAGACGGACGGAAGGCTTGGCTATTGATGCTGATCATTTATTTATATGTATATAGGCATTTTATGTTGTCTATCTTTAATATTTCCCTATGTTTCAAACTATGTATCAAACTAAATATACCCTTAGGATAGGGTACGACTATCCGAAGGAAGCAAGAAAAGGATAAAACGGTCCGAGATTTTTTAAATGTAGGGACACGAGGAACGTTGAGGTAGCATCGATACGAAAAGAAAGGAAACTTCTCAAAATTTATTGAATTTGTCACGGGAAGTGAGTATGTGAAGATAGGTAAACAAGTTGAAATGTGGTTAATTATATCCTCTCGTTTCAATATACTATATATTGCATATAGCTCCTTTTTCAAAAAAAAATTTTGGTTATTTATTTCTTATAAAATTACTCCATAAATTGAATTTTGTACAAAAGTGGACGTGGTAGTGGGCGGAATTTGAATTTTTTTCAACATATGTATATTGAATTTTGTTCCTAAGAAGTGATATTCTAATTAAACCTCAGTAATTTTTTTTTTAAGAAAACGACCCTAAAAAGTAGGCGTGGCCAAATACAATGTACAGGCAATTTGTAGAGTAAGTGAATAGCTACATAATTGCTCTGTTTTATCAAGTTTCATGTAAAATTACTGAAAAAAGTGAATATTTCGAAAAATGGGCGTGTAATTGAGCGGATTTTGAAAATTTTTACACTTATACTGCTTCCTTTTCCAAGGACCTCCTATACTGATGACAGACGGACGGAAGGCTTGGCTATTGATGCTGATCATTTATTTATATGTATATAGGTATTTTATGTTGTCTATCTTTAATATTTCCCTATGTTTCAAACTATGTATCAAACTAAATATACCCTTAGGATAGGGTACGACTATCCGAAGGAAGCAAGAAAAGGATAAAACGGTCCGAGATTTTTTAAATGTAGGGACACGAGGAACGTTGAGGTAGCATCGATACGAAAAGAAAGGAAACTTCTCAAAATTTATTGAATTTGTCACGGGAAGTGAGTATGTGAAGATAGGTAAACCAGAGCTAACTGGGCCCCAATACCATTATGATGACTTTCAGACCACAAAATACAGACACTTGGTTGTTTTAGAGCGGATAAAACGTTCGAGAAAATTCGGAGAAGCGCTACCATTCACGTGATCTCTAGAGATTTGATGTCTCTTCCGATGATATTAGGCCAAGATGTATTGACGAGCACAGGGCTTTATAAGTCGAACCATTAGACTATTTCTGGGAATGTTTTGATGTTAACAGTGAACCAGAAGATGTTAACTTACATTTGTCAAATCCGGAGAAGGATATAGTAAGAAATCATCATCCGAAGACAGAATCTGATAACAAATTTAAAATGAAAGTTCTTCTAAAGAATGAGGACCTTATTTTTCAAAAACCCAGACTTCTCTCACCATTGGAAAAAGTTGACAAACAAATCACAGAATGGCTACAGGAAAGAGTGATTCGTCCAAGCTTGTCTGAGTTCGCAAGTCAAATGACACTTGTAAATAAAAAGGACAACACGAAGCGATTACGAGTATGTATCGACTATAGGAAGTTGAACAAGCAGGTGATTATACTCTGTCCAACTCTATCAGCTCGATAAGGGAAGATAGGGATGTTTGTTTCTCATTCGCACTCTTTTGTTTCCCGTAGGGTGCTATTCTAACAAAAGCTCTTACAGGGGTGACGCAGTAAAATTTCAGACTAGCAAAAATGTGAAAAAAATATTATGTAGGGTTATCGTCCTATTTTTTTAGATTGAAATTTTAATTTAATTTGTTTTATTTATAAAATAAATTTATCTTTTTACATACCACCAAGAGGTAAGATAAAAGACGCGTTTTTGAAGGATCAAAAATTAAGCCAGTTGGCTTTATCCCTTTTACATAAATAAAAAACAGACACGGACAGGAGGACGGAAACAAAAAAATAATTATCTACTGACATTGCAGAGGTCAATTAAAAAAAAACACTCTTGAAAAATCTCGACATTTAAAAAACACTTTCACACAATAATCCATAAAGGATATGTACATATGTACATTCTGTGTTCTTCTTGTGTTCTGTTGAGATGAGCGTAAGGGTATAAGATGGGCAAAATTACCTGCTTCTAAAATTATTTATTGCGTAAAATATTCTAATAATACATTTTTGGTCAAAAATATCTTTGTCCGAATTTATGCATATAAACTGGCGGCATTATCGATTTTTTATACCCTATCCTAAGGGTATATTAAGTTTGGTACATAGTTTGTAACATAGAGAAATATTACAGATAGACCCAATAAAGTATATACATATATAAATGATCAGCATCACTAGCCGAGTCGATTGAGCTATGTCCGTCCGTCCGTCCGTCCGTCCGTCTGTGTATCACCAGTTTTTGGGCCTTAAATTTTGAGCTAGGTTGATGAAATTTTGTATACGAGGTCTTTGGAAAAGTAAGCAATACAAGTGTAAACATTTTTAAAATCCGCCCACTTTTCAAAAAAATCACTTTTTTCACTATTTTTATATGAAACTCGAAAAAACTTACTTGGGCAAATATGTAGATATCCACTTAGTCTACAAATCGTCTATACATTGTTTATGGCCACGCCCACTTTTTAGGGGCGTTTACTTCAAAAATTAATTTTGGAGTAAAACAATTAGTTTATACGGCAAGATAGAAAATTTTGTGAATACATCTTCCACCACCCACTGACACGACCAAATAAGATAGGGATAGGGTATCATACGATCCGCTCCAAGCGGATTGTAGCATTTTTTCACTGTTTTTTTTTTTGATTCATGAGAGATGAATCGGCAACGGTCCCATTTTTTATCCATTGAAATGCAAAATTGTCGATTAATTTTAATTTTTATAATGGCTAACTAATATTGAAAGCTGTCAATCTTTTTCGTTAATCAAACAAGTAATGTAGAACAATGCTAAAGAATTTGAAATCACTCACTCACTGCATTGCTTGAAAGTAAAAAGTAAACGTCCTATTGTACCCATTGCGTATTTTATGTATTTTAAACGTACTGAAAATTGAACCCAAAGGGGGAGAAAAATACATGCGTAAAAAGTGCAAAACATAAAAAATATAATAGAATAGAAAACATCTTACAATTTTGTAACTGCATTTAAACGTATTTTTCATACCTTAAAAGAAATAATATATCTGATCAAAAGAAGGTCGCCACGGTAACACTTATCATTCAGAACTTTTTTCAAAGCTCTTAAACCAAAAGTTCCTCAATATAAACCCAAGGAAAAAAACTGAACGAGTTACGAAACGGACATTGGTAACTCTGAATGCACATTAGTATAATAGATGTTGAATTGCAGCAGCCAATCAGAGCACACCCAAATATGCACTGTTGGATCTACGTCAGATACAAATGGAAATTCACTAGCGGGTATACACATTTTATGTGGGGTTTCTCTCAAGTTATTATGGCGCAAAAATATGGCACGCTACTGATTTCTAAAAAGCTCTCCCATAAGACGTGTACTGAAAATTCATGTCTGAGTATAGGGACCACACTCCTCTCATAGAAGATCAGCTAGACCATTTAAGTGGGAATCTTTTGTACGCCACGCCTCAAGAATGGCTTCTTCTATGTTTGTGTTTCAGAGGAGAGTAGAAAATATACTTCGTTCTTAACACCTAATGGTCAATTTGAGTTTTTGAGAATGCCTTTCAGGTCGTGCACTTCACACACCATATTTCAAAAGTATATCAACTTTCAGCCGTTAATAAAAGAAAATATTATTCTCGTCTATATGGACGCTATCATTGTCCTTGCAGGCAGTTACGCACAGTTTTTAAGCTCTCAGCTCGATATGGGCTCCACTTTAAGTGGAAACAAAGTCATTTTCTCTGCACGAAAATTGAATACCATGTTAAAATATCAGCATTGAAGGCAAAAGCAGCTTAAGAATAAATGTTAAAAGCGTTCAAAGATTTCTAGGGTTATCCGGATACTTCCGAAAATTCGTTTCAAACTATGGCTTGTTGCAATACCCCTTAACGACATATTGCGCAAGAGTAACAAGTTTAAGCTTGGTGGACCAAACGGATAAAACGTTCGAGAAAATTCGGAGAAGCGCTACCATTCACGTGATCTCTAGAGATTTGATGTCTCTTCCGATGATATTAGGCCAAGATGTATTGACGAGTACAGGGCTTTATAAGTCGAACCATTAGACTATTTCTGGGAATGTTTTGATGTTAACAGTGAACCAGAAGATGTTAACTTACATTTGTCAAATCCGGAGAAGGATATAGTAAGAAATCATCATCCGAAGACAGAATCTGATAACAAATTTAAAATGAAAGTTCTTCTAAAGAATGAGGACCTTATTTTTCAAAAACCCAGACTTCTCTCACCATTGGAAAAAGTTGACAAACAAATCACAGAATGGCTACAGGAAAGAGTGATTCGTCCAAGCTTGTCTGAGTTCGCAAGTCAAATGACACTTGTAAATAAAAAGGACAACACGAAGCGATTACGAGTATGTATCGACTATAGGAAGTTGAACAAGCAGGTGATTATACTCTGTCCAACTCTATCAGCTCGATAAGGGAAGATAGGGATGTTTGTTTCTCATTCGCACTCTTTTGTTTCCCGTAGGGTGCTATTCTAACAAAAGCTCTTACAGGGGTGACGCAGTAAAATTTCAGACTAGCAAAAATGTGAAAAAAATATTATGTAGGGTTATCGTCCTATTTTTTTAGATTGAAATTTTAATTTAATTTGTTTTATTTATAAAATAAATTTATCTTTTTACATACCACCAAGAGGTAAGATAAAAGACGCGTTTTTGAAGGATCAAAAATTAAGCCAGTTGGCTTTATCCCTTTTACATAAATAAAAAACAGACACGGACAGGAGGACGGAAACAAAAAAATAATTATCTACTGACATTGCAGAGGTCAATTAAAAAAAAACACTCTTGAAAAATCTCGACATTTAAAAAACACTTTCACACAATAATCCATAAAGGATATGTACATATGTACATTCTGTGTTCTTCTTGTGTTCTGTTGAGATGAGCGTAAGGGTATAAGATGGGCAAAATTACCTGCTTCTAAAATTATTTATTGCGTAAAATATTCTAATAATACATTTTTGGTCAAAAATATCTTTGTCCGAATTTATGCATATAAACTGGCGGCATTATCGATTTTTTATACCCTATCCTAAGGGTATATTAAGTTTGGTACATAGTTTGTAACATAGAGAAATATTACAGATAGACCCAATAAAGTATATACATATATAAATGATCAGCATCACTAGCCGAGTCGATTGAGCTATGTCCGTCCGTCCGTCCGTCCGTCCGTCTGTGTATCACCAGTTTTTGGGCCTTAAATTTTGAGCTAGGTTGATGAAATTTTGTATACGAGGTCTTTGGAAAAGTAAGCAATACAAGTGTAAACATTTTTAAAATCCGCCCACTTTTCAAAAAAATCACTTTTTTCACTATTTTTATATGAAACTCGAAAAAACTTACTTGGGCAAATATGTAGATATCCACTTAGTCTACAAATCGTCTATACATTGTTTATGGCCACGCCCACTTTTTAGGGGCGTTTACTTCAAAAATTAATTTTGGAGTAAAACAATTAGTTTATACGGCAAGATAGAAAATTTTGTGAATACATCTTCCACCACCCACTGACACGACCAAATAAGATAGGGATAGGGTATCATACGATCCGCTCCAAGCGGATTGTAGCATTTTTTCACTGTTTTTTTTTTTGATTCATGAGAGATGAATCGGCAACGGTCCCATTTTTTATCCATTGAAATGCAAAATTGTCGATTAATTTTAATTTTTATAATGGCTAACTAATATTGAAAGCTGTCAATCTTTTTCGTTAATCAAACAAGTAATGTAGAACAATGCTAAAGAATTTGAAATCACTCACTCACTGCATTGCTTGAAAGTAAAAAGTAAACGTCCTATTGTACCCATTGCGTATTTTATGTATTTTAAACGTACTGAAAATTGAACCCAAAGGGGGAGAAAAATACATGCGTAAAAAGTGCAAAACATAAAAAATATAATAGAATAGAAAACATCTTACAATTTTGTAACTGCATTTAAACGTATTTTTCATACCTTAAAAGAAATAATATATCTGATCAAAAGAAGGTCGCCACGGTAACACTTATCATTCAGAACTTTTTTCAAAGCTCTTAAACCAAAAGTTCCTCAATATAAACCCAAGGAAAAAAACTGAACGAGTTACGAAACGGACATTGGTAACTCTGAATGCACATTAGTATAATAGATGTTGAATTGCAGCAGCCAATCAGAGCACACCCAAATATGCACTGTTGGATCTACGTCAGATACAAATGGAAATTCACTAGCGGGTATACACATTTTATGTGGGGTTTCTCTCAAGTTATTATGGCGCAAAAATATGGCACGCTACTGATTTCTAAAAAGCTCTCCCATAAGACGTGTACTGAAAATTCATGTCTGAGTATAGGGACCACACTCCTCTCATAGAAGATCAGCTAGACCATTTAAGTGGGAATCTTTTGTACGCCACGCCTCAAGAATGGCTTCTTCTATGTTTGTGTTTCAGAGGAGAGTAGAAAATATACTTCGTTCTTAACACCTAATGGTCAATTTGAGTTTTTGAGAATGCCTTTCAGGTCGTGCACTTCACACACCATATTTCAAAAGTATATCAACTTTCAGCCGTTAATAAAAGAAAATATTATTCTCGTCTATATGGACGCTATCATTGTCCTTGCAGGCAGTTACGCACAGTTTTTAAGCTCTCAGCTCGATATGGGCTCCACTTTAAGTGGAAACAAAGTCATTTTCTCTGCACGAAAATTGAATACCATGTTAAAATATCAGCATTGAAGGCAAAAGCAGCTTAAGAATAAATGTTAAAAGCGTTCAAAGATTTCTAGGGTTATCCGGATACTTCCGAAAATTCGTTTCAAACTATGGCTTGTTGCAATACCCCTTAACGACATATTGCGCAAGAGTAACAAGTTTAAGTTTGGTGGACCAAACGGATAAAACGTTCGAGAAAATTCGGAGAAGCGCTACCATTCACGTGATCTCTAGAGATTTGATGTCTCTTCCGATGATATTAGGCCAAGATGTATTGACGAGTACAGGGCTTTATAAGTCGAACCATTAGACTATTTCTGGGAATGTTTTGATGTTAACAGTGAACCAGAAGATGTTAACTTACATTTGTCAAATCCGGAGAAGGATATAGTAAGAAATCATCATCCGAAGACAGAATCTGATAACAAATTTAAAATGAAAGTTCTTCTAAAGAATGAGGACCTTATTTTTCAAAAACCCAGACTTCTCTCACCATTGGAAAAAGTTGACAAACAAATCACAGAATGGCTACAGGAAAGAGTGATTCGTCCAAGCTTGTCTGAGTTCGCAAGTCAAATGACACTTGTAAATAAAAAGGACAACACGAAGCGATTACGAGTATGTATCGACTATAGGAAGTTGAACAAGCAGGTGATTATACTCTGTCCAACTCTATCAGCTCGATAAGGGAAGATAGGGATGTTTGTTTCTCATTCGCACTCTTTTGTTTCCCGTAGGGTGCTATTCTAACAAAAGCTCTTACAGGGGTGACGCAGTAAAATTTCAGACTAGCAAAAATGTGAAAAAAATATTATGTAGGGTTATCGTCCTATTTTTTTAGATTGAAATTTTAATTTAATTTGTTTTATTTATAAAATAAATTTATCTTTTTACATACCACCAAGAGGTAAGATAAAAGACGCGTTTTTGAAGGATCAAAAATTAAGCCAGTTGGCTTTATCCCTTTTACATAAATAAAAAACAGACACGGACAGGAGGACGGAAACAAAAAAATAATTATCTACTGACATTGCAGAGGTCAATTAAAAAAAAACACTCTTGAAAAATCTCGACATTTAAAAAACACTTTCACACAATAATCCATAAAAGGATATGTACATATGTACATTCTGTGTTCTTCTTGTGTTCTGTTGAGATGAGCGTAAGGGTATAAGATGGGCAAAATTACCTGCTTCTAAAATTATTTATTGCGTAAAATATTCTAATAATACATTTTTGGTCAAAAATATCTTTGTCCGAATTTATGCATATAAACTGGCGGCATTATCGATTTTTTATACCCTATCCTAAGGGTATATTAAGTTTGATACATAGTTTGTAACATAGAGAAATATTACAGATAGACCCAATAAAGTATATACATATATAAATGATCAGCATCACTAGCCGAGTCGATTGAGCTATGTCCGTCCGTCCGTCCGTCCGTCCGTCTGTGTATCACCAGTTTTTGGGCCTTAAATTTTGAGCTAGGTTGATGAAATTTTGTATACGAGGTCTTTGGAAAAGTAAGCAATACAAGTGTAAACATTTTTAAAATCCGCCCACTTTTCAAAAAAATCACTTTTTTCACTATTTTTATATGAAACTCGAAAAAACTTACTTGGGCAAATATGTAGATATCCACTTAGTCTACAAATCGTCTATACATTGTTTATGGTCACGCCCACTTTTTAGGGGCGTTTACTTCAAAAATTAATTTTGGAGTAAAACAATTAGTTTATACGGCAAGATAGAAAATTTTGTGAATACATCTTCCACCACCCACTGACACGACCAAATAAGATAGGGATAGGGTATCATACGATCCGCTCCAAGCGGATTGTAGCATTTTTTCACTGGTTTTTTTTTTGATTCATGAGAGATGAATCGGCAACGGTCCCATTTTTTATCCATTGAAATTCAAAATTGTCGATTAATTTTAATTTTTATAATGGCTAACTAATATTGAAAGCTGTCAATCTTTTTCGTTAATCAAACAAGTAATGTAGAACAATGCTGAAGAATTTGAAATCACTCACTCACTGCATTGCTTGAAAGTAAAAAGTAAACGTCCTATTGTACCCATTGCGTATTTTATGTATTTTAAACGTACTGAAAATTGAACCCAAAGGGGGAGAAAAATACATGCGTAAAAAGTGCAAAACATTAAAAAATATAATAGAATAGAAAACATCTTACAATTTTGTAACTGCATTTAAACGTATTTTTCATACCTTAAAAGAAATAATATATCTGATCAAAAGAAGGTCGCCACGGTAACACTTATCATTCAGAACTTTTTTCAAAGCTCTTAAACCAAAAGTTCCTCAATATAAACCCAAGGAAAAAAACTGAACGAGTTACGAAACGGACATTGGTAACTCTGAATGCACATTAGTATAATAGATGTTGAATTGCAGCAGCCAATCAGAGCACACCCAAATATGCACTGTTGGATCTACGTCAGATACACATGGAAATTCACTAGCGGGGGTATACACATTTTATGTGGGGTTTCTCTCAAGTTATTATGGCGCAAAAATATGGCACGCTACTGATTTCTAAAAAGCTCTCCCATAAGACGTGTACTGAAAATTCATGTCTGAGTATAGGGACCACACTCCTCTCATAGAAGATCAGCTAGACCATTTAAGTGGGAATCTTTTGTACGCCAGGCCTCAAGAATGGCTTCTTCCATGTTTGTGTTTCAGAGGAGAGTAGAAAATATACTTCGTTCTTAACACCTAATGGTCAATTTGAGTTTTTGAGAATGCCTTTTAGGTCGTGCACTTCACACACCATATTTCAAAAGTATATCAACTTTCAGCCGTTAATAACGGCTATCATTGTCCTTGCAGGCAGTTACGCACAGTTTTTAAGCTCTCAGCACGATATGGGCTCCACTTTAAGTGGAAACAAAGTCATTTTCTCTGCACGAAAATTGAATACCATGTTAAAATATCAGCATTGAAGGCAAAAGCAGCTTAAGAATAAATGTTAAAAGCGTTCAAAGATTTCTAGGGTTATCCGGATACTTCCGAAAATTCGTTTCAAACTATGGCTTGTTGCAATACCCCTTAACGACATATTGCGCAAGAGTAACAAGTTTAAGTTTGGTGGACCACAAAAAAGAGCGTTCGAGAACATAAAAAAATTGTTATGTGAGCAACCGTCGTTCATTATTTATAACCCCAAAGCTGGAACAGAGCTGCATACTGACGCATCAAAATTTGGGTTCGGAGCTATCTGGATGCAGAAATGCAGTGAAGATTACTCATTCCACCCGGTGTATTTTTACAGTCGCAAGACTTCACCTCCGCAAGAGAAGTACAGTTCGTACGAACTGGAGGTCTTGGCCATTGTTTCAGCCTTGAAGAAGCTCAGAGTTTATCTCTAAGGCTTAGAATTATAAATTGTCACCGATTGTGCCGCTTTCAAAATGACAATGGAGAAAACCAGTGAAAAATGCTACAATCCGCCTGGAGCGAATCGTATGATACCCTATCCCTATCTTATTTGGTCGTGTCAGTGGGCGGTGGAAAATGTATTCACAAAATTTTCTATTTTGCAAATTAATTTTAATTTTGCAAATTAATTTTTGAAGTAAACGCCCCCAAAAAGTGGGCGTGGCCATATACAATGTATATACGATTTGTAGACTAAGTGGATATCTACATATTTGCCCAAGTAAGTTTTTTCGAGTTTCATATGAAAATAGTGAAAAAAGTGATTTTTTTGAAAAGTGGGCGTGTCAGTGGGCGGATTTTAAAAATGTTTACACTTGTATTGCTTACTTTTCCAAAGACCTCGTATACAAAATTTCATCAACCTAGCTCAAAATTTAAGGCCCAAAAACTGGTGACATACGGACGGACGGACATAGCTCAATCGACTCGGCTAGTGATGCTGATCATTTATATATGTATATACTTTATTGGGTCTATCTGTAATATTTCTCTATGTTACAAACTATGTATCAAACTTAATATACCCTTAGGATAGGGTATAAAGACTTAGCACCTAGTATCGCAGGTTGGGCATATTACTTCAATTATATTATAATTATTACTATAATTACGTCCTCAAACATAGAGCAAGTTCAAGAACGAAGCATGTAGTTGCAATTAGCCGACATCCTGTCGTTCTAGTAGTACATAGTGAGCTCTTAGACGGAATAATAGTTAGTAGTCCAAAGCAGAGACGAGCGAATAGCAGTAATACTGAATATTTTAGAAAATAATCCTTATGAGAATTCGTTTCAGACAATAACATTTTATATGAACTAAGCAAGCAAGGAGAAAAACTTCCGTGCGTATCCAAAGGAATGCAGAAGGAATTGATCAAAACCACCTAAAAGATAGACGACATCATACACAGAGAGTATTCACTCCCCAACCTCAGAGAGAAAATAGAAGTTTGCCGGCAAAATTGTATCCAGTGCATACAAGCAGAGAGGAAAATAGGGATACAGGAGAGATACCTGAACGTAAGCCGAAAAGAAGATCGGCCCTCGTCTACGAGGAAACAATACAAGTACATGCACATTGTAGATGGATTCAGTAAATTTGTTTGGATATACCCAACAAAAACTCTGTCCACAATTATTATCGATCGAAGTACAGCTTTTACCTCAAACAGTTTAAAAGAAGACTGCCAGGGTAAAAAAATAAACCATGTGTTGATAACAACTGGTGTCCCGCGTGGTAACGGCCAATTCGAGAGACTAAAGAGAATAATCTTACAGATCTTAAATAAACTTTCTTCTAGCAAACCAGAGCATTGGTTTAGATATACTAAAGTTCAACTTTTTATTAATTCTAGCTTCAACAGAATCATTGGAAGAAGCCCATTCGAAGCTATGTTTGGACTGAGAATCATAACTTGAAAGATGCTCGTGTTACGGAAGTCGTAGCAGAAGAAATTTTAGAAGCTTTTGACAGGGAAAGAGACATCTCCCAGTGCGGACAACAAAAAACCGTGGGTATCTTTCGAAGACAGCTTAGAAGAAGAAGAAAGCCCTCAGAAAGACGATTAAGAAGACTACTCATACACCCGAGAAGACAACTTATATAAACCAGAGAAAACAACTAATACACCCGAGAAGAAAACATATGTACATCCTAGAGAAGATAAATACCCGAGAAGACACAACATGAAACAAAGAAGACAACAAACATTCTAGAGAAGATAAATTATACAGCCGAAAGACAGCATACATCCTAGAGAAAATAAGGAAAACACCTGAGAAGACAACATACACACCTAAAAGAAGGCTGCACAACTGAGAAGTACCTGAGACGACACCATCGTGTGCAAAAATCAATTGCACACTTGAAGATTTAAATGATGATACGCTTACGTATAGTATACTGTATACTTAATAAATTTTACTCATTCTACATAATTGATTAAATCTACTTATACTTATCCTACCCTTTTAAAATACAATATCATTACTGATAACATAATTTTTTAATATAAAGGTCCCTGCCTAAGACATCGCGTCCTTACATCCTCTGCGGTCCCGGGGACGCTCCTTCCAGTTGTGAAGACCAAGTTTTCTAGCATCCGCGACAGCTTGGTCTTGTACCGGAAGTTCGGTCTTCTTCGCCATCTCGAACCTGGGGGCTGGGATTCGAAGATCCTCTTGGCTGGAGCACTGTTGTCCATTCACTCGATGTGGCCGAGCCATTGTAGTCTGCGTATCTTGGCTTTTTGGACTACATCCACATCCTGGTACAGCTCATAGAGTTCGCGGTTGTATCTTCTCCTCCATTCGCCCTCCTCGTATATAGGACTTAATAACCGACGAAGTATTTTTCGCTCGAAGGTGCCCAATTTTTGCTCAGCTCTCCCAGTTGTTTCGCCAATCCGAAGTAGCAACGGTTTGTTAGGGTTATTTTTCGTCGGATTTCTACAAAGGTGTCATTTGTATGATTGATATATGTTCCAAGATAGATGAACTCCTTAACTACCTCGAAATTATAGTTTTCAACAGTGACCTTCCGCCCAATGTTTTGGACAAATAAATTTTTGTTTGTTAATAACATTTACTTCGTCTTGTCCTCCTTCACTTCAAGACCAAGTGCTTTCACCATCTCATCAATAGCCGTAAACGCCTCTACGACGGCTTGCCGGGATCTTCCGATGATGTCAATATTTGGGGACCTGCATGGCGATTGATCGGGAAACTACTGACCGTCCAAAACATGGATTGGACCAGTAGCGCAACAATCAAGTTCGTAATGTAGTGCTTGCTTTACCTCCTCGTGCTGGTCCCCGGGGCAAATACATGTATAACCCCTTATACTCGTAGGCCAAAATTGCAAGTGCGAGATTATCTAGGGTCTTATGGCTAGACTAGGTAATCTGCGCCAGCAATCCGCGTTACCGAAATCTACGAAAGCTACGGAAACCGACACAATACCTCGGATAAGTACTGATAACACGTTGACGACCTTTAGGTATCGTACCCGGACAAAGATTGGTTTCTGGAACTTGAAGACGCTCATTGACTCTCAGAGTGAAGGACCTCAGAACACCAGATTCCTTCAACTAGAGCTTGAGTTCATGCGATTTAAGCTGCACATATTGGAGTAAGCGAGATAAGATGGTTAGATGCGGATGAGTACCAATCCCCAACGTGTAACTATACTACTCTACTCTGGAAGACCAACTGGAAGCCCCCGTGGATATGGAGTTGGACTGCTGTTAAAACCTACAGCACGCAGAGGCCTAATCTCATGGCAGCCACACGGTGACAGGATTTTAACGGCCAAATTCCGGACGAGAGTACGTCGCGTCCCCATTATACAGTGTTACGCACCCACGGAAGGTTCGTCTGAGGAAGAAAAGGAGACCTTCTACAACCAGTTGGGAGCTGTTTCTGATGCAACACCCAACGGTGACATTGTCATTGTGATGGGGGACTTGAATGCCAAGGTAGACAACGAGAACGAAGGGCTCAAACATGTTATGGGACGGCACGGATTATTCAACCGCAATGACAACGGCGAAAGATTTGTTGACTTCTGCAACGCAAATCGTCTTGTCATAGGTGGCACCATGTTTGAGCACTAGACCTGCCATAAAATCAGTTGGGTATCAACAAGGCAAGCAACCTCCAACCAAATTGATCATTTTGCCAACAGTCGCCGTTTTAGAAGTAGTCTTCTAGACGTCCGAAACAGGCGAGGAGCGGACATGGGGTTGGTACGAGATCACCATCTTATGATAGCTACTGTCCAATTACGTACTGCTGCCGTTCGGAGACCTAACGACACAAGAATACCCAGGTTCAACGTAAACCGACTGAGAGTTCCCACAGTGCGCCAAGAACTAAGGGACCATCTCTCTCGTGGAGTGGAAGCAATCAGCAGCTCACTGCCCGCCACCATCCAAGACCATTGGTGTGCTGTGAAAACTGTTTTCAGGTGCTGAAAGGATTGTCGGTCGATCGCAGGGAAACCATAGGGCGTGACTTTCCGAGGATACCTAGAGAAGGATCTACGAACGCTTACAGCTAAAAGCTCGAATTGCAGCAGCTCCAGCAGCAGGGAGGATCGAGCTAGAGTCCATGTATCGCATGTAGATGAGAGAAGTGCAGCGTAGCGTGAGACGTGACAAGCGCAATTATATCAATGCGCAGCAGAACCGCTTACAGAATCACCAAAGACCTTATAGGTGGCCGAAGCTCTTCTTAACACCCAGTGAAAGCCTTACACAGTTAATTGCTAGTATCGGATGAGGATCAACTGAAGAGATGGAAGGAGCATTTTGCTTCGGTTCTAAGCCAAGTATTCGCCAGCAATATGCACCCAAGTCAAACTGAAGTGTCCGTAGAGTTTTCCGGATGCGTGGAAAAAGGGAATGATCGTCAAGCTCCCTCAAAAAGGTAATCTAATGCAGTGCGAAAACTGGAGAGGAATGTGCGTGCTGCCTGCTGTGGCCAAGATAATAGCTAAAAGAATCTTGGAGCGAATTAAAGACCAGCTTGAAGACACACTCGACGCCGAACAAGCAGGTTTCCGATCTGGATCCTCCTGTGTCGACCACATGAACACCTTGCGGATCATCATCGAGCACTGTGTTGAATATCGATCACCACTTCACCTGCTGTTCATCGATTTTGAAAAGGCGTTTAATAGTTTCAATCGGGAATATATTTGGCGTGCCTTGCGCACGAGAGGCATTCCGGATAAATTAATAGCAATTATTAAGGCTACATATGATGGGTCCACATGTCACATCTTGCAGAGAGGAAGGTTGTCTGAGGAATTCGAAGTCCAAAGTGGGGTTCGACAAGGCTGCATACTTTCACCAATACTGTTCTTATTGGTGATTAGCGATGTGCTGAATGCAGCCTTATCAACAGGAAATGGAGGAATTCGATGGACTCTTCATCTGAACTGAAGCACCTCGACTACGCCGATGATGTATGCCTTCTATCTCACAAAATAATGGACCTTCACCAAGTGACAGCCAATGTGGAGACGGAAGCAGACGTCGTTGGGCTGAAAATCAAATCGGAAAAAACAAAAATGATCAGCCTGGGACCGACCTAATCAACTCATGTATGCATAATGTGTTTTGCTTCTTAGAATTGATATTACTCTAAGAAAATCTTCAAAAAACTGTTTTTTAACAAAATCGCCCCCGAAAAGTGGGCCTGGCCATACACAAAGTTTTGAAGATTTGTAGAGTAAGTGAAGATCTACATATTTGCCAAGGAAAGTTTTTTCGTATTTTTTGTGAAATCAGTAAAAAAACATATTTTTTTTGGAAAAACGGACGTGTCAGTGGGCGGATTTTAACAATGTGTACACTTCTACAGCCCAACAATAACTAGGCAAAATATCAGGTTCCTAGGTTTATTGGTTAATTTAATGCCAACTATGAGGGTATTCTGCCCCACTATGCGGCGTGCCTCTCCTTGCAATGAATCGCTGTATACTCATTATACAGGAGTCCGTTGAAAACGAAAAAGCTACCTCCAGATGTACTGCTCGACTGGTGAGACAGGTTAATAGAACCATCACTTTGCCTGACTTCTGTCAACCGTAACCAACATTGGGCCGAAGTAGTAAACACCGACAAACGTAAATGGCCTTCGGATGCTCCAAGTCGAGCGCGAGATAATTGGGCCATCTGAGGAAACCTTGGTCTTACATCCTTTAGACAGCAGCGCCCACATTGAATTCTTACTGTTCGTACCAAGATCCGCAGTGCAGGAATGAAATATTTTTGCGTTACCTCATTGTAAACGTTGGCATCGCAAAGGTGCCTAAATTGTCTGTGCTAAAAATCGACAATAAGGAAACTCACCCTATTTTTCTGATAGAATTACTGGTTGTCTAACCTCTTCTCTGATAAACTCAGTGTAATCAACTCGTCCTTCAAGACGCAGGACGCCATCACAATCAATATATGGATTGAGATTATAAGTCTGACTAGTCCTTGAAATTTGTTTCCAAATTTTTAGCGGCACCAACTTGTCAACGTAGTCCACAAACTGTGCCATCCTCCATAGGATCATCTCAGCTTTTTGGAGCTCCTCCGACCGGATACGACCACGTGTCAATTTCGCTTGCATCAACGTTGGTGGCTCTAGCGAGAGTGGAGCACCCTTCATAATTTTTGCCTTCGCCTTTGCTCTAAGATTCTGGCAATAACGAACAATCCAAGCAACTGCTCGCCGAAGTCGTTCGTAGGTAGAAAAACGATCAAAGTCCACAACCAGTGTTTGAACCCCTTTTCCGCTTGGCTTACATTTTCCTCCATCACAAACACATATTTTGCTCGTAGTTCTTCCTCACAGACTTTTCTTTCCCTCCGCATTGATCTCCTCAGGCCAAGACTCCTCCGGTTGAATTAAGCACACTCTGTTACATTGTCATTGGAGAACCTCAAATACGCCACCGCTGCCATAGCTTCCTCACTGATATCTACGAATACGTGCAGTTGCACCGATCCATCATCACTCTTCGCGAGTCTATTATAGCACCTTGGAATACGAACAAGTTCCACCTTCGCCACGACTCCCACTTGGTTGCTAAGGAGCCCTCAATTTCGTTATCTCAGTCCAGATTTGTTCGCCATACATCATGAATACCTTGAGCCTCACCAGATAAAACGCCAGGAAACCTAGAGGATCAAAAATAGACATTAGAATCTAGAGTAACTCACGCTTAGTCGGCAATCTGGCTCCAGACAAAATGTCCTCTTGTGTTTTGACGAACCGCAGCGAAAATGTAAAAACGTCCTCGTCCGGCTTCCACCACAGACCCAACACCTTCGTAATATTCAGCCTTATCGCGAAAAAAAATTCCCCGGAGATATTTCCCATTTTGGGAAAGTTGGTATCGCGAATCAACTTCGAAAAGGGGAAAAAATGTTCCCGAAAAAAAGTAGGTATCGTGAATAATTTTTCTGGGGAACTTTTTCATTATTTCAACGCAAATTTTTCCGTAAGTGGTTTGTTGGGGAACAAAGGAAAAAAAATGTAAGTATTTGTTTACATTCTGCAAAAAAGAAATATTTATGAAAAAGTAATTATTTTTCTAAGGTCTAATGCAACAAATAAAAGACAGCTGGAGATCCTTGTAAGTTTAATGGAAAAATATCCAGATATAGGTACAGGATACTCTAAAAGGAGCAAAGACGATATTCAAAATATTTGGAAAACGATCGAAAAGGAGTTAAACAGCATCGGGCCACCATCAAAATCTGCATTTGAATGGAAAAGGGTAAATTGTTTTTTTTTTTTTTTCGAAATGATTAAGCGACCTACAGTTTTCAATTTTATTTGTTTCAGGTGTGGAGTGATAAGAAGAAATATGTCAAAAAGAAAATGTCTGAAAATATGAAATCCAAAAACTCCACTGGTGGTGGCCCTAGTAGAGAATACAAGTTTTCAGATCTGGAGGAGACCGTCATAAAAATTTGTGCAATGAGTGCGTCTGTGGAGGGTCATTGCGATTCTCTGCGTTTTGGATTGCCTTCCTGCTCCAAAAAACGGAAACTATCGTCACATTTTGACGATGTAAAGGAAAACACCCCTCAGAACGAGGAAGAGTTTCCACCCAATGAACTAGACGCAGTTTTTCGAAATTTAATTGACACAGAGGACTCATCATGCATAAATAAATCTATGGATAATGTCGTCAGTGATAAAACACCACAAAGTAAGCAAAAAAGCAGACCAGTAGTGAAAAACTCACTAGATTTTCTAGAGAAAGAAATAAATCTTCAAGAAAAACTGTGTGAGCAAATTGGTGAAGCTGTGTTGCTAATGAAGAACCATCAAAATGAAGTCGAAGCTAGTGCCAAAAAAATATATCGGGCAATTGATCGACTTTACGACCAACAAAAAGAAGTATTAAAAGAAACCAAACGCCACAACATTGAGATGGAAAAGCTCAGAAAATATGAAACTGAACAGAAGTTGGAGCTGAAAAAGAAACTTCTAGAAATAGAAGTGGCTAAACTTGAAAAGTATTAGACTAAACTACTTATCTGCGATACTAGCATTAACTTAAAACTGAAATTTAAGACTTTATTTTCTATTGAATGGATTTATTTATTTTTACTTATTGTTTTTACTAGAACTAGTGTTTTTTTTTTATTTTTTACTTTTCTGTTATTAACTTAAACTGTTTAAAGAGAGTTTCCTATTTCTCTTCGTATGCGTTGGGCCTCAGTCAAATAAACTGAGCTGCTTGAAGCTACATTTTCAAAGTTGGTATCATCATTGTTTTGAAAGTCCACTGCAATATCCATGGATATGTCAAACTTGAAATAAATGCAAATGTTATGCAAAGCACAGCAAACATTTATAATTTGTATGGCTTTTTTGGGATGATAGTGAAGCTCCCTTGCTCCTAGCAGACATCTCCACCGGTTCTTGAGCACGCCGTTGGTTCTTTCAATTATGTTCCTGGTTTTGGAGTGGATGTCATTAAACTTGCTTTCAGCCGTTCCGGTCTCTGGAGTCCTGTGAGGAGTTAAAAGCCAAGGTTCCAATGGGTATCCAGCGTCTCCTGTCAAAAAGTGAATGTACATGATTAACTTAACAATAACGAAGAAATAAAAATGAATCTAAAATCTTACCCAACAACCATGTATTTCTCTCACCATTCGAATATTGTTGTTCCATCCATGTTCTTAGCTCACTAACACTCCAGACTAGAGAATCATGACATGCACCAGGGTGCGTAGCATCAACAAATCTGGGGCGGAATCCCCTAAGCTGATAGTTGATTGTTGACTATCACAATCATCGCTTTTGCTCTCTCTAAGGTGACAATCACCGTGATTATCACATTTTTTCTATCGTTTTTGTGTGATAGCTATTTAGGTGTCATTTTCATCTGTGTTTTACATTTATTAGTGTAATTTGCGAAGTGCTACGAAAATGCTTACCTCTTTGCAATTATTTTATAGCACAAATGATAATAATTCGAATGTACGACTGCTTCCCTGTAATTTGAGAAAAAACTCAAATATTTTGGACCTTCCAAATCCAATGCAAGAAGGTACCAACCAATGCATACATATATTTTTTTATTTAGATTTTAAAAAAATGTTCGATTGACAAAGGAAGCTTTTATGTATGTCTTGCGGCTGTTAGACATATCAAATGGAACACGGGGCTCATATATACCACCAATTCTGCAACTGACTACAACACTAAATTTACTTGGTGGTGGAGGTTACCAACGGGCAAGTTGGTGCTGACTGGTTTGCACCAATGGGGCAAAGTACTATCCTAGAAGTGATAGTATTATTGTTATTAAGAAAATGCAGTCAAAATTGTGTCCAATATTCATTAACTTTGTCCCGACGGAATCAACCAAAGTAATTTTCCTTGAAAAATATAGGATAGCGCTGAAGAAAGTTCACCTGAGACTCAATTTCACATAGTCCATTCTAAGGCCAGCAGAATTCTTGAACGCTGTATTGGGCAGTTAAAAAGTTGGTATGCTATAAACATCGTCTACCATCATTCTATGCTTCTTTTTTGTTAGGTCGATGGCGTATAATACTCGACGAAAGAAAATGTAGATATGCACCGTCAAGGGTAGCTGAAATTGTTAACGTTTGTGCTGCCCTACACAATATTTGCTATTCACACAATGTGCCTCTTCCGGAACGAGCGGTTTATAATCCTCAAAGTCAGTCACATTCGGCGCATCGCATAACCACACCGAGAAGAGAACCTGTACGAATCCGGGACATGGAGATGATCTAACTGCAAACTAATTTTTCTAAACTTCATTCAATATAAATAATATTTTCATTACACATGTACATTTTTTTTGTTTAATAAATCACACAGACAAGAAAATGACATTCCGAAAAACTGTGCTACCAAGTTTTAAATAAATTTTTGTGATCGTTTTACGGAGAGCTAACAGAGACTGATTATCAACTTTGACTATCAAAAATGCGACTATCAACTATCAGCTTAGAGGATTCCGCCCCTGATTCGCATTTCATCATCACAAACCTACAAAATAATTATTTTGATTTTAAATATTTTGAATAGTGGCTAAATTACTTACAAGCAGGACATTTAAACTAAAGTATCCTTTTCTGTTGTAATGTAAATGCTTATTTTCCGGAGGAGCAATTATACGGACGTGAGTTCCGTCTATGCATCCTATTACACCTGGGATATGACTTTTCTCGTAGAATCTTAGTTTTGTCCTCCTTTTTTGTTCAGCCGTCATTTGCGAATTTATCCATATTGGACAAATTTTTCTTTCCAAAATGTTAAGTACTTCCGAAAGTACTTCGGAAAATGAAGACTGCACTAGTCCAACTTCATAGTCTTTTGCTACTCCTTTTTGATATGCTCCTTCAGCAAAGAAGCGTAAGCAGGCACTGAGCTTAACAATAGGAGGTATTGCAAACGATTTTTTTGGCTGCGGCAAGGAATCTTTTAAAAGATCAAGTAAATATCTAAACATCGGCTTATTAATCCGATAATACTGATGAAATCTAAGAATACAGATTAAATAATTGAGAAAAAACATTGGATGTCAACTTACATGGTTTCTTGCAACTCAAGTGGATTGGATGTATCTCTCAAGTTTCTTCGGACGGCTATTTGGTTCCTTCTTTGAATTTCCTCCGACTCTTCGACCGCTATCACAAAAGCAATGCTATTCATCATTTTTATTTTTTGGTATCCTTTTTTTCACGTTCACCATTAAACTTTTGATTACAAAATATTATCTTGTGTAAATCAAAACAATTTACGGCTGTCAAAATATTCGATAATTACTTCGAAAATGATTTGTTAGCGTTTGTATGTTGGCATGACTTGTTTCGTGGGAAAATGCATTCCGTGGGAGATTCACGATGGGAAACTTTTGTTCCCAGGTAAAATTTTATTTCCCGGGGAAAAATGTTCCCAAGAAATTGGCGATAAGGCTGATTATTTTCGTTGCCACAGTTTCTCGTTTGGTCTTCATTTTGAAAGGTTTGCCCGAGATCTTGAAGCACCTTCGCAGCATTAGACTTCCAGCTCCTCATTCGAAAACCAGCTTTCGAATGTATTTCTCGCACTTAGCCAGCCAACTTTTTTATTTATTTATTTATGTATTTATTATTATTATGTATAATTCAAGTGATACAACAAGAAAATGTATTCTTATAATTAAGTATCTAAATATATTAACAAAGTAATTTTATAACAAGTGAAAAAATTTAAGAAGATAACTAATGTTTTCAAAAAAAAGGCTATATTTAAATTTATAAGAAGTTAGATATTAATAAGAAACAAAAAAAGAAGATAAAATAGTATATAATGGATCTGGATATATGTATATATAATATGGCTTCAATTAGAATTTAATAAGTGTGAGAATACCTTTTTCCGAAATTCAGCTGATGAGCTTATTCTTTGCAATTAAGCTTCCATAGGCGAATTGCTGAGACAAAAAATGATCGCTTTGCAATATTGTGCGTGAATCTGGGCAAAATTAAACGTAGACCTCTACTGGATTGTGCAAATCGCAGCATTTCGTTTAAGTACATAGGACAGTCATTATGAATAATGGCATGCATTCTTAACAGGTTGCGATAATCAAAATAGTCATCAATGTATATTCCTAGTAGAGATGTTTTCAGGTGCGAGACACTAGCATATCTTGGAATGTGAAATGAATGAAATCGTATACAGTCGTTGAATGCTACATTTATTCTATGTTTGCATTCGTAATCCAGAGAGGGAAAAACAGAACAATTACAAATAAAGAAAGGCATAATAAGGCTTTTAACTAAACGCATTTTCATATTGGGAAGAAGAAAACTGGAAGAGCATCTTAAGCTACGCAGCGCAGAATAAATTCTCCCAATCGTAGCAGAAATCGCATCACAACAACTTAATTTACTATTTAATGTAAAACCAAGATATTTTACTTTATTAACATATGAAATAACTTCACCATTGAGGACGACAGGGGAGAACTCCGTCATGTGCACTTCCCTCCTTGAGCATAACATTGCAAGGGTCTTTGAAGGATTAAGTTTGAGCTTATTACGGTTGGACCATAGCTGAATTCTTTCCAAATCATCATTCATTCTAGCCACTAAGTCCTCCATCAGACCTGATGGACGACTTAAATAAACCAGAACATCATCCGCATACATTTGAATATTGCAGCTCTCAATACATTCCGGAAGGTCATTTATGAATATGGAAAACAGTAATGGTCCAAGTATAGATCCCTGTGGAACACCCATGTTTACTACAAGTGAATTGGAAATTCCGCAAGCAGTACTAACCGACTGAGCTCTATCTCTAAGATAATTCCCCAAAAGCCAAATGGCAGAACGTGAAAAATTGAATTTATTTCTTAATTTTGAAAGTAAAATTGCGTGATCAATGTTGTCGAAAGCTTTTGAAAAATCTAGTAGTAATAATAGACCAATTTTATCAGCATCCAAATCCATACGCATGTCTTGGGTGACTTTAATGACTACTGGCTCACAAATATGCTTACTCCGAAAGCCAGATTGCCACTTAGACATCATATGGATGACTCTTTCAAAAACTTTTGACAAGTAGGACAAGAGACTTTTTCGATATAGGTACAATATTAGCAGTCTTCCAGAGTGTAGGAAAAGAACTACTGTAAATACAAACATTAATTATATGTAATACATGCTTCACTATTATTGGGAAGATAAATTTAATAAATTTAGGCGATATGTTGTCAGGGCCTATAGCATTCGATTTAATGGACCTAATAGCATGTACAACATCATCAATGCCAATGCAATTGAAGGAGAAGCGACCATTTGAATCAGAGTCAGTGACAACGATTTCAGGCATAGAAGAATTGTTGCTGTTTGGGACAAAAAACGATATCATTTCCTGGGACTTAAAGAACATTTAGATGGGTTCTTATGTGCAATTATACCCGCGTCTTTAATGTTTTTCCAGAGTTGTTTAGAGTTTAGTGTTTGATCGAGTTTTCTTAGAAGATACGATCGCTTAGAAGAGCGAATAAGGGCCGTGACCCTATTACGAGCAACACTATATTGACTTCTGTTATATTCGGACGGACTTCTTTTGTATCTTCTAAAAAAACGTTATCGTTCTTGTATTAAAAGTTTAATATCATTATTATACCAAGGAAGTTGGCGTAAGTCTCTTAGTTACCAAGGGCACATAGTTGTCATACAGCATGTTAACTAATCAATTAGTAACCCTACTTTATTATCAACATCAGGTGTATAATAAATATCATTCCAGTTTACGGAATTACTAACCTGTTGGAGACTCTCATAATCAATGCTACGCAACGATCTGTATGTAATATAACTAGGTATATCCCTGTTATCAATATCAAACTTGAATGAAAAAAAAATTATGTCATGAATAAATTCAGATGTAGGTCTAACCTGATCGTTACCTAGTACTTTAGACTTTGATGTTGTTAAAAACATTTCAATTAGGGACGGATTTTCGAGTGATTTAAAGCAAGTTGGCTAGCGCGAATTCACAATCGATAAACTCATTCGATCACCAAAGTAGGTAAATCTACTCGTTAGATTATTATTGACTAGTATATTTACGTTAAAATCACCTCCTATCAAAATGTGTTTATATTTTGGGCTTAACTTCAAAAGTGTATCTTCAAGTTCCTCAATATTAGCTTCGCAAAAATTACCAGGCGGAGAATATACAACAACCAATAAAATTTTTTTATTGCTCCTGTTACTGATCTCAACACAAAGAAACTGATTATTAAACCTATACGAGGAGTAAATAGTTTTAGCTGATATACATTCACTTACGTACATACATACACCACCCCCAATGCGATCAGTACGATCATTCCTGTGCAAAATAAAACCGGGAATATGTACACGCTGTGAAAGTATGTCACCATGGAGCCATGACTCAGACACCATAACCACGTCAATTTTAGAATTACTTAAAATTTGGTACAAGACTGTGTACTTAGAACGAATGCTACCCGGATTAATGTGACAAATATTAAGCCCAGAATGCGCATTGCACATTATATTGAGAACGACCCTTATATTGTCAGGATGTAAACCAAAAACCATAGCAATGTACAATAAAAGAATCCATCACCGTCTCAGAAAAAGGTATCCTCACAGAAAAAGAAGCCAGGAAATATTCAAAATAATCTTTTAAAAAAGTAAAGAAATAGAAAAAATTAAGCTTAGCCATTATTAAATATTTTAAATCCATTTGTATAGTGCAAAGAATAATGAAAGAGCTACGTTAAAAATAATGAGAAAAAATCATAATTTGAAAAAGATTCGATTACAAGAATATAAACTGACCTACATTAATAATTTATAGCGAAGAGCAATAGGAAAAGACATACATTTATAAAAAAGAGAAAAAGCAAAAAGACAAAACAAAAGATAACAAACAGTTGAACAGCTAGTCACCCAGGTTGGGTTCCACAGTCACATGGCCATCAATGTTATTGGTATCAGCAACGGTATGCCCATCATCAACAGCTGATGCATTACTTCTAGCAGCAGCAGAACAAAGAGAGTTAAGTGATGACATGTCAGGAACATATTTATCGGCGCTATCAGCTGATTCACGAACAAACACCTTTCCATTGCGTGTAAATACAAAGTGCAGGCAATGATTACGCCGAATTTTGTTAGCCTCCCGAATAATTTTGTGATTCTGCTTTGTCAGACATTCGTAAATACGCACGAATTTGTTGCTTGAAAAGCCGAGATCATTTAACGTGACGAGCTTAGAGTTTTTTTTATAATACTCAGCCATTTTTTTCAAAAGACTAATTTTGTTTTGAGCGTGCGGGAGTTTGACAATGATGACATTACTTGAAGAATTCGTGGTTGATGTGCATATAATGGAGTTTGGTGTTAGCATTGGTAAATTTACTTTAGTGCACAATTTGTTAAATATATCGATTTCAAGTCACTTTCGCATCCACCTCTGAGACACCATCCCAATCTTGTCTTGATCGCAATCGGTTGGATACATTTGCCCTCTTTTACTTTCAAAGCCATTGCTGCTTTTTCGTTGTTTAGACCAATGAGGATACCACATTTAGCATTAGTATATGGTCTCAATGGCAGTCCTTTGAGATGATGGTATTTCTCCAACATTTCCTTCAACACTGATTGTGACGGAAGATCAAGCGACCTGACTAAACCGGTAAAATTCTAAACAACGTACCACTTTCTTTATCCTGCTGGTGAGAGTAGAGTGTCCCAACATCATTGACTCCTCCGTAGTGAAGTAATCGATGATGCTTCAATTTACAACTTGCAACGCCGCATTCCTTCATGTTGTTGCATTTGGTTCGCCTCTGCAACCAGTTTTGGAGTTCCTGCACTGAGATTGCTAAATTCAACGCAATCTCCTAAACGATGATGCTAACTGCACACGTACCACCTTGCACTAGAACCCTCCTTTGCCCACCTTGCCTCGGACCCTTTGTCCTGAGCGTGTGCATTGACATGTCCCAGTCGCTTGTGCCATTTATTGGACTCATCCGAATACCTAGTGACTGATGCAGCCGCCTCTGCCTTCGTGAATAACCACTCACCGAACCCTCTAATGTTATGATCGAAGTCATTCGCTCTTCTGCTCATAGCCCACTCCAAGCTTATCGCAAATGGTAATTTATCGACCAGCTTCTTGAGCAAAACCGGGTTATTGATGTGGTGTAACAGCTCTGACGCCTCCATTGTCGAACTCAAATTCCGAACCGCCAGGGCATACGTGATGAAAGTTTCCAAACGTTCTACCTTCGGAGCCGGAGAATTCTCCACCTTCTTTATGAGCTCTTCGATTGTATGCTCCGGCCAACCAAAGAGCATTTCAAGAGTAGATATAACCGTCAGCACGGATCCGGGAAGTAATAACTGGCTACTTACGGCATCAAAAGCTTTGCCCTTCAACGACTTTTGTAATCGTATCAAATTCTCATTGTTCGAATAATAGCACAACGCCGTGCTTTTGCGATAATTACTTATCAAAAGGGACCATTCGTCTGGTCCTGGACTTCTCTTTTAGTCTTTGCGACCCAATCCTTCGTACTTCTAATAAAAGAACCCATATCACCAACAGCTCTGGGACATAGTACCTCCGTACGCCCGTCACTTACAACACAACCATCCTCTTTCTGCTGTTCCCTCAATTTGAGTACTTGGAATTTACTTTCCATAAATTTCTTCTCAATTTGCTCCTTCTCCTTCATTAAACGGTCCTTTAACTCTTTTTCCTCCCCCAGTCTGAGCAACTCGAGATCTAACACACGTTTGCCTTCTTCCCAAAGCTGCGAACACTCCTGGCTGGTACCACGGTTATGTAGGCAACAGTCGTCGGTGCGCCACCGATAAGACTGCCGCTCATAGCTGGTGCCGCGATGAATTTGCGCAGAGCCATGCTCGATCCTTCACCGAGTCATCGACTCCTGCGCATCCATAATGCAACCAGACTTTGCACCCGTCGCAGCGAACCATATTGTCCGCAGTATTCTCCTCCGAGCAGATATCGCAATCTGCTTCACTTGGCATGTCTACAGCAAATTCCAACAATCTCAAATTCTCTTGGAAAGTTTTACGTTACATTAATTCTTTACAATTTTTTTAAAAATGTTAATTATTAACATACAGACGCCTTTTTTTAGTAGTCAAAACTTTATTAAACAAAAAATTACAAAAGTTCATCCTCAGAAAAACTAAAAAATTAGTGCGTTTATACACCGAGCAGAAAAAGGAATAATGAAATAAAAGGATATGATAAAGATACAAAGGAAGAGAAAAGGATATTTCAGTCGCGGGTTTTTTCAGTGATCCTACGTTCAGTGATCCTATTAAACCCCTATTTCATCAGCAACACAGCCTATACCATGGGTACAGTTGCACAAACAAATTTGCGGTATCAATACAATATTCCTTAAATCGACCGATTTATATTGGATATCCACAGCATATTGTTTATAAAACAACCCAAAATTGACATATGATGTTTTCATCTATGCTAGCTATATCAAAAGAGTTGAAATCAACGGGCAGTGTTGCCTTCGTTCGTATACCATAATCTGGTTTTGATTTGTCAACTTATAGTCCTATTCAGCTTCTAAGTGTTTCTTGAATTCTTTTTTTGTTTTCTTCGACTTTTCTTTTATTTTCCTCACCAAGAGCTTGCCATTGTCCAATAGGCAGTTCATTGAGGGAAGAGATATCAAACTGTTACCTCTCTTGCCCCTCAAAACCCATTTGTTTACATTTTTTTTTTGTAATCCGCTTTTATATGTGAATACATGTGAGTTCCAATAAATGAACTCAGTAGGCGATTTATACCTTGCCTGGATGCATCCATAGACCTTCTCTGGTGAAATTTTTTTTTATTTTGACATTTCTCTCAAATTTTTCAAATATTCAAAACACATTTCAATTAAGTGTCCGTTACATTGCAAAAATCAATTTAAACAATTTTGCGATTTTTTTTGTAATCCTTTTTTATCAGGATTTTGTAACATTTTTCCAGATTCAACCAAATGACTCTACCAATCTCTCACGCTGATTCCTTAATAGAACAGAAACACAAACAAACAAAATACACGATTCTTCTATTTACCACAGATAAACTATGCATTCCAGACCCAAAACAATGATGTATGGTTGTAAATCGCGAGACATAATTTTTAGATTAAATCACGCGACCAAACAAGCGTTAAAGCCTCCCAGATAAAAAAAAAAACAACTTAAATGTAAAAACACCTTATGTACACTGTTGTCATTTTAAAACTGTCCTTCCAGTTAGTTTTAACTGGAAAAAAACCAGTCAAAAAAGTAAAATTCAGTCAACAAAAACAGTCAACGAATTATTAACACAAATCCAGCTGAAAAATCCAGTCAGAGTAAAAATTAACACTTTATTCAGAACAAAAAAACAACACAGAATCCTTTATTTGTAAGTATGTAGGTAGAATGAAGTGAAGCATGAAGCATTTAAAGAATCATTAATACATTCTAATACATTGTTTCAATTCATACATAAACTTTGTATATATTAATGTCCCTGAGTGCTTCAATTGACTCTTTATCATTATTATTTGCATCTGTGTCATACTTTCATATATGTATACCAATTTTATTTGTTACTTCAGTCTGTATAAGAAAATTGAAGCAGAAATCGCTAAATCTTCATGCTTATTTTGAGATTCGAATGAATAGTCAATTCTTTCGAATGTCTCTATTCATTCGAAAGATTTTTGTGTATTTTGAGATTCGAATGAAAAAGGTTCATTTTCGAATGATAACGCAAAATGAACTTAAATAAATTTAACCCTCAAAGTCAGCTGTTTGACATTTCTTTCAATACAGGTTGACCATACCTTGCTTTTTTTGCGTTAGAACTCTTCTCTTTCTTTGGAAATATTTTTATTAGTTACACTTTTACGAGTTTAAAGACGAAATTTAAGTAAGACATTTTATGAAACATGTTTTGTATACCTATAATAATATCGAACACGAAAACAAAGCAAAATAAAATAACATACATGTATATTTAATTACAACTCTCTCCCACCATACACTCGGCATGAATCTGGTCACTCTACCTTTACTTTGAGTGCTATCAGTAGTAAAATAAACATTTGCTCGGTGACTTGTTTTTAATAATTAGAGTTGTTTTTAGATAAAATAAAATGCTGCTTTCTTTTGTGGACAGTACAAATGAATAGGACATCATAGAAAATGTAAAACAAGAGTAAAAAATAAAGTTGCAAAATAATTTCGTGCATTCACTCGTCTTTCCTTTGGAGATTTGTTTACATAGAACTTGAGTGGGACTATTTTATTTATACGAATTGCCGGCCACCAGTTTTTCTAATTAGAACGTGACCTATACCGACAGGATCAGAAATTGTCAATTAAAGTTACTTCATTTAATTTTCTAGAGAATATTAAAAATATCTCACTATATTTACGTGTTTGTTAATCTATGCGCCAGGAAAATTTGTTCGAATGAAATATGACATTTGTTTCGAATGAATAGAATCTCAAAATACGCACAACCAATGAACTTTCGAATGTTTGGATGAACTTTCTATTCTTTCTATTCATTCGAAAGTCAAAATACAGTCTATGCGAATTCGACTCACTTTCGAATGAATTCGAATCTCAAAATAAGGCTGCTTAACTGATTTCTGATGATCAGAAACAAATTCGTCTCATACGGGTTCATCCGAGTTCCTAACTTTATTTTACGATATTTTAGTGACTACATATCCTTTCCACTTCCCCATTAGGTAAAGGCAACACTAGCTTTGATACTGTGATCAATTACTTTTGCGAAATATACATATTTACGTTGTGATGCTGAGAAGTGGAAATGTTGAAAAAATGTTTCCAAGTTAAGAACAAAAGTAGTACATGCATGGCAAAAGTTTTTAAAAAATGAAAAAGTATTGATTGAAAAGAAATTTTACAAACCAGTCAAAAAAAATATATTCAGCTAAAAAAACCAGCCGGCTGGATTCTAAAAAATCTTCCAGCTAAATTGATATCAATCCAGTCAGATCTGACTGGAAAACAGTCAAAATGGCAACAGTGCTTATCCGAAAATATTCACCTCGATACATCAATGACTGTATTCAGTTAAGCTTAGCAAAGTTGAATAATTTTGACAATTAAACAGGAAATGGTACTGCTCAGCTCCATTTATGGGCAATTTATACCCATTGGAATGAAACGTAAATGGGCATTCTCTAGTATAATATATTGTCTAAAAAAGTGATGAATTCAAACAAAAAATTAAAGAGACATACGAACATAAAAATTAAATAAATTATTATTATACAGAGAAAAGAAAAACGTCAAAAAGAGTCGCCACCAAATTTGCCCGCGACTCATCGGTAACTTTGTTTTTCATTTCACTCGAGCTATCTACTTTCTTGTGTCAGTCGCAACTCATGACTACGTGTTATAGTTAACAATTTCATAAGAGTGAACGCCATTTTTCGTATTTGTAGCAACCCTAATGCTAGGATTACACGATTGACGATTTGCTTAATATTTACGCTTTTTTGAGTTCCAGGCGACATCAATCGTGTAAAGGAAAAATTTGTTCACGTCCATCTACGCCAATTTGGTTGACCCCCAGATTGTCCCCAATTCCCGTCAACAAAAATTTCCGCGATTATATGAATCGTCTAAACGAATCTATTCAAATATTAGCGTCAACCTACAACTAAATTGTGTCAACCAAATTTTAGAACAAACTTGAAATATCTCGTAAATTTTTTTGCTGATTTTTTTTTCTTGCGCTTTCCAAACATGTAAACGGTCCGATTGTATGGTTGACGGCTTTTGGTTGACGGCTTTTGGTTGACGTTGGCAAAATTTACGCTTTTAGGTCAATCGTGTAAATCGGGGAAATTTTTTTTCAAAACTATATCAATCGGGCGTAAATTTATTGACGCTAGATTTACGCTTTTGCGACAATCGTATAATCCTAGCATAAAGCTTATGTTAAAATATATATGTATATATATTTTTTTAAATTGTTCACCTCAATCCTTACTTCTAACTGACTCATTATTCATTTTAATAACATTAGGAAGGGTAACCTAGTTTTGTTAGAGTTTGATGTATCAAAAAATATCTGAACATATCCCTTCGATATCACCTGCACTTCAGCTCAAACTACCCTTATCTTTATTAATACATAATCAAATTTGCAGCTAACAAGCTAAATTTTTTTTTCATAACAATTGATAGGAAATAACAAAAAGAGCTAATGCTTCTTAACAACTTAATATTCCTCATTTTTTATAATATATTTATAATAATATTTCTAAACATGGTTGGAACTTTAATATTTTTAAAAGTTAGATTCACGTTTTAAGGATTTATATTCGATTATTATTATCCGATGAACTAGTTTCCACTTTCCAGTGCATTTGCTGGACGCGTTTGTTCTGTGGTGGCTTTCTTAATTAACCGCCCTTTCCGGGGTGAATTGAGGAAACATCCGATGGCTTCGATTTTATTCCCGGCATTTTAGTTTTTGACTTTTATGAAAATTCGCTGAGGGGGAGACGTACAAAGTGGTGAATTGACCAAGTCACACATCCTTGTTTGAAAATGTGATAATATGTGTGACTTCGTCAATTTTTTTTCCAATATCAGCTTGTAGGCAACTGGAAAACCATTGGAAAGTTTATCATCTCTTTACTCAATGATTTCTGGTTTATAAGAGACATGAAGAAAGCGTTCAAAATATCGTATCACTTTATCGTTCAAACTTTCTTTGTTTGCTCTGAAGTTTCAATATTGGTCTAGTTTTTTACCTTTATTACGAACAAATTATTTTGTTCTTTAATGTCAAAATCTATTGAATATTAACCGAGAAATGACCATATTTCTAAAACCAGTTACTAACTTAAGTACCGTTATACGCTTTTTAGCCAAAAACGTGTTATGCCATTTTATGGAATTTGTCTAGACTAGGTCAAATATGAAATTTAATCAAAATCTTCAAAGCCGTTTTCGAGTACACCGATTTTTTGTTAAGTTGGCTTTAAGTAAAGTACCGTTCTAAGCAATTTTGGCCAAAAACGTGGTACGCTATTTTATTAGACTTCACAAGACTAGCATGAATATAAAATGTTAACAAAATCGTTAAAGCAGTTTTCGAGCAAATTGGCTAAAACCGCTTGACCCTAAGAAAAGTACCGTTATTATCACTTAAAACCAAAAAATTGGAACGCCATCTTTTAGCATTAGAACAGTTTTATACACTCTAAAAACTTTAATGAAATCGGTTGTCCCTGTGGAAACATTTAGACAGAAAAATACACAAAATCATAAAGTTAGTACATTATTGTATCTAAAAGCAATCAAAGAAAAATGAAATAGCATGACACTAGTGTAACAGAAAATCTTGTACGGTCTTTGTCACGTAGGTTAAAAACAGTAATTGAAAACAAGGGCTTTCATACTAGTTGATAAAAGAAGAAACATACCACTTTAATACAGGTCACACATTTTTGACGACTAATTAAATTTAACTCAAGTACATGGTTTACCTTTCTAATATTCTAATGTTTTCGGATTCCAAAATGTTTCTGATGTTTGTTTTAATAGTATATTATACATGAAAAGCCAATTACATTCCGTCTTCATAAAAAATCCTATTGTTTTATTGAAAAATTATTCTCAGCACTGTAGGTGCAAGTACGTAGTGCACTTTATTTTTTTGTGCATTCTGCCTTTGTTCATCGTTTGCAAATAACTGATATCAAATATTTGAGTGAAAAGATGCAAGTGCACGGAGTAGGGACGGAATGTAATGGCATAAGTTATTGTGGTAGAAATTTGTTGTTTGTCTGAGTTAATCCAAAGTTTTTGTGTTACTTACTGCATTAATAGTTGCTCCCATCGATTTCCTCAAGTGCTGGTACTATAAACTTCTCAATTTAAGTAAACAAATTCATTTAACGCATTTTTATCATTTATGTAATTGTTTTATTCTAAAAAAAATTTTAACGATTATCTTAAGTCAGAAGCTAGGCAACTTGATCTTGTCCGTTTGATGTTTCTTGGGTTTTCATTACTTCTGGCAGGTCCGGTGGGGATGAGTACTTAGTAATTTTAAGCTTTTCGAACTCTCCAGACTCATTTCTAAAAAAAAATATATATATATATGTATCATTACTATTTCTGAATTATACATTCCTCATATATATGTATGTACAAATAATTTCTTGTTATGTAACAGATATGTGTACGTGTATTTTAAGTAAGCCTTTAAAATTGCAATGATCATATTCCAATAATTTGTATTTAAGTATGTACATGCAGTGAAAATATTAACTGCTTTACATCATTATAAAGGATCAACCATTACTACAGTAAGCAATGAATAGCTATTGTCATAATTGAATGAACATTTTGCGTGCTGTCAAAATCCGTGTGTGCCCATAACACATACCCATTTTTACATGCATATAGGTATATAACAGAGGGCAAGTATCGGATCCGTGAAAAAGATACCCTATCTATTTTCTACATGTAGCTCCTTTTTCCGCCAATATACTTGCTTAAAAAACCCTGGCTTCCTCTTCCAAGGACCTCGTATACAAAATTTCATCGATCTAGCTCAAAATCTAAGGCCCAAAAACTGGTGACATACGAACGGGCGAACATGGCTTCATCGACTCGGCGAGTATCTTTAGTATTTTTCTATATTACAAACTATGTATCCAACTTAATATTAAAAAATTCAATTTTTCAGTAATTTTACATGAAACTCGATTAAACTTACTTCAGCAACTATGTAGATATTTCATTGTTTTTCATATCTCTATACATAGTTTACGGCCACGCCATCGTTTTAGGGGCTTTTCTTTTATCCAAAAAAAACGCTTTTCGACATTTTTAGTACAATAATATTAATTCTTAGGAACAAAATACAGTAAATGTTGAAAAATTTTCCAAATCCGCACACTACCACGCCCACTTATTGTTATATTACTTGTTTCGGAGTATTCGGAGATTTTGACCAAAATCCATTGAATATTAACCGAGAAATGACCATATTTCTAAAACCAATTATTAAGTAAGGTACCATTATACGCTTTTTAGCCAAAAACTTGGTACACAATAGGCAAATGCCATAAGCCTACTTCAAATATAAAATTTAATCAAAATCTTTAGAGCCGTTTTCGAGAAAATTGGCTAAAACAGCTTGACCCTAAGAAAAGTGCCGTTATTATCACTTTTAGCAAAAAAATTTTAACGCCATCTTTTAGCATTAGCAGTGTTTTATACACACTAAAAATTTTAATGAAATCGGTTGACACTTGTTTTTAACAAAATGGCTTTAGCCAAATTGGCCTTAAGAGCCTTTATAACAAATTTTGGCCAAAATGTTGTAAGCCATTTTATAGCATAAAGTTTCAACAAAATCGGTATGGCAGTTTTCCAGCAAATTGGTTTTTTACCAATTTGGCTATAAGTAAATTACCGCTATTAACGCTTTTGGCCAAAAATTTGGTACGCCATCTTATAGCACTTTGCCAAACTAGCCGAAATATGAACTTTAAAAAAAATCGTAGGAACCGTTTTCCAGCAAATCTGCTTTTTGTTAAATTGGCCTTAAGTAAAGTATCGTTAATATTAGGGCTAGAACAAAAATTTCAATTTTGCCTCTAGGGATTACTCCACAGACCTTAGATATCAGGTTTGATCAAAATCCATTAACCCGTTTAGGTTGTAGCCTCGCTGACAGGCAGACAGACACACAGAATTTTCAGACCCACTTTTTTTGACTTCTCTATCAAGGTAATATCAGAGTTTATCAAAATCCCGAGATCGAACATTTTCACGAATCCAAAACTTGCCCTATACTACGTATCGGTGCAAGTAAAAAGAACATGAGTCTACATAAAGTTAAACTTAGAATCCGTTTCTTAGCTCATATTTGCTCTTTCTATCTACACAGCTTCACTCAATTTTATATATATCTTTGTCTTTTTGCTTGCTCTCTATTTTTTACCAACACATATACTCGTATATGTATAGGACATATGATAGTTGCCTGTTGCCTGTCGTCGTGAGTGCACGCGTTTTTCCATCTCACCGCTTCCTAAAAAAAAAACATCCTACATATACATATGTATTTATAAAAAACAAATTGTCCAAACACAAAATAAGAAACAAACAACATCCAACAGTGCAGTTTAACAAAAATAAATAAAAATTGGACAAGTGCGAGGAGGGCCTCGTGCAATAGTGTTCCGGACGTTTTATATTGTCATTAAATAGATGGCAATATTATTCATATCCTGAATAGGCACCCCTAATACTGCTTTCGATATGAACGATGTAATGTACATATATGAGTGAAAGCTAAAATTCTAATCAACTGTATCAAATGGTAGAACCAAGAGTACATATGCACTATACTGTCCAACATAAATTGTCAGTATAGGGCAGAGTATATCCATAATAATGAGTAGGGACACTCTCTCTGCATATGCATTTCCTACTACCACAAGACAAAAGATAAAAAAATTGTACAATAAGTGGAAGTAGATCAAAAGTATACACTTTAACCCGTATGCAACAACCCCTTGTGAAAAAAAGAGTACACAATACATTTTACCTGCACCACTACATGCGGCTTACTGTGTAAGACGAATGGTCAGGAATTTTTTCATAATGCTTTTTTAAAGGCGGTAAGACTCCGATCATCGTTGTGTGTATCTCTACGTTTTAGTCAGTGTGACCTGCTGCGCCTTATTGACAATTTTTCTATACCTTTTTTTTATGATTGGCTTTTCCGCTAATTAAAACTAAATATGAACCCTTTTACATCTAAAATATACAAGTGTTTTTTATTTCCCTTGACCTCCATAAAAATAATAAAACCAGTTGTTCGGCCTTAAAACAATGAAAATAATTTGACTCAAAATTTCCTAGTTTTTTATGGCAATAGGTCACACTGATTTTTTTTTTGGAGGCTGTAGTTGGTATTGCTTTCTTTTTCTTGACAATGTATTTTTAAAGGCGGTGTGACTCCGACGCTTATCAGCTGTGCGTCATATCGCTATCTCTCTCTCCCTACAACGCTTCTTATATCCATTTTCTTCTCATATCTGTGTAGTTTAGTGAGAAGGACAGAAAACGAAAACGGTCGTGAGTGTCCCTACTCATTATGGATATACTCTGGTATAGGAAAGATAGGGCTGTTTGTCTCTCATTCGCACTCTTTTGTTGCTACTCTAACAAAAGCTCTTACAGGGTTGCCGCAGTATCATTTCAAACTAGCAAAAATGTGAAAGAATATTATGTAGGGTTACCGTCCTACTTTTTTTTAGATTGAAATTTTATTTTATTTGTTTAATTCATAAAATATAAAACAGATTACAGGCGTATCCTCACACGGACAGGAGGACAATACAAAAACCCACTCTTGAAGAATCTCGACAATTAAAAAGCAATAGAGCAATAAAACATATGTACCTACCCTTTTGCTGTGTTCTGTTGAGATGAGCGTAAGGGTATTCTATAAATATTCTAACTCAGCATTGTTGGCAAAAAATATCTTTGTCCGAATGTATGCATATACACTGGCGACATTATTGAGGACTTTTTTTTTTATTCATGAGAGACGAATCGACAAAGGTCCCATTTTTTCCATTGAAATGCAATAATTGTCAATTAATTTTCCTATAATGGCTAACTAATATTGAAAGCTGTCAATCCTTTTCGTTGATCAAACAAATAATGTAAAAGAATTTTAAATTATTCACTCACTGCATTGCTTGGAAGTAAAAAGTAAATATCCTCTTTTACCAATTGCGTCTTTTATGCATTTTCAACGTACTGAAAATTGAACCCAAAGGCAGAGAAAAATGTATGCGTACAAAGTGCACAACTTTAAAAGATATAATAGAATAGAAAACATCTTACAATTTTGTAACTGCATTTTAACGTATTTTCAACACATTAAAAGAATTAATATATCAGATCAAAACAAGATGGTAACACTTATCAAAAATAACTTTTTTCAAAGCTCTTAAACCACAAGCTCCTCAATAGAAACCCAAGGAAAACCAGTGAAAAATGCTACAATCCGCCTGGAGCGGATCGTATGATACCCTATCCCTATCTTATTTGGTCGTTTCAGTGGGTGGTGGAAAATGTATTCACAAAATTTTCTATTTTGCCCTATAAACTTATATTTTTACTCGAAAATTAATTTTTTGAAGTAAACGCCCCTAAAAAGTGGGCGTGGCTATATACAATGTATGGACGATTTGTAGATTAAGTGGATATATACATATTTGCTTAAGTAAGTTTTTTCGAGTTTCATATGAAAATAGTGAAAAAAATGTGATTTTTTGAAAAGTGGGCGTGTCAGTGGGCGGATTTTAAAAATTTTTACACTTGTATTGCTTACTTTTCCAAAGACCTCGTATACAAAATTTCATCAACCTAGCTCAAAATTTAAGGCCCAAAAACTGGTGACACACAGACGGACGGACGGACGGACGGACGGACAGACGGACGGACGGACATAGCTCAATCGACTCGGCTAGTGATGCTGATCATTTATATATATACTTTATTGGGTCTATCTGTAATATTTCTCTATGTTACAAACTATGTATCAAACTTAATATACCCTTAGGATAGGGTATAAAAAACTGAACGAGTAACAAAACGGACACTGGTAACTCTGAATGCACATCAATATAAATGTGGGATTGGGGCCAGACCATACATTGATTTACATAAAGGACGTAACAGAAACATCATACGATACCAATCTAAGAGAGAACGAACAAAAATAGCCAACGGTACACAATTACAGTACAAAACACACACACAAACATTAACGAAGGACAGCGACAAGTCAGAGACAGCGACAACAGACGTAGAGCACATAGTAGGATCAGTCATCAAACTACCTTAGACCAGTCGAGACTAAATTTAATGAGTGAAATTAGAAATAATAAAATAAAAGGAGTTTATAACGTTTAAAAAGTGTGTTTCATTTGCGGAAATCCTACATTTGGGGACTCGACCGAGATTGAGCCAAGGAAAAGTGTTTAATCAAAAACACAAAAATTTCAATGTAAAAAAAAAAAAAAACAATATCAGAGTGCGTAAAAAAAAAACAATACACAGTGAAAAGTGTGAAAAGGAAGAAAAGGGCTGGAGCAAAAAGGCACACAGAAAATCGTCAAACAAAGTAACATAAAGAAAAACAGTTCGGCGTAATCAAACCCGTCGCATGTCGATTTATCTGTGCGCTGTTGTAAGCTCCAACGAAGTTGTCCACGGTGGTGAAAACCTGCAGCAGAACAGCAGCAGCGGATCGTGCCCAGAAAACTGAAGAAGGAGAACCGAGGGCGAAGTCAACGAGGGAGAAATAGTGAGCGGTTGTTTGTTTTTTCATTATTATATAAGTTCTGATACGCAGCGTCAGGGTTGCCACCATATACTTTCAATAGTTTAGTAGATTTTGTTTTAAATTATTAATCAGTACATTATTACTTATTATTTCTTAAAAACTAGTAATATTTTAATTAGTTATAATGGATGCTCAGACAATTTTGAGGTTAACGGTTGACGGACTGAGAGACAAACTAGCAGAACTTAACTTAGCGACGAACGGACTAAAACAGGTATTGCAAGACAGGCTCCTTGACCACTTCGGTCTATCTCGCGGCGAAAACGATGGGTCGGATGTTGCTGTAGAAGACGATGACGACAATGAGTCATATGCAACGACGTCCGCTGGGGCGCGGGGAACTTTTACGCTCCGAGACATCGGAAATTCGCTGCTAACTTTCAGCGGAACTGGATACCCGGACATTAATCTGTGGGTTCAGGAATTCGAGAACAATGCAGCAACGGTCAACTGGAATGCAGTGCAAAAATTCATATACGCAAAACAACTACTGGGTGGAGCCGCGAAATTGTTTGTCCGAGGACAGTCAGGAGCAAAAGATTGGAAGTCGCTAAAATCAGCGTTGAGGGAAGAGTTTGGACGCAAGGCATCAACAGCTGAAATTCATAGATCACTCAGCATGAGAAGGAAGCAACAATCCGAATCTTTTATGGAATATCTCTACGCTTTGATGGAGATAGCGAGGCCAATTAATTTAGATGAAGAAAGCTTGGTTGAGTATTTCATAGGAGGAATTTTAGACACTGTTCAAAACAAAGCTGTGCTGTATCAGGCGAAGAACATTCGCGACTTGAAGGAACAGTTGCGAGTGTACGAAAAGATACGTATTCCCAATCAGCAGCAATCAAGCTCGAGATAGAGCCACAGATCTTCGTTCAACAAACAAACTGTGGAAGACGTGAAACCAGAAACGAACCAGCGAAGGTGTTTTAAGTGCGGAGTTGGACATCGTGCGGCTGTATGCAAGGGGCAACAATCGTCAGGACAACGGGTGAAGACTGAGGAAGGTAACGTTCGCTCTGCATCAACAGGCAACGAAGCTGGATCTTGGCCAGAAGCCAGAGTATCTTTGGCGGTTGGGTCAAATCGCGTTTTTAAAAACATAACGATGCATGGTGTTACTTTATCAGCATTGGTATATACGGGAAGCGACATAAATCTGCTGAGGTATGACAGCTTAGTCATGATGGAATACACTGAGCTGGATGCTAACAAAAGAAATTTAGTAGGGATAGGAAATGGAAAGGTTATAACACTAGGTAGTTTCTGGATAGACCTTCTGATAGATGGGGTGGGACTTAAACTCAGGTTCCACGTTGTTGCCGAAGGAGACATGCAGTATTCGGCAGTGTTGGGTAACGATATCCTCAATGACGCAGACATCATGATGACGTCAGATGGAGCAGAATTTAGGGAAAAGCAAGGCAGCTGGGACTCAGTTACTTCGCAAGCAGAGCCGAGAATTGGCAAGAGTGCCGTTGATGTTGGCAAAAGTGCCGTTGTTGTTGGCAAAGGTGCCGTTGTTGTTGACAGGAGTGTCGAGAAGGTGAGCAGCAGAGATGAAGCTGAAAATAGCCGAGAAAGTATCAAGTTAGACGGAGGTCGTAGAGAATGTGGGAGCTGCGAAGCAAAGAACGAGGAGAAGGAATTAGTTGCTGAATTTCAATCCATTTGCCTTTCTGCAGAGGAGGGAGTATTTGATTCGAAGTTGAACGTTGATGTCAGCCATCTGAGTAAGGAACACCAAGGAATACTGCAGAAGATGATACGGGATTACATACCGAATAAAACAAAGGAGTCGCCTGTTAAGATGAGATTGGTTCTGACCGACGAAGCCGCAGTCTATCAGAGACCAAGGCGCATGTCGTTCGCAGATCAAGAGGTGGTACGAGAACAGTTCAAGAAGTGGCTAGCGGAAAGGATCATACAGCCAAGTACGTCCAAATACGCATCGCCTATCGTGCTTGTTTCTAAGAGGGACGGAACGAAAAGATTATGCTGCGACTACAGGAAACTGAACCAAAAGATCGTAAGAGATAATTTCCCAATGACTTTGATGGATGATGTACTAGAACGACTACAAGGCGCAAAAGTGTTCACGACGTTGGATCTAGAGAATGGATTCTTTCATGTCCCTGTTGAAGCAAGTTCCCGGAAATATACTTCATTTGTGACGCAGGAAGGACAATACGAGTTCCTTTACGTACCATTTGGTATTTCGAATTCGCCTGCAGTGTTCGGAAGGTATATCTTCGCTGTGTTACGAGAGCTGATACAGACAGGAGTAGTCGTGGTCTATATGGACGATTTGATCATCCCATCCAAGAATGAGGAAGAAAATCTTGAGAAGCTGACGTTGGTAATGAAAGTAGCTTCGGAGTATGGGTTGCGCATAAAGTGGAAGAAGTGCCAAATTCTAAAAAGGAAAGTAGAGTACCTCAGGTACATTGTGGAGAACAACACCATACGTCCATCTATAGAGAAGTCAAGAGCGGTAAACGAGTTTCCGGTTCCGATTAATAAGAAAGCGCTTCAACGTTTCTTAGGACTGGCCTCGTATTTCCGAAGGTTTATTGAAGGATTTGCGCTCGTCGCGAAGCCATTGTCGGATATGCTGCGTAAAAATGCTGAGTTCGAGTGGGGAACGGAACAACAAGCTGCTTTCCAACAACTCAAGACAGCACTCGTTTCAGCACCCATTCTAAAGTTGTTTGACCCCAAGGCACCTACGGAGATTCACGCAGACGCTAGCAAGTTCGGGTATGGCGCGGCCTTGCTACAAAAATACTCAGAGGATCAACAACTACATCCGGTACAATACATGAGTCGAAAAACTACCGCTTTTGAAGAGAAGTATTCGTCGTATGAGTTGGAGGTACTGGCCATCATCGAGGCCTTAAAAAAGTGGAGAGTGTACGTAGTGTACGAGAGCAAGATCAAGATTATAACGGACTGTAATGCTTTCGCCAGGACTATGGAAAAACAGGACGTTCCATCAAGAATATCCCGGTGGGCAATGTTTCTCCAGGAGTTCGAGTACGTTATAGAACATCGATCAGGATCAAAGATGAGGCACGTGGACGCCTTGAGCAGAGTCGCCTGCCTCGTGATTGAAGATTCACTCAACCATCGAATAAAAGAGGCGCAGATGAAGGACGAGTGGATAAGAGCGGTGCGGAAGATCCTTGAATGCGAAGAGTATGAGGATTTCTTTATGAAGTCAGGGGTTTTGTTTAAAGATCCTGTCCACGAGCTGGTAGTAGTACCGACGGCAATGGAAAGGGAAATCATTAGAGTCGCACATCAACAAGGGCATTTTTCCATTAAGAAAACCCAAGACTTGATAGAGAAGACATTTTTTATTCCAAGTCTAGCAACAAAAGCCGCCGACATCGTTAAGGGTTGCGTGAAGTGCATTATCGCTGAAGCAAAGTCTGGAAAGAAGGAAGGATATCTGAGACCAATCGATAAGGAGGGTAAACCGCTTGGAACTTATCATATTGATCACGTTGGACCAATGGAGCAGACCCACAAGCAATATAATCACATTCTCGTGGTAGTGGATGGTTTCTCCAAGTTCGTTTGGCTCTACCCTACGAAAAGCACGGGAACGAACGGGGTAGTAGACAGGCTGATGAGGCAATCTTACATCTTTGGTAACCCTCGGCGAATTGTCACCGAGAGGGGAACAGCGTTTACGTCGACAACATTCGAGGATTATGGTAAGGAGCAGAATATTGAACACCTATTGATTGCAACCGGAGTGCCTCGTTGCAACGGACAGGTGGAGAGGCTACACCGAATCATCGTTCCAATGTTGTCAAAAGCTTGTCAAGGTAGCGCAAAGAACTGGTATTAGCATGTAGACAGAGTGCAGCAAGTGATAAATAGTTCGCCGTTCGCCGCCGAGGAGTACAAAATGCAGCCCCTTCCAGATACTTACAGGCTTAGAGATGAGACTACCCGATTGTTTAGATCTTCGCTAATTGCTTGAAGAAGCGGCCGTAGAGGAGTTGGAGGAGGAACGTGAAGCAGTGAGGGAGAAAGCTCGTGAAAACATTTCCCACATCCAGAGAGAAAATAAGAGAAGTTTCGACAAAGACAGAGCACCAGAGCAAGAGTACAAGTTGAATGAGTTGGTCGCCATTAAGCGCACTCAGTTCGGTAGCGGTATGAAGCTCAGACCTAAGTATCTCGGACCATACAAAATAACAAAGAAGTTAAATCACGGGAGGTACGCTGTCGATAAAGTCGGAAATCACGAAGGACCCTTGAAGACAAACACAGTTGCCGAATACATGAAAAGATGGAACCCATCATTCGGGTCGAATGAATAGCCAGGATAGCCGAATGTGGGATTGGGGCCAGACCGACAGAACAGCACACTACGAATAACACAACATGACCAACAGAGCATACATTGATTTACATAAAGGACGTAACAGTAATATCATACGATACCAATCTAACAGAGAACGAACAAAAATAGCCAACGGTACACAATTACAGTAGACAGTACATAACGCACAGCAGTACCAAACAACACACACACACAAACATAAACGAAGGACAGCGATAAGACAGAGGACAAAACAGACGTAGAGCACATAGTAGGATCAGTCATCAAACTACCTTAGACCAGTCGAGACTAAATTTAATGAGTGAAATTAGAAATAATAAAATAAAAGAAGTTTATAACGTTTAAAAAGTGTGTTTCATTTGCGGAAATCCTACATAAATAGGGGTTGAAATGCAGCAGCCAATCAGCGCACACCCAGCAGTGTTGGATCTACGTCAGATACAAAAGGATACTCACAGGCATACACATTGTATGCAGGGTTTCTCTCCATTTAGTATGGTGCAAAAATATGACACGCTACTGATCTCTAAAAAGCTCTCCCATAAGACGTGTACTGACAATTTATGTTGGACAGAGTATAGTAATACTGTGCTGAGATTCCAGTCATATTATTAAAAAAAAAAAAACATTGTATTTTTCAAACTTATTTAGTTTTCAATAGCAGCATAGAACCAATATATAATATAATATATAGATCGTGCAAATTACTAAGTTTTTAAAAAATCAAAATCGAATGAAGTAGCAACAAGAGAATATAGGGAAGTCCATACTCTTTTCTAAAATCTGTAGCTCGGGTACTACTTGGCAGAAATTTGAGCAAAACGTATTTTGTTCAACAAACATTATCAGAAAAAAATATTTCTTACATATATGTAGCCCTTGTAAAATTCTCTTTAATATGATATGCCAAATGATGGGGAACAAAATAAGGACATCCAAAATGATATTCATTGCCGCCATCTTGTGCGGGCTCCCACATAATGTATACATAGCGAAAGTTTCAGCTCTCTATCCTTAACGGCTGTGACAGACTGACGGAAAGACAAACACCGTATCAAACCCATAAGTGTTCCATCTTTCCTTTTTATGTCCGGAACACCAAAAAATAAAAAATAAATTATAGCCAATAAACAAAAATTCAATGCAATAATCGCGCGCGCAAAATTTAATATCAGTAAATAGCAGTAATACAAAAACATATAAAAATGCTACAATCCGTCTGGAGCGGATCGTGGGATTCCCTATCCTTCTTATGAAATTTTTTCAAGCTTGAATTTTCCCAAAATGTGGGCGTGGTAGTGAGCGGATTTTGAAAATTGTTTAACATATGTATATTACATTTTGTTCCTGATAAATGTTATTGTTCTAATGAATCCACCGAAAAACATATGAAAATGCTACAATCCGTCTGGAGCGGATCGTGTGATACCCTATCCTTTCTATAGAAAGGATAGGAAGCTTTATAATATCACTTTTTTCCCAGCAAAATATCATGATACTTGCTAGAATTTTTTTTTTTCAAATTTCATATGAAGTTACTTCAAGCTTTAATTTTTCCAAAAAGCGGGCGTGGTAGTGGGCGGAATTTGAAAATTGTTCAACATATGTATATTACATTGTGTTCCTGAAAAGTGTTATTGTTTTAATGAACCCACCGAAAAACATTTTTTTTTAAAGAAAAACGCCCCTAAAGGGGACGTGGTCATATACAATGTAATGGAGACTTCTAGAGTAAGTAAATATATATAAATAATTGGCATCACAAGTTTTTTCAAGTTTGATGTAAAATTACTGAAAAAATGCATTTTTCGAAAAGTGGGCGGATTTTGAAAATGTTACACTTGTTCTGTCCCGATTTCCAAGTACTTCGTATACATTATCCTAGCTCAAAATTTAAGGCCTTAAAACTGGAGACAGACAGACGGTCATGGCTCAATGGAATCGGCTATTGATACTGGTCATATATACATATCTTTATTGGGGATTGCTGCAATATTTCTCTATGTTACAAACTATGTGTCAAACTTAATATACCATTAGGAAAGGGTATAAAAAGGAAAATAACAAAAAAGCATATGAAAATGCTACGATCCGGCCTGAGCGGAATTTTAAAAATTCTTACAGTTGTACTGCTTACTTTTGCAGAGACCTATTATACAAAATTTCATCAACGCAGCTCAAATTTTAAGGCCCAAAAACTGGTGACACACGGACGGACATGGCTCAATCGACTCGCATACTGTAGTGATTATTAACATATATATTTTATGTGGTCTATCTTTAATATTTCTCTATTTTACGAACTCTATTGTATCTATTGTATCAAACTTAATATACCCTTAGGATAGGGTATAAAAAACTAGTGCTGAGTTTCCATCTTCTCCTCTCCCAGTCACTCACTGTTGCGCCTCACAACCCCCGCAACTGTTATATGTCTCTACATGCTCCTAGAGGCGATGATTGAGAGAGCCTAATATCTGTATCTGTATAGCAGACCACAGCTGACTGTCGTTTGGGCATAACACCTGTGATAGTCTGTTGTGGAAAACAAATCTAGGATCACTTCGCGGCTTTGCAGTAATGTCAGAGTTGTGTCTTTGTGTTTTTATGTTTTAGGGTTACTAACATTCGTGGGCTTAGAACTAATTTCTTTCACTTATACGTCCACGCCCATTCCCACAAACCAGCTGTTTTGGCACTCAGTGAAACACAGGTAGAACCATCCTCCGATTTACAACTGCCTGTATATAGCTTAGTGCATCATTCTTTCCCCACCACGGCCTTGTTATTTATATCCGTAGTGTTATTGCTTACCAAATTCCAGCAAATACAAATAAATACAGTATGGCCACTGTTCCAATCCGGAATTTAACTTCAAATGGCTAAAATTCACCGTCCGTAAGCAAATTATCCACTACTGTTTTATTTACAGAAGCCCTAGTGCGGACAGCAACTCAACCTTTACCAAGTTTGATGCGCTGTCTGATTCCATCCCCGAATTGTCTCCCTATATCCTTGTACTGAAATCGACATGGCGGGCGATTTCAATATACACAATTTGGATTGGCTTCGACACTTTAGCTAGAGAACGCTAGAAGGAAGGTATGCTGAACTTTTCGCTGAGATTAACAACTTAACTCAGCTTGTAAATGAGCCAACACATATACCGGGCATTGTAAGTCACTCCGCCAATACCCTGGACTTGTTTCTTATTTCTTACCCGGATAAATACACCATTGATGTATTAGCGCCCATAGGCCAGTCTGACCATAACATCACATCAGCTAAATTCTCGTACTCCGACCACACAGTTAAAGAACAAACTACAGCCTCCAACAACAACAACACATTCTACAGTCTCCCAAAGGAAGTAAACATTTTTGGCCAAAAAACATTAAAAATTCTCTATGGGATAAGTCCACTTTCGCACTCGCACAGTTGCAGGAGTCCTTAAAGGTCTTACATACACAAATCCGCAAATCCCCCTATAGTTCTGAAGGGGTGTTCTTCCAGGCTGGCAAAACTTCTGCGTAAGCTTTTCTGTCTGTTCTACTATTCAGGCCTCTTCCGAGTAGATGGAAAACAGCATTTGTTCAATATGTCCCTAAAAAAGGCGAATGCTCCTCTTCAACCAATTACCGGCCCATTGCACTTACGTCCCTTCTTTCGAAGGTCATTAAATCGATGATAAATCGTCAGCTCATGAAATATCTTGCGCTTGATATTTCTAAGGTACTTGAGAGATTTTGTGGTGATGCTGATGTTCCCCAGGGCTCAGTTCTGTCTCCGACTCTCTTTCTCATTTTTATAAAGGATCTCTTGTCTGAAAGTCCACTGTTTTCTTGTCAGTTTTTCGTTCCCCAAATCACGTCCCTGCTCTTCGGCCGTAGAAGCGGAACGGCAACGTATGTTAAACTCATTAGATCCCGATCTTGACAGCATAATCAAATGGGGTTCAACCAACAGAGTGGAATTTAATGCAGCCAAGACACAATGCTGTTTCCTGTCACTCAAGCGAAACCTAATCCATGAATGGTAACTGCATCGCGGAAACCGAAAGACTGGATGCTGTTCTCGGTATGTGTATCAATAACCATCTCCGATGGAACGATCTCATATTCGAAGTCGCCAAAAATGCAGCAAAATTTCTAGGAGTCCTTAAGCGGCGCAAGAAATGTTTTACCCCGACTGATCTGGCCTCGATTTATAAGGCATACATCCGCCCAAGGCTAAAGTATAACGCCCACATCTGGTCAGTTACACCGTTTTACACTTACTAGATAGGATCTAGAAGTGTGCGTTAAAGCTTATAGGTGATAGAAATATTGTGAGCTCCATAGTCTTACTTGAACATTGAAGAAATTTCTTATGCCTTTTCCTGTTTTATCGCTTTTTTCTTAAAAAAAAGGACCAGCGAAATAGCCCAGCGTTTCCTCGTCATTACAGCCTTCAAGCATTAAACGCCAACGTGCCTCTTCTGTTTCTCTTCCCCCTTTTCCTAAACGCTCCTACCCTAAACTATTAGCAAAAGGGTATTCATATCCCCTTTGGCGCGCGAAAATTATAAAAAAAAATATTAAAAATAAAAAAAGAGACAGACGGGAGTGGCAGACTTCAATTTAAGGACATCACACAATAGAGCAGTTTTAACATGGGTAGCCCGGAATATGTATAATGCGGAATAAAATTCTGTAAACATATGTATGTATCAGAGAACTGCATGAATTCATTCGTTTGCCGATGTGAATCATTCGCTAAAAAGCGAGCACTTCACTATCTTACGCACACAGAAAACAAGCGAGTTGGTATTTATGAATGTTTGAGTGCATAGTACATTCCCATTCAAAGCAGTCAATCATTCAATGAATTCAAAAATGCAGTGATATGTAAAACTGATTCACGAGCCTTTTTTGGGTATAAGAAGTAGGTAGAAAATACAGAACACTGCAAGTTTAAACAACAAATGCTACCTTTTTTTGACAGGAAAAAACCAAAAACAAAAAGCAGTGCACGCACCAATCACTGCCTTTTTAAAATACATTGCCAGGCAGCAAAGTGTAAGGGTAGATACATAATTATTTCTTGAAATGAATGAACACTACATTTTTCCCGCATTATTAATGCCATTGATATTAAATTAGAGCATTACGAAAAATTCACCACTGAAATTCTCAGTAGGTGTGAGTGTGGACGCACTAAGCAGAAAAATGAGAAAAAGGGGAAAAAACTTGAAAAATGTACCTCTCATCACATTTTTCAGCCACTGGCAGCTTTTTTGACATTTCTGCATCGAGCTTAGACTTCGTTGGATGTTGTTTTTGCATTCCAGCCAAATTTGAAAATGAATTATGACAGTGTGCAAAAATATAGCTTTGATTTTCGTAAAAACAAACGTGCTGCCTTTTTCATGCAAAGCTGACACTTTACCATTATTAAGTATGTAAAACATATGGAAATGCTACACTCCGCCTAGAGCGAATCGTGTAATACCCTATGCCTTTTCTATATACAGAAAAATTGGGCGTGGTAGTGAGCGGATTTTGCAAAAATTTGAACATACCTATACTCAAGTCTGCTTCTAAGGATTGATATTATTTGATTGAAATCTAAGAAAAACAGTTTTTTTAGAAAACCGCCCCTAAGAATTGAGCGGGGCCATAAACAATATATTGAAGATAAATACAGTAAGTTAATATCTACATATTAGCTTAAGTAAGTTTTTTCGAGTTTCATATAAAAGTACTGAAAAAAGTGTTTTTTCGAAAAGTGGGCGTGTCAGTGGACGGATTTTAAAACTGTTTACACTTGTATTGCTTACTTTTCCAAGGACCTCGTATACAATTTCATCATCAACCATCGATTTCATCAACCTAGCTCAAAATTTAAGGCCCAAAACTGGTGACATACGGACGGAAGGGCAGACATGGCTCAATCGACTCGACTACTGGTGCTGATCATTTATGTATCTACTTCATGTGATCTATCTCTAATATTTCTCTATGTTACAAACTATGTATCAAACTTAATATACCCTTAGGATAGGGTATAAGAATGTAGTATCAAACGGACTTTAGGATTCTTTTTTGAGAGGCAATAAAATGTGAAACCAGCGTATACCTCTTGTGAAGGAATATGAATGTGTGTGAATACGTGAAAAGCAGTGAATATTTCGAGTAGCTCACAAATGAGCTACTTGCTGCAGGTCTCTGGTATGTATGTATATGAACCGACTTTTATTGCGGACAAACATGGCTCAATGGACTCGGCTAGTGTTGCTGATCATTTATACATATAATTTATGTGGTCTATCTTTAATATTTCTCTATGTTACAAACTATGTATCAAACTTAATATACCCTTAGGATAGGGTATAAAAAGGAACAAAATACAGTATATATTGAACAAAATTTAAAATCCACCCACTACAACACCCACTTATTGAGAAAATTCGTAGTTTGGTGTAATTTGATAAGATATTAAAAACAACATTCGTATACAGGAAAGGGATAGGTTATCATACGATCTGCTCTAGACGGTTTGTAACATTTTCATGTTTTTACTTGCACCTATAATATAGGGCAAGTATTGGATTCGTGAAAAAATTCGAACTCGATGTAACAATGAATTCTGACATTACGATGATAGAGAAGCTCGAAAAAGTGGGTCTGCCGATTCTGTCTGTCTGTCTGTCTGTGTGTATGTACGCTGGACTGCAGCCTAAACGGCTGGACCGATTTGCTTCAAACTTCATATCTGAGCTCTTTAGGGTCGCAATTCGAGGCGAAATCGGAACTTTTGTTCTAGCCCTGTTATTAACGGTACTTTACTTAAGGCCAATTTCACAAAAAGACGATTTTCTCGAAAACGGCTCTAACAATTTTGATTAAATTTCATATTCGAGTTAGTCTGGACAAATGCTATAAGATGGCGTACCACATTTTTGGCTAAAAATACGTATAACGGTACTTTTTTTACTAACTGAATTTAGAAATATGGATATTTCTCGGCTAAAACTCGTTGGATTTCCACGAAAATCGATATGCGGGCAAGCCTTAATGTTTTATAAAATGTGGCATTTTAAAAAAAAAAAAAATTTAAAATTTAATTTTTGTAGAACGTACGACCCAGTCGTGCACTTTATTTATAATGTTTACTCTACGTCTGCCTAACTACGATTGAAATGCGCATGTCACATTCAAACCACATTTTATTTTACTCGTACCAGACAGCAATCAAACTGGTTTGTCAACTTTGTTGAAGTTATGCACAGACGTTCAGAATTTACTGAGACCGTACCATGTTTCAGTGCTGTGGCCCCCTTTACTGGATGAAAATTTTACAGCGTTTTTACTTTACACTTTGTCTTCCTCTTTCATAAGACCAGTTTTTGCTGGAGGTAATTGCAACAGTGTGTGATGTGATGACCCATTAACTTGAAAATGCATAGGGTAGGGAAAAGGAATACGAATAGAAATGGAAGAGAGAGAGAGAGAGAGTGTGCGAGATGAGAGATGGTTGAATAGAAGTCTATCACGCGAACAAATAAAAATGATTGATGTTTCTACAATGTTTATTTATTTATTTCTTAGGATTTAAGTATAATTAAAAAGAAATTAAGGGCTAAAAATTTGCGTAAATTATTTGACTCTATTATACATTTTTTCGTTGCAATTTTTTGAATAGCCTTAAAGTTATGAATGATTATGTGAATCAATCTCAATAAAACAGTTAAAATGATATATGTATTTTATTGAAAATAAAACACATTTTAAGAAAAAAAGTTACCTATGTCACTCTTATGGAAATAACGAATATCATAAAAAATGTTTCATATTAATCGGTTTAGTAATTATTGGAATTACCACTACCACGCCCATTTTTTGAAATAAAAAATCGCACGACCCGCTCCAGGCGGAGTGTACCGTTTCCATACGTTTTTATTTTTTTACTAGCAATTTATAAACAAAATAAACAATGACCTTAAGCAATCAAAAGAAAAACTAATAAACTTTAAGGCCAAAACTTAAAAAAAAAGAAAACAGCATAATAATGCAATTGCATTAGTTCGCCAAACGCAGGCTGATCATTTTTGTTTTTGCCGAGTTAATTTTCAGCCCAACGACGCACAGTGGGGCAAAGTGACCCAAAAGCTGGCATTAATTCCAATTACTAAATTGAGCATATAATTATTTTTGGCTTATTTTCCGATCAAGTAATATCCACATTATTAAAAACTGCAAATGATTTCTTTTTAAACTTATCTGATTCATCACAGCACAGCTTAGTTGAAACTTGATTTTTTTATCAGTTCTCAGAAAAAAAAATTGTGTTTTTTCTTCCCGAATTTTTGTTAATCTGCAAATAATTTTGAAATCTTGGTATAGGGCCTTTAACTTTAGGTATGTAACAATGTGTAAGCGCAAAAATATGCAAAATAGAGATGATGTCCTATGGTTAGTTTTTAAAAGGTGTATTTTTAAGGATTTTCTAAATCCCATAGACTTTTAGTTGTATTCCGGGCTCGTCCAAATTTTTATTTTTGTGTCATTTAAGTCTGCGTCATGTGTATTTTGTATTTCCGTAAAAAAAATCCTGTTACTTTTCTGCACTTTTCGTGATATTTGGGTTTTTGTATGGTGCCCTCGGTTTATACATTTTTTCTGTTTTAGGATATCGAACACATGACATAAGTGGTTGCATATGCATATCCCTCGCAAAATACACTGCCATGCCGTACCAGCATGGATTTTGCAGAATTTTCAACAGTTTTGTTCCTAAGAATTAATATTATTCTAAGAAAATCGTCAAAAAACTGTCTTTAAACAAAATCGCCCCATAAACGCCCACTTTTACACAAAGTATACACAAAGTAAAAATAAATAAAATTTTTGTATTTTTAGTTTTAGTATTTTTAGGCAAAAACGTGGTACGCCATGTTATAGCATTTCTCTAGACTAACTCAAATATGAAATTTAATAAAAATCGTTAGAGCCGTTTTCGAGAAAATCGTGTTTTTTTTAAATTGGCCCTAAGTAAAGTACCGTTAATAATAGGGCTAGAACAAAAATTCCAATTTCCCCTCTGGGGAATACACAACAGACTCCAGATATGAAGTTTGAAGGAAATCGGTCCACCCGTTTGGGCTGTAGTCGACCGTACATACATACAGAGTGACGGACAGACAGACAGACAGACAGAATCGGCAGACCCACTTTTTCGAGCTTCTCTATCATCGTAATGTCAGAATTCATTGTTATCTCGAGTTCGAATTTTTGCACGAATCCAATACTTGCCCTATATTAGGCGTGTTTTTTTCGTATTCTATATAGGCTTAAAATATATTTTTCATATTAAATACACTAACAACTCAACCTATGTAGAATAACGAAATCTAGATAATTATTGAGCCTTATTTCCTTAGCCGCAATAAAAACTGTTAGGTTAGGTTAGGTTGTAGTGGCACCCAGATACAGGCACCAGCTCACTTAGGCCTTAAAGGCCCATTGTGGTACCACCGGATCTAAAAATACCCCGGCTGAATTAATACCGCTACGACACTACAATGAGACAAAAACGACCAGTACGAAAAGGCTAAGGACAACTACACAGATAATTGTATCTAGGTGGTTTTCCACTGAACTAGGAGAACCAACCGGAGCTTTTGACAAAGCGCAGAAGATGCCTGATGGGTACACCAGTCAGGTCGCAGAGGTCGTCGAAGAAGAATGACCCCAGGTGGAGATTTCTACTTGACGCTAGGGCAGGGCAATTGCAGAGAAGATGAGGAATCGTTTCCTCTTCCTCCTCATCCCTGCAACTCTGACAGAAGTCGTTGTATGGGAGGCCTAGACGACTTGCGTGCAGGCCGATCAGGCAGTGTCCCGTAAGGACGCCAATAATGGTGCTCAAGTCCTGACGCCTCAGAATTAACAGTTCTTTTGAACGTTTCTGATTGTAGGTAGGCCAGAGCTCCCTCGAGATCTAAAAACTGTGCTCCCAAATTGTTTTATTTCGATTGTGTCGAAAAATGATATCGAAAATGTCAAAAATAATTGAACAGACAGCAGTCATTCATAAAAATAAAAATTAAATTAAGAAAAAATGTGTTCTGAAGAGAAAATGTAAGTAAAACCTAAAATACAAAATTTATTTACGATTTTATTGTTATTAGAAAACGGAAAACATGGGCAAAGGAGGAGGTGTTGAGATTGCTGAAATTTAAATAATTAAATGTCAGTACAAAGTGCTTCCAAACTGCGATATTGAAATTAATTAGCACCGATAGGCGTTTTATTTGGAACTACTTTTTTAAGTCTATATAGGATACCAAAAAAAAACGCCTATTATACTTAGGTGCAAGTAAAAATTGTTTCATTTGACACTGTCCGAAGTCGGCTTCCCTCTTCACATTTGTTGTCATTATTCTGTGAGACAGAAGGCAAACATCATCGGAACTAATCTATACATATAAAAATGAATGTTTGCCTGTATGTGCTTTATAGAATCGTAAACTATGCATTTGATCTTTAGCAAAGTTGTTGTGCATGACCCAACGAAGATTTCTGAGTTGGTACGACCAGTTTTCGACAGATACTGTCATTCCAATGAATTTCATATGTTGCCGTGACTCAAAACGAATGAATGTTTGTGTAATGTCTTTTGACGTTGCAACGCGCGTAAGGTCCAGCTAATCACCAATAAAAACATATGAGAATGCTACAATCCGTCTAGAGCGGATCGTATAATACCCTATCCCTTTCCTGTATGTTTTTTTTTTTTTAATTTTGTTCAATATATACTGTATTTTGTTCCTTAGAATTAATATTGTTCGAATAAAAACGTCTAAAACAGTTTTTTGATAAAAAAACGTCACTAAAATGTAAACGTGGTCGAATATGATGTATGGAAGATTTGTAGAGTAAAAATAAAATCCACCTATTTGCTGCGTCTATCTGTAATATTTTTTTATGTTACAAACTATGTATCAATCTTAATATACCCTTAGGATAAGGTATAAACAGCATTGGTAAAAGTATGCAGCTAGCCGACCCCCACTTTGGACTTCGAATTCCTCAGACAGCCTTCCTCTGGGCAAGACGTGACATGTGGACCCATCATATGTAGCCTTAATAATTGCTATTTATTTATCCGGAATGCCTCTCCTGCACAAAGCACGCCAAATTAATTCCCGGTTGACACTATCATACGCCTTTTGAACAGCAGGCATTGCCCCAGCTCAAAAATTAAGGCCCAAAAACTGGCGGACTTGGCTCAATCGAATCGGCTATTGATACTGATCATTTATATACATATACATATGTATGTACATATACAATATTTCTCCATGTAACAAACTATGTGTCAAACTAAGTTTACCCGTAGGATAGGGTATAAACAAGGATTATTAGGTGAACATACACATGTTTTGTGAAGCTGCGTGTGAAGTGTGAAATAAAATTTATAAAAACTTTATTAAGTACATACATCAATTCTACTAAACCATTGCATATCAATCGTATTTCGGTGACTTCACCACTTTTGCTCTCAACAGCTCATGTTCTCTGTCTCAGTTTCGTTCATAATCTTAGTTCGCGAACGCTTAAAGAAGTAGTAATATATTTGCAAATGTTTGCATATTATGAACTAGCTAGCCCGTGCTCGCCCTTTAAAAGCTCCTCAGGCATACAAATATGTAATATCAGAGCGAGTGAAGAAACATCAAATAAAACAATAAATTTTGTATAGGTAGATTAATTCGATGATCTGCCCAGGGGAAACATTTCCACTCAATTTGTATTTACATCACCACACCTACGCATACCTTTCTCTCGTTCCGATCCAACAGAAAAAACGGCACACATTATTTGTTAAATTTGGGAATGTGCTTTCGATCACACCACTCCAAAGGAGAGCAACAATTAGGAACAAAAAGAGAAGAAAGAAACAAAAGAAAATTTCATAAAACAAACTGATTTCATTGAGATCGAAGCTGGAATTAGTTGGAAAATTAATTAGAAACAGTGAGAAATTATTGAATAAGTGATATTATTTTAGGGTAAATCTTTTACGCTGCATATTTGTTCTATTCAAATATCTTAGCTTTATTATCTAGTTTAACAAAATGGGAAAAAAGCCGAGCTGTACACCAGAATTAAGAAAGCTGATCATACACAAGTACTGCCAGGAGAAGGCTACTATGGATAGCGTCGCCGAGGAGCTCCTGTGCTCCAAAACGATGGTGTATAATGCTATTAAATTGTATATGGACACAAGCAGTACAGAAAACCCCGAAAGAAAGCAACGCCCGTTGCAACTGCCAAAGAGGACAGGATTATTTGTCGACTGAGTAAGGCGAATCCTTTTTTCACCAGCAAGGACATTCACTCAGCTGTGTCGTGTCAATTAAACGCACAAATTACACCTAGGACCATCAGGAACAGATTGCTCGAAGTAGGTCTGCGGGGTGCATTGCACGCAAAAAGCCGCATGTATCCAAAAAAAAATTTAAAAAGTCGGTTGGAATTTGCCAGGGAGCATGCAGAAAAACCCCCGGATTTTGGAAAAAGATATTCTGGAGCGATGAATCCAAATTCAACATGTTTGGATCTGATGGTAAGAAGTATGTAAGGCGACCAGTAAACAAATAACTCGATCCCAAGTACACCATCAAAACGATCAAGCATGGTGGTGGTAACGTCATGGTTTGGGGAGCCTTCTCCTGGTACGGTGTTGGTCCTATTGTGCGCATCGATGGCCGAATGGATCAGCATATGTATAAACACATATTGGCAAATGTTATGGAGCCGTACGCTTTTGACCACTTGCCAGTTTCGTACATTTTTCAACAGGACAACGATCCTAAACACACTTCACGCCTAGTGAAGTGTTGGTTTGTAGAGGAAAAAATAAGCGTTCTGAGCTGGCCAGCGCAAAGTCCCGACCTCAATCCGATTGAGAACTTGTGGGCTGATGTTGAGAGAGGTTTGGGATCAAAAACATCGAAAAATTCTTCTGAACTGTTCAAAAACATCGAAGAAGCTTGGAGGAACATCCCTGTTAAACGATGTCAAGACTTGGTAGCTAGTATGTCAAGACGTTGTTCAGCTGTAATTGCTAATAAGGGATATTCAACAAAGTATTAGTTTATACTTATTGGAAAACGGAATCAGAAGTACAAAATTTAATTTCCTTTTAATTCTTTTTTAATTATTATTGTTTTTTTAATTTGCTGTTTCTAATTATAATTCCCCATTCAAATAAACTACGCTTAAGTTTTTTTCCGAATATGTTTATGTTTATGGTATAATTCTTTATTTTTTATTTTTAATGGTAAATAGAAGTATATTTCTGTTGCTTTTCGGTATTAAATTTTCTATTATTTATTTTTTTAAATAAAGGTAAGCAACTTTTCGTAATGAAAGTGTGTGTTTCTAATTATTTTTCCACCACTGTAGATGTAATACACTGTTTCAAGTGCAAAGGATTTAGTCACTAAGCGGCAGACTGCAAGAAAGAAATAATATGTTTAAAATGTCTTAAACATCATAAGAAAAGTAAGTGTAATGAAGAAGACGAGTAAATAAAAGACTTTGCTGCGGACTGGATGAAAATGATACGACACTGAGTAAAAATTGTCCCGTATATTAAAACAAATAGAAGTAAGAAAGAAATGAATTGGTTACTAGTAATCAAATTCATTAAAAGCTGTATACGCAAACATACAAAGACTGACAAATAATTTCGTGTAGTTAGAACTTTTAGCAAAAACTTACAAATATGAAATTATTATTCTGTTAGAAATGCATCTTACAGAAGACATAGAAGAAACAGCAATGCAAATCGATGGATACAATAATATATCATATTTATCTTCCTCAACAAGAACTGGCCGAACAACAATATACTATCGAAATAATTGGAATGTAACTAAAGTTACTACAAAATAAGTGGAACTAGAGGAGTGGATATTATCATTAAAGGTTAAGCAGAAGGAGTTCGAGATTATATTAGCTGTTATCTACAGATCACCCAGCTATTCGGAAAGAGCTTTTTGCAGTTGTTTTGAAGAATTGTAATTATAATAATAACATATTAATAGCAGGGGATTTTAATATAAATTGGCGCAAAAATGACACATAAAAAAGGAGATTGGACGCATTCTAAATGATAATTTCTTAACACAAACAAATCGAGGATCATTCGAGAATAACCAGCACAAAAAGAACTATATTCGACTATGTGATAACCAATACGCAGACCATGTTAGTACATACAAACAGAGACGAAAAGATATCAGACCATGAGAGTATTGGCGTTATAATAAACACTAAATTCAATAAAAATGTAGAGAAAGCCGAGAATGACAACTTCAAATATACAAAACAACCATTCACCCAAAAATTTAGGAGGAGAGATTTGACATATAATCTACAGAATAATATACATGATAAAGCTTATAACATTGACCAAATTTAAAGAAACACTACCGCTTAATTTACAAATAAAAGGAAAATTAACTTGAAGAATGATAAGTACACATCAATAGTTTAGTAGGGAGCTAGAAATGTTAAAGGACAAAAAAAAAATTAAACAATATAACATAGCAAGACTAGTTAACAAAACTCAAAGCTGTCCATAATATATTATCACAAGAAACCATTATAAGGTTAAAATTAAGAATGAAAAAATAGATATTTAAGTAATATAATATATAAGATAAGCCAAGCAGATGGACAAAGGCAAATGTGGCGGGAAATAAAAAGTCTTATGCTCAAGAAAAACAATAATAAAATTATGAGTATTATTTTTAATAATATAGTATATAATAATGAATTAGAACTTACTAATAAATTTAATAAATACTTCAAACATAAGAGAGAGAGATAGACATAATGGAGAAAATTGAACTACATAATTACAGGTATACCCCGCACAACGTTGTTTCGCTATAACGTCGGCAACGAATTGTTACCATACCTCACTCAACGTTGCGTTTCTTCGCTGTAACGTCGTTTCAGCCTTAACTTTGGTTGCCTCGCACGAGGTTGCTTCATTTAACGTCGTGTTTTCACGGAACGCATTAACAACGTTAAGGGGGTATACCTGTACATAGAACCTGTACATGACCATTTTTAAGTTTCGACAAATAACAATATAAGAATTAATACAAGTATGCAAATCCCTAAAAATATAAAACCGTTTTTGATTACCTCTAGAATCGTAGTTGACAATTGGACATATTGGGAAATACTGTGCTGTCTTTAGTAAACAGATCGCTTATGGTTGGAAAATTTCCAATCTCATGGATTCTATGATCACACCAGTAAAAATAAAATGTAAAGATTTCCGGCCAATAAATTCACTGAGAACTTTAGAAAAATTATCGTATATGTGGTAAAACAAAAGCTTATGGACTATTTAGAAACAAATAATATTCTATCAATATACCAATCAGGTTTCAGAAAGAATTATTCATTTGAAGATGGCGTCAACCAGGTAGTAAACGAATGGAAAAGTGAAGGAAGGCGAAAGAAAACACTGGCATTGTTCTTAGATTTCAAACGCGCATTTAAGGATTGCCTTAACCACGAAATACTCATAAAAAATAAACGTTCTACAAAACAATTGCCCCATTCAAAGCAATACTAGAATCCGTTTCAAATCACTATGTAATTGAAAACTTGCGCTGAGTATGGAAATTTGTGCTTTTATTTTCTCACTGGAAAGTTTTCCAAAAGGCTTTTTTACGAAAAGGCTGAACTTTCCTCGTTTCCTTCCAGATTTTATTACATCGTTTGGCGCATAATAATTTCCTTTCTTCTTCGCATTATTCTCTAGTTTCCACACAAAAACCCTGCATTAAATGCTCTGCGATATTTGTCATTTCTCTCCACAGAGCTTTCATTACTCTTCATAAAGTTCACATTGCCTGGTTTAATAAAAATAAATATAACAGCTTTTTAGATTCAAATCCACGCATTTTTTCTCCACTCTGTTTTCGCATTTGGCAACCAGAGTATATCCATTATAATGAGTAGGGACACTCTCTCTACATATGCATTTCCTACTACCACAAGACAAAAGATAAAAAAATTGTACAATAAGTGGAAGAAGATCAAAAGTATACACTTTAACCCGTATGCAACGACCCCTTGTGAAAAAAAGAGTACACAATACATTTTACCTGCACCACTACATGCGGCTTACTGTGTAAGACGAATGGTTAGGGATTTTTTCATAATGCTTTTTAAAGGCGGTGCGACTCCGATCATCGTTGTGTGTATCTCTACGTTATAGTCAGTGTGACCTGCTGCGCCTTATTGACAATTTTTCTATACCTTTTTTATGATTGGCTTTTCCGCTAATTAAAACTAAATATGAACCCTTTTACATCTAAAATATACAAGTGTTTACTATATCCTTTGACCTCCATAAAAATAATAAAACCAGATGTTCGGCCTTAAAACAATAAAAATAATTTGACTCAAAATTTCCTAGTTTTTTATGGCAATAGGTCACACTGATTTTTTTTTTGGAGGCTGTGGTTGGTATTGCTTTCTTTTTCTTGACAATGTATTTTTAAAGGCGGTGTGACTCCGACGCTTATCAGCTGCGCGTCATATCGCTATCTCTCTCTCCCTACAACGCTTCTTACATCCATCTTCTTCTCATATCTGTGTAATTTAGTGAGAAGGACAGAAAACGAAAACGGTCGTGAGTGTCCCTACTCATTATGGATATACTCTGTTGGCAACAAACATTTTCTTATCTTTTCTCTTCATTTCTCACCACATTGGGAAAAAAAATTAGTCTGCGCTGATAATCGGCGCAGTCAACACCGAAGGGTGGGTATGCTCGATTTTTCTATATTTTTGTGTGTACACAAGAAAATGACTGGAAAAGAGAAAAACTGCGCGAGAAGTTGCTTAGTAATTTAGAACGGACTCTAAGTACAAATTATGTTTTTTTCAGGAGAAAGCTTTAACGTTTTTTGGGTACATAGAACTTTTTTCATACATAATAGCTTTCCGAGCTGAATACATCAATCATTTTAATATATTTATAATTTTTGGTTTTGCATGAACAAAAAATTAGAAATAGAAGTAAATAACTCAAAACTATACTAAGTTGGCCTAGACCCATTTGCTGAAACGAAACATAAATATTTATGTTCAACTTTCAACATAAACTCTTGAGTGACACATAATGTTTTGCACCGAACTCAAACCTAAACATACATAAATGCCCTTAAGTCGCAGATTACTTATGTGCAGGAAGAAATGTCTCATAAAATATTTAAATCAGGCATTAGTGGTGGACGAATTCAGTAATAGTAATCTTTGTAGGTACGTTGTTTTAAAACTAATATAAAGTGATTCCAACAATATTAATATATACACTTTGACAGTATTAGGTATTTTGGTGCATTTCCGTGTTTAATTTCAAAAACGACTATTAGTGTATTCAGCTCCAGTCTTTGTTTTAGGTTCATCCATTTTAATGCGTCGAGCATTGACCGAATCGGCGTATAGCGGCTACATCTAAGAAGACTTTTCATTGCTTTGTGGTTTTACTTTACTGTTGTAGACTATTATAGCCGTCATTACATGTTCTAATATGTTTGAAAAAACCTATTTTTTTGCATATATAATCCAAATGTGCTTCAAAATTCATTTTGCTGTCAATAATTACTCCTAAATTTTTAATATTAATCACGTTCTCAATGCGTACTCCATTTATATCTACATTGGTGTCGTTATCAAAATGCATACCCATCATTTTTCTTTCTGGTTCATTTAGTTTTAATTTGGTTATTTTAAACCATGTTGTTATGTTTTTAATTTCGTCTGTTAGCTTTCTTTTAAATTCATCTGTGCAGTTTCCCTCGGGTCAAATTAATGTGTCATCTGCATACGTAGTGATCCCAGGCAAGACTACAATAAAAATTCAATAAACTATGCAGAAGGAAAAAAAATTGTCGGATTTGTCACTGGGTCCTTAAACTAAAAGAATAAAATAACGAAATAGAACATCGGCCGTCAAAGAAGATGCAACATGCGCATGCACTCAACAAGTATTTTGAAGACGATCGGGGTCGACATTAGTCCTTCGATTGTAATGCAGCGTTGATGACTGACACTTGGATGATGTGATAAAACCCGTTGCAGAATGCAGTTAAGAAGACAAACGTGTTCGAAAAGAATTTTGTCTACAAAATAGAAGATTCTTCAAATAGAAGGATGATCAACTGTGTTTAATGGTTCTTGAAAAAGTGAGATGTCGAGTGCTTGAATTCAATCATGACAATATTGGACATCCTGGTATTCACAAAACGCTGGCAAAGGTCAAAATTTCATTTTACGAGCGAACGGACAGGTGAAAAGGCTGAGCAGAGTGCTAGCACCGGTCATCGTAATGAATGATATCAATTGATCTTGAAGGGGTGGACTGGGACATTAACCAAGGTTAATTTCAATATGGAATCAACATGACGAATCACCGAACAACTGGTTCAACACCTTACCTAGTATGTACACATGTATGTATGTTTACTTTAAGTTCTGTTATACTATTGAAAATTAGTCTTTTTTCGCACCAGGAGTGCCAGATTTCCATTAAGTTTATCCTTTTTCTGAAAACCAATGAAACAAAAAATTCAAAAGCATGTAAATACACATACATACATATATTTTTTTTCTATGTCACATAACCTTTTAATACTCGCCGGTAACATACATAATCTACACATATGTAACAAGTACATAGTTCCACTTAAACCAAAATGATTCTCCTATGACCCTATTTTACCTTTCTATTTATTTTTTATTCGTTTCGAATTCTGTAAACAAACTCAAATTACAAGCATATGACTGGGAGTTCGACCTTAATGTTAGTCTTCACTTACATATTAGACTACATTTCTTCTCAGACTGACTGCTGTTTTTCCACTTTCTTGCTTTTGATTCAATCTGAGTGCATGCAAAACTATATGTATTTAGAAAGGACATTCGTTAACACTGACAATGGTGAATCGATATATACAACAGCCCATAGTAGAGTAGAGACTTATCTCACCGGCTTTGTAGCGTTTCTCTATTTTGTTTCCTTATTTAAAACATGTTTATCTTTTATTTAGCAACTCACCTTATTACCAGCCCTAGCTGTGCCGGTGCTTGGGCTTTGGCAGTGGACATAGTAATTCCATAATCCTGCAAGAGTTTGTCATTTTCCATTGGATCATTGTCATAATTAAACAACATTTGGTCTACCGAATTAATCTTTAAAATGCCTATAGTTAAGCAAAGTGGTAAAATGTTATTTAAATACATATCAAATAGTAAAACCTACCTTCGATCATCCTCTTTAGTTCGTTTACAGATGTATTTTCTTTAGCGTCAGTGAATATAGTAGTCTTATGTCTTCGAATCATAAGAAAGACATCCTAAAAACAAATTAAATCGAAATTGGGCCTTTGTTAATTTATCCTATTAAGCCTACGATCTTATTAATAAACGTGTTTAAGTTTTCGAAATCTCGACCCTTGATAGTTTTAACACGCGTTTATTAATTAGACAGTAAATACTTACCATATTTATCACTATGCTTAAATAAGTAGCGCACAATTAGTAAATATATTAGATGAAATATCATAGACCTTAGACGGACCGAATTAGACAGTCAACTTAGAGCCATAGACCAACTAATATGGACGGTCGTGTTCGGTCGATCTGCTCCCACAAGAATAACACTAACACCGGTTTTAAATATATTCTGACGTTTCCGGCAAAATCGAACCGGAGCTCACGCACACATTCTCAATCGGCGGTACAATTCATGGGCGCAGCCATTTTCCTGTACATTTTATTGTTGTTAATTGAATGACAGTCTGCTGAAAATGTGGTCTGAAAACAGAAAGAAAGAGATACCACGATTGTTTTTATAGTTGTGTCTTGTTCGCACGTTCGTTCACATGTATTCACAGCCAGGAAATTTAAACTCGCCGTACTTTACAAAATTTTCGGGTGGGGAACGTAAAAAAGACCGTCTATGTTTGTCTATGACACAAATAACCCAGATAATAAATAATCCACTTCGAAAATCCTCTCCTATGTGACAGATAAAGTGCACCCTGGTTTTATTGGTATTGCAAGCAAAAACACGCACACTTCAAAAACTAGGATTCCCGATATCTGTCACATGGGAGAGGAATTTTAAAGAGAGAAAAACGGAAATTTGAGAGAAATTAAGAATTTGTGGAGAGGATGCTATGTTTAAAAAACAACTACGGAAAATATTTTTCGTTTCGTGGTGAATCTGTTAAAAATATAAAACTTTAAATTTAACCTGTTTTTTCAAACGTTTATGCTAGTTTTCAAATTGGAAACTAAATAAAAACATATTTATGTATCACTATATAACCAAAATTAAATTAATTTCTTCCGTTTTGTACTTTGAATAAATATCAAGTACGTTTATCATATTTTTTAGGTCGAATAAAAAAAAGAACATGTTTGATTACAGGAAATGTGTATGTGATAGGTAAAACTTATCTTGTATATAAATTAGGATGTTAGAAAGCGGAGGTTGTGTGAGGTTTGAGATTTCTGGTTAAAAAAAAGTATACAAAAACTCACTAATTCGACTATAGCGAAACTCTTTTTATTCTTTTTCATGATATTCAGACCAATTGTGACAAAACTGTTCCCGTCATTTTTGCAATTTTCAAAAAGATATTTTAAACAAAAACAAACAACATTTAAAATCCTGACGGAATCGTCAATAACCCAAATTTTCAATCGTAGAATTGCAACCGTGAATTTTGCCTGTGTTTTTGGAGAGATAATAGCTAGTTCCTGTGACATCATGTGCGCAGAGAGATACTTATATTCCAAACAACTACACTAGCACATATTTAACCTTATAAAATGTATTAGCAATAAACTAAATCCAAACAGAAGAATTAGACTTATTTCTTCATTTAAGTACTATACAATTTCAAAACCAAGGCTTTGAACATGTTCGAATCAAACGATTCTATTGTTGACCACTAGTCGTCTGTAAAATGTATCATAAACTTACAATATCAATCTATGATCTGTTTTTAACTCTCTAAATAGATAATACGATTTTTTTATGAAAATAATCGAACTGAAGTTTATTTTAATTCTTTTGGTTTTTCGAGCATATATAATTCCAACGCAAACATACACTTGTACGTATATGTATATACTTTGAACAATAAACAAATTAATGGGAAAAAAAGCTAAAGCATACGATAAATAAAACTATTTCACAAGTAAATATATATCACAAGTAAAATAATCAAACAACAAATAATTATTACATAAATAAAATAAGAAAGAAATACGCATGCACTTGCAACAATTCTATAGTTCCATAATACAAATATTTTTATTTCTCGACACATTTATAAATTATTATACGAAAAATATTTTTTTAACATCATAAATTCACCACCGCACTTTCCAAACACAGCCCCCACGGCTCACCACCTTTGTTTAGTGTGGGCAAATAGGAAATTTACATCTCCAATTCCCTTTTTTTAGTGATAAAAATGGGCCAAAATTGTAATTATTTTCTTTTGCAGCAAATTGCCTTGCTAGAGAAATTAAATTTTAATCGGAAATGTATACAAATAAAAATAGATCTTCACCTCGTTAAGAGTTCCATCTTAACACGCCAGCTACATTATCCGTTTTTTGGACCTGTAGATGGGTTGATTAAACTTCAAATCTTTCATCACACGTATTCACCGATACGAAATAAAGAGAGGATATTCTTACGCTCAATTTTTGGTGTTTTAGGGAAGAGTGGGGGGAGTGGACTATCTATTATGGGTTATTTGTGTCATGGACGCAGTAATATAGAAGATCGACTTCCGTCGATATGACCGTTGGCACAAGTAACACAAATAGCACGAATGTGCCATTGGCTGCCCCAAGTGCAAAACTACCACCGATTTTGAATAATTTCTCACGTTTACGGCAAAATCAAATCGAAGCTCACGCACACATTTTCTAAGTGGGCGTGAGTTTTTATTTGGCAGCCTTTTTTGGAGTCGCCCTGTACATTTTATAGATGTTAATCGAATGACAGTCTGCTGGATTTGTACATGTCATCAACTGCCAGGCAGGCGCCGCTCAGTGTTGCCACAAGACTTTAGAAAAAAGTATCTCCGCAAACAGAAGAAAAGTATCAAAAGGTATCATAGTAGGAATTATGAGTAAAACTGCCATTATTATTATTTTGTTAATATTAAAGACATGAAGACAAGCGATAATGCTTAAAATAACATGAATATTCCCAATTCTTTTACAAAAAAATCTAAAATATCAAAAAATTACGAAATAATCACCCCTATCGTAGAATCCGTCGGGTTTGAGTTGCCCTTTACCTATTCGATTCACAGTTCAGTGAATATTGAAGTATTGCCTGGCATATTATAGTAATTTCTTGTTGAAATTAAAAAGTATCAAAATAGGTATTTTACAGAAACCGAGGTATCACGTCGAAATTAGGATTAAAAAGTATCACTTTTGATACTTTGGTATCATTGTGGCAACACTGGCGCCGGTTACGTGACCATAGATGACAATGACAGTCAGCTGAAAATGTGGTGTGCAAAAGGAAAAAAGAGACATCACGATTGTTTTTATAGTTACATCTTGTTCGCACGTTCGGTCACATGTATTCACAGATAGGAAAATTCAAATCGGCGTACTTTACAAAATTTTCGGCAGAGGAGGGAGAAGACGACCGTCTATATTAGTTTGTCTATGTACGTGACTTCGTCGCTCCGCTTAGAATGCCTCAAAAATTGTCAGCCAGGCGCCTGCCCGCAAATTTGGTGCTCTTCAAGTTCTAAGTTGGGTTTCTGAGTTGATATTTTTTGTTAAATTTATATCTCCATTTTTTATGAACCGATTTGAAAAAACCTTTTTTTGTAAAGTAGTTGCACATTTTGTAAATAAAATAAAAAAATTATGGAAGAAATTTTGATACTATTTCTTATGGCTCTCTTGCAACTTTGGGGGCGGGTTATGCCCAGATTTGAGCACCCAAATCTTTGCGATTAAAAAAAAAGTTATTTTTAAGAATTTTTCCTCAAAGTAAAATCTAGCTCACTTTTTAATTTCAATTTTAATTTATTATTAATATTTCTAGTGATACATCAAGGAAATAAAATCTTATATTTAAGTGTCTAGATTGTATTAACAAAGTTACTTAATAAAAACTGACGAAATGTAAGAAGATAACAAACGTTTTCAATAAAAGCTAGATCTAAATTTATAAGAAATTAGATATTAATAAGAAAAAAGAAGATACATAAATTAGTCTATAATGAATCTGGATATACGAGTAATATAAGAATAAGAGTGAAAATATCGAAATTAGGCTGATGAGCTTATTCTTTGCAATTCGGCTGGAAGTTTATTTCACTTCAAATTTCTGAGACAACAAATTATCGCCCTTCAATAGTGTATTGGGAATCAAGGCAAAATTAAACGTAGATCTCTACTGGATTATGCAAATCGCAGCATTTCGTTTCAGTACATAGGACAGTCATTAATTATGAACAATGGCATGCATGTTAAGAATTAACAGGTTGCGATAATCAAAGTAGTCATCAATGTATTGTTATGGTCGCCTCCACCCAGCCAGTGAAGTAATGTTTTCTCTTTATTTATTAGATTAAACTCAAATAAATAAAAAGGAAAAACAGAAAAATAAATAAACAGACAAACATTTATCGTCGTTTAACTTTTAAGTCAATGCGCAAACTGTCAAAAATGGGTTCGCCTAGAGTTCGGAACGTGCCCAATGAGCCTTTCAAAAACTTTTGACAAGTAGGGCAATAAACTAATTGGTTTAAAATCCGCTGGGCCATTAAGGCTAGCCTTTACAGGAAAGGAACTACTCTAAATACCTGCAGAATTATATATTTTTAGCATTAAATAATTTTTCACTTAAAACGAAAAGTTCAAATTCTAAGTGTAATCAATTTTCGGGAATATTTATAGATATTAAATCGATGACGAATTCGTCCTACCTTTCTTTTTTAAGCATATTTACTTGCTAAGTAAACACGACATTCCGGTTCGCAACCAGCAATATTTTCCCGAACTACTTGCGATGGCTGCAATTACGTTGAAGATGCCATATGCTTTAAGTTGTTGCTTTATATATGTTTAATTTATGTGCTAGGGGGTCATGATTGTGATTAGATCTGTGAACCGGAACTTTTCGTCAATTTCGTGATAACTACACAAAAATGTTTGTTGTTTGCAAAAATGTTCCTTCCGTTTCGAACAAGACCATCTAAACTAATCTTTTTCCTTTTTGAATGAAAATCGTAATCGTAACCATCAATAAATCATTTGTCTTAACCCTTGTTTCATTTTATTGAATTTATTTCCATTTCTTTTCTATCGATTTGATGTTTTCCGTCAAATGCTAATACAGAAATGAAACAATAAGCAGTAAAACTTGTTTGTGAAAAGCTTTGGTATGAAGTGATAAGTACATTTAAATGTATGTGTACAGGCATCATCATCAAGCATTGTGCGCTTTTGGGTATTTTAGATTTGGTAATTTTGTGCTTGGTGATAATAAATTTGTGTCTCTTTCAAAATATGGGGATTTTAGCACTTGATGATTTTAGCACTTGGGGATTTTACGTTTGTGTATTATGTATGTATCCCGTATTTTGATAGTTTAAGTTTTTTGGCAGAAATATTTCTCTTTGCTTCAACCATTCCTTTGTCCAAACTTTTTTTTGTTACTTTGTGGCCACAGCCATTCCTCAATCAAAATTATTATGTTAAGCAATTTTTTCTTCGCAGTCATTATTATTTAAACAATTTGATTTTTTCGCTTTCAAGAATCAACTAAGAATAATCATGATGATGAGAGTATAACTTGAAAAATGATGAGTATAAGGAAAAATGAAGTTCGAGCAAATTGGTCGAACTGTCTGCGGGGTTTACTCCAACCAAGTTGACTCGCACCATGCTTGAGTGTCTACGGCTCTACGGTGGACACAGTGCTACTACTAGACTATAAGCCAAACTCCGAAGCAAATACTACTGGAAAAATCTAACACAAGATGCAAAAACTATGTCCGGAAATATGCAAAGTGCAAAAAAAAAAAAAAACTTAAAAAACAATTAAGAAAAACTAACAATTACCCCAACTCCACAAAGACTTTTTCATATTGTTTCAATAGACACAATAGGTCCATTGCCAAAGTCAGTTAAAGGTTATGAATTGGACTACTGCGCAAGGGGTTCCGAGTTCGAATCCAGGAAAATACCACCAACGTTTTTTTCACGGCCCCACCTCTTGCGAGCGTCTGACAAACATCTAAGAGTATTTACCGTCATGAGTAAGCTTCTCAAAAAACCCCTGCCCTTCGGATACGTCATAAAACTGTAGGTCCCTTCTGTACGTACAGAAATGTATACCGCGCACAATACGTACAGCTGTGAGAAGCTAGGCCTTGGCCCTCTATGGGCTGCTCACGGCCTAATATTTATTTATTTATTTTACTTGAAGGGTGACCATCACTATCACGAGGAATCTGCAAACGTTTGTCAATAGATGTCTACGCTACATCTTAAGGATATTTTTCCCAGACCGTATCTATAATGAACAGCTTTATGAGTAAATGAGCCATGAACCTATGGACACAACCATACGACGACGAAAGTTACAGTGGATTGGTCACACTCTCCAAAAGGGTGACAGGTCCATAGCTAACCAAGCGATGCAAAGGAACCTGCTTACCATCCTGGGTCAGGATACGCGGCGGTCCAAAGAGTACGTGACGCAGAACAGTTGGTGATGGGGATAATCAATTTAAAAAAAGATCACGAAACCGATAGAAAAGAATTGCAGCCAACTTGCTACACTGATTGTTGAATGTATTTGTATTTGTATTTTTTGTATTTATTTGTATTTATTTCTTTGAAAATCGTTACAATTTTATTCATACCTACGAAGCCACAAGGCTTATCTGCAGGAGGTTGTATTATTATCATCAAAAATCACCATGTCAAATTATCGGATGACTCCATGATGTACACATCATTTACAACCCCTTTGGGCCAATATGAATATACGAGGATGCCGGATCTTTGGCAGTTTAGTCGTAGCAGGTAATATTATAACTTACCTAGACGATATCCTTATCGCAACACAATCCATCGAAGAACACTTGAATGTTCTAAAGAAAGTCATAGATATAGTCGTAGAGAATAGGGTACTTCTTCGATTCGACAAGTGTATGTTTTTGCAAACAGAAATTATTTACTTGGGTTATAAAATTACTGAACATGGTATAAGATAAGTAATCTTAATTCCATAAAAAGCTTCCCAGTGCCATAAATTTGTCTATGCCCAGTGCCTTCCTCTATCAGGGATGTGCAAAGTTTTCGCGGACTTTGTTCATAATTCATAAAAAATTCTGCTAACCTTGCGAAACCGCTCTACGACCTACTTTAAAGAAATGTTCCATTTGTATTCGGTCCTAAGGAGATGAAGACTTTTGAATTGCTCAAAAATAAGCTGGTGGCATCTCCAGTTTTGGCTATATATAGTCCTCACAGTGTCACGGAACTACATTGCGATGCAAGCAGTATGGGATTCAGGGCGATGTTAATGCAAAGATAGGCGGATGGAAAATTCCATCCGGTTTTTTATTTCTCGAAACGAGCTACAGAGTCAGAAGGTAAATACCACAGTTATGAACTGGAAACCTTATCGATAATTTATGCTCTGAGAAGGTTTAAAATTTACCTAATCGGGATATCCTTCAAAATCATAACTGTTTGCCAAGCGTTGGCTCAGACTTTAAGGAAGAAGTCCTTAAACCCCCGCATTTCAAGGTGGGCCTTAGAACTTCAATCGTTTGATTATGTCGTGGAGCACACAAAAGGCGATAGGATGACACATGTCGACACCCTAAGCCGATCCTTTAACATTCTTTATGTGGATGATGAGTCCTTTGAATTTATACTTGCGGCTGCACAAAAGCAAGACCAAAATCATCTCAATTGCTTCCGATTTAGAGAAAGCTGAAAGCTTCTTTTTTGAAATGATCGATGGTCTTATAAATTGCTTCTAAGAAGTATTGCTTAATTTTTTTTCTCAGATTAATTTGATTAAAATTTCGCAAATTACTAGGAAGTTTATTTAGGATGTTTGGTATGGTGTACATCAGCTGACGCTTGTCATATAGGTTGTTGAAGGATGGAAGATGGTACTCTGCTGTCATCATAATATTCCAGCGCCACTGTCATATTATATATACCTTTCACTGAGAGAACTCTCACACTCTCATCTACGCTGTTTCTTGTATTCAGTAATTTGATCGCCCTGTTTTGGATGCTTTGAAGTTTCGCGATGTGTATATCTGCTGCACCTCCCCACGCAAGTATGCCGTATCTTGGCCTTGATTCGACAAGAGCGTGATACACTTGTTTTTGCACGCAGTTTGTAGCCTTATACTTCAGGCATGCAAAAAGTCTCCTCGAGCGTTAGGCCACACGCACACCATTCTACGTGTTGGTGTATTCAGCCACGGGCTTAATTACGACTCTTTGAGCACCATGCCGCTAGCCCCAGCTGAAGCTACGGTTTAACTCATCTTGGTGTTTCACAGTGTCGGCTTAAGAGGTAAACCCTGCTCAAGTATTGATAAAACTTAAGCTGCCGATTTTGTTGGCTTAAATACGTATTTATATAGACACGTAAAAATGTTCTCTGACAATACCTGTTGCTTGACAGCAGCTAAATGTCAGCGATATTTTTTTTATTTATTCATAATTTGGATGATATTGTTCTCTTTGAATTATATTTCATTATGGAAATACATTCAGACCAAAAAGATAGTAGTGATTCTGAATATGGTAATTTTGTGGTTCACGTTACAAGGGGAAAAAATAGTCGTTATCGAGTTAACCACTTTCATAGGTGGGATGAAGTTGATTTCTTCACAAGATTTCGGATGTCGAAGCATTCCGCGTATTGTGTCTTGGAGCAAATAGTCTCTAACATTGAGCATTTGACAACATGGTTTACCGCCTGTGGCATACAATGCTCGCTTTTCCTAAGCATACTTTTTTTTACGTCTTTTTATATTATCTCGAAATATATCTCCGCAGCCGGCATTGAATTCAATTTCAATATTTTTTAATTTTTCCACGCCATTTTTCTATTTAACATCTCCGAATTCGCAGTAGTTAATTACCCCCAAACCAGTGTTACCTCTGAAAAATACCGGGAAGGGTCGTAAAAAGGGTCGCTGCCGAAGGAAAAGGGTCCGATATAAAATCGAAGAACCAAATTTGGTGAAACAAGTAATGTTTTCCTTATTTTCATGTAATTCATTTGTTAATAACAAAGTTAAGCTTATACAGGGTGTCCCAGTTAATCAGTATAATCCTTTAAGGGAGTCTACTGATGTTCCGCCGAACAAAAAATTGTATGGCAGGGGGGGTCTATTCTCACCACATTTCAAGTTATAGCCCACCAAAGTGGGTGACCTGTAATTTGAAGGTGTAGCCACTTTAAACGCTGTTCCGCCGAACAAAAAATTGTAAGGCAGGGGGGGTCTATTCTCACCACATTTCAAGTTATAGCCCAACAAAGTGGGTGATCTCTAATTTGGAGGTAATAAATAAGACACAGCATGTGTACGATTTCCTAGGTAACTTCTCATTAATTTTAATGCGTTTGCATCAAAGTTAAAATGTTTTTGGAATTTGAGTATAAGAATTTCATGCAGAACTGTATCAAATGCTTTCGAAAAGTCGAGCAAAACTAGGGACGTAAGGTGATCCCGTTCCATCGTTGAACGAAACTCTTCAACTAGATTCAGCAGGGCAGTGATGCAGCTATGTTGTTGTTTGAAGCCGGATTGAAAAGGTGCTATAAGATTATGGTGGTTCAGGTATGAGTGTATTTGCTTTCTTAACAGCTTCTCGAACACCTTAGATATGAATTGGAGTATGGAAATGGAACATTCTTGAGCTGAACCGTTTTCCCACGACGAATCCGCATCCTAACATGCAACAGCTGTAATAAATGTCGAAGCTACGTCTTTTCTGCATATCTGATTATATCCATTGTATCTCCTGGATTGTCGTAATATCTGGCTTGTACTGCGAGAGGATAGATTCAAGTTTTTGTCAAATCATTGTCCGTGGACCTTCCGGGTCTATTTGGCAAATGAGGGGGATTGTTGCTCGTATCCGAGGCTTGTGTCTCTCTCATAACTAGGAGTTTTTTACGTGGTAAGGCAGTTACCCTGACGGCACAAGTCCAACCTGGAGGGCCAGTTCCATGGGTTTTAGCCCCTAGAACCCAGGGCCGGTCTGAAGGGCCGACATCAGTAACTCACTTCGGGGGTACGAGTGCTGCCATTGACCCATTAAGGGTTCATCCGCCACCGTCTACATTCCATAACTCTGATAAAGTCATGGAAATCCTTACCTTACCACCCTCTTTATATATTTTAGTATTACGAATTGTTCCACCCTTTGACGGCGTTTCTACTAAACCAACTTTAATAAATTATATACTGTTGGGAAGCTTTTTCTACACGTTCAGCGCAAAGCGCCACTGAAGATATTGCCTCAAATTCGTCGTGTTTGCGAAATATTTCATTTGCTTTTTGCAGATATTGCAAATAACAGTTTTCCCATCTTCGTTATTTTTGTAAAATTTTCAAAAAACCGAGGTTTTTCCATCAGGTTTCATTTTAAGTAACAGCCGATTGCAGAAAATATCCAATATAAGTCACAGTAAACTAATGATTTGAAATAAAATAATTTACCTACCTTTCTAAAAAAAAATTATATATTATTCGTACCTTCTTCTTCTGCAATCAGCAATCATGAAATCGAAGAACCAAATTTGGTGAATCAAGTAATGTTTTCCTTATTTTCTTGTAATTAATTTGTTAATAACAAAGTTAAGCTTATATATTAATAAAAAATAACTAAATCAGTTCCTTTTGGTAAAAAGTAATTATAAAAATAAAAAAAGAACAAGAAAAATAAAGTTGTGATTCCAATTCAATCAAAATCGGTTATAACGACCTTCAAGGGAGGACCGAAATATTTGGTTGTTATAACCGATGTCTTTATAAGGAATTTTGACTGTATTTACATTTAATTCTTTGTAATCGAGTCCCTGACCATCTGTATTAAACTTGGATAGTAAGACACTCTTCTAATGCCTTAGGTTCCAAAACAAGTAATTCCGATAGAACAATGCACAATGTAATGCACAGAACATCAAAGAATAGGAATAAAGGGATATCGTCCTAAATATGAGATATATGAATATCAATGAAGTAGGTAGGTATACGAAACGATAAACACTCACTACATAAATGTTCATGGGGTGAGTAAATGTACATTATTGACACAAATACATGGTTAAAATAAAAATTAATGTGTAAATTCTGTAAAAATTAGTAAAAATGGTCCAAAAAGGGTCATATATTTCAAAAAGGGTCAAAAATCGATGATTTTCGAAAAGGGGGGTCCAAGGGTCTGTGTCATCAAAAAAGGGTCGATTTGACCCTAAAGGGGCCGAAAGGTAACGCTGCCCCAAACTATTCACAATCACTTTGTTACGTTAATAATTAATTAAACTTTATTAACACAAGAACTTCAATTTACAAGAAATAAAACGACTTTAAGGAAATTCAGTTACAGAACTTAGGTTGGATAAAAAAAATATATAAGTAGGTTGACCCGCTGCTGCCATCCTCGACCACGTCGTCAGAAGAAGAGAAAACTAGAAAAAAACTATCGCTAAGTTGACAGCTCGGTCCTGTGTGTAAGCCTTTTCTGGGTGCAGTTATGTTGTAGGTATGTGCAAAATAATTTCATTCGTTACAGGGCTCCCCCTTAATGAAAGCAAGACGCGATGGCGGCTTGATTATCCGGCCCGACCTTGTGCGGACTGTGGTCTTAACAGGTGATGAACTGGCGATCGTCCCAGGTTGTAGAGGACGTTGGACATGATCATTTCGCAAGTAAACGTGTGATGCCGTGCTTAAGTCTTTGGGGATAAATACTGGCTTGGAATAGTGGTTTGAGAATGCTGGCGACGTTCGTTGTAGGACCTCCCTCGGTTCTTGCACGAAACTGACAAGTTCCCTTGGTGTGTCGCTTGCTTCGAAGAAATCCCCTGGAAGACGTATCTATGTGCCGTAAATGAGCTGCGCGGGCGCGGTGCCTGACTCATTAACCATTGAACGTAATCCTATGAGAACATTTTATGCAAGTACTAATTGGGTTTACTACTTTGCAGCGAAGGTCTTCGTCGCTAGGATCTTCTATAATCTAGTCAAATTTTGGTCCTAGAGGCCGCTAGATTCTCTAGGACGAAATCTGTCATCCCGGTGCAAAAGTATTCTAGCAGCTAGATTAGCGAGGTGTTGGGAACTCACCCATTTTGCTTCACTTTCTGAGCTCAGCATTCTCATATCTGGATGTGCAATAATCGACAACCACGGTGGTTGCAGACATGTTCGTCTCGTTCAGTGTGTGTTGGCCGTTTGCAACCTCATGTACTTATTGTCGACAACCAGTCATGGAGCGCATCGAGACAAGGACAGGTTTTTTGTCTGGCTTCTTTGGTGTGAGGTCGGTCATAAGAGTCAATGAATTGTTGTTCGATAAGACAAGAAAAGACGTATTGTCTGATCCGGTGCGTTTTCAGCCATAGTTGGACTACATCATTAGTGTGACCGCTTGCTACAGAATTTAGCACACAAAAATGTTTAAGAATAAAACTTAAAATCGTCCAATATAATATATAGAGATGTCATAGCACAGATAAAGAGGTCAATTGTATATTCTAGAATGCAAAATTGCATATCTTATAATTTTGAAATCCATGGTTCAGTGGTGCTTTGCGCTGAACGTGTAGAAATAGCTTTCCAACGGTATATAATTTATTAAAATTGGTTAAGTAGAAAAGCCGTCGAAGGGGGGAATAATTCGTATTTACGTATTACTAAAATATATAAAGAGGGCGGGTTAATAAGTCCATGAAAATTAACACAAAGTGTGTCATCACCTTAAATGTATTTTTTTTTGTCAAGAATCATCTTTCAAAAAACGCACCCAAATTTTCAGACACATATGTCAAATAGTTTTGTTGTGACAGCCATTTTATATAGACGCCTACGAGCATTTTCGCCGCAGCCGCAATGGCAAAATTGCTTGAGTAAGAATACGAACTCCTCCCTCATCCAGCATATCATCCAGACTTAGCCACTTGCGACTATTTATTGTTTCCAAACATGAAGAAATAACTCGGATGCAAGAGAATTGGGTCGTATTCAGAGGTCATCGCTGAAAAGAAAAGCATTAGTTTGAGGGGCTCGAGAAATCGTATTATTTGGAGGGCATAAAAAATTGCAGAATCGTTGGATGAAGTGTATCGAGCTAAAAAAAGATTATGTTAAAAAATAAATTATTTTTTTGCCCGAATGGGTGTTCTTTATTTCATTTTTCAGGGTCTTATTGACCCACCCTTATATATAATGTTCATAATAATAATAATTATGTATATTGTACACCATCACGTGGTGCCCTCTGGGTAGCTACATGGTAGTGAACTAACCGTCTACGCTGAACACTTGGACCTGCGCGAGCACATCTGGGTGAACTTCAGCACTCATGTAGGACCGGACGAGGCATCTCTTTTTGACTTGAACAAGTAATGCGTCTCAGAAGTCTAACAAGAGCCCTCAGAAGGAGGATAGAAGGCGGATGAATTCTCTAGATGGAATCAACGGCGGAATCCATGTATGGTTTGGCGAACACCTTAAATGAGCTACTTCGACATATTTAAAGCTCAGGTATGTAAGGATTTCCATGACTTTATCAGAGTTATGGAATAAAGATGGTGGCGGATGAACCCTAAATGGGTGAACGGCAGCGCTCGTACCCCCGAAGTGAGTTACTGATGTCGGCCCTTCAGAAGGGGCTAAAACCCATGGAACTGGCCCTCCAGGTTGGAGTTGTGCCGTCAGGGTAACTGCCTTACCACGTAAAAAACTCCCAGTTATGAGAGAGACACAAGCATCGGATACGAGCAACAACCCCCCTCATTTGGCAAATCGACCCGGAACGTCCACGGACTATGATCTACGCTCCTGGAATGTACAAACTCTGTACACTCCGGGTGCAGCTCAAAAACTTAAATCTGTCCTCTCGCAGTACAAGCCAGATATTACGGTGATTCAGGAAGTACGATATGGTTATAATCAGGTATGCAGAAAAGACGTAGCTTCGACATTTATTATAGCTGTTACATGTTAGGATGCGGATTCATCGTGAGATATCTGTTCCGATCAAGAGTTATTGATTTAAAGCAGATAAGTGATCGCCTGGCTGTAATCCGCATCAGGGCCACATTTTAAAATTTCAGCCTAATATGTGCACACGCCCCTATCGAAGAAGCTGAAGACCCTGCCAAGGAGGAGTTTTATGCTCTCCCGCCGGAGCCTCTCTGGAGTACGATGCAAAAATCGCATCCAACATCTTATTTGCGTGTCCAACGAGAAGAAGCTGTGAACCGTCAAGGAAAACAAGCTTACCAAGTATGGGTGGAGGAACGCATGCCCGACGACTGGAGTATCAGCTCTATGTGCCTCGTATTCAAAAAGGCGATCCTATGCCTTGTAAGAACTACCGAGTCATGTCCCTGTTTAATGTCGTAAATAAGATCCTATCCAACGTATTGTGTGAACATCTAAAAACTTTCTGCAACACACTAATCGGCGCGTACCAGTCTGGCCTCCGGCCCGGCAGATCGACAATAGACCAAATTTTTACACTCAGACAAATCCTGGAAAAGATCAATGAATTTCAAGTCGAAACCCACCACATTTTCATCTACTTTAAAGCCGCCTATGACAGCATGCATCGTCTTGAGCTCTACCAGGCAATTCGGGATACCGGAAAAAACTTATACAGATGTGTCGCGTAACGCTGGAAAACACGCGATGATCTGTGGAACTCTTCGAAGCTCTTCCAAAAGTGTACTGGGTTCAGGCCAGGAGATGCGCTGTCAAGTGAACTCTTCTATATCGTGTGTTTTTTTACTGTGAAAATTGAATGGACTTGGTCGGGAATTGATCACCAAACCTCTCATTCAATGACCGAATACAATACCACTACACCGTGGCCAGCCACGGTGTGCGCAGGGCAGGCGTCAACGCGGAAGGCACTATCTTTCACAAATCCGTCCAACTGCTGGGATACGCAGACGATATTGACATCATCGAAAGAGCAGGCGAAACGAGTTGGTCTTGAAGTGAACGACGACAAGTCGAAGTACATGTTATAAACAAGCAAAAATTTATCTGTCCAAAACATTGGGCAGAACGTCACTGTTCATAACTATAATTTCGTGGTAGTTAAGGAGTTCACCTACCTCGGAACAAATACTTATTCTACAAATGCCACCCTTGTAGAGATCCGACGAAGAATAAACCTAGCAAACCGTTGCTACTTCGGTTTTGAAAAAAAAAACTCGGTTCAAAACTCCTTACTCGACGGACCAAATTAATGCTGGACGATATGTAAGAACTGAGCAAATATTGTGCACTCTCGAGAGTGCTTCGTCGGATATTAGGTCCCTTATGCGAGGAGGGCGAATGGAGGAGAAGATACAACCGCGAACTCTATGAGATGTTTAAGGATGGGGATGTAGTCCAAAATGCCAAGATACGCAGACTACATTAGCTTGGCCACATCCAGCAAATGGACAACAGCCAAGAGGATCTTCGAACGCCAGCCCCCAAGTTCGAGACAGAGAAAAAGACCAAACCTCTGGTACAAAGACCAAGATGTCGCGGATGCCAGAAAACTTGGTCTTCACAACTGGAAGCAGCGTGCCCAAGACCACAGAAAAAGGAAGGACATGATGTCTCAGGCAGGGTCTCTACAAGGGTCGGGAGCCCTTTAACTAAATAAGAATAATAATAATCCCAGCAATATAAATATAATTATTTATTTTAAATCAATGTGTTTGACATAGATGCTTAATTTTCTTACTTTCATATTGAATAAAACTAGCAATATGGTATGTTTGATTGCTTTAATCAGTCTAAACAAAAAAGGAGGACATTTTTCCTCAAAATTGGACGGGAGGACAAAGCGATGATAAGGAGGATGGTTGGGACTACTGTCCCTTTGAAATCATTTTCGGTATGGTTCCAGATACATTTAAATTTGTTAATACAACATAGATGCATGTGATAAGAAATTTAAATATCGTCTTCAATTTGCTAACCATAGAGCAAAAGAATGAGTTGAAAATTGGTTGTTAGGATATAATTCATATTTGTCCATTGAGCACAAAATTCTATTATATAATCAGATACTAAAACCTGTTTAGACATATGGTATCCAATTATGGGGTTGCACAAAGAAAACAAATGTGCAAATGTTGCAAACTTTTCAAAATAAGATCCTTCGAAGAATAGTGAATGACCCATGGTACATTAAAAATAGTGACTTGCGTCATAGCAGATACAATTAAAAAGTACGCAATGCGTCACAACGAGCGTTTGCAGATGCATATTAATCTTAAAATAGACAATGTCTTAAATATACGAAATAATATTCGTAGTTTAAGAAGAACAGAACCCCATGAACTTTTTTTTTACAATTACGAGTGCCCGTATTTGAATTATAGTACAGTTACGTTATTAATTCGAGTTTATTGATTTCATTTTAGGATACAATAAGAAATATTAGATACTTAATTAAAATAGCTTAATATAACAAATTAACTAAAAGAACGGGGCAAGCAGATATCTCTGATGGCTATACTTTCGTTGATGTACGTCGAGCGTTTTCGACGCGAACGCAATATGCAACTCTTGCCCCTTTTATCTAAATGCGCAATTACTTCTCCTATTCCATAGGAAGACGCATCAGTGGCTAAAAACATGGACGATAATGAACGAGGCCAGTGGCATCAGCCAGCTGTTGCTTTATATTTTCGAATGCCCTTGCTTGGCAAGAACCCCATTTAAAACGTATATTTTTCTTTCGCAGTTAATAAAGTGGTGCTGCCACTTCCGAAAAGTTCCGAATAAACTTTCCATAATAGTTGGCTTTTCCTAGGACGTGTGTAGTTCTTTAAGGTCCGTAGGATGTCGCATGTTTTTGATGGCTAATGTTCCTGATTGTAATGGGCGAATTCACTTTGTTGTTAGTATTTGGCTTAAATACTCCACCTCGGCTAGGAAGAATACACACTTTTCACGATTTATTCGTAGCCCATTTTCAGATAGTCTCTTAAAAACTGCCTCAAGATTTTCTAAACGGTCATTATCATCCTTTCCAGACACCAATATATCATCCAAATATATAGCGCAGTTAAGGCCTGACAATACCTGTTCTAGCGTCTCTTGGCAGATAGCTGCAGCACTAGCCACTACGAATGGAAGTCTTTGGTACATACAGAGCCCGAGGGGTGTATTTACTACGGCCAGACATTTTGACTCATCATCTAATTCTATTTGCATGCAAGCATCTGCAAGATCGATTTTTGAAAATAGTTGTCCACCTGGTAGTTTATGAAATAGTTCCTCTGGTCTAGGAATAGGATACTAATCTATTTCTAGATAAAGATTAATGGTAACCTTAAAGTCACCTCATATGCGAAGACCATTTTTACGTTTAGAGACGCGAACAATTGGTGCAGCCCATTCGCTGAATCTGATCGATTTCCAGAATCCAGCCCTTTCTAGCCGCTTAGCTTCTTCTTTAAATGCATCCAATATTTCGATTTCAATTTTCAATTTATTTCAAATAATCTTACACGTGGATACAATAATCCATAATTGTGTAGAGTTAAACAGTGGTAGTTAAGAAAAAAATGTATAAGATAAATATTAAGCTAAGTATGCATATATATTTCATTTAATTTGACGAATTTAAAATAAAATAAAATAGTTAGCTTGCTCACTTATTAAACGATGAAATAAACCATTGATACTCATATGTTCAAATGCTGCCTGGGTCCTCTCTTGAAGTCAACCATTCCCTGACAGCTCCTCAAATCGGCTGGAAGTGAATACTTAGAATACTGAAAAGTTGGCAAAATAAAGACTTCTTTCGGATGATGCAAATTGTATTCGATGGTTAAGGTACTCTGACAATTTATTCTCTGTGAGTTTGAAGAGAAAGACTAAGACATTGAAATCAGTGTTACCTCTGAAAAATACCGGGAAGGGTCGTAAAAAGGGTCGCTGCCGAAGGAAAAGGGTCCGATATAAAATCGAAGAACCAAATTTGGTGAAACAAGTAATGTTTTCCTTATTTTCATGTAATTCATTTGTTAATAACAAAGTTAAGCTTATACAGGGTGTCCCAGTTAATCAGTATAATCCTTTAAGGGAGTCTACTGATGTTCCGCCGAACAAAAAATTGTATGGCAGGGGGGGTCTATTCTCACCACATTTCAAGTTATAGCCCACCAAAGTGGGTGACCTGTAATTTGAAGGTGTAGCCACTTTAAACGCTGTTCCGCCGAACAAAAAATTGTAAGGCAGGGGGGGTCTATTCTCACCACATTTCAAGTTATAGCCCAACAAAGTGGGTGATCTCTAATTTGGAGGTAATAAATAAGACACAGCATGTGTACGATTTCCTAGGTAACTTCTCATTAATTTTAATGCGTTTGCATCAAAGTTAAAATGTTTTTGGAATTTGAGTATAAGAATTTCATGCAGAACTGTATCAAATGCTTTCGAAAAGTCGAGCAAAACTAGGGACGTAAGGTGATCCCGTTCCATCGTTGAACGAAACTCTTCAACTAGATTCAGCAGGGCAGTGATGCAGCTATGTTGTTGTTTGAAGCCGGATTGAAAAGGTGCTATAAGATTATGGTGGTTCAGGTATGAGTGTATTTGCTTTCTTAACAGCTTCTCGAACACCTTAGATATGAATTGGAGTATGGAAATGGAACATTCTTGAGCTGAACCGTTTTCCCACGACGAATCCGCATCCTAACATGCAACAGCTGTAATAAATGTCGAAGCTACGTCTTTTCTGCATATCTGATTATATCCATTGTATCTCCTGGATTGTCGTAATATCTGGCTTGTACTGCGAGAGGATAGATTCAAGTTTTTGTCAAATCATTGTCCGTGGACCTTCCGGGTCTATTTGGCAAATGAGGGGGATTGTTGCTCGTATCCGAGGCTTGTGTCTCTCTCATAACTAGGAGTTTTTTACGTGGTAAGGCAGTTACCCTGACGGCACAAGTCCAACCTGGAGGGCCAGTTCCATGGGTTTTAGCCCCTAGAACCCAGGGCCGGTCTGAAGGGCCGACATCAGTAACTCACTTCGGGGGTACGAGTGCTGCCATTGACCCATTAAGGGTTCATCCGCCACCGTCTACATTCCATAACTCTGATAAAGTCATGGAAATCCTTACCTTACCACCCTCTTTATATATTTTAGTATTACGAATTGTTCCACCCTTTGACGGCGTTTCTACTAAACCAACTTTAATAAATTATATACTGTTGGGAAGCTTTTTCTACACGTTCAGCGCAAAGCGCCACTGAAGATATTGCCTCAAATTCGTCGTGTTTGCGAAATATTTCATTTGCTTTTTGCAGATATTGCAAATAACAGTTTTCCCATCTTCGTTATTTTTGTAAAATTTTCAAAAAACCGAGGTTTTTCCATCAGGTTTCATTTTAAGTAACAGCCGATTGCAGAAAATATCCAATATAAGTCACAGTAAACTAATGATTTGAAATAAAATAATTTACCTACCTTTCTAAAAAAAAATTATATATTATTCGTACCTTCTTCTTCTGCAATCAGCAATCATGAAATCGAAGAACCAAATTTGGTGAATCAAGTAATGTTTTCCTTATTTTCTTGTAATTAATTTGTTAATAACAAAGTTAAGCTTATATATTAATAAAAAATAACTAAATCAGTTCCTTTTGGTAAAAAGTAATTATAAAAATAAAAAAAGAACAAGAAAAATAAAGTTGTGATTCCAATTCAATCAAAATCGGTTATAACGACCTTCAAGGGAGGACCGAAATATTTGGTTGTTATAACCGATGTCTTTATAAGGAATTTTGACTGTATTTACATTTAATTCTTTGTAATCGAGTCCCTGACCATCTGTATTAAACTTGGATAGTAAGACACTCTTCTAATGCCTTAGGTTCCAAAACAAGTAATTCCGATAGAACAATGCACAATGTAATGCACAGAACATCAAAGAATAGGAATAAAGGGATATCGTCCTAAATATGAGATATATGAATATCAATGAAGTAGGTAGGTATACGAAACGATAAACACTCACTACATAAATGTTCATGGGGTGAGTAAATGTACATTATTGACACAAATACATGGTTAAAATAAAAATTAATGTGTAAATTCTGTAAAAATTAGTAAAAATGGTCCAAAAAGGGTCATATATTTCAAAAAGGGTCAAAAATCGATGATTTTCGAAAAGGGGGGTCCAAGGGTCTGTGTCATCAAAAAAGGGTCGATTTGACCCTAAAGGGGCCGAAAGGTAACGCTGATCTCGAGATCTTGTCTGAATCGATTACACACCACTAGAGTCTATCTACTTACAGTGAGTAGGAACACTCTCAGCATACAAAAAAAAACCCACAATAAACGAAAAGAGGTAAAAAGTATTGATTTCAACCTTTATGTGCGATCTCTTATAATAAAAAGAGAACACAAAATAATTTGCCAGCACGATTATATGACTCTTTGCGTAAGATCCATAAATGAGATTTTCCCATAATGCTTTTTTAAATGCGTTCTGCAGTTACTGGGAGGTTGGTAGTATTTATCCTCTACTGGTAGGAGTTGAAGTACCAGGGTTGACTAGCTTTGATATTAGCTTTGATATTATTTTATTGAAATCGAATAAAAACTGTTTTTTAAGAAGACCGCCCCTAAAAAGTGGGCGTGGCCATATACAATGTACAGACGATTTGTAGATTAAGCAAATATCTATATATTTGTTTAAGTAAGTTTTTTCGAATTTCATATCAAATAAATGAAAAGAGTATTTGTTTTCCAAAAGTGGGCGTGTCAGTGCGCGGATTTTAACATTTTTACACTTGTATTGCTTACTTTTGCAAGAACCTCGTATACAAAATTTCATCAACCTATCCCAAAATTTAAGGCCCAAAAACTGGTGATACACGGACGGACATGGCTCAATCGACTCGGCTAGTGTTGCAGATCATTTATACATATATATACTTTATGTGGTCTATCTTTAATATTTCTCTATGTTACAAACTATGTATGTATTAAACTTAATATAACCTTAGGCTAGGGTATAATAAGTTAAGAGTAGTAGAAATAAGTTGCTACGTAGTAGATGCATAAAAATAAATAAATTAAGTAGATGTACTACATATGTATGTGGTAAATTCTCATCTCTGTGCACATCTGCTTATGGCGCAACACGATAGGACAAAAAGACAATAATAGATAAGAAAACGTGTCTGGTTGTCGATAGGTGTATGGTTGTTTTTCAAAGACAAAAATTGGTTGCTGTAGTTTTCCTAGTTTTGCACTAGTTTTGATTTATTTGTGAGTTTTCATTCATAATGAAACTTGACGCAGAGAGGTTAATATATTTAATCGAGGCAAGAGGCCAAATATATGATTCCAAAGATACATTTCATTCAAATAAAGTTATTATCGACAGTAGCAAAGTCGGTTTTGTTTCATCTCAACGAGACAGAAAAATGAGATCAGATTTTTTGTTGCATTGTGTCTCGGTTGGTGTGTGTTGGAATAAGACATGTTTTCTTGTCTGATCCGGTGTGTTTTCAGCCTTAAATCGGAAAAATAACGGGTGTCACATGTGTGCAGACCGATATAATTCATCGTACGATAGACAAAGTTCTAATATGCCTATAATAAATGACTAGCAAGACCCGCGAAATATTCGCGTAAAGTTTTGGTTTTTTTGTGTTTAATGCGTTGATAAATTTCAAAATATTTTGATAAAATAAGTAAATACCTCGTTGTAGAATTTTGGATTAAATATTGCAACAATGAACTAAAAAAATTATGGCTTATTTCTGAATGTATGGCATTTGTCTAAAGCTAAAGGCATGACAAAATGTAGGAATGGAATCAGAAATTATTTTAACTCTCGTGAATTTTATAACAACGCTTGTGCTAAAGTTGTAGAAAAATTGGCGTTTATTTGCAGGCTTATAATTTTAAGCGCAGTCTTATACCTTTCACACTCTTACCACAGATCGGAAGATTGCATTCACCCGCTAGAAAGTATATTCCTTGGTTGTAAATGATGTGAAATGTACGAAAGAGCAAAGGCATAGCAGCTATTAAGACGGGGCCAAGTGAAGCATTAAATCAGTAATTTGCGCGCTGTACATACGGCTGAATAGTCCCAGATCTATTGTATTATAATTGAGAAGAAGGAAAAGCATAATAGATGCTGCTATCTCTGATGTACATCTATGTTTTATTCAATATCAATTAATTAAATTAAATTAAATTTTAACTCTTTCCATGCGCTCTAAAAACTTTCCTGTACATAACACTCATTAAAAAACACGTACATAACTACTGCATCATAACTTATTTTTTCAAACACGGTGTAATCGAATTGAACGAAAAATCATATGAAAAGGCTACAATCCGTCTAAAGCGGATCGTATGATACCCTATGCCTTTCCCGTATACAAACTTTTTTTTAATATCTTATCAAATTACTCCAAAACATGAATTTTCACAATAAGTAGGTATGGTAGTGGGCGGATTTTAACTTTTTTTTTTTCAATATATACTGTATTTTGTTACTTAGAAGTGATATTGCTCGAATAAAAACGTCAAAAACAGTTTTTTGATAAAAAAAAGCCCCTAAAATTTAGGCGTGGTCGATTATAATGTATAGAAGATTTGTAGAGTAGATATGTATCTACTTATTTAATAAAGTAAGTTTTTTGGAGTTTCATATGAAAATACTGAAATGAATTTTTTGAAAAGTGGGCGTGTCATTTTGAAAATGATTACACTTGTATTGCTTACTTGCAAGGACCCTGCATACAAAATTTTATCGACCTAGCTCAAAATTTAAAGCCCAAAAACTGGTGACACACAGACAGACGGGCGGATGGACAGACGGATGGATGCGCATAGCTCAATCGACTCGGCTAGTGATGCTGATCATTTATATATATACTTTCTTGGGACTATCTGTAATATTTCTCTATGTTACAAACTATGTATCAAACTTTATTTACCCTTATGATAGGGTATAAAAACTCTAAACTGCACACTTCCATTAGGAATAATGTGTTTTAGTAATTACTATACTTATTTGTACTTTTTCAAAGATTTTATTACTGATAGCATATATACAAAAGACAAACTTTCAATCAGTTTGGAATAATTAAAATCGGTGCAGAGATAAAGTCGCAGAATTGATTACAAGCTATCGCGTTAGCGGTTTAAATTTACAGATAATAATTTTTTTTTTCCGAGGGTAGGTGAAAAATCTTCAAAAAGACACTATGAGGACCGTAAAACGCGTGCTCATAGTAGTGTGGGATTTTTACCCACTAAAAACACCTCCCTTCATTATATTTCTTATTACTGCAACTAAGTATTGACTTATCAAACAGTTTTTATTTAATGAGATCAAAACGTTTGGCAAGTAATTTTCCATTGAAAGGTCCTGCATATACTGAAAAATTAACGCGGTTGTAGTTTATCGAGCTAGGTCGAAAGGCTTTGTTCTTTGTAGACGGCGTAATTGATGTTGCTCATCTAAGAGTTGTAGAACCGTATTATTCACGTGACCTTCTAATCGGTTCTTGTGTTTTCGAGCAAAAGTTTTGATTTCGTCTTCCACGGTGGCGATTTTGAGATCTCTATGGATATCATTGTTTCTTATATACCACGGTGCATTCGAGATTTCTCTTAGCACTTTATTTTCAAAAGTTTGTAAAATATTGCAATTGGTTTTCTTGGTACAACCCCAGAGTTGTGTACCATACGTCCAGACCGGTTTAAGCACTTGCTTATATAAAAGCAGTTTGTTATGTATACTAAGTTTAGAATACTTTCCAAGTAACCAGTACATTTCTCTGTATTTGTTTTCTAGTTCTTTGCGTTTTTTTCACATGCGTCTTCCATTTCAATTTTGCGTCAAGCGTCATGCCGAAGTATTTATCCTCATTCGCAAATGGAATTTGAACCGCGTTGACAAAGATAGGTAAATTATTGATTTTTCTATAGGTAAAATTTACATGAACAGATTTAGTTTCGTTGAGCGCGATACGCTAAACTTGTGTCCATTCATTCACCCTATTCAATGCGTCTTGATATTTTTCGGTGGTTTCTTCGATAGTTTTGCCTGTTGCCAAAATGGCAGTGTCATCGGCAAAGGTACCTAAAGTGGTTCCTTCTTCTTTTGGAATATCACGAGTGTACAATAGATACAAGAGCGGACCTAGTACACTTCCTTGTGGTACTCCAGCAGCTATTTCTTTAAATTGTGAGTAGTCATTTCCGTGTTTTACACGAAAGAGTCTATTCGCGAGGTATGACACCAATATGTCATATAAGTGTTTTGGCAGAACTTGTCGCAACTTGTACTTTAAGCCGTCGTGCCACACCTTGTCAAAAGCTTGAGAAATGTCTAGAAATACGCTTGAACAAACTTGTTTTTCTTCAAAAGCTTTTTCAATTACATCGGTTATTCTATGTACCTAATCGATTGTATAATGTTTGCATCTAAATCCAAATTGATGGTCAGGGATAAGATCTTTTTCTTCTATAACTGACTGTAAACGATTGAGTAATATCCTTTCAAAGATTTTAGACATAATCGGCAAAAGCGAAATAGGTCTATATGATTTTTTCTCATTCTGTGGTTTACCGGGTTTTGCGACCATTATAACTTCCGCTACTTTCCATTGACTTGGAACATATTTTAGTCTTAGGGCGGCGTTTACAATGAGCAGAAATTTAGTTAAAGCTTTCTTCGGCAATTCTTTGAGAAGCTCTCCTGTAATTAAGTCGTATCCAGGAGCTTTTTTAGGTTTCAATTTCTTTATTTCTTGCCTAAGTTCAGTTAACGTTACACTTGCTAATGTGTAGTTGTCAGATGTTATATCCGATGCATTGATGTTTTCAATGAGCGGTTGACCATGAAACGGCTTAAACGTTTCTGCGAGGTGGGCTGCAAATAATTCTGCTTTCTCCTTATCATCTCTAGCCCATTCCCCATTATTTGTTGCGATTGGCGGAGAGGGGATTTACGGTTTTTTTATGCCTTTTACCACTTTCCAGAGTGAATAATTGGTGTCTTTTTCCGCTGTAAGATTTTCGAGGTACATTTCTATTGTATGGTTTTTAAAATCCTTTATGGTTTTTTTTTAACAAGTTGCTCAAATGATTTACTTGCGCTTTATGCTGCGGACAGCGAGTTTGTTGCCATCTTTTCCGCGCTTTCCTTTTCTCTTTTACCATTTCTGTAATTTCTGGAATATATTTAAGTGCGTAGTTCTCTTTCGTTTGCCTTAGTGCTGGAGTATTATTCCACGCGGCACACTGTATTATATTAACGAAGCGATCGACTTCAATTTCAAGCTCATAGTGCGTCTTGAGTGATGCATTTAGTTCGGTATTTCTTCTATATATTTTCTGAGGCATTCCCAAATAGTTTTACCGTTAGTTAATCTCGCTGGTACTTTCTTTCTAATCAGGGTTTCGCTCATTGTCAAAATTACTGGTGAATGATCCGACGACAAGTCATAACTCTCCTCAATTTGCGTGCAAATGTGAAGCATACCTTTCGCGACGAAGGAATCTATCAGATCGGGTGTTTTGTTGCTGTCTGTTGGCCAGTAAGTTGGCTTACCGCTCGAGTAAAAATCACAACGATATCCCATGCCCGCTTCGTAAAGCACTCTACCTTTTTGTGAGGTACATCTCGAACCCTAAAAGGTGTGTTTGGCGTTAAAGTCACCACCGATTACAAAACGTGGTGCAAGTAAGTTAAAAAAGTTAATGAAATCACTTTTTTGAAGCACGATTCTATTTAAACAATAAATAGACGAGATATTAAAAGAATATTGTCTATTTCTTACGCGTACAGTGCAAACTTGCATAGAATTAAGCTCGACTTTTGGTTCTGGTGTATGTTCGATAGTGTCTTTTATGAAAAGTGACGAACCACCTCTTGCCCTTTCCGATGGATGGAAAGCGTGATACCCACAATAGCCTTTAATGTTAGCGTACAATTGTTTCGTCATATGAGTTTCAGATATTAAACATATATTTCGCGTATAAATATTTCAAGCTCGTCGAGTCTTTGCAGGAGCCCATTGGCATTCCAATTAAGTATTTTGAGCATATTTTTCACATTCTTCGTGGTGTCTGGGTGCGACGAACATTATTTGCTGTCAGGTGACTTTTCTTTTGTGATTTTTGGTTCAGGGATTTTAGGCTTTACTTCACTACCCGATTTCAAGGCCGTAATATTCGAAGCCGTAGTTTCAGCGTATGATAACTTTTCTTTCGCAATTTTTTCTTTAATAATTATCGGCTTGATCTTATTCGATTGTTCTGAAACCCGATGATGTGATTTCATAAGCTTATCACGCCTTTTTTGTAATTCTTTAGCTACTTCGAAACCTCGATAATTAGCCGGGTGGTTTCCCTTGCAGTTAATACAAGCTGGTGGTGTTTGCTTGTTCATGCCACAATCTTTGGATAAGTGTTTGCCAGCGCATTTAACATATCAATACAATACGCTTGCGTGTGATTATATCCTTGGCAACGCTTACATTGAGGTATAGTCCTAGTGTTCTTACGAACGGGTTCGATTTTAACGACCATGTTCAGTATAGTTTTTATTTGATAGATTTTTTCTATGTTTTCTAATTTATCAAACGTGAGCATAAAAAGAGGCAGTCCCCGTAGTTTCCTCGCCGTCCAATTGCTGTTTTTCTCGTTTGACGATGTTGACAGCATCAATGATTTTTTGTTTTGTTCATTGCATTTTTTTTTTGTTAGTAAACAAACGATGGATTTTAGACGCCTTTTACGACAGGCATGCCTACCTCAGGTATATTCTGACCCCTAGTTTTATTATTTTTTTCAAATATGTAGGGTAATGCGTCTCTTATTGCATCCTTACCCACGGAAGTTATTACAATAAAAAAGCAATACAATGAGCTGCCGTACAAACGACGTAATTCTTCGTAAGATGAGAAATTCGATTGTTTTATTCTCTTTTATAACAATTTGGTAAAAATATATTTCATTTTGTTTTCAATACTTCGTTAGTGTAGGTTAATATTTAAAAACAAATGACTATGTCAGGTCAACAGCGTAGAAAAGAGACAAAGGAAAATTTTAAAGTGGTTATACATTTTTAAAAATGAAGACAAGTCCATAGCGTAGAAATCCCTTAAGGGAAAACAAAAAAAAATGCTACACTCCGCCTAGGGCGAATCGTGTGATACCAATGTATGTAGCCTTTTCCACAAAAAAATGCCAAATTTATACATCATTTTTTTTTTTTTTCTAAAATTACTCCAAAAGAATTTCATTTCAAAAAGTAGGCGTGGTAGTGGGCGGATTTTTCAAATATTTTAACATATGCTCAAGTTTGCTTCTAAGGATTGATATTATTTGAGTGAAATCTACGAACATTCGGTTTTTATTAGAAAACACCCCTAGGCGGGGCAATATACAATATATGGAAGATTTCTAGAGTAAGTGAATATCTACATATTTGTTTGAGTAAGTTTTTTTTCGAGTTTTATATAAAAGTACTGAAGAAAGTGATTTTTACGAAAAGTGGGCGTATCAGTGGGCGGATTAACAAAAAATAGAAAATAAAAACTGGTGACATACGGACGGACGGACATGGCTCAATCGACGCGACTACTGATGCTGATCATTTATATAAATATACTTTATGTGGTCTATCTTCCATATTTCTCTATATTACAAACTATGTATGAAACTTAATATACCCCTAGGATAGGGTATAAAAACTAGCAACAAACATTAATATTTGAGTGTATCACACATGTGAACAATATAATTATTGAATGTGTAATAAAGAATGATGAAAAATTGATATTTTCTTTGAAGTCACCTTGTACCAAATTTCGAACCAGTTTTTGTTATCCTTTATTTTTTTTTTCCACTACAGCACTTCATATTGCCGTAATGCCTTCTATTTCACTGAACCCCCACATATGCGGTCTCAGCATACGCGATTCAGTTTTTTTCGAAATTCTCTTTACATACACGGTGCTTATACGCGATTGATAAAAAATTAGTGAAAAAAACCGTTTGCCAGTAGGCTTTGCATTTATTTCCAAGTTCTTATGCACATCATTTCAGTGCACTTTCATAAATTTTCCGTTCTTGTGATTCCGTGTTGTTGCTATATACTATAAATATACTTAAAGTCGGTAGGCATCACAAACGTTTGCATTCTAATATATTATATATTTTCTAATATATTATTATTAAAAAAAACTGAGTATGAGCGCGTTCCGTATTCTCGGGACTAGTTAGCCAAACGTTTCTAATTGGTCGAGAGACTCACTTTAGAGTGCAAAGAAGGGCATTTCTTTTTGAGGTAGTGGACTAGAATTAAAGGTAATCAAATTCTCCCTATCTTTTAAGCCAATGTAAAATTTTTCAAATATTGTTAACTGTAGCGGACGCATCTCTATATTTTCATAAAACTTCTAGTCTCAACATACACGATTTCGACATACGCAGTATTTTTTTGGAACGCATCTGTCGCGTATGTAAGGGAGTGCTGTAATTGTAAACTGATAAGTGGGCTTTTACGCGTAGACTCTTGAGACTGTACTCACATAAGTGCAAAAGAGAAAGAAAATTCGAAAAGTTGAGAAGAAAAATATTTTGCCCTGTGAGTCGAGGGTAAAGTTTTCGGCGACTCTTTTTGACGTTTTTCTTTTCTCTTCTTCTTTTTATCATTGTTTTGCTTTCACATGTTTTCGTTGCTTGTAGGGTCGGATATTCACGAAAGAAAATAACAAAAGAAAACTTCGAAAAGAGTCAAGCCTCAAAGGTTTACGTGTAAAAGCGCGAGACTCACGAAAGAAAATAACAAAAGAGAATTTCGAAAAGATTCAAGCATCAAAAATCTACGTGTAAAAGCCCAGTAAGAAACACGTGGAGAATGTCCTTACTCACTGTAAGTAGATATACTCTGGTTGTGTTTCTCTTTTGGAAAGTTGCTAAAAACAGAATGGTGGGTTATCAAAACAAAAATGTGTAAGTAATAAAGAGACTATGTTCTACCAAAGACTATATAATATTATAAGACGTCGCTCGTAGAACAACATTTTTTCTCAGTTTTTTTTTTTTTGTTCTAGCACCCACTAATGGGGTTAGCAACATCTCAAATGTTTTAATACATTTAATATCAACAAATTAATATAAATTGTTGCTGTTTTTTTCAGAAACCTAGATACATTCAAATGTTTCAAATATATTTTAGTTTGTCGCGAAACGGCAAGCCGACTGGTTATGGGAAAAACCTTCAGTTTTTGTTTACAATGATGTTGCTAGGCAACAAGAAGTAAACAATAAATCAAAATTTAAAAAGATACGTATACGTCCTTTCTCTGTATTAGTTGACTCTTAAGGTTTATTTTAATTTTTCTTCAAGGCAAGAAAATTTAAGATTTCAATTCTCAAATTCAATTCGAATGTCTTCTACCTGCAGAAAGCCGTTAGGATACATTATTAACGTTGTTTTTCAGAGAAATTTCAGTAAAGTAAACTGCTCTTGAGTGTGTTTAAAGAGTTGAAAATATAATTTTCTTAAAAACTGTTTGGTAATTTGTGATAAAATTTAAAATTTCGGTCATATTAAAACTATTCTGCAGAATAGCCTATGTATTTTGAATTTCTGGCATAGCAATACCTATAAGCTAAAGATGGAGTTAAGCTGTACTTTGGCTTTTACATGAACGATAAGCTTAGAAGATTTGAAGTGAAATATCATTGCCTAAACGAAACATGTACATATTTGACTTGGTATCTGTAACACTATTAAAATTGACCACTTTTGTGGTTCATGTATTACTCCAATTTTCCAACCGTGACCTTGCATCCTCGAAGCACCAGAGTCATATTAGCTGATTTGGTTAGATATGTTTGTTATTAGCATGACATTAATGCCCGGTTTCACAGTGTAAGTTTAAGCCGCAGCTTAGCTAAGTAAAATGCAGGGTTTAAGTTTTCGCTTAAGTTTTTCGGGTTTCACTGTCATTTAAAAATTGTGAGCATGACATTAATGCCCGGTTTCACAGTGTAAGTTTAAGCCGCAGCTTAGCTAAGTAAAATGCAGGGTTTAAGTTTTCGCTTAAGTTTTTCGGGTTTCACTGTCATTTAAAAATTGTGACTTAGCTAAGCCAAATATAAGAAGTTGTAGCGGATGAAATTATTTTGCACATCCCTACAACATCGCTGCACCCAGAAAACGCTCAAACCCAGCAACGATTCATCGACTCTATATTCGGTGAACGTAATTAACGTTTTCACCTATATAGATTACATGTTGATGGCTTCCAAATCAAAGAAAAAAACACTTAAAACATTTGGCGGAAGTGTTCAAACGGTTCGAGCTCAACGGCATTACTCTTAACCAAGAGTAGTGCGAGTTCGGAAGGGAGACCATAGATAAAAAGATAAGTTTATCTATGAGGGAGACAATCGTACCTAGGAACAAGAGCCTCCCACGAAAATCGGCTCTTTGCAAAAAGATTAATAAGTACAGTACTGTTATTAACAATTTGGCAAGACATTTATTTATTTTTACGAAATTGAAAAAAAAGAAAGATACAATTTTGGCACGACATTTATTTATTTTTACGAAATTGAAAAAAAAGAAAGATATACAGTCGAACCTGGTTAACTGGAATCTTATGGGTCATTTATTGCAGTCTCACTTATAGAGGTATTCCAGTTACCCAGTTTCTCACTTATCCAGGTAGAGCAAATTTTTGTTTCACTTAAGGAGGCCTTCAAATAAACTGAAATACATAATGCATATTTTAGATATTAAGCTATAAAAACAATTTTATTTAATAAAACCTCATGGATACATAATCCATAAGCAGAAAACAAAAAAAAAATCATAAATTATATATAAATTATATTATATCGACATATTGCTTAAACGTAAAACTCCATCATTAAAGGTTGAAAAATATTAAAGAACTCAAAAATAGAATACATACTTTTAAAAAAATCAGTCAAATATAAGAAGTTGTCAGTTTACTCTGCTGTTTAGGCTCGTTTCACACTATCCGGTTTTAGCCTTACGTAAAAAAACCGTACGGCGAAATTATTCTAGTGGCCCGAAGAAAAGCATGGCCCCTTTCACATTACACGGTTACGGCAAAATGCCGTCACGATGCCGTGTAGCAGCCGTCCACTGCCACTGCAACTAACGGCGACCGTACGGCTACCGATAACGCAGTGGTGTACATAACCAAATGCGCGCTTTCAAATTTGCCGGCTTTAAATCGTACGATCAGTTGTCTTCAAGCCAGTGTAGTTACACAGCACTTAATCAGAAACTGAGCTTGCGATGGAAAAAAGCCGTGCAAAAACCGTATAGTGTGAATGGACAACAGCATTCGGATTTTTGTCGTACGGTTTCTGCCGTACGGCTAAAACCGGATAGTGTGAAAAGAGCCTCAGGCTTGTTTCACACTATCCGGTTTTAGCCGTACGGAAAAAAACCGTACGGCGAAATTATTCTAGTGGCCCGAGGAAAAGCATGGCCCCTTTCACATTACACGGTTACGGCAAAATGCCGTCACGATGCCGTGTAGCAGCCGTCCACTGCCACTGCAACTAACGGCGACCGTACGGCTACCGATAATGCAGTGGTGTACATAACCAAATGCGCGCTTTCACATTTGCCGGCTTTAAATCGTACGATCAGTTGTCTTCAAGCCAGTGTAGTTATACACCACTTAATCACAAACTAAACTTCCGATGGAAAAAAGCCGTGCATAAACCGTATAGTGTGAATAGACAATACCATTCGGATTTTTGCCGTACGGTTTCTGCCGTACGGCTAAAACCGGATAGTGTGAAACGAGCCTTAGTGTATATTTTCATCAACTCTTTTTCCAATTCATAAATTTTGTCGAAAATATTTTGGTCAGAATCAACGGACTCAAAATATTTATGTAGTGCATCTAAAGAGTTTTTAGCATCATGTTTTGTTAACACTTGTTCTTGCACTTCAGGACACAATATGTATGCTCACCAGTGATCTGACATCTGTCACATGGGAGAGGATTTTCGAAGTGGATTATCTAATTTGGGTTATTGGTGTCTCATACTCTTCATAGACAAACTAATATAGACGGTCGTCTTTTCGTTCCCCACCCGAAGTTAAAGTTAAAGTACGCCGAGTATAAATTTCCTATCTGTGAAATCAAAACGAAAGTGCGAATAAGACGTAACTATAAAAACAATCGTGGTGTCCCTTTTTTCCTTTTGCATACCACATTTTCAGCCGACTGTTATTCAATTAACAATAACAAAATGTACAGGAAAATGGCTGCGCCCATGAAATGTACCGCCGATTGAGAATGTGTGCGTGAGCACCGATTCGATTTTGCCGGAAACGTCAGAATACATTCAAAATCGGTAGTATTTTGCTGGGAGCCAACGGTCAAATCGACCGAAGACGACCGTATATATTAGTTTGTCTTTGATACTCTCATCAGAAGAAGACGTGCTTAAAATCTACTTCAAGTTCCTGGTTTTCCAATGAGTACTAGACTATGAATACCTAAAATATTGAATGATATTCCACAAAGTTTAAAAAAATATTTTAAACGTTCATTTGAGAAAAAAACTCTTAAAAAAATACTTTTTATCTTAATTCCTTATCAAAAGTAATAATATATAATATAATTATTATAAACTATAATATTATAAATTATAATATTACGTATTTTGTAAATCAACCTCCTGCAGATAAGTCTTAGACTTTGCGGAAAACTTAGCCTGTATTTAATTATTGAAGAAATAAAGAATGAATGAATTGATAAAGAAAATAGTTTGCACGTTTGGGATACCCCGAACAATACTTACCAATCAAGGAACAAATTTCACTAGATAACCTTATCAATAAACAAGGCATCAACAAATAATGTCATAAGACAGGATAGCCCCAATAAAGAAAGCTAATATTTAGAATTCGCAACCCTATCCCTTTCCTGTGTACTAAAATTTTTTTTTTAATATCTTATCAAATTACTCCAAAACACGAATTTAAATTCTTTTTTCACTAATTAAGCATTTTGCTCCTTTATGTGATATTGTACTAAAAGCGTAGAAAACAGTTTTCTTATAAAAGCGCCCCGAAAATGTAGGCGTGAAATGTAATGTATGGAAGATTTGTAGAGCGAAAATATATCTACCTATCTGCTTAAGTAAGATTTTTCGAGTTTCATATAAAAATACTGAAAAAAGTATTTTTTTTGAAAAGTGGGCGTGTCAGTGGGCGGATTTTGAAAATTGTTACACTTGTATTGCTAACTTTTGCTGCAAGGACCTCGTATGCAAAATTTATTGACCTAGCTCAAAATTTAAGGCTCAAAAACTGGTGACACACAGAAGACGGATGGACGGACATAGCTCAATCGACTCGGCTAGTGATGCTGTTCATTTATATATACACTTTATGTGGTCTATCTCTTATATTTCACTATGTTATAAACTATGTATCAAACTTAATATACCCTTAGCATATGGTAAAATGATCCACTTAAGTGCCCACAATAAATAACCAAAAAAAGCCACAAAGATATAGGTATTTTTGTGACTATCAGAATCAACGGACACAAAATATTTATGTAGTGCATCTAAAGAGTTTTTAGCGTCATGTTTTGTTAGCACTTGTTCTTGCACTTCAGGACACAATTCGTCTTCGTAATTATCATCATCGTCAACTTACACAGAAGAAGATGGACCGTAGGTTTCAATAATATCATGTGTGCTCTCCAGATATTAAAGCTTCACGATCCACAGCAACGTAGTCATACAACCTAGGCCGATCTACCTGTTCGTTGTTGAATAGTTTATTCCATTCATCCGCTGTAACCTACGGTTGAGCACTTTCTACCAACTCCGGCTCTTCAGTTCCTTCGTGTGTTTGAGAAATTTCAAAGCCAGATTTTTTAAAGCAGTTCTTTATTGTGGTTTCATTAACGCAGTACCAAGCTTTTCTGGTAAATCTTTTCGCCTGGAGGATACTGATTTCGGGACTTTCACTTCGTTCCATGGATTTAAATATGTAATAGACGACTTCTTTTCGAACTGGGCTGTACAGTTGTCAACAAACCACAGAATCTTCTTTTTTTCTTAATTTTCATTTTTTTATCAATTTAGTGTTCGTTCCATCCAGGCTTTTTTATTACTTTTGGAATCCACTGGCAAAGTTTTTACACCTCTGAAACATCTTGGTTACCACTTATAAGCTTATAACCACTTATAAGCAATGAAAGATCTTCAAACCACCTATTGCATAAGCTTAAATCAACTGAATTGCTTTCTCCACACATTTTTTTAAAACTAAATCATTTCTTTTCTTAAAGCCCTCCAACCAACCACTACTGGCTCGAAACTGCGATTTTTTAGTCTCCTCGCAAAATGGTTAGCCTTTTCTTTGAGGAGAGGCCCACTTATTAGTTTTTATTTAAGCACACTTTTATCCAGGATACAACACTTTCTTCAAGTTGAGGATGTTCAGGAGCGCAATTTCTATTTAGTTTGCCGTGGCCCTCACTACATTACGATTCAATTTTGTCGCGATTTTGTAAAATTCTACAAAAAGTTGATAAAGGCACATTAAATTCTTTGCATATTTCGTCTCGCGATTACACTTATTGACAAACAATGTAAGGTTTCGACATTTTTAAAACGCGTAAGCACGATAAACGAGGACGAACTGAATTGCAGCTGAACAATACTAATTTGACATCTTTTGTAAAAGCAAAAGATACGGTAAACGACTGTTTTTGTCAACGCAATGGCGATGTTAACGAAAACATCCCTATGAACCTGGTCGTTAGTGTACCTAAAGGAAGAAAATATGGGCTGCGAAAAAATTAAACGTGTTTGGCAAGCACATGCAAAAACCAGTGAAAAAATGCTACAATCCGCCTGGAGCGGATCGTATGATACGTATCCCTATCTGTTTTGGTCGTTTCAGTGGGCGGTGGAAAATGTATTTACAAAATATTCTATTTTGCCCTATAAACTAATATTTTTACTCGAAAACTAATTTTTTTAAGTAAGCGCCCCTAAAAAGTGGGCGTGGCCATAATCAATGTATAGACGATTTGGAGGTTAAGTAGATATCTACATATTTTTACAAGTAAGTTTTTTCGAGTTTCATATAAAAATAGTGAAAAAAGGTGATTATTTTGAAAAGTGGGCGTGTCAGTGGGCGGGTTTTAATTATTGCTTACTTCTGCAAGGACCTAGTATACAAAATTTCATCGATCTAGCTCAAAATTTAATTCCCAAAAACTGGTGACACACAGACGGACGGACAGACGGACGGACGGACGGACATAGCTCAATTGACTCGGCTAGTGATGCTGATCATTTATATATAAACTTTATTGGGTCTATCTGTAATATTTCTCTATGTTACAAACTATGTATCAAACTTAATATACCCTTAGGATAGGGTATAAAAACAGTATATGTGTATTGCATCAACTGGGCATCCACTTTCAACAGCATATATAACAGAAGATGTAAAATAAACAAAATTAGATGTTGTTGACCTACCAGAAACAAACCCATGTTGAAACTCCGATATGTGTTCTTTAATGTGGAATTCTAATTTATTTTTGACAATGCTTTCAAAAAGCTTAGGTATAGCTAATAACTTGCTTATTCCTCTACAGTTTTTCACATTGTTTTTGGAACCGGATTCAAAAATGGGCACTAAAAATGATATCTTCCAATCATCGAGAAAAATACCAGACAATAGCGATGTGTTGAATATTATAAGAAGTGGTTTACAATAGAATAATATTTTTTAATAAAATTGCAGAAATACCATCAGTACCTGGTTTCGCAGTAGGTTAACAGCAGACACAATATCATTAGCTTCCAAAACTAGTTGCCCAATACTAATTTTTGGTATAGTGGAAGGAATAAAATCAATGGGCCTCGAAGGAGTAAGAACTGACTCGAATAACTGAGCAAATAGTTAAACAGTTTTTATAATGTCATTGAAACAGAATCTTTATAAACCAGTTGTCTTGGTAACCCAAAAGCACTTCTTTTATGGTTTATAAAAAACCAAAATGAGTTAGGGTCACCTCTGAGTTTATTTTCAACATTAATAACGTACTTCTTATGTAAAAATCTGCTTAAGGTTGTAAAATCCTTTCGTATTTTAAAAAAAGGTGACGTGAAAATAAGCGGGTCTTATTTCGTTTTTGGACATTTTTGAAAACATAGACTTCATCTATGTACATATGTTTTAAATTACATATTTTCTTTGTTTTGAAACATTATTTGTATTTATAATAAACAGAGGAATATGCATGGCGGGCATGCCGCCCAACTGCAACCCCCCTGCTTGAGGTCACTGTAGGATTTGGAGTGGGTGCGACCTTTTTATATGAAAAGTTCGGAACTGCATCCTTTTTTTCACAAATTTATTTATTATATTTTTTTTATTTTAATTTGTGAAAAAAGGGTGCAGGTCCGAACTTAACATACAAAAAACCTCGCACCTACTCCAAATCCTACAGTGACTTGCAACGATCACGGCGAAATACATTATATATAGAACAATCAAACATTTCTGTTGACAAAATCTCTTCATAAAACCAAGTTTCAGTAATGATGATTACACCATAATCTTTCATGCAATTAATAAATCAATAGTCTTCGATCTACATCCACTCACATTATGATAATAAACATTTAAGGGCTGATAGTCAAGATCACTACTACAAGCATTAACAAAAATTAGTTTTTTTTGTCGGATTTTGAATGAAGGATAGTATCTTTACTCCATTCGGCCAAAAATTACCATCAAAAACTGAATTAGAATATTGAGCAGGAATTCCAATTGTAAAGTTCACAAACTTAAGTATGACAAACATTTCAAATCAGCCGCTATTTTTGATGCAATATAAGAGATAATCATTTCGGTAGAAGTGTCTGGGTGAAAACTTGAAATGTGATACCACTTTAACCTACGAACGACGTGTAAATCACTGGTCTGCACATTTGTACCCGTATTAACCTTGAATATGATTATTTATATAAGGTCCCACGGATTTATCATCAACAGCATCAGCATCAGCTCCAACATCAGAAACAGCAACCAGAGCATTCTGACAAATACCAGCAGCAGCATTTATAATATTGGATACAATTTGAGGTCCATAATTCTATCAGAAACTGCAAGAACAGGATTAACATCTTTAGATTCAGTTTTCACATCAGCAACAATATCAGTTGCATTTAACACAGTATCGACAGCACAGTGCAAATCGTTTTCCTCATTATCAGCAGCAGAAATTACGACAGATTTGGGGATGACGTCAATGTAGTTACTCTTTTACTTCTTAATGCACCAGCATTCACAGCACCAGATAAAGAGTTAGCGAGTGTGCAATTGTTGTTCCTAGACGAAAGACGAATTAAGGGAGAAGAAGAAACAACATAACGACCAGTGTTACCTCTGAAAAATATCCGGAAGGGTCCTAGAAAGGCTCGCTGCCGAAGGAAAAGGGTCCGATATAAAATCGAAGAACCAAATTTGGTGAATCAAGTAATGTTTTCCTTATTTTCATGTAATTAATTTGTTAATAACAAAGTTAAGCTTATATATTAATAAAAAATAACTAAATCAGTTCCTTTTGGTAAAAAGTAATTATAAAAATAAAAAAAAGAACAAGAAAAATAAAGTTGTGATTCCAATTCAATCAAAATCGGTTAAAACGACCTTCAAGGGAGGACCGAAATATTTGGTTGTTATAACCGATGTCTTTATAAGCAATTTTGACAGTATTTTAACTTGGGTAGGAAGACACTCTTCTAATTCCTTAGCTTCCAAAACAAGTAATGCCGATAGAACAATGCACAATGTAATTCACACTGACTACATATGTAAATGTTCATGGGGTGAGTAAATGTACATTATTGAAAAAAATACATGGTTAAAATAGAAATTAATGTGTAAATTCTGTAAAAATTAGTAAAAAGGGTCCAAAAAGGGTCATATATTTCAAAAAGGGTAAAAAATCAATGATTTTCGAAAAGGGTGGTCCAAGGGTCTGTGTCATCAAAAAAGGGTCGATTTGCCCCTAAAGGGGCCGAAAGGTAACGCTGATCACGACGATCAGCCGACAGTTGCTTAGAAGGTTCAATGGCCGTTGATTTTCTCTGCACACGCGTAGAATCTCGAATATGACGACTAGTGTTCAATGTCGATGAATTTGCATTCGATGGTTTAATTTTATTTTTATCAGAATCAGATGATAAGCATAATTTATTAAAGTGATTGACATTCTTTTGCAAATAGATAGATAGATCACTCATTTTTTGTATACAAATAAGAAATGGACTAATCGTACACTTTTCACACTTGAAGAAAATATTTGCATTTAATTTGATAATTTTAATGTCATTCATATGAATATTACAACACTTATTATGGCTGCTTAAACCACAAATACCACATGTAACGAAGTCATTGTCGGTAATTAGATTTAAACATTTATAGCAATTAGAGTTCATATTTAAAAATGTAAAAATAAGAACAAAAAAAATATATATAGAGCAAATCAATAGCGCGTGCGTCACAGACGACAGACAGAATTGTTTTTATATATCATCTGATTGGACTTTTCCAGTCGAAATCGAATACGAGTCAAAATCGTTAGAGCCGTTTTTTAGAAACTCTAATTTTTGTAAAATAAGCCTTAAGTAAAGTACCGTTAATATAAGGGCTAAAACAAGAATTTCAATTTTGCTCTAGGGATTATCTCACAGACCCTAGATATAAAGTTTGATCGAGACACACAGCCAGACAGACGAACAGACAGAATTGGCAGACCTTTTTTTATATCTCGAGTTCCAATTTTTACACGAATCCAATACTTGCGCTATGGTACAGGTACAAGTAAAAAATAAATACATTAAAATGTAGTTCAAATTTATCTGAAATTGGGTAATAACACCTAAGTACACTATGGAAATGCAGTTCCATAACACATAGTCAGTGTCATTGAGTGTTTTTACCCAATCTTTGATACATACTACATTTTAATGTTTATACCCTATCTAATATACCCTTATATTAAGTTTGATACATAGTTTGTAATATAGAGAAATATTACAGATATACCCAACAAAGTATATATATAAATGATCAGCATCACTAGCCAAATCGATTCAGCTATGTCCGTCCATCAGTCCGTCCGTCTGTGTGTCACCAGTTTTTGGGTATTAAATTTTGGGCTAGGTCGATGAAATTTTGTGTACGAGGTCCTTGCAAAAGTAAGCAATACACGTGTAAACATTTTTAAAATCCATCCACTGACACGCCCACTTTTCAAAAAAATCACGTTTTTTTAGTATTTTGATATGAAACTCGTAAAAACTTACTTAAGCAAATAGGTAGATACTTTTTTACCCGACATATCTTCCATACATAGTATACGACCACACCTACATTTAAGGGGCGTTTTAATTAAAAACTCTTTTTGACGTTTTTATTTGAACAATATCACTTCTAAAGCTATGTTCAGACGATTGCCAGGTCTGACAATATTGTCAGGTCTACAAATATTCTAACAATGAGCTGACAATAACGAAATACCTTACAATGATAAATTGTCAGTTTACACGGTTGCCAGATTTTGTCCCAAAGTCATTGTCAGATGATTGACCTGTCCATACTTTGCCTGACAACGTTGTTAGGTTTGAAAATTGTCAGTTCACAAGGTTGGCAGATATTTGTTTACAAACACATTTCGAATCCATTGACAGGCATAAACAGACAAATTAAAAATTGTTTTTTTATTCTGCTTTGACTGAGGTAGTTTTGAGAAATTTAAAATAATAATAAAAATTAATCAACTTGGAGATACTCGTAGAAGAAGAAAGCGAAATAAGGACCACGGATTTAAATCCCGTGGACCTTATTGCCGGGAAATGGGAAATAGCAGCCACTGGCTTTATTTCACATTTGAAGTGGCATTATAGTTCAGTTCTGTTTCGACCCTTGATTCTACACGACCGATTTTGCTTAAATAAATAAAGTAGAGAAGAATCTGTGTGTTGTTTTCTTATTTAACTTAAACTATAATAATTATATGTAATATGCTGGGCAGTTTGTCTTGACTCTGCGATATCTAGCTACCGATGAAAATTTTCTACATTTATTTGTCAAAAATCTTGCCTATCATTCCAGATTTTTAATTTATTAATTGAAATTTAGTAATTTTTTCACTCGTCTTCGCAAAAAAAAGCACAGAAACTTCGTTTTGCTCGCTCAAATTTGAAAAATATTTGCCTGACAATGAAAAAATTGTCAGACATCATAAATACAGCACATCTGACAATAGCAAATTAGTCTGCAAATGTCCTAATCGTCTGACAATGGTACAATTGTGTGTTCAAACGATTGCCAGATACCTGCCAATTTCACTGTCAGATGGCTGTCTGACAATGATCTGACAATGTGTTTTCTGCAAATATTGTCAGACAAAATTGTAAGTTCAAACGGTTGTAAAACATTTGGGACATTTTTTTCAGTGACAGATTTGCAAATATTGCCAGATCTGGCAATCGTCTGAACATAGCTTAAGGAACAAAATACAGTATATATTGAAAAAAAAAATTTAAATCCGCCCACTACCATACCCACTTATTGAGAGAATTCATGTTTTGGATTAATTTGATATGATATTAAGAAAAAAACTTTGTATACATGAAAGGGATAGGGTATCATACGATCCGCTCTAGACGGATTGTAGCATTTCCATATGTTTTTTCCTTAATTTGCAGTTTTACTGCAAATGTCATCGGTGTCATCGGTAGCTAGACACATAACGAACACACTCACATCAAAATTCTTCTGCACGATACGAACTCAACGCCAAGAAAACAAAAATACATAAAGCAAATAAAAAAGTTACGAATGATTTAAGGAAGCATACACAAACGTCTTTGGAAATCTTCTTTCCGGCCGGTACATGGTGCCCC